>CM053598.1:176727619-176739285 GCA_028646575.1 Pseudocheirus occidentalis
ATATATACATACATATATATGATCAACAACAAAAAACAGACAAAACATAAATGGTTTTATATGAAACCATTGACTTCATTATTCACAGTTTATATCAAAATGTATGTTAATTTCCACAAAGAAATAATAATACATTTTTAAAAAATTGGATTACTTCTTTGTCTTCCTGAACTCTGTAATTTCTTTGGCATTTTTATTTCCAATATTTAACATGTACTTAACTTCATTTACCCATTTAGGATTTAAAATGTACCACTTTTATAAAGTTAGGGATGTACACTGGTTCCTTTCAGTAAGTAATGTGCTTTGCCCCTTAGCTCAATGAAATGCCCAGAAAAGAAATTCTTGTTTCATCCCTTGGTCATTGAGACTGGGTTTGTGTCAAAGATAATTGGCAATAAAGCCAAGCAGAATCACCTATTCATTAAGTTATCATAAAAAATTAGGAGAAATAGCTTCTTTTTCTTGATCTTTTGAATGTATTTCTTTGGGATTCTTCCAAGTCTCCTCTGGATGTTCAGTCAGAGGGAGAAAAGTAGTGAAGGCGATTACTGATCCCTTCCACTCCTAGCAATAATTATGACCTACAACTCAAGCAAATTATAATGTATAAAACACAAAAGTGCTTTTTAAATATCAATTATTAATCATACATTATTAATTGCCATGGTGACAAAGTTGTTAAATAGGAAATAAAAATTCTCTTTATAGAATCAATTATGATACATATATTTGGTGCCAAAGTATAGGATTTATATTATATTAAGGGGAGACAAATCATGTCTTGACCACTCGCTATTTCTACAAAATGACAACATATAAGTGTGACAAAAGAACAAATTTCTGTTAGAAGAATGAACATAATTTCAGTTTGTCTGTTACTACATAAATGATTTGATGATTAAAAAAATAGATAAGTGAAATCAGCTAACCTGATCAACTAGGGACAGTGATGGGCAGATAAACATATAACAGTTATTTCTTGATTGATTGGTTTTTATTTTTCTGTAAACAAGTTCAGTCTTATAGGATCCTTCAGTATGAGTAATCAAAACTTGAAAAACATGTGCACATTTTTCAAGAGACAGGCACATTTAATGTGGGCAGGATTCTATTCCCCAAGCATTATGGCATAGTCTGCAAGAATTCTGAAGCTAATTAAAACCTGCAAGATTTTGGTTAAGAAGTTGTTCATAAGACTGCAGTTGAAAATGCTTCATCTTAGTGCCTCAGTCCAAGCATACTGAAAAATTTCCCCAAAAACTTTTAACTAGCACCAGGATTTTCCTTTATCTAATCAAAGCATTGTAAAATTTTACTACTACAGAAAGCACGTTTAGATAAAAACCATAAAATTCAAGTAATTGAAAAACTACTAAACAACAGAAATTATCTGTAGCGTTTTTTGCAGTGAATGAAGAACAATAAAAATCTGAGAAATAGCATGAGGCATTGTTTACTTTATCTAAAGTGCTAGAAACACAACCATACTCCATTTGTTTGCATCACTTTGGGTTATAAGACTGCCAGGAGGAAGTAAAAGTGTCAGCTGGGATAAATATTTTCCTTTGTGAAATTGTTGATTTTCAAAAGTGCTCTTGAAATTTCTGTACACTAGCCCTGATGCCTCCTACTCCGCATACCCATTTGTTAATGCTCTCTCAAATTGTTTTGCATTTACTTCTATGTGTATATGGTATATTGTAGGTACAATATATATACAGTATATAGAATGTCAGTTCCTTGAAGGCACAGACACTTTTTATTTTTCTGTTTCCTTTAAGACCTGGGTGCTTTGAATAAAGTGTATTAACTATGTTTTGAATTGGATTATTGATAATTCTTTTATTAAGGAACAATTTTGGAAGTATAAAGTATATTGATTCAGATGCTCTTTGGAACCCAAGTTACTCCATGGATGGAAACTTACATTTATCAGTTAGTCTTTTATATTTAATATCTGTGAACTATTGCACAGATAGATAAAATAACTGCTTTCTAAAACTGAATAAAATAATAGCATGTAAAATCATTCTTCATGGACTCCTCTAAAATTTCCTTAATATAACTCTAGTAACAGACAGTATGACAGGCATGATAAGTACCTCATGTATTTCTACTTGACTTTGAACTTTTCTGCTAGGTCCAGTTTTTAAAGTTTTTAACTCCATGAAGCTTGGATAATAAAAAAATATTTGGCATGGCAATAATTATTTTTAAAACTTTATGCTTGCATCTTTGTGGATGTCTATAGTCATAAGAGACTATAGACAACAGTTTAGTCTATTAGCATCATCTAATTTTTCTATGGTTATTGTTTTCAATTTTCTGAAATCTTTTAAAATTTTTATTTATACTATGGGCATTTGTTGTGAGTCAGTTCACATGGGACAGCAATCTGTGAAGTCATAATTTGTGGGGAAGTAGGGAGAATAAACATTTGTTAAGTGCCTACTATATGCCAGACACTGTGTTAAGTGCTTTATAGTTATGATCCCATTTGCTCCTCGTGAATCAGGTGTTATTATTATCCCCATTTTACAGTTGAATAAATTGAGACAAATAGAGGTTAAGTGATTTGCCCAAGGTCACACAGGTAGCATGTCTGAGACCACATTTGAACTTAGGTCTTTTTGACTCTGGGTCCAATGGTCTATCCACTGAGCCATTTATGCCACCTGATGATGTCTTATAGGTATTTGGTAGTGATTTTGTACAGCTTGTAGTTAGATGTTGCAGAAGTTCTGTCATTATTATTATTTTTATTATTATTACTATTATTATTATTATTATTATTATTATTATTATTAGGAGTAGGAGTAGGAGTAGGAGTAGGAATAGGAGTGTTATAAACTGTACTGATCACCAAGGCTAGGTTCCTTAAGGATAACAAGAATTTTTAGTGTTAATGACGTACTCTCATAAAGCCCTCCATTCTTATAAACAAATGCTCATGATTCAAACATTTTTTGAGGTAGATTTCTTGGCACATACTTGACTGAGTTTATGTAGTTATCTCTCATGATGGGCCTTTAAACTGCATTCTTAGATCAGTCATTGCATATACTCCATCCTGAAGCAAATCTTTTTTTATATATATTTGACAACACCATTGTGATGTATTTGTTATGAGCTTTGAGAAAGTGTGGTACAGTGTACAGTGTGTTGGACTTGGAGTTAAGAAGATGGGTTTTGAATCATTCCTCCATTTAGGTTATAAGACACCTTTGTGACCATGATAAAATCCCCTAACCTCTCTGGGCATTAGTTTTCTTTACTACTAATATGTGTAAAAAAAGGGGGGGGGGAGAATTGAACATGACAATTTCTCAGGTCTTTGCCAGCTGTACATCTCTCATTTCCTACAAGCCTTTACTATTGCTCAGTGAACCATTATCTGCTTTCTTTTAAAAAGTATTTCTGTAGGTTCTTTTTTACTTGTCTATCATGTGTTCTAAGAATGCCTATCAGTCTTCTTCCTGTGTTTTGTTTTAGTTTTTTTGTTGAAGAAGTACATATATTTTAAAATTTGCCTTAGTGGGGTGGGTCCCCTGTTTCATTAATATTATACCGGATTAATTGTTGTACTTTCCAAATCTGGTATGTTCCATTTTCTACTGTAGAAAGGAAGCACATAGATTAGCATTGCATATTTGTTAATTAATTTATATTTATTTTTCCCATTTAAATTTGATTTCAGGATGCCTATGAATATCTTAACATATTCAATAACAATCTTCTTTCAAATATCTTTATGTTCTATGTGTTCTGCCAAGAACAGATCAAGTTATTTGTAGGCATTGCCTTCATTCTCTAGTTTAATAGAAATCTCTGGATTCAAGCTCAAATACTTTAGTTTCTGTTTTTCCTTTGAACACATTTAGAAGGCGTAATTTATTGAATCTAGATGAAACTTTGTCATCATTAGAGAAAGATTCAATGAGATGAAAGAGCTCTTTATTTATTTATATTATCATTTACTTACTTGTTCATTCACTTATTCATTTCTCTGTTAATCAATAAATTAAGATAGCATTAATTCATCTATATTTTATTGTTTGGTGGCATCACATAGCTAGGAATCATCCATATACATGAAGTGCTTTAAATATCTTTTTTGGTACTGCTTGTTATTTACTTTGGAAGTCATATTCACATATTTTTAGGAGAGATGATAATACATTTAAGCTTAGAATCATAAAATTGAGATTTCTATGAACCTGTAGCTTCATTGAAATAAGGACCTCCAATATGAGGAAACTCTCTAGAAATGGAGGATAACAAAATTTTGCCCTCCCATTTTAGAGGGTTTTCTTGAGGATGTAGTATTGAGTGACTATCACACAAACTCAGCCAAGTATATACCAAGAAAGGTACGTTAAACAAATGGTTGAAGGGGTTTATTATAACAAGTCATTGGTACCAGAAACTACTTAAGTTAGTCTTATGGAACTTGGTCTTAGTGATTTGTGTAAACTAATTTTTAGCAACTTACCATCTTCAAAGCACTGAAGATCAAATGAATTGCCCATGATCATATTACCACTATGTGTCAAAAGAAGGAGAGAAGACATCAAATAATCTGGTGTTCTTGCTATTATATGCTGACTGTGATGTGACCTTAATAGACAAATTCTTTCCAGGGTTTCTCTACTTGTATTGGGGCAGACTCACTCAATTCACCTGCACTTAGAGTGACAAGTTAGAATGATTCCATAAAGGGGAGGAAACTCTCAGGGCCATAAGGACAACTATTATATAGAAGAACTTTCTGTCTAATACTAGCAACTCTATATTTTGAGCTCCTATAATCTGTTTCCCACTTAACCAAATGATCGAAGATGGTACCATTAACTTTCCCCAAGCCCCACTTTCTTTGAGTCTGTCTTTTGTTACTGTCTGATTTAAAGCCACTATATTGGAGTAGTTTCATTTTTTATTTTGATTATTCCCTTATATTTGTCAACACTTTCCATAGTTTGGAGTTTTATTTAACTTTTTCTTTGTTTTATTTTGATAGGGGAAAGGTACGTGTAGTTCTGCCTGGGAGCATGAGCACCAGAATATACTGAGAATGCTGATGAACATAAATACCAAAACCACAGGAACATGACCAAAGTGTTATGCCCTTGGGTCAGTGTGTCCTGTTAGTTCTGCATTTCACAACCCAAATGTTCTGTTGATTTGCTATATTCTGTTGATATGCCGGCTGCCCACTGACAAGTAGTCTAGGGCATTATTTAATTTTCTAATTCTTTTTCTCCTTTTCTTCCTTTATTCCCCCTAGGTAAATTATTAATCCACAATCTCTTTTCTTCTTCCTCCACTCCAATTTCTCTTGCTTGTTTATCTTTCTTTTGTCCAAGCATTTATTTTTAGAAGGATCTGTTTACTTTATTTTATTCCTTAATTAGTTTCCATTTCTATATTTTCTAAAAATATATATTCTTTGATGCATAGTTCTTAAGTTTATTTATACTATAAACATTCCCTGTGTTTTCTATGGAATTAAAGCTTCTAAACTCAACACAGTGACGTTCTCTTTTTTAAATACTTTCTATGCTGTTGGTTTGTTGATGTTGCCTTTCTCCCTTTTTTCTACTGTTTTTCTTTTAGACATATTAATTCCTATGGGCAATAGAGAAGACAGAAGCATTGCTCAAAGCTAGAAATTTCTTTTGTGTTCCTGAGCAGAAAGTTCCATTTTTCACCGTGCCCTCTTGATGATGATTTTGTTTTGCCATTTAGCATTTAATCTCTTAACTCAGCCCATGCCATCCTACCCTTCTGGATATTTTTGCCCCCAGTAGCTCTCATATACATTCTCTTGAGACAGAAGCTGTCTATGGAATTATAACACAGAAGAGGTTGCCTACATAAGCATCTAATGAAATCCCTATATATTGGAAAATTTAAGATTCACATCTCCATTACAAAAAGAGAGAGAGAGAGAGAGAGAGAGAGAGAGAGAGAGAGAGAGAGAGAGAGTAATCCCTTCCCCCTAAGTTAAGAACTTCACCCTTTATTCCATTATTCAGTCCCTCCCTTTACCACACCATTAATCTTTTATAGCCCAACTGCAGCTCCTCACCTTCCCCTTCCACTTTTTTTAATGATGGATTTAAACTGTCTCAGGAGAAGGGCTTATCCAAGTTAAAGATAAAGAATAACCTTCTAACCCACTTTTTTGTGAGTTGGGGTATGGGGTTTTGTGAGTTGGGGGATGTTTGCCTAAAGAACTTGGAAACTTCCCCATTTGAAATGGGTGGATAAGAATATACATATACATACATACATACATACATTCGTGTATATGTGTGTGTGCATATACATACACACACATTTTTCCCCAATAGCAATGAAGGCAGGTGAAGCAGGCTCTAGGAAACACTTAGGGCTTGGTCAGGCATCAAAGACACCAGGGTCATCATCTAAATCCCAGGCCATCACTGGTCATCCTGACTGTGCTGCTGGACTACAACAACTGGGAAGAACAAGTGAGGCTGCCAACTTTGCACAGCTCTGGCTCATATAAATCCAATTCATGCACAAGACATGATCCTGTGATGTCATTGGCACTCTTGGAAACTAAAGGATGAATGGCTGCATGTTACCCTCTATCTTTTACCTCCCTTCTCTGCTTTTATACACCATCTCATTGTGTAATTTAGTCCAAATAAATGTATGGTTTCACCTGCTAAACAGGTGTATGAGTAAGCAAGGTGGATTTGGGTTAGTATTTCGTTCAAATTCAGTTCCAGGATGCATGGCCATAATAATCTCTAGTTCCCAGGTATTTTGCCTTATCAATCATGGATGTCTTACTCCTTTGAACTCTGGCCCAGGACATAATTGTGATGCATCAGGTGCTGAATTACATAGGCTTTCATGTCTTTGTAAAGCCAAGCACAAACAGTTCTCCTAAGAACTACTGCTGTGAATAGCTTTAAAGTTCTGATCACATAGTGTAGCGAACTCTGAATTTATTCAGCAAAACATTCACAGAAACTAAAGTTCAACATTCACAATATCACATAACAACTTATAACTAAAGCAGCCACATAGTTTTAAACAGAAGATATCATTCAGGATACAAAGTACAAAAGTCTACCACCCCTAGGTCACATTGCCTTAATCCCATCAGTCAGAAAGTCTTCTTCTTTTCTTGGAGACTAGTTTCCAATCATCCTTAGTTCAATCATCCTTATGGGTTACAAAGTATAAAATACAAAGTTCTCCCACACCTAGGTCACAGTAAATCATGATCTTGTCAGTCAGCACTAGGGTCACAAGGAAAGATCCTTTCATTTTGATTCAGGCTGGCTCCCAAATTCCATGGTTCCTCTTCCATGTTCTGAGTTCTTTTCTGAATTTATGAAACCAGCTCCTGGACTCATAGGTAGGCAGCTCCCAGTTCGTGTTCCAGGTTGAAGCTCAAGGTGACCAGCCCATCTCAAAAAAAAAGTCTCTGTTAAAAGTCTCTGTTCCTGGGAAGAGACAACTTAACAGAGCCATATTACCAGAGCCAGTTAAGAAAAATTAACAGAGCAATATCTACACACATCAAGCTTAGCAGAATTACAACAACATTCATACACATTGCCATCACTATCATCTCAATTCACTTTCTGCCTATGAAATCAACACAAGTCAAAAGGCAGAATGCATCTGTCTGAAAAAGTAACACAATTCAGGAGATGGAATGCTCCTCTGTGACAAAGTAACACAAACATCAGATATAGCTCTGCTATTTGACAAAGTAACACAAACAACAGACAGGAGGCTTCTGTCTGACAAAGCATACAAATACAAATCAACACAGACAGAACAGATAAACACAGTACCAGACACCACAAGTGTTCTCCTCCTCAGTTCTGCTCAGTCCCAGTTTGTGCTCCTGTTTTGATATGGTTGTTGTTCTTCCTGTTCCACCCTTCTGGTTGCATCTGCAAGCTCTTCTTACCTTCAAATCATAGGGGGAACTCAATGGCACCCGAAGAACTGAAACAAGTGTTAAGCACTCCTTTGCTTGCTATTACAGTTGAAACTATATATATTCTAGGAAATTGATATTTGGCTTTGGGGCTTTCTCATGGGAAGGACACTTTGCCTGAACCATTTTTTATTTCCTGGACTGGACTCTAGGTAGCCGTTATTAAGGACCCACTAGATGTTGAATCTCTGGTGATGTATATTCTCTACTCTCAGGGTGATGACCTTTCCCCTGAGCAAGTGGATGATGTTAGTACAGAGGAAACCCTTAGGGTTAAATGTGCAAGCTGGAATACTGTATGTGTCTTCAGTAGTCTCCATCAAGCCTTGGGGGAAATCTGTGTTTGCCTCAACTGGCCCCCATTGAGACTTGAAGAGACTTAGGGGAAGGCACAAGTTGTTCCAGGCTCTATCAACCCCATCAAGACGAGCTTTCTCAATGGCCCCTGTGAGAAGGGTGATTACAAAATGCTGTAGGAGTTATTGCAAAGCAGTCCTTGTGAGAAGACTGGATAGAATAAAGTAAGATTCCTTTGAAGCTGTCTTTCCTGTCTGACCAGATCAAGAGTGAACCTGTGCTAGCACCCATCTTGGGTGCTGAGTGTTATTAGCCTTACATCAGGTTGGATGTTTAGTTCATAGCATTGTAAACTTACTCCTCCACAGTTATTTCTTCTATTCCTGTAAGTTCATCTTTCATCTTTATTTCCTTGTGAACTTTTAGACCAGTGGTTCTCAACCTGTGGGTCTTGAGCCCTTTCACAGGGGTCACAAGGGTCTCCTGAGACCATTGGAAAACACATATTTCTAATGGTCTTAGGAACTGAGACACTGCTCCTCTATCCATCTCCAGGCAGGTTTGCTAACATATAGACACACCCACATACAAGTAATAAAGGGTCATAGCATTAGGAAGGTTGAGAACCACTGTTTTAGACCATCTCATTACAGTCTCATGGTCATTATTTCTTTCTTTATTTTAATCACATACATATCTCCAATATCTGGATGCCATTTCCCCAAAATTACAAACTTGTTGAGAAGTTAGCCACCCACAAAGTCTATGGAATGATCAATGACTAGATGATTGCCCTGTATGGAGACATCAAGAATTGCACTTTTTCAGAACTTTTTAAGAAGGATCATCCCAACTACTTCATTGAGTATTTCATTGCAGAACAGAAAATACGGTGAGCATTGCCATTGGATGTGCCACATGGGACAGGACTGTCCCTTTCTGCAGCACTTTTGCTACCCTCTTCAGCAGGGCCTTCAACAAGATCCATATGGCAGTAATTTCTGAGAGCAACAACAATCTCTGTGGCTCATATTACAAGGTGTCCATTGGTGAAGATGGTTCTTCTCAGATAGCACTTGAAGATCTTGTCATGTTCTGGAGCATTCCAAATGGCACAGTCTATTACCCAAGTGATGCTGTAGCTACTGAGAAAGTGGTTGAGTTAGCTGCAAACATTACGGGCATCTATTTCATAAATATCAGCTGCACAGACAATGCAGTCATTTACAAAAACAATGAAAACTTCCAGATTGGCCAGGCTAAGGTATTCCTGAAGAGCAAGGATACCTAGGTGGTTGTGATTGGAGCTGGACTGACCCTCCATTAAGTCTTAGCAGCTGCAGAGCAGCTGAAGAAAGAAAAGATCAACATTCATGTACTTGATCCCTTTAAAATTAAGCCCCTGGCTAAGAAACTTGTCTTTGACCATGCCTGAGCAACCCATGGCTATATCCTGACTTTCCTGGAAGATCATTAGAATGTGAGTGGCATATGAGAAACTGTGACTTCTGCCATAGTGGGTAAACCTGGCATCCGCATCCCTTGCTTGGCATTCTCTAATGTCCCAAGAAGAGGGAGGCCAGTGGAGCTGCTGAAAATGTTTAACATAAAAAAGATGCCATTATTCAGCCTGTCAAGGTGGCCTTGTCTTAGGCCTTGTCCCAGATGCCTGCTGGCAATTCCAGACCAAAACAAGGAAAAGGGAAGAGAGACACAAACATTCTTGTACCTTTAGATACATTAAGTAACTTTTGTTTCTATTGAGAATGAATTAAAAGTAAAATTTATTATTTTTTAAAAAGACTATGCTCAATTATGCTGTGTAGTTGATTCTTGGTTGTAATTCAAGCTCCTTTGCCTTCCAGAATATCATATTCCAAGTCCCTTGATCTTTAATATAGAAGCTGGTAAATCTTGTGTAATCATGTCTGTGCTTCAACATTATTTGAATAGTTTCTTTCTGATTGCTTGCAGTATTTTCTTCTCGACCTGAAAATTTTGTAATTTGGCTAAAAATCCACCTATGGTATAGGTTGTCATAAGTGCTGTGATCAATGAATTCTTTCAATGATTATTGCACCCTCTGGTCATTGAGTTGGACTTCAGGGCAGTTTTCTTTATAATTTCTTGAAAGATACTGTCCAGGAGGGGCAGAGCCAAGATGGTGGAGCAGAAGCAGCAAGGTTCCACAGCTTCCACACAGCCACGCTAAATACCCATAAAATATGACCCTAAACAAATTCTAGGGCTCTCAAACTCACAAAAATACAGAAACCACATCTCTTGCTGAAGGCAGCTCGGCAGGAGGGGCTCATCGCAGGAGGCCGGGAGCTGAAGCCAGCCCTTACCCAAACCAAAACCACAGCCAGGCCGCAGGGCAGGTGGGAGGAGCCAAGCCTCTCAAGCCACAGTGTGAGTCTACTTCCAAGAAAATCTACAGCCCCTCGAGCAATCACCACATTTATAAAGGCATGAAAAATAAGGATTAGAGAAGGGCAGCTTGGCAGGAGGGGATCATCACAGCAGGCCTGAGCCAAGGCCAACCCAGGCCCAAACCAAAACACCTGTAAGGCCCCAGGGTGGGAGGGAGGAGCTGAGCATGCCAAGCCGCAGTGTGAGTCTACTTGAGAGAAGATCTATAGCACCTAAAGCAATCTTCACATCTGTCAAGCCAGGATAACAGAAGGTCAGTGAAAGTGAAACTTTTGGGGAGGAAAAGCAGTTTGGCCAATCCACCCCCAGGGCAAGGAAGCAGTGGGGAAAGGGCAGTAACCAGCGTAACCAAGTAACCAGCGGCAGCCCCCACTGGCTGCTTCAGAGCCCCCGACCTTCAGACACTGAAAATTATCAAATTTGAATTATTTACATGCCAATATGGAAAAACGATAATAGTAACTTATGAAACTTTTCTTAGTAAGTGGATTGGTGGAGGGAATACAAATGGAATACATATGTATGTATGTATGTATGTATACTTACACATATGTCTATATAGGAGGCTATATATGTGTATGAATACATATCTGAGCAGTGTGTATATGTGCATATAGAGGGTATAGGATCAATTGAATATGAAGGGATGATACTTTAAAAGGTGAAATTCTGAGGTGGGAGAGGACTAGAATGAGAGGAGACAGGGAAAGACAAAATGAGGTTAATCATCACGTGTGGAAGAGGCAAGGAATAATTGTCACAACTTTACTTTCAATTACTCTCATTGAATTTGGCTCAGGGAAGAAAGGGCATAAACTCTAAACTGGGCATCATGCCACACAGGAGAGTAGGGGGCATGGGGACGAGAGGCGGGATGACACAGGGGAGGGCAGGGTATGGTGGAGGGATGCTGGAAGCACACACTTCAGTAAAGGGACAGGGA
>CM053598.1:176739385-176766483 GCA_028646575.1 Pseudocheirus occidentalis
CCACTATGAAGATGTCCTGTATAATCACACATCCACAGCCTGTACTGAATTGCTTGTCCTTCCAGTGGGGGTGGGTGACAAGGGAGGAACCAAAAGAATCTAGAATTTAAAGCTCTGCAATACCTGCAACTAGAAATTAAGATATGCATGGACTGGGGTAGGGAGACCCTCCCTGCCCTAACAGAAAGTTAGAGAGCAGATCAGGGGAGTGGCTTTACAGTGGGTTCTCTGTTTGGGTGTTGGGGTGGGGAAAAGACAGGGAGAAAATTTGTAATTCAAAAATCTCATGAAAATGAATGATGTAAACAAGAAAAAAAATTAAAAAATTATTTTAAAAAAAGAAAGTAAGATACTGTCCAGCCTCTTTTTTTTTCTTGATCATGACTTTGAGGAATTCCAGTCATTCTTAAATTATATCTCCTGAGTCTATTTTCCAAGTTACTTGATTTTCCAATGAGGTATTTTTCTTTTTGTTCTATTTCTTCATTCTTTTGATTTTGTTTGATTAATTATTGATGTTTCTCAGAGTCTTTAGCTTCCATTTGCCCAATCCTAATTTTTATGGAAGTATTTTATTCAATTAACTTTGCACCTCCTTTTCCATTTGGCTAATTGAACTTTTTCAAGCAGTTTTCTAAGCCATTGACTTTTTCATGATTCTTTGGCACCACTCTCATTTCTTTTCCCATTTTTTTCTTCTACCTCTCTTGGATAATGTGAAGCTCCTTTTGGAGCTCTTCCACGAGTTCTTTCTAGGCTTGAGAGCACTTCTATGCCCATATCTGTTTTGTTATCGTTTTGATGAGCTTTTTTCAAATTTTTTTTTAACTTTCTCCTTTCTTTTAAATTTGAGTTTTACTCTCACGGTGGAAGGGGCTCTTTTCAAGTTTCTTATGTCAGTGTCTGCAGGCCTTGGCTGTTTACTTGTTATTGTGCTGATGTTGTCCTTAGGTTCCCCAAGAGATCCTTGGACTGGTGCTGTATTTAGGTTGGGGGGTGCCTGCCATTGCTGGAGTCTGTAGGGGTCTGACGGCTCCTTTGGTGTCATCCTTAGGTGCAAGTAGTTGTGTCTGGAGTGTACTGAAGCTGGGCAGGTTTTTGTTTCATTTTGTTTTGTTTTGTTTTCTGCATTTCCCCATGGCTATATTGAAGGAAATGGAGGTCTGTCCCCTGGAGGACACCTGTTTGCCCTGGGCTGTTCTGAAGTGAGTGTAGGTGCAGCACTGCAGCACTCTTCTCCACCTGAGATCTCTTTGAAGGTTGTGGTGATTCTTGGAGCTGTAGACTTTTAGTTCCTCTGGCTATGCTAAGGCACATGGGGTTTCTGGTGTTAGCAATTGCCTGCTCCACCAAACTTGAATCAGGATCTCCCACTGGCCTGTTGAGGTGGGGCTTGCTGTTGTCCTTCTTGTATGCCTCTTGTCCTGGAATGAGCTCCTCTTTTTATCTAAGTGAGATGGACCTATCTGCCAATTCTCCAAGTCTCTCTGGCTAAAGGACCATTTCCCTCCATCTTCCCACTGGAACCACTGTTCCAGGATTTGTTCTAGGGTGCTATTTTATGATTGCTTTGTGGTATATATGAGAGAGCTACAGTGATTTACTTTTTACTCTGCCTTTTCGGCTCCCAGAAGTTGTCTGTCTTTATTATTTACATCCAGAAATTCTAGGTAGTTTTCTGATATCATTTCTTGAATTGCGCTGTTTGTGCATTTGTCTTTTCATATTGTTCTGGGAGCCCTATGATCATTAAGCTGTCTTTATTCAGTCTTCCTTTGGTATCACTAATTTTTGTCTGCATAGCAATCATGTACTTTTACCATTATTACTTTTTGTGTCTCTTATTCATTGTTGTCTATCATATAAGCATATTTGTGTATCAGTTTTTCTCCCTTTTACTTCTCTGGAGAGGCTTGCCTCTATAGATTCAAGTTCTTCAATTTGAATAATTAATTTTGTTGTACAGGTCATAAATATTGCCCAACAATCAGCTTTAATTCCTCCAGATTCAGAAGAAATCAGATTCTGATTTCTCTCTTTAACCATTTGCCATAATTCTGCTTTAATTGCTCTTAGAAGTATACAATATTCTCTTTTTTTTAAGATATTGATTGATTTCATTTGTCTTCCAATAAGTATGTGTGCATGTGTGTGTGTGTGTGATTTATTTGTTTGTTTATAGTTTATGGCATTCATTTTACCAGCAATTGAGTTCAAAATTTTGTCCCCATCCTTCCCCTTCTTCCTTGCCAAGATATCATGTAACCTGATATAGGCTCTACATATATATACTTTTGCATTAAACATTTTTATTTTAGTCATGTTGGCAATATATATTTAAAGGCAATTTTACTCTTTTAGATGTCTTAGTAGCTTTCTTCCCTTGTGGTTTTAGTATCTCCCCTTTTGATTTATATTCCTGTGCTCTAGGTTTTAAAGTGAATTATATTCCTCATTATATATTTGCTGATTTTAGTCCTTTCTCCCCCCTCCCTTCTTTTTTTAGAATTAATTATTTTATTTATTTTCTTGCTTATATAATTCATTTCCACAAGATTTTGAGTTACAAATTTTCTCCCCATCTTTCCCCATTCACAACCCCAAAACAGCGATCCCACTGTAAAGCCCCTCCCCCAATCTGCTTTCTTTCATGTCCTTCTCCAACACTCCTCTAACTTTAGGGAAGGGTGGGCCTCCCTACCACAGTGCCTGTATATCTTAATTCTCAGTTGCATGTAGTTAATAATAATAATTATTATTATATATAAATATATATAATATATTTAACACTTTATTGTAGAACTTCAAATTCTAGATTCTTTTGGTTCCTCCCGCGCCACTCACCCCCACTGGAAGGACAAGCGATTCAATGTATAATTATGCAGGACATCTCCACAGTGGACACATTGTGAGAGTCTGATTATATGTCCCTCCTTCCTATCCCCCCTCATTGTTCTCTTCTCTACCCTGTCCTTGTCCCTTTTGTGAAGTGTGTGTGTGTGTGTTTTTATGATGGCTTTCAGGTAGTCCAATAATTTTTAAATTGTCTCTCCTGGATCTATTTTCCAGGTCAGTGATTTTAAGGAGATATTTCACATTACCTTCTATTTTTTCATTTGTTTGTAACTATTCAATAGTATCTTGGTTTGTCATAAAGTCATTAGCTTCCACTTGTTCCACTCTAATTCTGAAGGAATTATTCTCTTCAGAATGCTTTTGAGATTCTTTTTCCATCTGGCAAATTCAACTTTTTAAGGCATTCTTCTCCCCATTGGCTTTTTGTACCTCTTTTGCCATTTGAGTTAATCTATTTTTAAGGTATTGTTTTCTTCAGTTAGGTCGTTGACTCTCTTTCTCTTTCCAATTTTTCCTACACTTCTCTTATTTGGTTTTCAAAGTCCTATTTATGTCAATCCATGGCTTGTAGACTATCTTCATGTTTCTTGGAAGCATTTGGTGTGGGAGTTCTGACTGTGTTGTCTTCCTCCCGTTCCATGCTTATATCCTATTTGTCTCCAAAAAATATTTTAGAGTTCAGTTACTATTCTTTCTTTGCTTCCTTTTCCTACTCATATTGGGCAGTCAATTAATTGCTTGATATTTTAGCTCTGTGGAGCTCTGCTTCCAGGGGGGAAAGCTCTGTCCCAGATTTCTGGGGTTTTCACAGCTGCCAGGGCTATTGGGGGGGTGTGCTGCAGCCCCCACTAGCTTGGACTTGCTGAAAACACAACCTAGGACCACCACCCAAGACCACGATCTGGATTCAGGCCACTCAACGCAAGAGCACTTGGCCTCTGAATGATTGCTTGGCCCCCTGGAGTCTGCAGGCCAGGAGCTCTGAAGCAGCCTGGTGGCGGCTGTGTCAGTTCTTGCCACTACTGCCGCTTCCACTGCTTTCTTGCCCAAGGGGCAGTTTGGCCTGGCCCACTTTTCTCCCCAAAATTTACCTGAATTCTACTGACCTTTCTCTTAGTTCTCATTTCTCCTGGCTTGAAAAATGTGGAAACTGCCCCAGCTGCTGCTGATCCACTCTCCTGAAGACTCCAGCTGCGACTCCTCCTGACCACCCTGGGGCCAGGCCACAATTTCAGGTTGGGCTAGTTTTGTCTCCCAGCCTGCTGTGATGAGGCCTTTGGGCTGAGCTACCTTCAGCTAGAGATGTGTTTTTTGTATTTTTGTGAATTTGATTGCCCTAAAATTTGTTTAGAGTCATATTTTATGGATATTTGAGGTGGCTGTGGGAGCTGTAAAACCTTGCTGTTTATATACTGCCATCTTGGTTCTGCCCCCTCCCCCCTCTCTTTTATTGTCCTATTGCTAACTTTCATCATCATTCCCTATTTGATGGTATGTTCAGTTCCAGTGGATATTCTTCTACCTTTTTTCTACCTTTAATTTCTTGATCCTTCAGATCTCTCCCAGGCCATCACTTCTACACTCTTACCTCTTTTTTTCATCTTTACTACTTGGTAAACCAGTTAAACTGCAACTTCCCTCTTCTTTTGAGTCCCTGCATCCATTACCCTATTGTCATAGATGCCTGTCTACACCTTAGCATTGAATAATTCCCACTGGCCATAAAATTCACTCTTTCAGACATGCTACTTATCACAGTTAAGAAAATCACATAACCACTTTGATTTGATCTGTGAAAAAAGTATGCTACATAGCCCTCAGCCCTAATTGCCACTAGGCAACCCTTCTATACCTCCTTTATCAACTCACTATCCCACTCTCCCCAAAGGTTCTTTTAAATTTTTTTTTCCTTCCTCAAATTTTCCATAGATCCTCCTCCCCAACCCCTGTCAAATCTGTCAGAACATAACCTTGCCCATAGTTTTATAGAAAATATTCAGACCACTTATCACAAAATTTTTACTTCTCCCCTCTTCCTTATCTCATATAACTCAGATGTCTTCTACCACTATATCCTCCTTCACCCTGCTCACATGAAGTGGTGATCTTACTCCCCACCAAGGACCATCCCTTCCTTTGCATTAACAATTTCATTCTATCCCATCTCCTCCAACATATTACCCTATTATCCTCATTGTACAACTATTTCTCCTTCTCTATTGATTCTTTACCTACTGCAAGTGTGTGTGTGTGTATGTGTGTGTGTGTGTGTAAGTCAGTTTCTCCTCCATCTTGGAAAAAACACTTTATTTAATCCTTCCAGTCTTATTAATTCTAGTCCTATACCTTCTTTGCCCTTTATGACCAAATAACCAAAAGTTTGTCTACAATTGATTTCTGTCTTAATCTGGCTTCTAACCTCATCATTGCACTGAATCAACTTTCTCAAATGTTAATGAAGACTTCTTAATTGCCACATCCAATAGACTTTTCTTAGTCCTCATTCACCTCACTTTAGAGAATTTGCTTCTCACTAGCCACAGTCTCTGCCTCAAGTGACTTGTGGAGAGAAAGGACTGGTCCCATATTTCAGCTGAAGTTTAAAAAACAGAAAGAAAAGAAGGGATAGCAATCATAATTTCAGACAAAGCAAAAGCAAAAATAAATATAGTTAAAAGAGATAAGCAATGATATAACTTCTTGCTTAAAGATGTCATAGACAATGGCTAAATATATATATACATATATGCATCAAATAATATAGCATCCAAAGTCTTAAAAGAAAAATTAAACAAATTCTAGGAGGAAACAGACAGTAAAACTTTTCTAGTGGCGGACTTCAACTTTCATCTCTCAGAATTAGATAAATCTAACCAAAAACTAAAAGAGAATGAAGTTAAGGAGACAAACAGAATTCTAGAAAAGTTAGATATGATAGACCTCTGGAGAAAACTGAATGAGAATAGAAAGGAATATACTTTCTTTCAGAATATGGCATCTACACAAAAAATGACCATGTATTAGAACATAAAATTCTCACAGCCAAATGCAAAAAAAGAAGAAATATTAAAAGCATCCTTTTCAGATCATAGTGCGATAAAAATTACATTTAACAAAGGGCCATTGAAAGAGATTGAAAATTAATTGGAAACTAATCTAATCCTAAAGAAAAAGTACATCAAAGAACAAATTTTCAATAAAAGCAATAGAGAATGTCAATAATGAGACAACATTCCAAAATTTATGGGATGAAGCTAAAGCAGTACTTAAGGAAAAAATTATATTCCTACATCACCAAAATGGAGAAAGACATCAATTTATTTGGCATACAGCTAAAATAAAACCTAGGGAAAAATAATAAAAAATCCTAAATTAAATACTAAATTGATAATTCTGAAAATCAAAGGAATGATTAATGAAATTGAGAATAAGAAAAGTATTGAACTAATAAATAAAACTAGGGGCTGGTTCTATGCAAACAAACAAACAAACAAAGTAATCTAATCTTCCATGGCCTGTCTACAGATCTTTAATAGCCTCTCTTGTCACTTTTGCTATGGTTATATTTGTCACCTATACTCCCAGTGTTGTATTTCTTGAGAACAGCAATTTTCTTTTTATACTATGCCAATAGTTCTTACATATACTGTTAACATGTCTGAAAAAACTGAGGGAGAATCAATTTCTTTATGTGAGTTATTGCGAACGTTCATTTTTGGAAATTACTCTTGTTTTAGTTTAATTTTTCTACCAGTTGTACTAATGACATAAAATTTAAAATGATCTTTCTTTAATTCTAGTCTAAGTTTGCTCATCTCCTTTTCAAAATAATGTGATATTGATGCTATGTTTTGATATCCCATTCACTGTTTTATCAGGATTTTTTTTTTTTTGCTTTTTGGAGGGCAGTTGGCGTTAAGTGACTTGCCCAAGGTCACACAGCTAGTTTTTTTGTGTATGTGTGTTAAGTGTCTGAGGCCGGATTTGAACTCAGGTGCTCCTGACTCCAGGGCTAGTCCTCTATTCACTGAGCCACCTAGCCGCCCCTAGGATTTTTCATTGAAAGATTTTCAAGGATCTCATTGTCAGCTCTTTTGATTTTAGTAATACCACAGTTTAATCTTTTAGTTTGTCTAACACAGGTTTTATACAAAGAAGGCTTATAAACTTATTTTCCTGAGATATTCAGTGATATATCTCATATTTAAATATAAATATAATATTAACAGAAATAACTATGGTCTTTGTATCTGATGAGATTTGCCTCCAGATTTATGATGATGTAATACTGTTTTCTGATGACAACATTCATTTTTCAGTCCATTTCATGTATACTAGTGATTAGCCTGGTTGTGTTAGTTATCATCTCTTCAGAAGTATATTTGACATGTGTGATGCTAATTCAGACTTGTACCAATGCAGCTTTTCTTCTAAGAAAATGAAAGAGTAACACTTACTCTGTTATCCTCTCTCTTAAGCTGATGATCACAATGGTTTTGCATAATGACAGGCTCCCAATGAAAGTCAAATCATGAATTTGAATATCTAGAAACAGTCTACCCCATGAGAAGGAATTTATAGAGTAGAGTATAGGGGAAAAAATGTCCTAGCCATGACCTCACTTTCCATCTTAGTCTTCTCCCCTTTCACACTTTGGTAGAGAAGAACCTTAAGAATTTGGTTTAAATAAATAAGATTTAAACTTTCTCCTGCATATACAAGAATTATTTTTCAAATAGCAGTAGGTATTTGTCATGATTATATGATCAACTAAGCATAGACTGGTTGTGAAAATTAAAGGCATATTTGTGGATCTAGAAAAAGTCCAGAATTCACTTGTTTTGCTTGTGTCTGACTCTTTGTGACCCTCTTTGGGGTTTTCTTTGGCAAAAACATTGGAAACATTGCCTATTTCCTTCTCCAGTTCATTTTATAGGAGATTAACCAAGGCAAACAGAACTAAGTGACTTGGCCAGGGTCAAACAAGTGTTTGAAGCTGTATTTAAACTTAGTTCTTCCTGATTTCAAACCTGGTGTTCTATCCACTGTACCACCTAGCTGCCCTAGCAGAAAACAAGAAAAAAATATATACCATAATAACTAAGGGCAACATTTTGAGTATGGAAGCAAAAGGACTTCTAGAAGTTATGAACTGATACCCTTTGTCACATTTTTTTCCTAAGCATAAGCCTATTTTCCCTTAGCCTCTATATGCACTTCTATGAAAGTATGTTATGAAATGTGTGTACATGTTTTGTGTCAACTGTTCTCACTATACTATCTTATTAAAATGTCTCTTTCCAAAACCCAGTTAGGTGTAGCTGACAACTTGATTTCGACTTATAATGATGCTGAGAGCATACAGGTGGGGGTTCATGAATGATGACATTAGCTAGATTGCCCCATATTTCTTCAGAGGGTTATTCTGGAAATGTAACAGCCACTCTCTGGGAACACAGTCTACTTATACAAGCTAGAGTTGGGAGGTAATTTCTAGAGTGTATAAATCACCATTGTGATGATTATTGTCATAGTCACCATCTGTCATCATCATTATTATAAAGTACAATATTCTCATGTTTTCTCAATTCTGATACTGATTCTTCCAGAAGACAACCTTAGACATTTTTTCCAAGTGATGTTTAAAGCAATTATCTCTAAGCTAGAGGAAACTATGATAAAAGAGATGTACTGTTTAACCAACCTGTACATTTACCCACTTGATTTATTTTTTATTTATATACTGTAATTTGCAATGTGTAGACTTTCTGGTTCAATTGTTTAGATTAGCAAATCCAATTCTTAGAGGGCCCAGTTATTTCCCTCTAAATCTTATGCTTGCAACATAAGGGACTATCAATAGGTTGTACTTACAAATAGATGCTTAAACTAATTTACCATCTCAAAATTTATGAAAATTAATTTGAAAACAAGAGAGTTGATTTTAATCAACCATACAATTATTTACTCATAAATCAAGGGAGAGGAAGGGAGGATGAATAGTTTCTTAGGTAGGACCACGGACAAGTAGGAAACTCAGGTGTCCCTGAGTTTCATGAACTACTGAACATAAAAACTGATAATGATGTTGGGAGCATAGTGGTGAGATTTTCTGATCTATAAAATTTGCCAGATCCCCCACTAAAAGTCAAGGGTTTTCCTGGAACCTGGAGTGGAAACATAATCATCATCTCCTGGGGATACAGCCTCCAAGTAAGAGTCAAAGAACTGCATTGGGGAAAAGCTGTAGAGAAGAATGGTAACATTTGGAGGATTGTGTGATTTTCTGTGCCTTTCTCTTCCCACTGGGTAATTCAATGTATAAGAGGCACAAGTGACAAGAGGACATTCAGAGTAAAGAGGGAGAAAATAAATTCAAAAGCAAAGCCACCACTGAGTTCCTCAGGATAGTTAGGCATGTACTGTTGACAGGCAAAATTCATAAAGGAAAGATAAGAATGTATGGAAGTAAATGTCACTAAGTCAGATAGATGTTAGACTTTTATTTCCTTCCTAAAGTGGGCTGAAGAGGTAGGGCTTTTTTGTTTGTTTGTTTCTGCTTTTTTCATATCTTGCTTTCCTTTTGAGAAAGTCAAATATACTTTGAAGGGCCACTCATTTTCTTCTGGATTGGACACAGGGATTTCCTCAGAGTCTTCACTTTTAAGTAATGTTCCCTCCTTACATCTCCTACTGCCTTTTCTTTCTGTCCTTTCATACTCTGGCTTACCTGCTATTATTTTACAGAATAACAACTATAAAGGAAAAAAAGTGAGTATTACCTGTAGCATATATGCCAGGTGTGAAGTGCCAGGAAATTCCATTTGTTACAGGCATTTTAGAAGGAAAAAAAGAGAGAGACAAAAGAGAGAGAAAGATAGAGTCAATGGGAAGGAAGGAAGGAAGAAAGGAAGGAAGGAAGGAAGGAAGGAAGGAAGGAAGGAAGGAAGGAAAGAAGGAAGGAAGGAAGGAAGTAAGGAAGAAAGGAAAGAAGGAAGGAAGGAAGGAAGGAAGGGAAAGATAGAAAGAGAATGGTAAAATTATAATTGGCATGAGGAGAGAAAGTTCTGTAAACTGCAGGATAAAAGATTATTGTCAAGATATTAGGTGGGGTTTTTTTTTTTTGGTGTTTCTGAATTGTTCAGACTTGAATTGAGGCCAATGGAGGTCTCTTTAAGGTTAAGAGTCCATACTGAGTCCTCTGCCTGTAACTCTCTACCACACCCTTTCTTCCCTCCTCTCTCACCCCTAGAGGCTCTGAATGAAATGTTTCTTTTTCATATGAAATGCCAACTTTACATTAGATAGTTCTTCACATTACAAAGAAAAGCATAGTAAACCATCTCCTTATTAACAGCCTCTACAATGTGGTTTTTAAAGACTATTTCATAAAGCAAACACTGAAAGAAGAAAGACAAAAAATAAATATAGATAATCTCATAAATCCTTTCCACATCAAGGGAGTAAGTAGAGAGAATCTCCATTCAACTAGCTTTCTATTTTAAAAAAATGCAATACTTTTTGCAGTCTCAAACCTAACCTTTTTCAAGAAATTTTTTCATATGACAAGGAAATAATGCTTTTGTGTCTCTGTGTGTGTATGTGTTTTATAATAAAGTTGGTCCTTGATTCCTTTTGCCCTGGATATATTTTTAGGGCATTTCATGGTTATCCAGAAACAGGTTTCTCTGGATTTGGGGGCTAACTGAAGTTACCTAAGAGAGGAACAAAATACATCTTTTTAGCTCTGCTGACCTGCAAAGAAATAGAAATATTAGTTGTCTACAAATGAGAAGCACAGTGCTAGATTAGAATTATGTACTTTTCCTTCCTAGGTAGATTAGTCTTACCCAAGACTGGATGTGAAGAGATGAACAGTGATAAAGTTTCTCTTCAAAATATGTCTATCTAACCAAATTTTGAAAAATACCATCTATTTGGGAACAATGTAATCTCTCCTGGCAAGCCTTTCACATTGTAGTTTGCAGACCCAGGAAGACTCATTCTAAATGCTTTGGTTTGCCATAATATTAAGTTGTCTCATCACTAATACTGCATCTCATCCTAGACAAGCTAGATATCCTATTAATTTGGTGGGAAGATTGCATCTGGTTTTGGCTTCATGCTTAAAAGCCATCAAAATACTCATATTTTGGAGATCTTTCCCGGCTGATCCCTGGATTCTGTTATCTCTTAACTGCTATTTAAAAAAGGTTTGGCTTCACATTTCATATAACCCCAAAGACAATGTTTGTTAGTGTAAAATCCTAGGCAGAGTGATATATGCTTAAACTATGGAGAGGTAGTCTTAACCTTTTTCATGACATGGATCTCTTTTTGATATATATTGAAATATACCCCCCTCTCTCTCCCTTCAACCTTCCCTCTCTCTCCAACCTCCTGTCTTTCTCTCTGTGTGTATACAAATACATATATGAATAATATAGATGTAAATGTATATATGCACATGTATACATATATATGTGTATGTACGTGTGTATATATGTATATGTGTCTATATGTATATATATGTGTGTGTGTGTATATATGTGTATATGTGTGTGTGTGTGTGTGTATAAAGTGGGACAAGGTGTCAGAAACGTTTTAGTATGTAAAAAAAATGCACTAAAACTTTTGGGACATCCCGGATAGATATTTATACCTATGCCTATCCGTCTGTCTCGTCAACATCCAAATCATGCATTTGTTTTTTTTCAGTTGTTCAGTCAAGTCCAACTCTTTCTGATCCTGTGGACCATAGAACACCGAGGTTGTCCATGGACTTTTCTAGACAAAGATATTAAAATGGTTTTCTAATTCCTTCTCTGGTAGATTATGGCAAACAGAAATTAAGTGGCTTTTCCATGGTCATACAGCTAGTATCTGAGGCCTTTTTGAACTCTGGTCTTCCTCACTCCAGTGCTCTATCCACTGAGTCACCTAGACGCGTAACCATATCCACATTTATATTCATTTTATCTATATCTGTAGAATCTCTCTGCCTCTGTCTGCCTCTTTCTTTTTCTCTGTCTCTGACTCTCTCCATATTTCTGTCCATATATATACATCATTATTAAAACTGCAACAACACACCCTAGACAGAATGGGTGAGATTTGAGATTTGCAACACATTTGCATTTAGTCACGAATTACATAAGGAAAATTTTGTGTTGTTTTTATATGGGCTTGGACTTTGAAAAACTGCATTAAATATTACTCATGGCAATAATATACGTTTCATGGCAGTGAAGTGCTATATTCTACTTTTAACACATGTTGGCATGTGAACATCTTACCTTCATGACCTTTTCTGTGCAGCCTTATCCCTTATTGTCCCCAAATTTAAAAAAAAATCTTATATAGGTTTCCATCTGCTTCATAACTTTCCATAGTAAAAGTTGGTTCCTGGCACTTCCTTAGAGCTCCCAGATGCCTTCTGGCAACTAACTCACTTCTTTAGTCTTCTCATCATCCAAAATGGCATCGGAGGAGCATTAAAGCAAAACAAATAAAAAGTGCGCAAAGAACTTGACCAAAGAAAAAAATTTGCATTACAGTTCATGAGAGAAGGCATGGAAAGGTAAATTTCTCTTGCCAAAGGTGCTGGGCCACATTCTTTCCTCCTTCCAAAGGTGTTCATGCATATTTAATGTTAAGAAGACTTTAATATTTAAGTCATTTAATGTGCTCACAAAGAAATATTTCTTGTCCTCCTTTTATGGGCCTTTTGAAGATTTAATATTCCCTATGTGCAGAAATTAAGGCTGGTTGAGATGAAGTAGAAACTGGGTAATTTCACCAAGATTTTATGTCCTATGTGTAGTTCTAAAGGTAGATTTTACAGCTCCCCCAATCCAAATCATGCTATTACTTACCCCACCCAGTACATGCTTATTGGCTGATTGAGAGAGGGTGGTTTGTCAGGTTGGTTAACTGTCCTCACTCTTTCATTCCCCATAAGTGTGCAGACCCTAAGTAGGAACAAAGTAGGTAAGACATTCATATGTGTCTGATCATGAGACAAGATGTGATGAAATGGAAAGATTTTATTTCCTGGAAAAGTAAATGATTCAGGGCTAATCCACTTAGGAATGGTACATAACTTATTACAATGCTGTATATGCTTGAAATGCAATTTATTAGGGGGAGGGTTCCTTTAAAATGGTCTTTGCCAAGTGTGAGCTAAGAAGACTTAACTTTGAAGAATTTAACTTTGGGGATTTGTAGTTTGATATCACTAATTATAAAGATGAGGGAAACATCAAGTGTTCTTTGGTGGGGGGAAACAGCAACACCTGCCTCCAGATGGCAAATATTAATTGAAATAGAGCTCCTGTACTAAATAAAGCTGACTTGTGATCACCCTAATGTAGAGAAAGGTGTTGAATAAAATGCTTTTGATTCTATGGACAAGAAAGAGACATATGCTTTGATTCTGAGAGGCAGGGTTATGTAACAGAGCTAAGAGAACACATCTCAGAGACAGCAGACCTGGATTTGATACTGAGCTTTGCCATGAATAGGTAAATGAGCTTAGGTAAGACATTTCACCTTTTGATGCCTTAGATTTCTCATCTGTAAAAGGGAGATGGTAATAACACTTGCATTACCAACCTGGTTTTGTCTCAGTGAAGAAAAAGACTGTGTAAACCTTTATTTCTATGTGAAAGTTAGTTATTTTAAGACTTTTAACTACCTGTCCTGTCTATACATTTTGTTGTCTTTTTTAAAGGGAGATAAACAGAAAGAAGGAAGGAGAGAAAAGAGAGACATAAAAAGACAGGGACAATAACTGAGACAGAGAGAGGAACAGATATATGGGAAGAACCTATTAACTGTTCTATATCTTGGGAATTAAATGCTTATCCCTAGATGTCAGCTCCACTCTGCTCAATCCTATTTTTAGGTCAGTAATAAAATAACAAGTTATTAATTTTTTTCTTTTTTCTAAAAAATGGAGGGAGTGACAAAAATCTTATTTCTCTTCATGTTCTCAAACAGACTTTTGAAATGATGAACTGAGTAATACAGTTATTATTATGTAGGGATTGCATTCTACAATAGAGCTAAGAAAAGGATTGCCTTAGAATGTATTAGGCAAGATGTTTACCTTAACACAGCCCACACTGTACCAGAGAGTAGAACAGAAAGTACTACTTAGGAGGAGGTGGTTAGCCCTTAATTGTGAATAAGGGAAGTAATGAGCATTTTGTAGGAACTTTGGCTAGAACCTCCTGATAGTAGTTACAAAATATTGACTAAAATATGTAAGACAAAAAGAGAAGTAGGATCCATGTTAAAGTTTATCGTTTGCTATACTTTTCATTATTTAATATTTTGGAGACTTGGAGAGGAGAAGAAAGGAGGAGCAAAAGCAGGAGGAGAGAGGAGGAGAGAGGAGAGAATCAGACAGGAGAGAAGAGAAGTGAGGGGAATGGAAGAGAGCAGAGGGGATGATAATACTGATGCTGTAAGTATTTTGGGTAAAGAAATCATCAGTTATAAGAGTTTATTCAAATCTTGACTTCCAATAATTCTTCTTGGAAGCAAAACAAGGCTTAATAAATATTAAAATTTAGTATGATCTAAACATTTCTGGGTGGAGACATGTTGGTAAGTTTTTAACAATCAGGGTTCTGAAAAAAAATGTACAAGACTCATTTTAAGTTTCATCTATATTGTTAATATTTCTTCCATCACTTACCTAAAATCTAGAGAATCAACAAAACAATAAATCAAACTATGATTTGTAGCTTTTGTCAATTTCCAAGGTATAAATGGTTGTACTGAAAAATGAATGATCTTTCAAGAGCAATTCCAGCCAGCTCCAACACCTTTATAGTTTAGGCAAAGAGTAGAGCCATATTAAAATCTTGATAAAAATATGTAAATTTTTTTATTATTTTCTACCACAGCAGTTAGGCAGGCACTGCTAGACTGAACTCAGGTGGTCTAATGACTTTCCCATCCTTGTCCTTGCAAGATAACTACAAAGAACTTAGGGTAGCTTGAGGTTGCCTATTTGCTCAATAGGGGAATTATGCTTTCTGTACTTTACTACTCTGATCTCAGATTCCTGAAACCCAGTTCTACTTTTTCCATTTCCTCTCTACTTTCTTCTTTCCATCTGAATATAATATTGAATAAGAGCACAACTAGATGGCTCAGTGAATAGAGCCCTGGACCCAGAGCTAGGAAGTCCTAAGTTCAAATATGGTGTCAGACACTTACTAGCTGTGTGACCTTGGCCAAGTCAGTTAACCTTTGCCTTGTTCCACTGGAGAAATCAATAGCAAAACACTTGTATCAGCAAGCACCCTAGCATACCCACAGTGGCTGCTATGGCAAGTTCTTAGCTCTGCTTTTCTAAAGGAAAGCAACTCAAAATGAGTTAACAATCTTACTTTAATCAAACAAACAAATATAATTTACCTAGTTCAGGGGAAAATGTCAGCACCCTGAACTTCAGAGAATGCAAATAGAATACAAACACAATTTACAAGAAGAAGTTACAAGCAGACAAAGAAATAGATCAGCAGACAGGCTTCCAACCATCTGACCATTACCTCCATACCTATTCAGTTACCAGAGAGGGAAGCACCAACATCTGGGTTTTTCAAAGCTGGGGTGGGGGGGAGGCACTCAACAGCTTCCCAGAGTCTCATTTTACCAAATCACAGAACTCTTGTCAAAGTGAGCCCCAAAGAAAAACCTCACAACAGCAGTATATATACCCTTCTCCTGGATCAGAGAATGTCACAACCATCTTGACCCACTGCTCAATCAAAAAGTAATAAGGCATGGACATTCCTGAAGAGCAAGCTTCCTGCCACAGGTTCCATGTGACCACATTCAGCCTATTAGGGGGCAGAGTATACTTTCAAATCTGGGAAGGTTCTCAGAGCCCCTTAAGCCAATCAAAAAACCTAGGGGCAGGGAAGATCTTAAGATTCCCATAACACCACTCCTACATCTTTCCCAAGAAAACACCATAGAAAATATGGTCCACAGCCATGAAGAGTTGGACACAACTGAATAGACTGAAAAATGATATTGAATTATAGGATCTATGGAAGCAGGAAAGTGTTAATTCTTTAGTCTAAGGATCATTGCTAATGGGGGAGGAAGGAAAAATGGTGCCCAAAGTAAAAAATATGAATTAAATATGAAGAAAGATGCTATATTTCCATATAGGAAAGATAATGCTAAGTAATTAAGAATTATCAGAAGATTACACTTGATAGGTTAATATTTGAGCTTTGTTGAGCCATTTGCAACAGAGATATTCACTAGCTACATTACACTTGGCTATTTTTTCACTGTTTAGAATTCATTTATTGCCAAATGATCTCTTTCTCCTGTGAAGTGCCTCTCTATGGGCTACTCTTTTAGTTTTAGCAAGTCTGTCACTGCCACTATGGCTACCACGATTGATTTGGCAGCCAATAGTTGCCCAAAGAATGGAAGATACCAACTGCTTTTGGAGATCCACAAGGCCCTTTACCAGTGGAATTAAAACATAGAAAGGAGGGGGTCCTAATGCAAATACTGACTTGCTAAAGAGACCATGACCCCAGGGCTTACCACTGTGTTGAAGGAAAGGTATCACTCCTCAATTCTCAGGAGATTAGAGAATTATCTTTATATTCCAAGGCTAGCAGGAAGAAGTGACTCGAAGTGTAGATACTATATTTTTAGTATATCCATGGTATTCCAGCTCAGGAGCAAATTTTAAAAGTCGTTAACGCCAATAGGAAAGAGTTCAAGGACATCTGTACCTTCTCTGTAAAGGGGGATAAAGCAGGAAAGAGTCTACCACCATACATCCCCAAGGAACTACTGTAATTCATTGCATAATAAGGACTTATTAATTTCATATTAAATGATATATCAAACATTTACTAAATGCCTACTACATGAATAGTATGGTGCCAATCCCTAGGGGAAGTAAAGGCATGATCCCAGAACTTGTTGAGTTATAGTGTAGAAAAAATAGAATAGAAGATTTAATTCAAATCAATAAATAATTATCAAGCTCATACTGTATGCTAAGAGTTGGAGACACAAATATAGAAACATAAGATACCTTCCTCTTGAAAATCTTACATTTCACCTTGGAGAGGGGGAATTGGAATGTGCACACAGGTAATTAACTGAAAGGCAGTTTGAGGAGGAAGAGAGGATTAACAACTAGGAAAATCAGTAAAAAAAAAAAAAGACTTCGTATAGTAAGTGGCTCTTAAGTTGATCCTTGAAGGAAAGTAGAGATTCTACTATGAGTAAGGAGGGCAATATATGTTCCAGGGACAGCTCATGCAGAGGCATAAGAGTAAGAACTGGAGTTTTGAGTTCTGGGAACAGCATGCCATATAGTTTGGCTGGAACAGAGGGAAAATGAAGCGAAGTAATAAATCTGGATAGATAGGTAGGAGCCAGATTGCAGTTTTAAATGGCATGTATACTGAACCATTAGCATTTTAGTCCGTAGGCAATAGAGAACAACTGAAGATTCTCCCCTGCCCCAGAGAAATAACAGAAATAACATGTGTCTTAAATATTAATTGGGCAGCTCTGGGTATGATATAGTAGACAGAGTAGAAACTGAAAGCATGAAGATCAATTAAAAGACATTGTTGAGTATCTACCAAATCAAAACAAAAACCTAAACAAATAAAACATGATCTATAGATTCAAATAACTCAACCTCAGGGGGAAAAAAGGGTAATGAAAACCATAGAGATATTGTTAAAGAGGAGAGGGGAGGCGAGGCTTAAAAGGCGAATCCTATCAAACATGTAAGATGCAATTAATACCTATGCTAAGAAAGCAATTCTTAAAATATGGAGTATACTACAAAACTTTTTTACAAGGTAACTCTTGTCCTCATACTTCAAATAGGGAAAGACAAAGCAGAGAATGGTAGACCTATCACAATAATGAATATTGATGCAAAAATTTTAAATAACATTCTTGCATGGAGACTAGAGTAATATATTCAGACAATAATTTACCATGACTAAATTGAATTCACACCAGGGATGCAAGTTTCGTTCAACATTAGGAAAACAATTAGAAAAAATTTATCATATAGACAGCAAAATAACAACAAAGCATCATTGTTTAAATAGTTGTAATACAAGGTTTTGACCACATACAGAACTAATGCATATCAAGAAATCAACAAAACATAGACATGTGGGGACTCTCATAGTTTGATCAAAAGCATATATTTAGAACCAAGAGCTAGCATTGTTGCAACAGTGAATCAGATGCTTTCTGAAATACAAACCATGGCAAAGCAAGGATAATTCTCCTCCCTACAATTATTTGACTTAGACCTAGAAATGCTATAGCAATGAGACAAGAGAACAAAATTAAAGGTATAAATTTCAGCAAAGAGGAGACAAAATGATCCCTATTTATGGATAACACAATAGTGTGGTTCAGAAACCCCAGAGAATCAGTGAAGAAACTAATTGAAATGATTAATGGTTTCTACGATAGCAAGATACAAAACATCCATAAAAACATCAGTGATTCTAAAGAGTACTAACAAAAGCTGGGGAGAAATCATAACATAAGAAACTCTATTCTAAATAGCTATGAAATGTATAAAATATGTGGGTATTGACCCCCAAGCATACAAAACATATTAATATGGAACAAAAGTAGTTTTTATCTAATTGGAGAAATATCCTTTGGTCATCCACTACCAAAATTGATTAATAGACTACAGATTAGTGATAAAACTTTCATATTCTTGAGGGGATAGTCTGTAGGATAGAAAAAAATATTCATTTAATAGAACAAAAGATCTGGAATATCAAGGAAAAAAAATGAAAAAAGTGTCAATCAAGGGACATAGAATTATCCAAATTTGAACTATTTTAGAATGCAATAGTTATCACACCTATTTGATACTTGTTTACAAAAAAAAATAGAAAAGCAAAGCAGGGATGAAAACTAAGCGCATGAGAAACAGAAAAAAATAATTAGTAGAGTAGGGTTTGATATACTCAAGAACACAAATTACCAGGCGGAGTTCTTTAGACGAATTTCTGGGGAAAACAAAAAGCAGTTTGGTAAAAATTGTTTACAGCACTTTATACCATATCATGTGAATTTGAACCAGTTCCTGCATTCCTTTATAAATAAGAGAGAAACACCTGGAGGCTGTTAGGGGGCCTTGACAGGGATTTGGACTAAATGGATTAATCAATAAAAAAGTATTTATTAAACCACTTAAGTACTTACTGGGTGGTGCAGTGGATAGGGTGCTATTCCTGGAGTCAGGAAGACTCATCTTCCTGAGTTCAAATCTGGCCTCAGATATTGACTATTCATGGGCAAATCATTAACTCTGTTTTCCTCAGTTTCCTCATCTATAAAATGAACAGTGCAAGGAAATGGCAAACCATTTCAGTATCTTTGCCAAGAAAATAACAAATGGGGTCATGAAGAGAGTTGGACATGACTGAACAACAAGTGCTTGCTATTGGGAAGGACTTTGCTAAGTTCTGGGGATAAAAAGACAATGGTAAAACTGTTGTATGTAAGCAGCTTACAATCTAATGAAGGAGACCACCAATACAATAAAAAAATCAGCCCATTTCTCCTAAAATGATCAACACACTACTATGTCCTAGTGCCTTAACTAGCAGGTGGAAACATATCTCTATTAAATCAAATCAATCAAAAGCATTACAACTGAATTTCCCTGTTGAGGCTTTGGATATATTGGACAGATTGGCTGAGTCAATTCCTTGGGTTTTCTGTAATATATTATTGGGCAGGTAGGTGGTATGATGGATAAGGTGTCAAGCCCAGCATCAGGAAGATTCATCCTCCCTGAGTCAGTTTCCATCTCAGAAACTTACAAGCTCAGTAACCCTGGGAAACCATTTAAACCTGTTTGCCTCAGTTTCTTTATCTGTAAAATGAACTGGAGCAGGGAATGGCAAAGCACCACAAGATCATTGTCAAGAAAACTCCAAAGGGGGTCAGGAGGAATAGGACAGAATTGAAAAAACAAAAACTGAACAACAAGCCAACCACAGAATTTTTGATTCCAACCAAGGAATAGAAAGTAGTTTGGAGAGGGCGTGCCCTAGCAGCCAGAAGAAGTGAGGAAAGGGTTCATGGAGAAATGAAGAAGTGACATTTGAGCTGAGTCTGGAAGGATACAAGGGGTTCCAAGAGGAGGAGGGAGTTCATTCAAAGCTTAGAGAACACCTAGTTGCAAAGCCAAGAGACAGAGATGGAAAGTCTTGTTATGTTTAGAACACTAAATAGGCCAGAACAGTGCAAGGAGAGGAATAAAATAAAGAATGGCAGGAAAGGGCAAGGTAGTGAAAGAATGGCAGAAGAGAGATCTAAGTAATGGTGGCAAAGAAACTATGTGTAAGTGAGAGTGAGGAAGCTATTTTTCTATCTGACCCAGAATATTAGGGAAAATAAAGGGACATTCAGATCAGGAAGGGGTTAGCAGGGATTTAGAGTTCTCTAAGGGAGTTAGATTTCCTTGCTTATCAGAAGGTTGAAATAAAAAATGAGAATTAACGAGGTCTAGGATGAAGGGGAGTTTGTTAACAGTACATTATATCTGTGTCTGTGGGTCTGTATGTGTCCAGGGAGTGTTAAGGAAGGCACAGAAAAATAAAAGAGCAGAAAAACTTGAATTGCAGATGTAGTAGCACTAAGGTGAACCTGGAAGAAAGTAATATAAGGACAATCAGGAAAATGAAATTTTGTCTCAGTAAATAGAAGTAATATAGATAAGAAGAGGAGGTGGGAGCTTGTCATCTCATTAAATGTCTCATTAAATGAGACATAACTGCTAGTTTTTAGATCCTTACCCACCAGGATCTCGTGATGATGACTGAGTATTGTCTTTGTTCGAGAGTGGTGGTGTCCATGGCTGGTCATGTTCATAGACTGGGTAGTTAGATTTAGAGGTACTATTTAGAGACAAGATGGAGTTCTGGTTCAGCAAGTATCTGGTTATTGGATCCTTGAATGGAAATGAATTCTAACTTGGGAATCACCCCCATACATTTGCAAAATAGTGTTGTATTTGTTGGTGATACTTCTCAGTCATTTCTATGCCATAGTGCCTACTTGGCTAATCTCTCCATCCTTCTCATCACCATCTCTGGAGAGCTTTGGACTCTGTGTACTGGGACCGTGAACTCTGAGAGGTACACGTTTAACTTTTACTTTAACAGCATATTATTTGCCAGTCATTTCTATACCACATTCCCTCCCTCCCCCATGTGTGTGTGTACACACACACACACACACACACACACACACACACACACACACACACACGTATATATATGTGTATGTATGCATGTCTATGTCTATGTGTGTATACATATGTGTATATATTTAAGCATGTATGCATATATATGTATATGCATACATATTTTACATGTATATGTATATATTATACGCATAAATATCCCTTAAGCCACTTTCTGGCTGTCCTTTGTATTGTTTTAAGTTCCTTGACAGCAAGAAACATGTAGCTTACTTCTAATTCTATCTCCAGAAATTAACACACTTGGCATACAGCAAGCATTTAATAAATACTTTCTCATTCCTTCATGTATACCTCATATATGTAACAAACATGTGATTCCTATTTCCTGGGATAGATTTGTTCAGGATTTCTAATGGATTTGAGTCCCATTTTGCACGGTCCCAGAGGAAGAGAGCTATCATTCAAACTGAAGAGCTTTACAACCAGGGGCTGGAGAAGGTCAAGGACTAAGAGAAAGTTACACAGTAAGTCAGTGACAAAACAAAGGCCAGGATACCTGCCAACAGCCTCTTAGCTCTGCACAGCATTGCCTATTTCCATGCCACGTTTATCACTACGTAATCATACAAATGAATGTTGCCTGATGTTGGTTTTCACAAATGTTGAGAGAAAATAGCTAGTTGTGTTTGAAACTAATACTCATTATTATTATTATTTGAAAATGCTTGGAAGGGAGGATGCCTGTCTCTGTGTTTTGTCTGTACAGCACAACCTTGCTGATAACACATGATGTATGTGTAAGAGAAAGCAATATGAGAGGGAAACTTTTTCCAACTTTGAATGTTGATGATTCAGTTGTTTTCTAATTTTATCCCAAGTGGCTAACAGTTTAAATTACTTCCAAAAAATTACCTCAGTGGATTTGCTAATGCATTCCTCTACATCTGCCCACCTTTCAAACACTCAGTTTACACTTAACATTCCTTTGGTTAATTTCAACTAGCAGATAGGGAGATTGTGTCATGAGAAGTAGCAAAACTGAACATCGCTGTTTAAATAATTAACTGATATGTATGTGGTTTATTTAAGACCATACTTAAACCACTATGCCTGAGGCATTACAGAAATAATTTTCTAATAATTATAATGAACTAACATTGCTTAATGATACCTATTAAAGCTTATTTACATTGTAGGCCCAAGGAACATCCATTGCTGTACATTTCTTTATATTGATAGTGTATCATGCAGATTAGCACCATGCAGTTCTAGCTCTGCCTTCTGTACTTATTCTTCAAATTTTTCCTAGATCATTATCATTTTTATTGTTAAACAAGTAGGTAAGGGGGCAATTATGTGGCACAATGGCTGAGCACTGGGATTCAGGAAGACCTAAATTTAAATCTGGCCTCAAACACTAGTTGTTTGATTATGGGCAAGTCACTTAACCCTGTTTACCTCTGTTTCCTTAAATGTAAAAATGAGCTGGAGAAGGAAATGGCAAACCACTATAGCATCTTTGTGAAGAAAACCCAAATGGGGTCATGAAAAATTGGACATGACTAAAAAATGACAGAAAAAAGTGGGTAAACCACTTATCACCCCTCTCCCCACATAGCACTTTGAGTAGTAAGGAGGCTCTTCAAACTTCTGGGTTGATAAGGAACTGAGTTGGGAAGAACCTCATAAGTTACAGAGTTCAACCCATACCTGAATAGTAACATCTTTCTTAGCATTTCTAGCAAGCAGTTCTTTCAACCTTTCCTCAATGACTTCAATCAAAATGAGGAGGAATCCATGGTCAAGCGCAAAGGAAACAACATTAGATTTGGAACTAATGGCCCTATAGGTTCAATTCCTGTCTTTCCCTGATAAGGACCAGTCACTTGATCTGTCTGAGCTTCAGTTTCTTCACCTGTAAAACCAGATGTTGGAGAAGATACAAACAAGTGAGGAAGGTATTAGTATTTATTAGTCATTATGCTAAGTGTTGGGGATACAAATGTAAACAAAAAGATATCCCCTGTCCTCAAGGAACTTGCATTCTGGTGAAGGAAGACTACACAGAAAAGGGAACTGAAAAGCAAGGGAATAAAGGAGGGCTGAGGGTGAACATGCCCACATGGAGTCATCGTGTCCACTCTAGAGAGTCAGAAAAAAAGTTGGGAGGGAATAAAAAGAAGAAAAAGAAAGGTTGGCAGTCCTAGGCCCCTCTACAAGGAAGGAACTTATCAATGAAAGAAGGTTAGCATGTTTAATAAATTAGATTACTTCTTAAAGTTTTCCTTCAGTCTCTATGATCCCATGAACCTCCTGAGATCATTCATTCTACTTTTTGATATTTATGCTAGGAAGTATCTTACATCAAATATAAAATTTTCAAATTCTTACTATTATTGCTGGTGCTATCTGCTGGGGCTATGCAGGACGAATTTTCTTTATGAAAGGTTTTTCAAGTACTTGAAAAGAGTTATCATGTACCCCTTAATTCTTTCAACTTATATGTAAGGATTAAAGGCCCTTAATCCTTCCAAGTGTTTTCTTCTGCCTGCTTCCCTTGTCCTTCATATATTAGCTACAAATAAAAAAGCACTTGTAGCTTCTTTAGTTCCTGATGTTCTTCTACATCAGTGGTTCTCAACCTTCCTAATGCTGCGACCCTTTAATGCAGTTCTGTTGTAGGCCAAGACTTTCAGGGTCCTTGGCCACATAGCTCCCCAGTTCTACAAAGGTCATTAGGCAGAAATGAAAGGAAAGTATAATCTTGTTGGGTGGATGCTTTCATTGGTTTCATGAATATCTAAAGAAAGTACTGAGTTAATTTGCAAGTCTTGATTGTAACACCCTGTTTGTGCCTCTGGACATGGTCCCAGGATAAAGAGCTTAAGGAGTGATTGGCTTTGGGTTGGGGTAGAGAAAGATCAAGACCAAGGGTCATTCCTTGCATTCTGCAAAGGGTATATAAACCTAGTATCTTCCATGTATCTTTGGCTCTGTGTGAAATGGTCCTGCAATAAACAGACTATGGAATACAACCCAGTCTCTCTCCCTCTTTCTTATTCAGCTAGAAGCTCTCTCTCTCTCCCTCTCTCTCCTTGTATTTCACTCAGCTGGTAGCTAGGCCCAGACTTGCTAGCCGCAGCACAGTTCCTCATGTTGTGGTGACCCCCAACCACAAAATTATTTTCGTTGCTACTTCATAACTGTAATTTTGCTGCTGTTATGAATCCTGATGTAAATGTCTGATATGCAGGATGTATTTTCATTGCTACAAATTGAATACAACCCATAGGTTGAGAACCACTGTTCAATATGTTTATAGAACCTTAGCCCAAACCAAACTAAAAAATATGTAGAAACAGTTGGTCACAGAAATTCGTAGGCAATAATCAGACTCCAAGAATGATTGAGAGTTAAGTTTAATAATATTTAGATTCCTATTCCACATAGGTGAACAGTGTAAGAATTGATATCATTATGTTAGCCTCTACAATTAAGTGGGGAATTTCCTTCCAAATCTGGAGTATTTATTTTAAATGAAGTTTAAAGAAAATGCCACCTCTTCCATAAATGAGGGAAGTATAATGTTGTGGAAAGAGTGTTGTACTTGTTGTGAAGGGTGAAGAGGGTTTTTAGATACATATTCTGTTACTTCCTGTGGGAGTTTGAGTAATTTACTTAACCACTCAGGGAACTCTCTTCTACTCTGTAGAAGTATAGGGCTATGATAGATAAAGTATGTCTGATGAAACTTTGATCTCTAAATCTATAACCCCATGACACCTTCCCTGTTACACAGTGAGTAGAGATCCCTATTGTATTGAACTCTTAACTTTCTGCTTGTTAATTTTTACTAATTTATTTTCTTTCTGCTATTGTTTTATTAGGGTTTTTAAAAAAATATGTTTCTTATAAATGCCTCTGTATTTGGAGCATCTTTAGGACAGGGACCATGTTATTAAGATAGATAGACAAATAGATGGACAGATAGATATCAATATACACACATATATGTCTACACACACACACACACATATACGTATATAGAGAGGGGATAGAGAGAGATCTATATATAGATATATTGCATCATTCTATGTAGCACACAGTAGTCAGTTGACAAATGTTTGTTGAATGAACAATTGATTGAGATGAAAGCAAAAGCAGTGAATGTTTGAGAGTCAATACTACAGGTTGAAAAAAAATGGGTTAAAGTCAGTAGAAAATAAACAAAAATTTCTGGAAATATTTATTTTTTTGGTAGAACACACAAAGGGACAATATTAGTTATTTTTGAAACTGAACCTTAGGTTGAGCTCACTAACTCATCTCAATACTCAATTTTGAATGAGAAGAAAGTAATTTTACACCTTTGCCTTTTTGGCATATTAGACAGAAAATACCTAAATATTTTCAGTCCTAAGAAGAAACTTCTTTTTTCAGGGGCACTAAAATTTTGTATAAAAATTGTATAGCAGTAGGAAAATCAGAAACGGCCACCTTCCCATTCAAGAGAAACCTCTATGCTATTGTCCAGTTTCTGTATTGGTGACTGTCTCAAATAGTCTAGCATCTGAAAAGGTGCCCAAGCAATTCTCTTTTCACTCTTGAATTGATGCACTCTCTAAATTTCCCCAACTTTGGAAAAATCATCTACCCACACCATCCTCCATCTTTCCAGCTCTCCTTTATGTATTGCCTTCATCCAGTGGAATAAAATAGCCTTGAGGGAAGAGACTCCATTATTTGTATTTGTGTACCCAACACTTGATAGAATGTGTGGTTGTGTCTTTCTAAGATTTCATAAAGTTCAGGAAGAGATAGCATTATAAAAAACTTTTTGTTGTTGTTCAGTTGTATCTGATGCTTTGTGTCTCCATTTGGGGTTTTGATACTGAGGTGGTTTGGCCATTTCCTTCTACAGCTTATTTTATAGATGAGGAAACTGAGGAAAACAGAGTTAAGTGATTTTCCCATGGTCCCAAAGCTAGCAAGTATCTGAGGCTGAATTTCAACTCAGGTCTTCCAGACTCCAAGCCCAATACTCTATCTCTTGTGACACCTAACTGCCCCAACAAAAACAATAGGTCATAATTAATGGGAATATCAAGAAGACTGCTCATAATTGACTACCTTATTAAAGTCTGAAATTTCTCCATTATAAATTTATTCTTTTAAGAATCTTCTTCACGGGGGGCAGAGCCAAGATGGCGGCTTAGAAGCAGCAAAGCACCCCAGCTCCCACACAAACACGCTAAAAAACTCATAAAATGGGACTCTAAACAGATTTTCAAGCTCCAAAACTCTCCAAAAGACAGAAAGCACATCTGTTGCTACAGGTAGTGCAGCAGGCGGGACTCTTTGTAGCAGTCTGGGAGCCACGGCCGAAACCCGGTCAGCTCAGGCCCTGAGGCATTGGGCAGGGAATCATGTCTATAGGAGAGCAGATCAGCTGCACTGGAGGCACAGTTACTACATTTATCAGACCAGAAGAAAAAAAGGCTAAGAGAAAGGTCAGTGGATTTTGCTAACTCGGGAGGAGAAGAGTAAGTCCGGCCAAACTGCTCTCAGGGCAAGTAAGCAGTGGGAGGCGGCTGTAGCAGCAGGAATGGCTGAAAGCCGCAGCAGCCCCCACTGGGCTGCTTCAGAGCCCTCGGCATGCAGATAGCAAGGGGGTTGAGGTGATCCATCAGGGCCAAGGGCTCTGGCGTTGAGTGGCCTGGATCTGGATCATGGTCTTGAGTGGCGGTCCTGGGGTGTGCTCTCAGTGAGCCAAAGCTGGGGGGGGGGGCTGCAGCATCCCACTAATAGCTCCAGTAGCTGTGAGGGCCCCAGCGATTTGGGACAGAGCTTTTCCCCTCCAGGAAGCAGAGTTCCATAGAGCTAAAAAACCAAGCAATTAATAGATTGGCCAACATGAGAAAAAGGAAGCAAGCTAGGAACAGCAGTAAAACTCTAGAATCCTTTTTTATGGACAAAA
>CM053598.1:176766983-176782980 GCA_028646575.1 Pseudocheirus occidentalis
GCTTTGGCTCACTGAAAGCACACTTCAGGACCACCACTCAAGACCACGATCCAGATCCAGGCCGCTCAATGCAAGATCCCTTGGCCCAGATGGATCGCCTCAGCTCCCCTGCTATCTGCAGTCCGAGTGCTCTGAAGCAGCCCAGTGGAGGCCCTTGCTGCTTTCAGCTGTTCCTGCTGCCACAGCCGCCTCCCACTGCTTCCTTGCCCTGGGAGCAGTTTGGCCGGAACCGCTCTTCTCATCATGAGTTAGCAAAATCCACTGACCTTTCTTTTAGCCTTTTTTTCTCCTGGCTTGATAAATATGGTAACTGTGCCTCCAGTGCAGCCGATCTGCTCTCCTATAGACTGGGCTCTGCCTGACTGCCCCAGGGGCTGACCCGGCCAGGGTTTCGGCTGCGGCTCCCAGACTGCTTTGAAGAGCCCCACCTGTTGAGCTGCCTGTAGCAACAGATGTGTTTTCTGTCTTTTGGAGAGTTTTGGGGTTTGAAAATCTATTTAGAGTCCCATTTTATGAGTTTTTTAGTGTGTTTATGTGGGAGCTACGGTGCTTTGCTGCTTCTACGCCGCCATCTTGGCTCTGCCCCCCAAGTTCATTTTTAATGTGAAAGCATGATGCTAAATATACACATTGATTTAATTTTGAGATATGTATTTCTCAGAAAAAAAGTATTTATACTGTCATAGATCTAGAGGTATAAAGGACCCCATAACTCATCTAATTCAGTCCCATCATTTTACAAATGAAACTTAGGCTCAGAAATATTGAGTAACTTGGTCCTGATCACATACAGATACATAGAAAGCAGCAGAAAATAAATTATTCAAGGCTGTATGTAAATTGGTATGCTACAGTGCAGATATATTAACATAAAGCTTTGAGAGGGGTAGTGGTTTGTCCTTCATTCTAGAAAAGGGCCTTATCATCAGGAAGATGATGCCTTGACTTGCATTTGAATTGGATTTGAGTGAAGGACGGCTGTTACCAGTTTGACTTTCTTTTCTAGAGCCATCTGGTCCAGCAGTACGATATAGATCAGGAAAACTGGAGATGACCCAGGATACAGTGGGATACCTTGGTCTTTTTAAGCTAAGGTCTTTCCAAGTTCCCATTTTGAGTGAGGTAAGAACCATTCAGTGATTAGGCCTCTTTAAGAAGTGAGGAAAGGGATAATCCTTTTAAAGAACAATAGCAACAAATCAAACAGGGAGAAGACCCTCGGAGTTCCTGTCCAGAAAAGCAACAATTACTATTTACATTCACTCTGAGCCTTCAGGGCCCCAAAATAAGTATTAAGTAGTGTTTGGACAGTGAGCTATTATTGGTCAATCTGTGAGAACCAGAGAGAATTGGGTCTAAGGCTTGGTCTTTGAGAAAGGAATTTAGCCAATAATTCCAAAGGCTTGTTTCAGCCATCAAAATTTACCTTCTTTTGGGCAGACCACCCTGAGGTAAGGCCATGATAACCTTCTGGGGAGAGGAGAGGAGAGGAGAAGAGAAGAGTGAATGTAAATCATAATTTCTCTTCTAAATAGTAATAGAGAGGGTCTCATACTCTGTGAAGAATATATATTTTGAGGGGATAGAGGAAGAAAGATGGATTTGCCTTGTAATTTCCCTCTCTACAATTAATTTTTATCCATTTCTTATCCCCTACCTAGATTAACTAATGAAATTTATAACTTTCAGTTTGGAGAGCACCAGGATCTACTTAATCTGACTGATCCCAACCAGCCTAGTTATCAAGGAAGACAATATAATGAGGTGAGGAAGGGAACAAGGAAAATTAGGGATTAGAGGATATGGAAGCTTGCATCATGGCTGAAGTAGGGGGTGGCAAATGAGGGGAAAATGTATTGGATCCCTCCACCCCCTTCATCTAGAGATGAAAAATAGTAAATCTGTCTTCTTTTGGTTCTTGAAATTGATATTCCTTTTAATACCATTGAGAGATTGGGTAAAGCAACACTTTTTCTGACCATGAAATTATTTACAAATATCTCTCCTAACTTCAAGAAGCACTAATTTTATCACAGTTAAAATAGTTAAAATGACAACAAAGTAGTATGGGAATTGATGAGGTATAGGTGCTGGGACCCCACCTTAAGCTCTCCTTGAATCTTTGAGGTACAGGCTCTGGGAAAGTAAATCTTCCCAGGGAAGGCATTTGCCTGAGGTCATGGGCCTTAAGTTGTGGCTTTGCCCAAGTCTTTAGCCCTCCTTTGTCCCAATAGTTTCCTACCCTTAATGTTCCTGTTCCCACCCTTGAACTTGCCTGGCCCAACATTGTCTGTGGTTTCCAGGTAGCCTCCAGCAACTTCCCACCCCTGATCATTTATTACTGGAGTCTTACCCCATCTTGACCCCTTAAGACCCTCCCCAAACTCATTACTGGAGTCTGACCTCATTTAACTCCTCCTGAAGAAGCTCCCCAAACTTCTCCTCTAGACCACCCCTAGATTCCTCTGTATATAAGAATCCCATCTTCCCTCCATGTGATGTGAGAGTGTCATAGAATGCCCTAGTACAGACTTGCTCTGTGTGAAAGTACCATAGAATGATCTAACATAGACTGGCTCCCTAAGAGTCTACCCCATACGGCAAACTCAAACTTTCAAAAAACTTTGTTTTTCTTTGGCTAAGAAGACTTGAGTGGAATGCTTTCCCCAGGACCTGGTATGTTGGTATTTTGGGGTCTCAGGCAGCCCTGACCTTCTTTGGGTACCCTCTTCAGGAATGTTACTCTTAACTTCAATTTTTTAATATAGTTGAGTGTGCTGAGATTGTATTCCCATAATAGGGTTTTATTTGTTTTTTTAACTCACTCCTAGTTATTAATGTGTTTTCTAATTGCTACTTTTGTAAGCAAATTTTTAGTATGCCCAATAATTGAACAAATCAAGGTACATTGTGTTAGACTTAGACAATGAAGAAGATAAAAAATATACAATCAACTAAGTTAAATAAGAATTCTGTGTTTTGTGGTTACTATGCGGCAGGCATTTACCCCATATATAATAAGTTAAATATTTCCATTCTAATCTTAGTTGCATTGGATTTGTTTATACAAAAAGGTATTTTTTAAATGTATACAGTACACATTTCCCATTTTATCTTATGTAATGCTTTCTATCCCTTGGAAACTGCCACAGCTGCCAGTGATTCACTGTCCTGAGATCTGCTCCAGCTTCTCTGTGCTGCCAGTTTGGGCTGGTGCAGGCAATGCAGGACTCTACTCTGCTCCTAGCCTGGTTCCATAGACCCTTCCTGTTGGCCTGCCAGGCTGCCTTCACTGGGAGATTTGCTTTCTCTGTCACTGTGTGGGTTCTGTAGCAGTACAATTAATTTAATAATTTTTATAGGTATTGGAGGTGGTTGTAGTGGGAGCTCAAGCAAGCCCCTGCTTTTACTCCACCATGTTGTCCCTGCCCAATGACTTCAATTTTATTATGAACAACAGTAGTCTCATAATCCATTATGAGCCAGCTAGAAAGCTCTACAGGTTGAATGTCAGAACTATAGGCTTCCCTTTGGTCTCAGATCTCTGCCTCAATTATTTTTCAGGTTTCAAATCAGACTAGAAGCTGAGAATATTGATTACATTTTGTCCTGGAAGTGATTCCTGGTGCCAAGTCCCTTTCTTAATTCTCCCATGATGTGTAATTCAGAATTGGATAAATGGTGACAAAATACCATTTGGCACCTCACTTGCACTTTTAAGAGGTTGTGTGGCACATTTTGGTATGGAAAGTTGTCTTGTCCCTGGTTACATTCCTGGATTTTGTAATGATCGACATAACACGCTGCTGGTCAGACCCCATTCCTTGTGTCTAAAGATTTCTTTCTCCGTTTCTCAATGCTGAACTGGACTGAAAAAGCGACTCGATGTGATTTCCCACCCCCCACCCCCCTCAGGATTTTTCAATTAGACACAGTTTCTCTTGTCTATTTGGAAGTGTTTTGACGGGGGGCAGTGAGAATGCAGGTGGGTTTGCTATATTTATTCATGCCACCTTTCTGTTTTGAATGCCCTTTTCAACTCCCCAATTTTACAAAGGGAGTCTTAATGAGCATGGTACCTTCTTTTTTATTTTTAGTCTTTTTTATTGACTTGTTTGTTTACTTTTAGTTTACAAGATTCAGTTCCAGAATCACTTGAGTTCCAGATTTTTCTCCCCTTCCTCCCCACCCCCCACCCCTGCCATGGTGGCATACAATAATGTGTAGGATCTGCACACTCTTTCACACTGTACAATAGTCTGATTATATCGGTGTTATAGTGAATGGAGTGAACAATGAGAAAAGAGAAACAAAAACCGAAAATAGAAAAGAATGATAGCATGCATTGCTTCACTCTCCATTTAAATTCTGGTCTTTCTTTGAATGTAGACATCTCCTTCCATCCTGAGACTTGTATGGTTGTCTTTTTCCTGTGTGTTGCTGAGAGGAGTCCGGTTTTTCAAAGTTGGTCCTCACACATATGATGTATCTGTGACTGTGTACAAATTTTTTCTGGTTCCGCTCTTCTCACTTAGCATCAATTCGTATAGGCCTCTCCAGGTAAATATGAAGTCCATCTCCTCCCCATTTCTTATCGCACAATAATATTCCATCATATTCATATATCATAACTTGTTCAGCCATTCCCCAATTGATGGGCATCCCTTAAATTTCCATTTTTTTCCACCACAAAGAGAGCTGCAATAAATATTTTTGTACATATGGGACCTTTTCCTACTTCTATGATCTCTTTGGGATATAACCCCAAAGTGGTATTACTGGGTCAAAGGGTTTATATTTATTTATTATTGGGTGAAAGGGTATATATTTATGCAATTATTTATAGCCCTTTGGGCATAGTTCCAGATTGCCCTGCCTGGTACCTTCTTAAGCAGAGAAGAGAGTGTGAGAAAGGAAAGGAAGGAAAAGGACAAAAGGCGCTAAGATTTATATAGCTCCTACTATGTGCTAATCACTTCACAAATATTATCTCTTGGATCCTCATAGCAACCCTGAGAGGTCGGTGTTATTATTATCCTTATTTTACCAATGAGGAAAATTAGAGGCAGAGAGATTAAGTGACTTTCCCAGAGTTACACAATGACTCTGAGGTTGGATTCTCAGTCAGTCTTGTGTCTTCCTGATTTTAAGCACAGTGCTCTATCCACTGTACCATATAGGCAACAAGTGGCAGTGATGAGCTCGAAACTTAGGTCCCACGGCTCCAAACTGCTTTTTTGTTTCTTTGTTTTTCTTTTTCTACTCTCTTTCTGAATAATAACTTGGGTCTTTATACACCATGCCATCCTTCCTCTCATAAAGCATTTTACAATTTGCAACATCCTTTCCAGGTATTAAACGGATTTTCCAAAAGATTATGTAACTTTCCATGTTCCACAAATACTATTTACTCTCTGTTACCACCAGGATCAAATATAAAGCCTTCTGTTCAGCATTTAGAACTTGTTATAGCTTAGCCCCTTTTTTGCTTTCTACCTTTTCACATGCTTTACTTCCTTACATGCATGCTATGGTACAGAGATGCTATCACACTAGTCCTTCACATATGACACACTGCATAACCTCTCTAGTGCTCATCTAGCTCTCATATTACTTGGCTTCCTCCAGGCTCAGCTCAGATATCATTCAGATATTCTGTGTTATTGGGGCTCTTTCCAGCTTCCACTTGAGCATTCCCCTAGAAAGTAACTTTTTTTATACTTTGCACGTATCTTGTATATGCTACATTAAAATGTAGGTTCTTTGAGGATGGAAACTTTTTTTAATCTGCCTTTTTCCTTATCTCTCCTGAGCTTAGTGCAAGGTGTGGGATGTATTGCTGTTGTTCAGTTGTTTCAGTCACATCTAACTTTTCATGCCCCCAGTTGGGGATTTCTTGGTAATATTATTGGGCAAATTTTTTCTTTGCCATTACCTTCTCCAGCTCATTTTATAAATGAGGAAACTCTAGCAAGTAGGATTAAGTGACTAACCCAGGGTCACATAGCTAGTAAGTGTCTGAGACCAGATGTGAATTTAGGAAGATAATCTTCCTCACTGACTCCCTGGAAGGCACAGAGTGAAAAATTAAATGCTGCATGATTGTTAGTTGATTGATTTCCTCACAATGTATCTGTGAAATGAAGGTGGAAGAAAAATTATTCCACTTTTACAGAAGAGAAAGTTGAGGTTCAAAAGTAATAGGTAATTTATTGATGATCTCACAGTTATGCTAAGGGCCAGAGCTGAGATGCCCTGACTTAGAGTATGACCCTCCTTTCTTTATACTATACTTAATCTCCTATTGCCAGCTTTGGTATGATATTGACCTTCTGGAGTTTATGAGAACATAAATGTTAGAAGTCAAAATATTTAAAGCTATATCTCTATCCCTATCTCCATCTCTATCTCTATCTACACATATAAAATATGTGTGTGCATGTGAACGTGTATATGTGTGTATGAATATTTATATACTTATTTATTTGTAAGGTCTTTGTTATGACAACAGAAATTATAGCAAATGTCAGAAGTTTTGCCCTGCCCTTGACATATTTCTTGAGACTTATTAATATTCCAATGTAATATGCATAGTTACTGTGGGCATGAGAAAAGTTGAAAGGACAAAAGTTAAAGGGCAAGAAAGTTTGTCCTCATCATTACAGAGACTCAGTTGGAGGTGCTGCCCATGGGTCTGGTCATACAGGGCAGGGAAGCGATTAAAGGAATTTATTTATCTTGCCCTGGCTAGATTAAAGTCTGAGTCCCTTCTATTGAGAAGGATAAAAGGCAAGCTGTATTCTTTCTGTCAGTGGGATAGAGACCACGTGGATTAAGGACAGAGCTGAAGATGTGGTGGCAGTCCCCTAAGGCATACAACCTGGTAGTCTCACACAAAACAGGTAACTTTCCTTAGACAACTACTAGAGTTGCAGCAACAAGGATTGGAAACAGGAGCAGGGAAGAGCCTCTTCAGATGACAGTGAAGAAGTCAGGAGGTGACACTGAGCAGTGAATGAGGGTGAAGAATGGCAGTCTATTGAGTATTGAGCTTCCACAGCACAACTGTTATCTACCAGAGTATAATGACTGATGGCCCGAACTTTGATTTCAGTTGATTCAGAAGCAGCAGAGATGAGAACTGGAATAGGCCTAAAGGATCTTGTCATCCACATCTCTTCATTTGAAAGACAAGGAAACAGGTGCAGAAAAATGAAAGGAATGGCCAAGTACAGAAAGAACAAGTAGCTGAAGTGGGATTTGAAAAGATTGTCTATTGTATCATGTTATTGGGTCATTTAGACTCAGGCTGATAGCTAGAGTGTTCAGTGAATTAAGTGATGGACGTGAAATCAAGAAGATTTGAGTTCAAGACTGAGTAGAAACACTTATTAGCTGCATCATACTAGGAAAATCACTAGACTTTTCTCAATCTCTGTTTCTTCATCTGTAAAACACAGATAGTAAAAGCACTTATGTAACAAAGTTGTTAGAAGAATCAAGTAAGATAACCAAGATGATAGCTTTGTAATACTTAAATTGCTAGATAATTATTCTTTTTCTTCTTCTTCCTTTTTTACCTCTACCTTTCTCCTTTACTTCTTCCCTCTTTCTTCTATTTTTTTCTTTTCTTTCCTCCATCCTCCTCCTCCTCCTTCTTTTCTTCCTTTTCCTCCTCCTCATTCTCCTTCTTGTCCTCATCCTAGTCCTTATCCTCCTCTTCCTCCTCCTCCTCGTTTTCCTGCTAGTCCTCGTCCTCTTCCTCCACCTCGTCCTCTTAATCGTTTTCTTCTTCTTCTTCTTCTTCTTCTTCTTCTTCTTCTTCTTCTTCTTCTTCTTCTTCTTCTTCTTCTTCTTCTCCTCCTCCTCCTCCTCCTCCTCCTCTTCCTTCTCCTCCTCCTTCTCCCCCTTCTCCTTCTCTTCCTCTTTCTTGTCCTGTCTGCCTTTTTTTCCATTTTCTTTCTTCCTCTAATGCAAATCAGATAATATTGAAATCATTGATATAATAATATCTTTTTGAAGAATGGATTTTCAAGAGAATCATTCCCTTTATCATTAGCTTATGTGGGAAATATTACCCACTTATGTATGTATGGAAGGGCTAAGACTAATTCCATCCTTATATCTTTCCTTATTTATTTTGCTCTTTTCTAAAATACAAACTTCTCTATTGGATTTGTTGATTTCATTTGGTCTATTGGTTGGGAAAGCACTGGATGAGACCAAGATCTGGATATTATCCCCAACACTCCCACCTTCCTCTAAGTAGCAGTGTAATTCCAGAAGAGGTTGTAATCACAATTAAACTTTGCTTTTAATTTGGAAAAAAAGCAAATAATTTTCTTTTAAATATTCATCAATGAAAATGAAATGTAATGTGTTTTATGACTGCAAGCATGAAAATACCAAAAGTCAAATATCTCACTAAGTAAAAATAGCTAGAGCCTAATATGTGCAAAGCAGTGAGATAAATTGCTTTGAAAATATTATCTCATTAAATACTCACAATAATCCTGGTAGGTAGATGATATTATCATATTAATTTTAGAGGTGAGGAAACTGAGGCAAACAGAAGTTAAGTGACTTTGTCCAAGGTCACACAGTTGTTCAGTCCACTGAGCCACCTGACTTTTTTCCACTAATTATTCCATATAATCAAAATCTAAGGATGGTTATTAGACTTGTATCCAGACCAGTGTATTTAAGAGTTTTACTCTATCAAGTTTTATTTAATTTTAACTGACATAATTGTATCATTTAATACACTTTTACTATTTTGGTTTCTCTTATGAGGTAGTACACCCACTAGATATATCTGTGAGGTACTGAGGTCTTCTAGAATTGGCTTGACTTGGGCCATATCTGTGAGGTACTGAGGTATCCTAGGATGGGTTTGACTCAGGTCAAACCTCTCTTGTTTTAACTACAAAATGGAATTATATGAGACACTACATGGTTACAAAACAGCTAAAAACTGTACTTACTAATAGAAAGATATTAAATAAGGATTGTCATTGAAGACACCTCCATTTGATACTCCATATCTGAGTAAAGCTCGCTGGCCATGTCTAAGAACCAAGCATCAGAGTCCCTGGCATCCTCCTGGATGTCTTCTGCAAAGTAATGAGGAAGTGACATTACTATTCTGAATCTTTGGTTCTCTGAGCCAACCATCTGTCAAGGAAAGTATCAATACCTTCTACAATACAAACTAGTGAGTTATTGTTGAGGGTGGGGTAAATGCAGGAATTTGCTTGAGCTCATCTTCCAGTCACCTCCAATACCTGTAAAAATCGCTCTAAAAAAATTTAGAATTGAAGAAACCACAGAATGATGGAGCAAAATAAATCTATAGTCCTGTGAGGGCTATACCAGCACAGATCAAGCAGAACAAACCTCAGGGGACTGAATCACTGACAGCTGTATTTGTTTCCAGACTTCTCAACACACAAACACCAAAGACAAAGTAAAATGTCAGCGGGGCAAACCTGTTGGACATGGATGAGAGAAGAGTGTGGACTGACCTCAGCTCCTGGGGTGGCAGAGGTGGCAATTGCAGCAGTGATTGTGTCAGAGCAGCTGATTCTGGAGCTCCAGGTGTACAGAAGGGGAGAAGACCAAGCAGCTGATCAGAGGGCAATAGCAGGAATCACTTTACTGGCACTGAGGCAGGATTTTCTTGCTTTGCCTTGTTTGGATATGAATCTCAGTCTTGAGAGTAGGTCCTGGGTTGAGGGAGAGCACTGACATGGCAGAGTTTGTGACAGTGGTGCAGAGGGAGTCCTACCAACAGTTCTGAGGTAGGGCCCTAGAAGTAACTCTGAGAACAGCTAATCACAAATCCAGAAATTTGGGACACAGAACTCTCCACTCAGAAAGCAGAGGTCTACCATGGCAAAGAGCTTAAAATTAAAGTAATTGACTGTGAAAATGAGCCAAGAAAAAAAATGAATCAAATTATAGAATAATTCTTTGGCAAAAAGAAGATCAAAATGTAAAACGTGAAGAAGACAACATAGTCAAAATTCTTGAATCAAAAGAATCCAAGAAAAATATGAATTGATTGCAGGCCATGGAGGAACTCAAAAAGGATTATGAAAATCAAGTAAGAGAAGTAAAGGAAAAATTGGGAAGAGAAATAAGAGTGATGCAAGAAAATAATGAAAAGCAAGTCAACAGCTTCCTAAAGGAGACTCCAAAAGTACTGAAGAAAAAAAAAACACCTTAAAAATAGACTAACTCGGGGCAGCTAGGTGGCGCAGTGCATAGAGCACCGGCCCTGGAGTCAGGAGTACCTGAGTTCAAATCCAGCCTCAGACACTTAACACAAAAAACTAGCCGTGTGACCTTGGGCAAGTCACTTAACCCCAACTGCCCTCCAAAAAAAAATAGACTAAATCAAATGGTAAAAGTTTCAAAAAGTCAGTGAGAAGAAGAATGCCTTAAAAAGTAAAACTGGCCCCATGGAAAAGGAAGTCAAAAAACTCACTGAGGAAAATAATTCCTTCAAAATTAGAATGGAACAAGTGGAAACTAATGAATTTATGAAAAGTCAGTATATAAAACAGAACCAAAAGAAAACAAAATATAAGACAATGTGTTGTATCACATTGAAAAAAAAAACACTGATCTAGAAAATAGATCCAAAGGAGATAGTTTAAAAATTATTGGACTACCTGAAAACCATGATCAAAAAAAGAGCCTAGGCCTAATCTTTCAAGAAATCATTAAGGAAAACTGCCCTGATAGTCTAGAATCAAAAGGTAAAATAGACATGGAAAGAACCTATCAATGACCTTTTGAAAAACAACCCAAAAAGAAAACTCCTAGGAATATCATAGCCGAATTTGAGAATTCCTAGTTGAGGGAGAAAATATTATAAGCAGTCAGGAAGAAAAAAAATTAAGCATTGTGGAAACAGAATCAGAATAACACAAGATATAGCAGTTTCTACATTAAGGGATCAAGAGGCTTGGAATACAATATTCAAGAGGGAAAAGGAGCTAGGATTAAAACCAAAAATAACCTACTCAGCAAAGCAAAATATAATACTTCAGAGAAAATGTAGATATTCAATGAAATAGAGGACTTTCAAACATTATTGATGCAAAGACCAGAGCTGAACAGAAAATGTGACATTCAAATACACAAATTAAGAAAATCATGTAAAGGTAAACAGGAAAGAGAGATCATAAGGAATCTATTAAATTTGAACTATTTATATTCCTACATGGAAAGTTGATATTTGTAATTCATGAGACTTTTCTCAGTATGAGCGTAGTTGAAGGGTGTATATATATATACACACACACACACACACACACACACACACATACATATATGTATATGTACACACACAAATTTACACACACACATATATACACACATGTGTATATATATACATTACGTCTATATGTATAGAGTATATGTGTATTTGTTTGTATATATGTATACATAGACAGGGGACACAGGACAAGTTGAATATGAAGGGATGATATCTAAAAAACAAATCTAAGAGGTGAGAGAGGAATATATTGGGAGAAGGAGAAAGAGAGAGATAGAATAGAATAAATTATCTCCTATAAAAGAGGCAAGAGACAACTGTTAACAATCGAGGGAAAGAGCAGGAGTTGAAAGAGAATGATTCAACCTAACTCTCATTGGATTTGATTTAAGGAGGGAATAAAATATACATTCAACTGGGTGTCTTAGCCTATAGGAAAATATGGGGGGAAGGGAATAAGTGGCGGGCCTGATAGAAGAGAGGGCAGATTGGTGTTGGGGATAGGTAGAAGGAAACACTTTGACAGAGTCAAAGGAGAAAACAGAATAAATGAGGAGGTGGGATAGTATGGAGGGAAATATAGTCAGTCTTTCATAACATGACTACTATGGAAAACTTTTACATAACTACACATGTATACCCTACATTGAATTCCTTGTCTTCCCAGTGGGGGTGGGTCAGGAGAGAATAGGGGAGGGAATCTGGAACTCAAAGTTTTAAAAATGAATGTAAAAAAAGCACTTCTGTTTTTACATGCAACTGAAAAATAAGATATACAGGCAATGGGGTATAAAAATCAACTGTGACAGTACAAGAAAGTAAGGGGTAAGTAGGTAAGGGGAGGATATAAGAGATGGCAGAATGGGGAAAGGGGTAATCAGTTTTTTTGCCATCTTGGGGTGCTTGGGTAGGGGAGAGATATTGATAAATTTTGAATCTCAATAACTTGTGAAACTAAATATTGGGGGGAAAAGTAAGTAAATACATTCTGGGGAAAAAAGTAACAAACCAGCCTATTTTGTATGGAAGGTGGGGAGAATGTTAGGATACAACTCTCATGATACTGAGATATAAATACAAAGAATGAAATAAACCTTACTCGTTAAGAGCTTGCATTCTAATGAGAAGAGTTCCACATTGGAATTTAAGCTCTCTGAGTAAGGCTTAAAATCTTTGTAAGGATCTATTCATTTTTCATATATTGATGTTATCACGAATTATTATTATATATTATATATAATATTATATATCTATTATATAATTAACATGATTATATTATGATGGAATGACAGATATAATTATTTATATACTAATTTATATGTAGTTATGTCATATATCCCTATGTTTGCCCATGTGTATTGAACAGATTTACTTGTTTTATTAATATATTTTGTATGTATACATACACACACACACCCCTATGACTACATAAAGTTGATTATATGTATACATTTAAATAAATACTAATATACACAAAGCAGTTAAATTCAGGGGTACTCCCAATGACATTGATAGGCAGGTAAATAGGTAGATAAATTATAGATAGATAGATAGATAGATAGATAGATAGATAGATAGATAGATAGATAGATAGACAGATAAACAGATAGATAGACAGATAAACAGACATCTGTGTATATGTGTGTTTGTGAGGTCCCTACCAGATAGCAACAAAGTGCATCGCCATCACAGGTAAACAAGTCAGTCTAGGCGAATCAGCAACATACCCTGAGTTGTAGATGAGAGTTGGCAGGTACACGCCAAACCAAATTACAGCCACCAACCATCTCACCATTTCATCTCAGTCTCCAGTGGAGACATCACAGGACTTTAAGCTAAAGAGCCCTGGGAATAGCAGGTTCCCCTGAACAGCTGATCATGATTCCAGCACAGCCCCTTCAGTCATCATCTACTTCACCTGCATAATCACTAAGAATCCAAAAAGTCAATTTCTCACTACTAAAATTCTTGGAAGTGTCAAATAGTTTGGCATAGAAATGTATACAACTGCATCATTTGGCATAATATTGAGAAAAATTGGTTACTGACAGGTTTGTCACTGCCCCCTCAGGATACTGTGGTCTTTTAAATAACCTACAGTATGTAATATCCCTCCCCTCCCCCATTAGTATGTGTTCCTTGAGAACAGGGACTGTCTTCCTTTATTTATCATATCCTAATGATTAATTCAATGTGTCACACATAGTAAATTTTTTTAATTGATTCATTTATATACCTACATATATCTACGTTGTATACTACCTGGTTTAAAATCTAGGATTTGATGGATTTTCAAGAGTATCGAAAATGTCTTCATTTGAACTAAATTGTAAACTTTTTTATTAATGAGAAGTTACCTGTCCTTAGCCTGAAAGCATTAACATTCTGTATGCTTAGCTCTATGGGGTGAAAAGGTCTGTAGATTGTCTAATCTTTAAATATTCCAAAGTACTTCTATCTATATTGTGGGCCATAATCTGTTATAGTTAATTAAGTTTGATGATCTCCTTTCCATCTGATTATAATCTTTTCCACCTTACCTAAATATTGTCTCACACAATCTGTAGTCTTAAATAGCTGCCATTTCCTATCCCACAGAACACTGTAAATTGGTCCCCATTGTATAGCAGTCATATATAGTTAGTTCTTGATCACGCCTTGAAAGGAAAATTTGTGCCTAAATGGAAATAGAAATTTTTTATTATTAAATATATTCACTTTATTCTGAAAATTCAAGTAGAAAAGAGGAGCATCAACTGAGGAATCATGCAGCATTTAACTATAGATTCCATCTGAAACCATATTTCATAAAGAATAAATTCACTGAATTGAATTTTATTTGTGCATCATGGTGGCTTGTGCAATCAATTAGAGCCCTGCAGATGGAAGATTAGCATGTTCTGGCTAACATTTTATGACACTGTTAAGTATAAAGTCAATGAACAGAACTAGGGAAAAAAGAATTACTCATAAATCACACACACACACACACACACAAATTTTTTTTGAGCTATAGAAGTTTGTTATGATGAATGGAATGTTTAATGTGTATCATGATTCAATTACAGCAAAATAATTATGAATCCTTTCATTCTGCTCTTTCTGCAAACATGCTTGTTCCATGTTTGAATTGATTTACCTATAATGGAATTTTACTTTGAATATTTATGGCATCTTTGATTTTCCCAGAAAGTGAGGATTTGAAGGATTGGGATTCTACAAAGATTTGAGGATAACACATTTTTCATGGCAATTCTCTTGGGATCACATTGAGAAATAACAATGTTCAGCAATCTTTTTCTCCCTCTCTACTATTTATATTTCCTAAAGTTAACTAATCAGTATTTCAGCCCTTCCAGGGGCAATCCAAGAAAAATAAAAGCCAAGAACAGCAACGCTGGTAATTTCAAAATTCCTCCAGCTTCCTTCAATCAAATCTCAAAATGAAACTCGAGCCTGAAATGAGCTAAGATTGAATGCTGGACTATATGACCCTACTGATATCATTCAGCTAAAGGATCAAATTGGGACATATTCAAGTCAGTGCACTTATGATGAACCCTGGTTTTAGTTTGCTGTTGTTGTTCAGTCTGTCTGACTCTTCATGACCCCAATTGGGATTTTCTTGGCAAAGATGCCAGAGTTGCCATTTCCTTCTCCAACTCATTTTACAGATGAGGAACTAAGACAAACAGGGTTAAATGACTTGCCCAGGTTCACATAGCTAGAAAGTGTCTGAGGACAGATTTGAATTCATGAAGATGAGTCTTTCTGACTCCAGAACTGGCATTCAATCCACTGAGACCCCTAGTTGGCCCTTAGCTTTGGTTACTGTATTTTAACAATAAATTGTTTGAGGTGCCTTTTCTTTTCTTTAATTTATCCCTATTTAAATTAGTTAGTTAATTTCCTATTATTCAAGAGCTAAAACCATTCTGGGGATAGTCAATGTGAGTATAAAATAAATATGAAAAACTTGTACACTTATAATGTGGATACATCAGTATACTATAACACATATTTATGCTATATATTCTTATGTATTATGGATGTTTCTGGTATATAGTGTGTGTGTAGGTATGTAGAAAGATGCAAGAAAGTATGTATACAAATATATAGACTGATACATTCACAAATACATGAACGAATATACGAATGCATTTATATTTCTTCCATCTATATATAGGGAGAGAGAGAGAAAGAGAGAGAGAGAGAGAGAGAGAGAGAGAGAGAGAGAGAGAGAGAGATGGAAGAGTGTGGGCTATGTACATAAATATATACATGTGTATATACATGCATACACACATACATATATATACATGTGTGTGTGCATATATATGTATGTGCATGTACGTGCATAAGGTTTGGTGTTAAAACTAGATCTGTGATTTTGCTAATATAGGGAAGTAGTGGATGAGATAATCCTTTCTGTCAATGCAAGTTTAGCACTTTTCTTTTGCAATTAATAGTCCTAGTAAGTTAAACACTGAGAGACTGAGCGTTTAAGTGTCTCCCCCAAAGTCATACAGCCAGTATAAACCAGTTGGAATTAAATCCAGATCTTCCTTTCAAGACCAGTTTTCTAACTGCTACAGCATTTTCTCTCTCTCTCTCTCTCTCTCTCTCTCTCTCTCTCTCTCTCTCTCTCTCTCTCTCTCTCTCTCTCTCTCTCTCTCTCTCTCTCTCTCTCTCTCTCTCTCTCTCTCTCTCTCT
>CM053598.1:176783480-176801519 GCA_028646575.1 Pseudocheirus occidentalis
ATAAAAGGGAACAGATTGTGGGAGGGGTCTTACAGTGGGATCAATGTTCTGGGCTGGGGGGTAGGGACAAAAAGAGGAGAAAATTTGTAACTCAAAACCTTGTGGAAATGAATGATGTAACCAAGAAAATAAATTAGGATTTAAAAAAAAATAAAAAAAATAAAATGTCTTTTACAGCTGCCCACTCTTCTTTTTCCAGCTTTAGTTATCATATAAGTAATCCAATATTTGGATACTCCATCAATTAAGAAAAATACATATTTGAGGCTGAAGACATTCATTTCCTTTTAAACAATTTAAAAAAGCCCTACACATTAGGGTTAAAGCCTTTGTCCTCATTGAAGCAAAATCTTGGCAGTCACTTTCTCCCTTCATAACATGATTGCCAGAGGAAAAGGCAAGCATGAAAAGCAGATCTGGCATATATCCTGAATGTTGATGACTTGGGCTTCATCTCACAGAAAATAGAGTTTATTTTGAGAGATGTAACTCTGTTTCAGCACCAAAGCAAAGAGAACAATATTCATACAATATTGGCAAGTGAGACAATATTTATGTCAAGGAATAAAAACCAAATAGCAATGAGCATTATTCCTCTCCTTCTGATCAAGAAATGGGGAGTTTATATATTACATTTAATATGTTGGTAGACATGTATGTTGGTTGGTTTTTCTTAGCTATTTTCCCATAGTAGAATGAAAAGCTCCTTTTTACTGAAGGGGAAAGTGCCAGAAGGAAGAAGAGATTAGTTACAGAAATGGCATTATTAAAGTTATAAGTAAAAATGGAAGAAAATTGATATTCATTTTCATCTGACTGTCTCCATTACAAATGAGTCAGAAAGAATAAAGACACTTCCCTTTGTTATGGAAGTTATATGGTCATACCCATAAGGCTAAAAGGAAAGGCAGTGGCTATCTCTTCCAAAACCCTAATTTTAGTATAGGGAAACTGATCCATAAGGAGGTTAAATAACTGGTTGGAGGAAATATTAATAATTATTATCAAAAGTGAGATCTGAACACAGACCCTCTGACTATAGAACAAACACTATTAATTGAGCTCTTCCTGTTGTCAAACATAAGGGATATAAAGCAGGTCTTGCGAAATGGCATTAAAAACTAGTTGCCAGGAAAACAAAGGCTAGCATGCTTGATAAAAAAAGAGGGTAGATTCCTCTTTTGCCTAAGCTTCTGTCTAAAATATAAAAAGGAAAAAATGGTGATTCTTCTGGTTGTTATGGAGGGGGGGATGAACTATTTTAAGAAAGTAAAGTTGGAATGCTAGATGCTGTGAAAAAAATATTTGGAAGGAAAGGTTTGCTTGGACACAAGGTGAAGAAGGCACATGTTGGGATATTAAGGAGTGATGGCAGCTAGACACATAAAAAACACCAGAAGAGAATGGGTGATCATCATTCCTCAGATGCTATTTCTGAAGATCAGCAAATAGGTTAAGTCTACTGTATTTCTGCCATGATGTTAATTGCTGTAATTTCATAAACATGAAAATTTCACTTTTTTATATCAATTGTATCTTCTTGTTTAGTTCTGTCTCTATGTGACCCATATGGGATATTCTTTGCACAGAAACTGGAATAATTTTCCATTTCCTTCTCCCTCTCATTTTCCAGATGAAGAAACTGAGGCAAACAGGGTTAAGTGACTAGCCCACAGTAACACAATTAGTAATTGTCTAAGGCTAGATTTGAACTCAGGAAAATGAATTCTTCTGAGTCCAGCCCTGGCACCTTACCCACTGAGCTACCTATCTGTTCATATATATGTACACATACATACACATACACATACATAGAAATATACATGTATATGTATATACATGTGTATGTATGTATGTATGTATGTGTATATGCATATAGAAGATATTTTAAGAGACTTGCCTAGACCTAGGATTCTCTGATGAAATATTTGAATCCAGATTTCCATGCTCAAAGTGCAGCATTCTATCAGAAGGTCTAATTTTCTTATTTATAAATTAGAATGGTGATACTTGGCATTCATATAAGATGAGGATATTGTGATGATTAAATGAGATCATCACACTAAATGATGTATATGTATATTCATATGTATATGTATGCATATATATTTATAGAGAGAGATGTATAGATATACAAATACAAAACTATATAAATATGACATTTATGTATATGTAACTATCAATACATGTACATATATACTATGTATATATTGTGATATATTCTGCATTTATGTAGACATATGTGTGTGTTCTAGGAGAAGCCTGCTCTTTAAAAGTCTCTAATTTTAATATGGACTGACATTCAAATAAAAATTTCTTTCCTTTCCCTTCCTTTGCCCTTCTCCGTTATTGCCTCTCCATCTTCTACCCATCCCCACTGGGAAAAAAAATTGTTCTTAGAAAGAATTTCACTTCAAATACCCAATCTTTCTTATATACAATTTCTGTTGCTTTTTAAGCTTGAAATGATTAAACAGCAGAATTTCACTAAACATAGTGATTCAGAATAGATTAAAAATAAAAAAGAATGACTGAGAATAAGGAGAATAATATTAGCTAATGCTATGATTAGGATGATATCATTGTGCATACCTTTTGTTGAATAAGCTAGTGTAATTATTCTGACTTCATCTTCACTTGGTACACAGTAATTTCTGTCAACTTGTAGAGCATCTGATAACAACATGATAGGAACATAATGGTTGAGAATACTGAAATAGAGAGAGAAAGCAAACCAGTGGTTTTTGAAGTAAAATCCCTCAGGAACAGGTTCTATACTACACTGATTCTTCTTATGAGCACAGATATATCCCAGTGGTTCATTATAATGAATTAGGAGGGTCGTTGAAAAATGTGTTGTATATCTGATACCTAAACAGAAAATACCAGGCAATATGGCAGTAATAAGAATAAGAACTTATCAGACTCCTAGCTCAGTGTCTTGCTTACACATATGTTGTTAGGGATAACCTTTTATCAAGTTAAGTAAAAGTCTGTGTCAAGGATTCATAGAAGCCAGTACATAGCAAAATAATATTTCCATTTAATACATGACATTTCTGTGGGAATTCAAATAAATTAATTGCCAATGATGCTTTTGACTGAAGATTCTCTTTTTAAAAGCAACAAAATTTTAGTTTTGAAAAACGCATTTAAATAGATCATAAGATTTTGATTTCTTTATTTACAACATGAGGCCATTGTTATAATAATAATAATTCACAGTTATATATTAAGATTCACAAATCAATTGCTTCAAAATAGCCCAGTGAGGATAAGTAAAGTGGTAGATGTGAATCATCATCTATGTTCTACAGATGAGAAAATTCAGCCAATCAGCATAGAAGAAATTTTAAGAGACTTGCCTAGACCTAGGATTCTCTGATGCAAGATTTGAATCCAGATTTCCATGCTCAAAGTGCAGCATTCTATCAGAAGGTCTAATTTTCTTATTTATAAATTAGAATGGTGATACTTGGCATTCATATAAGATGAGGATATTGTGTTGATTAAATGAGATCATCACACTAAATGAAAAGTAATTTTAGAACCTTATACTACTATATGAATGCTGGCTCATATCGTTTTGTTGTTGTTTTTGTTGATATGTAATTATCTTTATAGTAGAGTAGAAGTGCTGAACTTAAGTAGCAAGTAAACATGAGTTCAAATATCATCTCTTGGACATAGGTATCTTCTCTGCTTTACTGCTGCCCACCTCTTCCCAATAGGATCAATTACCTGTTTTACGAGGACCTCCAGAGAAGCTACCCAATCTGACCCCACTCAGGGGAAGTTAACAATCATTTCCTGAACTCCTCCTGGACTGGAACCTGAGTAGAAAGTGAATGAGTCAATCATAATATTGATCTCCTAATTCTGGCTGGCCCCACAGCATCAAACTGTGCTTTATCCCATATAGCCAACTGTTGGAATATAGGATCTAGCTTTAGTGGGTATCTTGCTACTTGTCCTGTGGTTGGACTAATACCAAGCTCCTTCTTTCTCTCCCCTGCCCCCTCAATCCAATCCAACCTCTGCTCTGACATCCCTATTCTTTTACTTTTGTTCTGGAAACAATCATACCAATATGATCCTTAGTACTACAAAGACCATGACAATCTATTGTGGTATGGTTATACTCCCTATCCTCATGCCTCCTTAGAGTTATGAAAATACACCTTTACTAAGTGCTTATTATGTGCCAGATACTGTATTAAGCACCAGGAATTGTTGCTGTTGTTTTGTCCTTTGTTTTCAAAGAATATCAAAGACATCACAGGGTAATGTCTTGACTCAACCATGAATTGCATTTAAGTGAATCAGAGTTGCAAAAGGTCGTAAGTTTCACTCTTTCTTCCAGAGATGTTGAATTCTGGTGGCAAAACCAAAGTCATGACTACTGACAATGGCTCAGGATGCAGGGAATGATCTTGGAATGTCTGGCCAAGCTCATAAGCACCTACTTCAGTTACTTTCTTGAATGTTGAAACAAATTGTTTTCATTTACCCATTCTTCATGGGGAAGCCTTTAGATGCTTGGGGTAGACCTCCCCTCCCCCAGCTCACTGATGGGTTTGTCATCTGTTGTTTTGTTTTCAACCTGGTTTAGCTCATCTGCTGAGATGGTTTACTTGGGTGTGCCTGCTGCAATGCTGCATCTTCTTGGTGACACAGGTGGGAGTTGGGTAACAGATGGACACCCAAGGTAGATGAAGAGCCCTGAAAATGGCTAGCAAGTCTTCATATCAGAGGTGCTAATCCTCCTTAAACACCCACACACCCCAAGTAGCAGGAATAAAAATACAAACAAATTTTCTTATCTGGGCACCAATATCTACATTCTACCCCTATCCCCCTCCCATGTTCTGGTAAAATGTAAGATACCTGATGGCAAGGGTGTACCTCACTGTTTTATTTGTATCACCAAAGTCTACCACTGTAACTAAGAATAATAAGTGCTTAAAAATGTGTGTTGATTGATCAGTAATTCTCTAACACTGGGCAAGTGTTTTTTGCCTTTGCCTTTATGTGGCTCAAGAAACCTCATTTAAGTTATCAACAGTCATAAATTGGCTGCAATCCATAATGCTAGGAGTTCTACATACTGAGAAATAGTATAGATATTTCATTTGTTAACGCTCTTGTTGTGGCTACTATTGTTAAAAATAGGATTTTTCCAACAATCAGAAGTCACTATAGGTGTCCTCAGAAAATTAGATCAATTTTAATGATTCTTTGGAACTGATCAAGAAATCTAATTGTCTTGTGATTTACCATGAGCTGTCAGCTTACGTGAAATAAATAAAATCCTGGTAATACCTCCTAGAACAGCTCCCAATAACAAGAGGTTCTTTTAATCACTCTCCTATCTGGGCTACCCTTGCTCTTTCCTCTTCATACCCTGAGAAATACCCAGTTCTCCCAAAAGAAACTGAGCACAGATGAAGCTGATTAGGTGTCTGTTCCTAAGTCCTGTAATTTTGCAGAGGCATACTTTTGTTTATGAAAATGAGAACAAGGGGTCAACTTAGTGGCCAAGTGAATAGAGCACCAGCCTTGGAGTCAGAAAAAGAGAGAAAACAGAATATGGCAGAAATGACTGCTGACACTGTTTAAATAAGCACTGGGGTAAAACTCAACTGATGGTTGGTTAGGGGATTTGGGGAATCACTCAGAACAGAGTCTCAGAATTCATTCAGTATCAAAATTAAGTTATATGACAATGGTGTAGTGGGCTTTGATTTTTTATAATTAATATTATAATGAGTTTGCTTTCTCTACATTCAATAATAGTGTGTTATACAGCCTAAAATCAATCCACATGTTACATAGAAGCATTTGGCAGAATATGGTCCAACAATAATAATAATTATCATTGATAGCTCAAATCTAATAGCTGAAAGCATATCACAATGAGCAATTTAATTTCCTTTCATTCGCATGTGCTATTTAATTCAGCCCCATTCATCCTGCAAGGTAGTCAGCTATATGGCTTTCATTAAAATAATAAAAATAAATGAAATGTTTAATATACAAAATCAAATCACCTCTTCTACAACTGGCAAGCAAGGGTCCCCCCATATTTTATTTTCTGATAAGGAATTGTTTTAGAGGCTTTCTGTTTAGCTATCCAAGGCATAGGTGGGCATCTTCCTGACATGTTGTAATAGAGTTAATTGCTAACCTTGCCCTTGAAGTAAAATATTTAAGAAAATAATACCTCAATATAAGTATGCCAATAAATTTAGGTGAAAGATTTCTGTTTTTAATAGAATAGATTCAAACCTGATTTCTTGTTTAAATATGGACATCTCCATTTACAGTTCATGAGAGACACCTGTTGCCCCAGGTGGGAGAGGGAGAAACCACTTCATTGAGACTCAAAAGACTTGCATTAAAATTCTAGTTCCCATTTTACAATCTGTGTAACCTAAGACAAGATAATCTCCTCTCTAAAGGCTCCTTTTCCTCATCGGTATAATGATGGGAATCAGACTAGATGATCTCTGACATCCCTTCCAAGTTGAAACCTATGATCCTGTAATTCTTTGATTCCACTATGATCCTATAAACTGAAGATGGCTTTGGATTCTAGTAAGAAAAAAATAATTAATATGCTGATGTGTATATATTAAATGGTATAATAGATGGGTTTTAACAAGAGATCTTCTGATAAAAGAAGAAATAGAATATTTAAAACTCCCTATAATAGAAGAAGAAATTGCACAAGCCATCAATGAGATCCCTAAGAAAAAATTCCCAGGGCTAGAAAGATATACAAGTAAATCCTACCAAACATTTAAAGAAAATTAATTCTAGTACCATATAAGTTATTTAGGAAAATAGGAAAAGGAAGGAATCTTACCAAATTCCTTTTATGACACAAATATGATATTGGGACTTGACCAGGAAGAGCAAAACAAAATAAAACAAAGCAAAACAAACAAAACCCTATAGACCAATTTCACTAAAGATTATTGATGTGATTTAAAAATAATCAAATGCTAGCAAGAAGAGTGAAGCAATTTATCAAAAAGGTCATATATTATGACCAGGTGGAATTTATACCAGGGATGCAGGGCTGGTTCAATATTAAGAAAACCATCAGCATAATTGACCATATAAATAACAAAACCAACAAAATCATATAATTATCTCAATGGATGCAGAAAAAGCTTTTGACAAAATACATTTTGTTGATAGATGGATTTTAACAAGAGATCTTCTGACAAAAGAGGAAATACAACAATCATTTCTATTAAAAAAAAAACACTGGAGAGAATAGGAATAAATGTAGTTTTCCTCACAATGATAAGTAGTAGCTATCGAATTTCATCCATAAGCATTATATGAGGTTAAGCTAGAGTCTCCCACAAAAGTTCCAGTGTAAATCAAGAATGCCCATTATCACCACCATTATTCAATATTGTTCTGGAAATACTAACTATAGCAATAAGAAAGGGAAAAGAAAATGAAGAATTTAAAACCAGGCAATAAGGAAACAAGAGTATCACTTTGCAGATGATGTGATGAATCTAATGGTAATTAATTTAGCAGGTACTTGGTCCTTAATAACTAAAGGCTAAGTACTTCTGTGAAAGAGGCTGAGGGTGTGAACTCTGTCACCTGTGTGAAAGAAACAGAATAAATAACTAACAATTTAGTAAAGTTGCAGAATATTAAATAAACCTCATAAATCATCATCATGTCTATATATTGCCAACACAGTCCAGCAGCAAGAAATTATGAAGAAGAATTCCCTTTAAAATAAAAGCAGAAAATATCAAATACTTGTTGTAAGGCAAGCCATGGAAATATATGAACACCATTATAAGATGATTTTCCCACCAGTAAAGTCAGTTTTAAACAATTAGAAAATATTAATTGCTTATAGGTAGATTGAGTCAAAATAATAAAATGATAATTCTATCTAAATTAATTTACTTTTTCAGTGCCACATCAAACTAATAAAAATTATTTTATAGAGATAGAAAAAATAATAACATAATTTATCTGGAATAACACAAGGTTAAGAATATCAAGACAATCGATGGGCGAAAAAAAGTGAAGGTAAGTTTCTTAGCCTCATCAGATCTCAAACTTTATTGCAAAGTGGTAATCATCAATCAATCTGGTACTAGGTAAGAAACAGAGTGGTAGATCAGTGGAATAGATTAGTTACATAATAAACAGTAAAGAACCATTGTAATATATTCCTTGAAAAAGCCAAAGATAAAAGCTTTTGGGACAAGGACTCATTTTTGACAAAAAACAATCCTGCAAAAATTGTAAAGGAGATTGGCAAAAACAAAACCTAAACCCAAATTTTACACCAATTACCAATATAAGGTCAAAATGTTATATGATTTAAACAAAAGGATGATACCATAATCAAATTAGGGGATCATGGAATAGATTTTCTGTCAAATTTATGGATAAGAGAAGAATTTATGAGCAAACAAGAGATAGCATTACAAGATGTGAAATAGATACTTTTGATTGCATAGAATTAAGAAATTGCATAGAACAAAACCAATGCAGCCAATATTAGGAGAAAAGTAGAAAACTATAGAAAAATACAGCAAGTTTCTCTGATAAAGACCTCATTTCTCAAATATGTGGAGAATTGACAAATTTATAAGGACAGAAATACTTCTCCAATTTAAATGGTAAAATGATATTAACAGGCAATTTTCAAATGAAATCAACGCTTTCTTCAGTCATATAAAAAGGTGTTCTAAATCTTATTGAATAGAGAAATGTGAATCAAATAATTCTGAGGTACCACTTCATATCTATCAGAATGGTAATATGATAGAAAAGGTAAATGATGAATATTGGAGGGAATGTGGAAAAATTGAGATGCTAATGCACTGTTTGTGGAGTTGTGAACTGCTCCACACATTCTGGAGAGCAATTTAGAACTATACCATAAAAGCCATAAAGCTATGCATGCCTTTTGACTTAGCAATAACACTATTAGTTCTGTATCAGAGAGAGAGAGAGCGCGCGTGCGAGAGAGAGAGAGACAGAGACAGAGAGAGACAGAGACAGAGAGAGACAGAGAGAGAGAGACAGAGACAGAGACAGAGAGACAGAGACAGAGACAGAGAGACAGAGAGACAGAAAGACAGAGAAAGATAGAAAAAGACAGAGACAGAGACAGTGAAAGAAAGAGACAGTGACAGAGAAAGAGAGAGATAGAGAGACAGACAGAGGGACAGAGAGACAGAGAGAGAAGAACCAATGAACCTAGGAACTTTATTTGCGGTGCAGAAAAATTGAAAATCAATAGAAAAATGTCAAGACAAATTGTTGCGCGTGATTGTGACAGAATACTATAGTGTATAAAAATGACAAGCAGGTAGATTTCAGAAAAACTTAGGAAGACTTACTTGAAATGATACAAAGTGAAGTAAGCAGAATCAGGAGAGCATTATACACAGTAATAGCAATATTGTACAATAATCAACTGTGAATGGCTGGCTTGGCTATTCTCAAGAATACAATAATATAAGATAATTTTAAAAACTGATGAAAAATGTTATCTCCCTCCAGAGAAATAATGGCTGGATTCTGAATGTAGATTAAAGTATACTTTGGGTTTTTTGAAAAAACCTTTTTTTAAAATTTTAGACTGCTTTCTTTCACATAATTCTAATATAGATATATCTTTTGCATGACTCTACGTGTATAACCTATATCAAATTACTTGTCTTTTCAACAAAGGAGGAGTAGAGAGAAGGAAAGAAAGAATTTGGAACTCCAAATTTAGGGGAAAAAAAGTTTATAATCTTCACATATAAATGGAAAAAATAAGGTATTTTAAAAACAAAGAAATATTCTGAACCTCCTTTAGTATCCTTTTTGTTTATTTCTTTCTTAGAAATAAGAACAAGAACTCTTTTTAATCCTTGTGATAGAGAACAGAAGAGGATAGTACCATGTATCCTAACTTTCTCTTGAGGGCCTTTTCCTGTTTTGAATAAGCAGGTTCAAGGATATGGAAGGGCAAAGATTCCACTTACTTCATGGCCCTTCAGGAAATAGAGCCTGAAACCAAATCTTTTCTAGAGACTTATCAGAATCATATCACAGGATGAGGACTAAATTTATGGGCTTACTGGTGGGAGTATTCAAGAACAGGGAGATATTAATGGGTACTAAAAGATAGATAAGGCCCACAAGGAGATAGAGTCAGAATCAAAGGCATAAGGCAGAATTCAGGGGCTGGTCAGTGCTTTGACTGCAAAGGGGGTTGGCCCAAGCAATAATCCAACAAGGTACTTCTTTATGGAAGTGGAACTAGGACCCGGGTAACTCATTTAGAATGGCAGAAGTTCAACATCAGCATCATTAGGACTACAGTGAGGGTAAGTCCTAGTCCTAGCATAATGGTATCTAGCACTACAACAGTGGAAGAAAGGATTTCGGTCTAACCATTCCCTTTAAGAGCGTGAGAGGGTCAGAATCTAATCATAGTGAAGTATTGATCCAAGAATTGAGCTGACTGGTGATATCAGTTACTAAAAGAAAATTCCTGCTAAAATGAAGAACTAACATGGGTTAATAGAATCCCAATAGGTGGAAAACAGAAGAGGAAAGCCACTATGGAATAATTATATATGGATCCCTAGTAATACAAAGAGTTTGGATACAAAAACTATAGGTATGAATAGAAGAAAGAAAGATCTCAAACAAGAGATAAAGGATATAGTATGTTAGACTACTTGGAAGGAGAATAAGCAGTTTGGAACAGAAGGTGGAAAGCAGTGAATACAGTGTAAAATGTACAATACCAAATGTAGACCCACAGTGCTTCAATGAAATAACAGGAAAAAAATAGAAAAAAAATTTTGGAAGTATTGGTTGCTATCTTTTTTCTTATCTATTCATAGGGAAGTCCTCAGTTGTAATTGCTATTATTTATTCTAGTCAATCCCTTCTCATCTCTTAGTTACGCTTGGAAGAACTTCATGCTATGAGTTTCAACTATGATTTTTCAAATATGGTAATATTTTAGCTAAATAGCAAATTCGCCCAATTGACTTATCTATGTTGCCTTTTATGTCCTTTTCTATTTCCTCAGTCAGCAGAGTGTTAAGAGCAGTTGCCTCCCTGAAACCCCCTTCCTTCAAGTTATTATGACTTCTCTTGATCTATGTTCTATTTTTTTACTGATCTATGGAAGCTGGGTGGTTCAGTGAATAGAGTTCTGGGCCTGGAATCAGGGAGCTCTAAGTTCAAATCCAGCTGCAGACAATTAACTAATTGTGTGATCCTGGGCAGGACACTTAACCATGTTTGCCTCAACGTCCTCATTTGTAAGATGAACTGGAGAAGGAAATGACAAACCATTCCAGTATCTTTGCAAAGAAAACCCGGAATGGATTCATGGAGAAGCAGATGTAAGTCAAACAACTGAACAACATAAAATCTAATCAATGTACTCTTGGCTTTCTTTTTAATTTTTCTTATCCACCCCAAACCCCCAGTGTTTGGTAATGGTGCTTAGGTGTTTCTAATCAATATCACCTTAAGATTATTTTCCTAATGAGTGTTCTGTAGACTGTATGTGCTTGGATCATAATCCCTTTTGCCTTTTTCTCACCTGAAGCTCAATACTTTATTATCACCCCAACCCCTCCCAACTACACCCTGACACAAACACACATTGAATGGCATGACATACTTTTTAGTTGAAGTCCAAGGACCTCATTGCAGAAAGTCTGTAAACATTTTGAGCATGTTTCAAAAGCTCAGTAACTCTTGACAATCCTTTTGTTGCCCTAACTTAATTTTAGACATTATGTCATTTCCAACTATCAGCTCTGTTACCTGTTGATGAAATTGTTTGAATTTGCTTGTAATCTTTAGGCCTAAATTTCAACAATTTTGATCATTTTATGGCTAAAAATCATGAATAATCATTACTCAAGTAATTTCACTGTGATACTGTAGTAACAGCAAGGTAGTGATTGAGCCTAAGGAATTAGGGAATGTTACTTACTTCAGACATTAGTGTTAATTAGGACACAGATGCTGGAAACAGAACAAAATCTGTTTTCTTTTCACCCAGGTATAAGCATTCTATAAAATGTCCTTTTTAACACTCAGCTTTGAATATAAAGAGAATTAGAATATTTTAAATATATACATTGAAACCCATCAATTAACAGGTATTTATTGACTGCTTTATTACATTGTGTCATGCGCTGAGGCAGGTACCAGTTTCTGCAATCAAAAAGCCTGTAATCAGATCAGGGCTACAACGTATATCTATATAAATGATTTACAAACAATACAAAGAGAAATAACTTCAGAAAATAAAGAGAGTTCTTTCGCTTGCAGTAGCTGTCTTTCCTACTTCAGTGAATAGAGGTTGGTTGGTTGTTGTCCATCCTAGAAGAGGGACCCAAATGACATGATCATATTGGGGTCAAAGTACAGTGTGTTAAACTGGGACTGATCAAACCAATACAAGCTAGGATGGCTTTACCACAAGTTGGGCACAAATAGCTCATAAGTTCCTAAGTTAAGAACACAGGTAGTATGATGTAGCAGGTATAAATCTGCTATAGATATAGATACATAGCAGATATATAGATATAGATATAGATAGCTATATATATAGCAGATGTATAGATATAGATATATAGCTATACGTATATAGCTACATATATCTATATGTATGTATGTATGAATCTATCTGTCATCTATCTATCTATCTATCTATCTATGCTATAAATCTGGAAAGTCAGGATCTGGCATCTAACACATATTAGTTGTGTGGCCCTGGGCAAGTAATTTAACCTCACAGTGCCCCAGGAAGATTTTCTAATGATATAAATTACTGAACAGGAATCTGCAGCTGTGATTTTATCATTTGGATATTTCTATACGGGTGAAATCAAAGTTCACTTAAAATTACTTTTTATGATTTATAGGATATGATTAAGCAACTGATGGTTACCAGCAGTGAAGGAAAAGTTATTGCTAGGATTTTGGCATATTTGTCAATTCCTTAGGTATAAAGATTGTTTTATACATTGTATTTATAGGTCTAGGACTTATCACGTAGGCACTGGATGAATGCTTACTGATTTATTTATTTATGGAGCAGGAGGCATTTTAAACGTTAGTCAAAACATTAAGGGAATAAAATATAACTTTTAGATAAATCTGATTATGTAACTTGAAATGCATGCATATTTCAGCTTTCATTTACTTTGAACTTTGGAGTATATGGCAACTGAATTGAAACTTCAATTTAAAAATCATGATAGGAAAAATTGAAACTTTATTTTCCTTTTTCTTTTCCTTATAAAGTTCTTATTGTGGTGGGTGGATCCCTTCATGTTATTTCTGTCTTCATGGAGAATTTTATAACATATCCCTGATTAGTAGTCTCTGTATATGTCATTAAAAATACTCTGCTTTTTCCTGCTTACTAATGAGAATATTAAAGTTTTTCCTTATCCTATAGCATCCCAGGCTCTGTATCCCACAAACTAAAGTAATGCTATGTTTAATTGTTTTCCATATTTGGTTTCAGAGTATTTATAGTCAAACAGATGTGTAAGACTTTATGGGGCACTATATGGAATACCTTTAGTCTCTGATGTGGGATGTCCCGACCCTTTACTTATTTCAAATCTTTTTAACAGCTGGTAATTAGCAAATAATATTTGAAAACTGACTTTAGGAAATTTTGTCTAAAATATTTCTTTGTAAGCTCTGGTCATCATTGTTATTCCTAAGCAGCTCATTGTCAGATATAATTTCTTCTACAGTGTAGATTTCCCTCCTCTTATTATAGGACTTATAAAATTTTGTGTTAGGGGAAACTCAGAATTTTAGAAAAATCTGTTCTGTTATTTTTTAGATATAAGCTGATTTTTTCAGTTACTATTTCACTTTTGATTAATTTTTTAGGCTCAAATCAAATTCCCCTGAAGCCCAAAGTGTATTCCAAGTGGTTTGAAGGTAAATATTGGAAAATTTAATGTAATTTTCCTGCTTTAGTGATGCATAAACATTTAAGGGTTTTAAAAATAGGTAATTTGCTAACAGCCTTGCTGTTCATCAGCTTGGAAAATGGAAAACATACTTTTGTAGCCGTTGTTTCATTTTTTTTAATGATCTTACTGTTCTTATGCTCAGAAAGGAAATGCCTTTCGACTATATGGCATCACTTCTATGTTGTAGAAGTACATAGAACATTCTTTTTGGTAAATGACTGATGTAGGATTCAATTAAAAAAAAACAACAGTAAAATTAGCTGAATCCTAACCTCTAGACCACTAGTTGATAGCACTGGGGAGAACTTAAGGTCCACCCTGGTTCACTGATAAAACACTCTGTGATAAATTTGTTAGGAAATACAGATGAGAATCAAACAGGATAGACAGATATAGGAGAATTATTAACTGAAAATACTGAAGGGAATGCTAACAGTGGAATCACAGACCCATTGGAATAGTGGAACACTAGAAAGTACAGGAGATCCAGAATATAATCTGCTTGCCACTGTGATGTATAGTGCATGGCCTCACTAACACAAGGTGAAAGAAGATGTATGTTTTTGTAGTTATTAAAATGAAATTGCTAGCTTCATTGAACTTAGTGACAACAGCCTTCTTGCATTAATTCTCACTCCCACAGTCAGACATGCCTGATCCTCAGAGATGACCAAATTGAAAGGAAGAAGAGTGCCTGCTCTCCTCATCTGTAAAATGAAGTATGGGTGGGAAGATCGTATGGGCTCTAAGGTCCACTGACTATCAACTTTAAAGTTCTATGGCTCACTCTCTTGACTCATTGTCTATAGTTGATTCTGGTTGTTCGCCTTTAGCTCTCAGACACAATGGGGAAGGCCTTGGTCTTGGGGACTTTGTCAATGTTGAAGTGACTTGTGATCCTGTGAGATGGGCTCAGATCTTTGGCTCTGGTTTGTCCTTTCCATTCTAGTTGAAGGGGAAGGACGAAGCACTGTACTGAGCAATTGACAAATATTATTTCATTTTATCCTAAGATACAACAATCTTGAGAGGTATGTTCTGTTATACCATTTTACAGTTGAGAAAAATGAGGCAGGATGAAATGTCAAAGTTTGCACAGCTAATAAATTGCAGCTGAATTTGAACTCAGGTCTTTCTTACTCTAGGCCCAGTGTGTTATTTGTAATCCTACTTCTTCTGAGTTTATAAAAGTCAGAAGGGAACCGTAGTATTCTAGAGTTCAACTGTTTGTTCTTCCTATGACTTTGAAGTCAATATTTTGTAAAGGCAAAAAAGGCGGTGGGGAGGACTGGCTTTGATTCTGATGACCAACATACAGAAAGTGAGAAATTCAGGTGAATTCTCTAAGTGTCAAAATGATGCTCAACAGATATTGGGCAAAGCCCAGGTATTCCCCAATACTTTGGAGTTAAGTGTTCTATAACTTAAACATGTACAGGAAACTCAAAAGTTGTTCATTTTTTTAATCCAGAGTTGCAGTATGGGTTTGAGAGAATCTCTAGCTGGTTCAGGGTAACTGCAGATCAGGAAAACCTAGCCCTGTCCTGGCACTAGGCAAACATTCCAGCTGAGCAGGAGCTAAATGGTCTACAATATATACACAGAATGCTCGAGGTAACTGTGACTTATACTATTTAATTGTGGAAAGATAATTTCCTTTGCCTTTTTCCCCCTTTAAACAAATTGCAGCGTTATATTTCAACCAAATGACCTTTCTAAATCTCTACAGTGACTAATTATAAGGAAAAGAGGCGCATTTACTGCTAGCAGAAAAGGGATTTAGTTATTCAGTAACCTTGGGAGACTAGAGAGTCCACAATGTTTAGGATCCATGGTGCTTAGAAGGAGATAGAGGCAGTGTCCCTACCTAAGACTGTTTCATATTGCTCTTGGCGCCATGCTGCTGAGCTTGGCATATTCAATGCCACAAAGTCAGCAGCCTGAAATTTCCTGTCCAGTTTTTATGTTGCTAATAATCTTCAATTTAGTACTCTTTGGGTGGGTGGAAGGAGAGGGAGACACAGAGTGGGAAAAAGGGAGAAGGCTTTTTCAAAAGAAAGTATTGTGGCTAAATAAATTCAGCATAGAGAGAGAGAGTAAAGAAACCTGGGTACTAATCCTGACTCTGATATTACTTTGTTGTGTGACTTGAAAATCTCCAATCAATCAACAAATCTTTATTGAATACATTCTAGATTCTTATCACTATGCTGGGCACAATTGGGTATGAAAAGAGGTAATGGACCCTAGATGCATGACCCACAAGGAGTTTAATATGCTCTATTTGGGAAAATGAAAATTTAAGTGATAGCAATAAAAGAAAATCAAACTCTGACTAAGATAAAGATCAACAGCAGCCCCAGGGAAGAGATCAAGTACTTCCATCCTTACAGTACAGAGGGCATACACAATGCTGCATATGCAGGCAGACTTCATCACTCTCTGTGTTGTCTGTTGTTCTTTGTCACAAGGGAGAGCATAGTATATGGGGAGGTGGTAAATTTGTAAATGATTATGACATAAAAATGACACTGAACAAACATCTTTTAATTTATGATACAAAACAACCTTCTATGAGATGTAACAAAGTAGGAAATTGTTTACTGTAAGACAAGCTTTGTATATGATTATCTTATAAGTTCAGAGAAGGGAGGCACATCTATGTACATATACCTTCGGGTTCCTTGGTCCTTTGAGACAGAAAGAATGATATAGTGACTCAAAAGTCAACAGAAAGCTTTTTGTTTGTTCAATTCTCTTTAAAGATAAATGAGAATCATGCCCATCTGAAAATAGGAGGAAAGGAGCCAGTGGAGAAGAAGATATTGAAGATCCAAGAGAGGGAAGAGATAATTGAGAAATTAATGTCTCGGAAGAAGAGAAGGGAAATAGACTGAGGACAGGGGATCTGTTGGACAAAAGGAAGGCACTTTGCTTCTGAGCTGGGGAAATGAATGAAGGATAAATGCAAAGACATTGATAAAGGAATATTTTCAGGTGTAAAAATTTAAAAATGAGAGAGTTCATGTGGGATGACCTTAAATGTTGCTCCAAATGTGTTAAGCTCATCTGCTCATACTGAGGGAGAAATATGATGGGAGGCTTAACAAGAATAAAGAAAGGTTGGAACACTTGTCTCCAGGTTAATCATCCTAAACATCCCTTGGATCATTTAACTTCCCTACTAAAACAAAATAAATTAAACAAAAACAAACAAAAACTTTCAGTGGTTCCTTAGTGCTTATGAAATATATGTCCCCCAAACTCACCATCAACCTTCCACTCAGTACTTTTTTTTTCAAGAATCCCATAATTAAGTCAAACTAGGCTCTTTGTGTCTCCTTCCTTGAAAACTCCCATAATTTTCTGTAACCACGTTTTGCCATTATTAACATGCTGCACTGATTCCCATAGAACTTAGAGTCAGAAAGACCCATCAAGTCAAATTCATAGTGAAAAAGCACCCCCATTTTAGCTACCTCACAAATGGTCATATGACACCTGTCTGAAGATTTCTAATGGGGAATCCCATTCCCAAGTAGTCCATTCTAATTATTAAGATATTTTCTCCCCTGACACCAACTCAAAATGTATTTATTTAAAAATTCCAACTAACACTTCTGATTCTGACCTCTATGGTAAAGCAGAACAAGGCTGATTCCCATTTCCACATACCAACTTTTCAAATATTTTCTTTCTTGGCCGCCTTAAAGTCTTCCCTTCTGCAGGTCAACTATTCCAATACTATTTTTTTTCTTTTGAATTTATTTTATTTTTAATTCATGAAGTACAACAAGAATCCTTAACAAAGTATAATAATAAGATGATTGCATATGAAAATGCAAACTGATTATGTTCAATGTGCTATTCCTTTTAAACATACAATAAAATTATCATGTAAATTTTGTTTTCCTTTTTTCACCTCTTACACACCCCCTACCTTACAGATGACTAGCATTAGACACAAATCTCTCTCAATAGATAGATAGATAAATAGATAAATATAGATATAGAT
>CM053598.1:176802019-176822745 GCA_028646575.1 Pseudocheirus occidentalis
CCTCTCAGCTGCTGGAGCTCTTAGTGGGGTGCTGCAGCTCCCCCCCCAGCTTCGGCTCACTGAAAGTGCACCCCAGAACCACCACTTAAGACCCCTATCCAGATCCAGGCCGCTCAACGCAAGAGCCCTTGGCCTTGATGGGTCGCGTCAGCCCCCCTGATATCTGCAGGCTGAGGGCTCTGAAGCAGCCCAGTGGGGGCCACTGTGGCTCTCAGACGTTCCTGCTGCTACAGACACCTCCCGCTGCCTCTTTGCCCTGGGAGCAGTTTGGCCGGACCTGCTCTTCTCCTCCCCAGTTAGCAAAATCCACTGATCTTTCTCTTAGCCTTTTTGTCTTCTGGCCTGATAAATGTGGTAACTCTGTCTCCAGTGCAGCCTATCTGCTCTCCTATAGCTGCGGTTCCCCGCCTGATGCTGCAGGGCCTGAGCCGGCTGGGTTTCAGCCGTGAGTCCCAGACTGCTGAGAAGAGCCCCACCTGCTGCGCTGCTTGTAGCAACAGATGTGCTTTCTGTCTTGTGGAGAGTTTTGGAGCTTGAAAATCTGTTTAGCATCCCATTTTATGAGTTTTTTAGCGTGTTTGTGTGGGAGCTGTGGTGCTTTGCTGCTTCTACACCGCCATCTTGACTCCACCCCTGTAAAAGACATTTTAGAAAGGAGACCAAGTGGGTAGCATCATAGAACAGCAATTTTTAGGTCATTACTCATAATGTAAGGTTTTTTAAAATTCATTATCTTTCTCCCTCTTCACCTTCTCAATCCCACTTTCTGATTATTTGAAGACCTATAGACAAAAAGGATCTCAGACTTGAAAGGAATTCTCAGAGGAAGAATTTTGCAGTTGAAAACTAGAATTCAAATCTGGAGATCTAGGTTCAAATCCTTTCTCTGCTATGTGCCTATTGACTTTGGACACATCACTTAAACTACATGTCTCATGTTCTAACAATTTATGGGAACTGGAATAGATGACTTCCTAGATTCCTTCCCACTCTAGATTTATGATTTAATTTAACCTGTCAAATTACACCTGTCAGTAAAGCTCTCTATGATATCCCTTCCAATTATCACTGCCTCCTCTTCACACACACACACACACACACACACACACACACACAAACACACACTAGTCCTACACTAATTTCTCTCTCCCTAGCCTCACATACCTGGTGTTGACCCCACACTTCACAAACTATAATGGTAATTAATTTGAATTAATTTGAATGGTAATCAAGCAGGTACTTAGCACCTTGTTTCAAGTTAAGCAAAGGGAGGAGGTATTTAGCACTTAGTAATTGATCGGCCACTGTTGGGGAAACAGAAGGTATGAACTCCTGTGTCCTGTTGCTGACATAACAGGAAGGGGTTTGCTGAAATAGTAAGCAAATGCTGTATGTATATAAGAAAAGCCCCTGAGAGACAGAGTCAGAATTTCTTGGGACAAGAATCTGTTGACAGAAGCTGAATTTCCTGAGAATTTGTGGTGGCAGAGCTTCTTCTGAAGAGGAGCCAGCAGGCCAGGAGCCCAGGAGCCAAGGATACTGAAAATGACAGTACCGCTAGCCCCATCCTCGCCTACCTCCCTCCTGCCCCCCCCCCATCCCAGACCAGAGAGAATGGTTTTGATTTTGAAAAATTCAATGGAGTGACTTTGATTCTAGGAGCCACCCGAGGCTTCTTCTGAGTCCAAGGGCCAGTCAAACTGCCCAATGACTAAGAAAGCAAGACCGGGATGCTAACACTTTCTCTGTTTGTGGCTTGGTTGAGTCTTACATTGCCAGGAGTTTCACTATACTGTGTAATCATAACCTTAAAAGTACTTCATAGTAGCATTCTTCTGGAAAGCTGCTCATGCATGGCATCACATTATGGTGTAGTTCAGCAGGATTACAAAATATAGTGCCTCTGTTTGTTCCAGGATCCATGGCCATTTAAATTGAAATTGAAAGGCCAAGTATCAGGGAGGGGTGGAATGTAATGGTATTTGATTTTAATTTGAAGACCCCTTTTTGTATTGGCAAGTAAGCTGGTACTTAGCACCTTATTTCAAGCAAAGTGAGGAGGTACTTAGCACCTAGTAATTGATCAGGCCACTGTTGGGGAAACAGAAGGTATGAACTCCTGTCTCCTGTTACTGATTTAACAGGAAGGGCTTGGCTGAAAAAGGAAGCTCATGATGTGTGTATGTAAGAAAAACCACAGAGACACATTGACAGAATTTCTTGGGACAAGAGTATGGTGGCAGAGCAGCTACAGAAAAGAAATGAGAAGAGAAAGACAGTCAGAATTTTCTGAGAACATGTGGTGGCAGAACTTCTTCTGAAAAGGAGCCTAGGCTTCCAGGAGTCCAGGAGCCCAGGAGCGCAGGAAACCCCCTCTCTACCACTTCCGGGCTGTATAAGGTTGTTCTTATTTTTGAACTGGTTGCAGAAGACTGAGAAAGCATGACCAGGATGCTAATACTTTGTTGCTTAGTTGAGCCTTGAATTTCCAGGAACAGAAACTGTGAGGGATTTGAGATGGAATGGACACTGTGAGCTCCTATATGGAGCAGGAAATTCCCAGAGAACTGGATGAGGACCTGGGAGCTGTCTGCCTCTGAATCCAGGTGACTGGTGGATCCAAGTAGGAGCTGGTACCATGGAAGAGGATCCAGGGAATCTGAGAGACCACCACAAATCATTCTGAAAGAAGACTTTACTTGGATACTGTATACTGATTGAGGAATTGTAAATTTGCTAGTGATTTAGGGGTGGAGGTTTGTGTATTTTCTAATGATTGTGTTTAGTGATTAGTGATATGTAATAATTGATTGCTCAATAAGTGATTGATTGAGTTAATTTAGTTGCCCTAGTGGAAGACTTTGACTATTATACTTTGAGATGACTGAATGACTGAGTAAGGAGGAAAACCTCCATGGGGATATGAGATGATTATTCTTTTGTTCTTTGTTCTAAATACTCTGACTACTTTGGTGAAAATTTTGTGGCCATTTTAATGATAAGCTGCTGTGAATACTATATTGTGATTTTCTGTGATAAGTTGTAATACTGTGAATGCTGTACCCTGATTTTCTGTGAATGTTTTGCCTTGATTTGTTATGGAATAGAGTGTTCACTGTACTGTGTAATCAGAACCTTAAAAGCTCTTCATAGTAGCATTGTTCTGGAAAGCTGCTCTTGCATGACCCTCCATTTGAAGGCTTCTGATTTGAGGCTTCTTACCTCTTGAGGTTATTTGTATTACATTTATGGAAATCTTTTTTATATTGAGTCACAACCTGTCTCTATGCAATTCCTACACGTTGCTCCAAGTTCTATATTATGAGGATCAGTGAACTTCATCTAATCTCTGAGCCCTCTTCAACAAGAAAACCATTAGAAGAGAGCTATCATCCTTGCTTAGGCCTAGGTTCTCTCTTCCCCAATTCTTTTTTAAATAATCCTTGAATGCCATTTTCTAAGAGTGCTATTGATTTTATTCATCCTTTGATGGAATAAGTTAATTGGTATGTGCCTTCCTAATATGTAACATTAAGAATTGAAAATAATGCTCCTAATGAGTCCAGATTGTGAATGAGTATAATGGTACTGCCACTCAAAACTGAATTGGAATTTCTTGCATTTGAATACACATACACATAAATAAACTTATCTATCTATATACCTATAATATCTTTCAATCTGTATCTATATCTATCTATCTCTCTGTATCTATATCTATCTCTCCTGAACTCTACTCTCCTAGGAATCAAGAAAGGTTAACAGCTTTCTATTAACTAGATCGTTAGGGGACAGTTAACTACTTTACAGACATAAGAATATCACATTTCATCTTGAGTGGGATTACCTGAGGCATTCCATTCTTTACCTGCTTCAGTGGGGAGATGAACAAGTAGTGACTTTCTTGTCTCTTCCTGTTCTCCCTTGTACAAAATGAAAAGGAATTTATTGTCATGTAACATATCTTTTCCATTAAAAATGACTGACCTACATTAGGGGAGAGTATTGTCATGTATGATCTTACTTACTTTCATATTTTATTTTCCTGGTTCATTTTTTTCTTACTTTGCAAAGTGAACTAAGTTGTTTTATTTTATCAAGAATTTGTCTTTAGTAATACATATCTTCTCACTATATAACTGAATATTCTTCTACTTTCCAAAGAAGTAGCAGTAATAATTGATTGAAGAAAAAAATGGGATAATCCTGTTTAAAAACTAAGATTATTATAACCCTTATATTCTCAAAGACATATGACATCACATTTAGAGACCTACTTATAAAACAATTTAATTCAAGTTACACCATTGCTAAAGTTATTTTCTTTAAGAAAAAAGGTATTGATTGTATTCACCTGTAATCTAATGAATTTTGTATTTGGAAGTTGTTAGAATTGTAATTGATTTAATTTTTTACAAATATGTAAGATATACATGTAAATGGATAATTTTCCCTTAAATATAGTCACAGAAAAAGAAAGAGGAATAAATAAATTATATGAACTCATAGAACTTGTGTTAGAGAAGGTAAATTGTAATGGATGGAATTGGAGAGTTTGTGGAGAAAAAATAACAAGTATCAAATTACTGCCAGTAAAATTAATTGAAAAGAAAAAAAGTACTCACTTAAAAGAGGAAAGGGGGAAAATATATACATAAGAAATGAACAGAGAAAAAAGAAAATGTAACAAAAGCCATTTTAAATACAAATAGATCAAACTCTCCAACAAAATGAAAGAACATGTTGAAACAGAGAGGAGAAGAAAACACAATACTTTATTGCAAACAAGAAAAACATTAAAATAAAACAAAATAAATCATAGGCTCATAGATTTAGAGAGATTAGGGACCACAGAGTTCATCTCATCAGCCCTAGTCATTTTATATGTGAGACATATGAAACTCATAGATGTTGATTAAGTAATTTACTCAAGGTCACATAAGTAATAAGTGAAGAAACAGGATTTTTAGGCAAGATCATCTGAATCTAAATATTGTGTTTTGTTTATACTTCTCTGAACAGAAATAAAAAAATAATAAAGCATTCTGCACACTATATGCTATCCTTGAAATGTACTCTGTCCTTACATCTGCTTCTTAGAATTGCTAGCTTCCTACAAATTTTAACATATCAACATGAAACTTTCCTCATGCCAGCTGTTGTTGCCCATTATACTATATAATGTATGTATGTGTGTATGTATATACATACATATACATATATATGTCTGTGTATCTATCTAACTTATTTCTCTTCTATTTCTGTATTTCCTTATATTGCGTATGCTCTTTCTCCTCTTCAAATATAAAATTCTTGAGGAAAAGAATATTTTCTTTTTGTCTGTGTTTGCACCTATCATAGTACCTTATATTTAATAATAAATATGTGTCTAATTAATGAATACAGTAGCCTCCTGCTTCAAGTACTCTTGATCAAACTTTGTTCTTATTAAAATTGTCAAGCCATTGTTTGATTTATTGCCCATTGTTTACATAGATTGATTCATTCTTCTAAATTCTAAAGTAATTCCTCCAAAGTACTTTTTACCTATCATTCTATAACAACAATGCAATATTCAAAATGCTTACAGTGACTATAAATATGCTGGTATAGTTGTGAATCTCAAAATGTAACAGGCTCTCCATATGGGAGACACAGCCATAGCATTTGTTCAAATACCAGAAATCTAAGGCCCAAAACTAAAAAAATCAAAGTGATTATAGTAGCCGCAAAGTTAGTAAACATAGTTAGTGCACTGAATACCCACATTCCCAAGCCTTTAAAACAAAACAGGCTCCCTCAGGCAAAAATTCTTGTCTCCTCACTCACTGTAGCTGCTCAGCCTGCACACTGCTTGCTCCCAGCAGTTTGTATTTCTGAGAGTTCTCAGAAGAAGACTTCACCATATGTTCTGGCTTGATCTCTGAAAAAGTTTATGCCACCACTACTGCCTGTATCTCTGCTGCCACCACCACAACTTCTAGTCCTCACGCTGGCTCCAGGCTGACCCCTATGGGGCTCTAGTTCCTCCCTGCTCCATTCCCTCCTGCCATTTCTGTAAGTTCATCCCACTAGGGTGCTCACAAGCCCCATGTCCCAATACTTGCCACAATTATGGGCTTGAAGTCAAGTGTCAAGCACACACTAGTCTGCCAACACAAAGGATGTGGAAGATTTTCAAATCCCATTACTGTTACACATTCCCTCTATGTGGAACAAACTAATGTTAAATGAGGTATGTATGTTCTTGCTCATCCAGGGAGACTGAATCTATATTGTAATGATGGAGTCAGGACTGAAAACTTTATGGAATTCTTCTTTGGGGACTAATTCCCTTTAGAGTTAAGTGAGCGTTATTTCTAATAAAGTAGTGGTGAATATTAATCCTTTTTTAGTACCTATTTTGTTTTATTAAAATTACTGAAAGCAAGTGGAAGTAAGATATGAGAGAGGAAGATGATCAAACTGTGGGATTCCAAAAACAAGATGTTACCATACAGGAAGGAGACTAGGTTTCTTGTTTGACTTTTAACCTGGCAATGAAGACAGTTCCCAAAGGAGAAAGGGTGGTGGTGGTTCAAATATTTTTTGAGAAATGGAAGTAACTCCAGAAAGAGTATGTAGTCTCCTAAGGAAGTTATTGTTAAGATCAACTAATTTAAAATCTTTAATATGTGTCTTCATGCATGTTTAAAAGAAGAAAAAAATAATTTGTTTGCAGAAGTTTATACACTGAAGTCTACCTACTGTACCTAGATCTCATGTCTTTTTCTTTGGAAGCAATTTTTACATGAAAGTTTAACCAAGAAACCAAAGATATTACAGAGACTTGGTAGCTAATTTTTGGAGATGGGGGGTGACTTATGTTTTGGGTAGTAATTTGGACTATGTAGCCTCTGGGTAATCTTTCATCTCTCAAATTCAATTAATTACATTTACAAAATCAACAAACTAGTTGTTGATTAGCAATAATGTCATTTAATCAGTAAAGAATACTAAAATTTTCAGGATTTTCAAAGTCATCTGTTCTGATCCAGTCCTTTCACAGATTAAGAAATTAAGCCTCAGAGAAATTAAAAGTCTGATTGAATTTGTTGGTAGTAAAATGGCAGAGTTTAAATTTAAGCCAATTAATATGACTTTCAAGTCAACACTCTATCTACAATTTAAGACTCTCTTGTATATATTTATAGTAGAAGGAATTTTAAGGGATATTTAATCCATCAATCATTTCCACCTTATTTTACAGATAAGAAAACTGAGTCATAGAGAGGTTTTTTTCATTCCCCAAGGTCACACAAATAGTAAGAAAAATATTTGGGATGCAAATCTGGGTCCACTTACCCCAAACCCTAAATACTCTTCCCTACTTAATGTTACCCTCCGAGTTAGATTCACCTTTTAATGTTTGAACCTTCTGTCTCATTGGATCCTTACTACAAGTTGATAGATGATTAGAGTGAATATCATCACCCATATTTCACAGATAATGAAACAGACACAAAGAGGTTAAATAATTTGTTTAAGGTTCCTAGCTTGCTAATGGCAGAGTTGGCATTAGAATCTTGTTCTGATTTCCAGGCAAATTCTATTTCTATGACACCACATCCTTCATGTAGATATAAGATTTGAGTTCCAGGATATTTGGAAGAAAAGAACCAACTGGTTTCTGGTGTTTTTGTAGTTAATTTCTTAGCCATAAGTGTGTGTGTTCTTTAAATAGACCTAAACTGAATAGTTCATATTTGATTCAAGGCTCCATTACTATTGGTGGGAAACTAAGCAGGAAATGAGTCTGTTATTCTGTTGTAATTTTCACCATATTTTTTTAATTTTAATTAAAACATACTTGCAATGCTGCGCTACCTCAGATAAAATGACAATGGTTTCTTCAGTAAAACAGCTTAGCAACTACCACTTTCTGCAGAATTTAAGAGCAGTGGCTCTTGTTCAAAGTGCAGCATCTCTATTAGTTACTTAACTCCTTGTAACAATTCAGCTGCAGAAACAATCTCATCCCTAATGACTGTAACATGAAAACTGCTGGTGTTTGCAAGTCCTCAGGACTCAAGAATTAATTGTGATGACTGTGTACCCCTCATTGTATTGACACTCTTCCCAAAGTGATTTATTAGGTGCTAATTACAAATTTGTGGTAAGTTTATTTCCATTTGATAGTGTTTGGAATTCCAGCTCAATGGCATGCTTAACATCTCATTTATTTTGTGACAAAGAATGTGCACCTCCTTCAAAAGTCTTCTTGAGCCCCAATATTTCCCATGGATATTCTCCATATCCTTGACAAAGGTGCATGTAGAAGCCAACATAATATAGCTTGGAGGACTGAGGGATCATGATTTGGTGAAGTATGCTTTTACAAATAGTAAAGACTAACAGTTTCCTCAACAGGGCATGATAAGCCCTGCAATATTAGTCTCTCCTTGCTCTAACATGTTTCTTTACTGGAACTTTTGACTTAAAAGATCATAGATCTAGAGCTGGAAAGAACCTCAGAGGACATCTATTCCAAACTCTTTATTTTGCATAACAGGGAACGAAACAGAGAGAGTAATTCAGGTAGGATAAAATCATTAGTAATGTGTGTGACAGGTTTTGAACTCAGCTCTTCCTCCTTCTAAACCCTATGCAAGGAGAGACTTTTAGAGAAGCAAAAACTTGAGTCCAAATTCTAAGGTGAAAGGAACAATGGCTATGTGTAGAACTAACTTAATATGGTATTTTATATAGCATTCTTATGAGATGCTAAGGCAAAGTAGAACAGAACAATAAAGACAAGAAGGAAAAATTAAATGAATGCAGAAAATAAAGCAAACAGTCCCTAAATTTTGTCAAATGATGTAGTCAAAATGCACATAACACTATGCTATTCAATTGCCTAAAGTATTCTTTAGTCTAAAGAACCTAAAGACAATTAAGTTGGCCCAGCAAATGAGTTCAAATTTAGCTTTCGACATTTATGTTTTACCTGATCCTGGACAAGTCACTTAATCCTTGTTTACCTCAGTTTCCTCAACTCTAAAATGTGCATAATAGAATCTATCTCAGAAAGTTTTGAAAATCAAATAACATTATTTTTTGTAACACAACAAACAAAAACTCTCCTAATACAGTACTTGACATATAGTAATTGCTACATAGTTGCTCTTCCTCATTCCCTTCCCTTGTCCAGGATCACTCAAGTAGTATCTAAGGCTAGATTTGAATTCACTTCTTCCTCATTTAAAGTCTAAAATTCTGTCACATTGCCATACTGCCTTTAAATGATCTTTCTGTAATTGTCATACAGTCTTCAAGTGGATCTTTGGTCAGTTTATATGTCATTTGTGTATATAACTTAATTCCATAGTTCAATTATCCATTGTCTTATCAGTGTGGATGATAATAGTAAGATTAAGTCATCCATGTCCTTTTATTCCATGTGATTCTCATCCATGTAAGATGACTATTTTGATAATTTGATGGATCTATGATCTCACCAATATAGATACTTCTTCCAATGATGAAGATTGCAACACTTTTATACCTCATTGTTGTGGATTGTTCATATCCACTCTTCCCCTGACAGTGTCCGTGAATAGATTGAGATATATATGTGAGCACGCACACACACATATGCACGCACACACACACACACACACACACAAGTGTTCAGGCCTAGTACCTCTGGTGTGAGGGCTTGTTGCCCTTTTCATGGTTGCTCATTCACCTGCTATCTACCCAACACTCAGCTCTCACCTTTGGCCCCAATAGGCTGTATATCATGTCCTCCAGGAGTGGCTTTCCTTTTTCTTTCTCCAGAGAAACTAGTGGTATACTGGACAAAATCAGGAAAACAGCTCAAATGTAGCCTCAGATGTTTACTAGTTGTAGAAACCAATGCAAATCACTTAACTTCATCATCAGTTTCCTTGACTATAAAATAGGTATTACAGTAACTGGGATGTTGCAAGGAACAAATGAGATAATATTTCTAAAGTGCTTAGCATGGTTCCTGGCACATAGCAGGTGATATATAAATGTTTATTACTAGATGATTGCAATGACAAGCAAATGAATACTTAACAGCTTTTGTAAGTTATTTAATCCTTTAGCACCTTGTTTCAGTTCAAGTGTCTTTGAACCTTGCCCTGATAATATCAAGTCTTTCTTAAGAAACAGAACCTGTGACTCCCACAGTGGGAGGGACTTGCCAAAGACAGGAACAGGAAGGACATAAAAGGTAGGCAAAACAGGGAGGGGCTAATGACGATTAACAAGCTGAACACATCTGGGACTGAACAGAGCTGAGAAGGGGAAAATTTGTGGTGTCCAGCATTCTGTTTGTCTGTTCTGCCTATGTTGACTAGAGTTGTGATACTTTGTGCAGAAGCCCTGGAACTTTACTGGAAGCCCTAAAATAGGATTTTCTTCTTTTCTATTTACAGAAGTCCTGGAAGAGGGTTTCACAGATCTTGAGACTACACTGATGATACGTGTTAAGTTCTTAGACTTTGTTTGTGGATCTGTATTGAGTTCTCAGACATTGGTTGTGGGTCTATGTTGATTTCACAGGGAGATATTGAATTAATGATGGTGCTGGCAGTGTGAATGATTGTTGTTTTGGCTCTGTTAAGCTTTGTCATTCCATAAACAGAAACTGTGAAGGACTTGATGTGAACTGGACACTTCAATATGGAACAGGAGCTGGACAAGGAACTAGACAAGTTGATGAAAGCTACCTGCCTGTGAATCCAGGTTGTGGTTGGATAGATTCAGGTAAGAGCTGGACCCATGGAAGAGGAACCATGGAATCTGGGAGCCAGCCTCAAACCAAGATGAAAAGACCTCTCTTCGGGTATTGATGCCGACTGAGAAAATCATGATTTATTGTAGCCTAGGGGTGGGACAACATTGTACTTTGTACCTTGTACCCCTTAAGGATGATTGAGTTGAGGATAATTGGAAAATAATCTCCAATCAAGAAGGAAGACTTTTTGACTGTGAGATTAAGACAAAGTGACCTAGGAGTGGGAAAAAATTTCACCTTTGTATTTTGTGTACCTTAAGTAGGATTGCTCCTTAAAAATAATTGAATTAAGGACTTACTGAATGATATCTTTTGTTTAAAACAATGTGGCCACATTAGTGATAAGTTTTTATGTTATATCATTGTGAATGGTATACTGTGGTTTCTGTGAATGCTTTGCCTTAGTTTACTGCTTAATAAATAGAGAATTCACTATATTATGTGATAAGAACCTTAAAGCTATTCATAGAAGTAGTCCTCTAGAGAGCTGCTCATGATTGTCTTTATAGTGATATATAAATATGAATGTGAACTGAGGTCTTCTTGACACCAGGCCAAGTGCTCTGTGCAATATGATCCCAGCTAGCAACTAGAAGAAAAAAAAACTGAATTCTAATTCTTCCATGGACCCTTACTATTCACATGACTCTGTACAAACAAGTTAACTTCTCTTGGCCTTAGTGTGTCATCTGTAAAATGAGAGCCTGGAATATATGTTATCTGATATTCATTCTAGCTCCAAATCTATGATCCTTCATTCTATAATTTATTAGTTATGTACACATATCCTTAATGAAACTAGTAAGTAGCACAAGTATTACATGTAGAAATTCTGGTAGGTCTGTAAGTGAAATTAGACTTACTCTTTGTAATTCACAATTACTAAGATAATAATTACTGCGGTTTTCTTTATTTTGTCATTTGATGTATCTTTCATTAGTAAGGTCAACTGACTTATCAAATATTACACAGACAGTAAGTTATGGAGGTGAAATTTGAACCTAAGGTCCGTAGATTTCAAATTATTTGCACCCCATTGGTAGGGGCAATAACCCATCAATACCTCATCCTGTGTAAGTTTTATTTATGTCCTGACACAAATCCTCTATAATGGATGCATGGAAAGCCTTTTTAGCATTCTTTTTTTATATCTCAAAAGTACCAATGTGTCACTCACTCACACAGCCTACTTCTTGTGTCCTTTATTTTGTGTTTTCTCATCTGGTCTACTCATGCTCATAATTTTTTTATAATTTTTTTCAATACAATATTTACCTTAATCAATTATTCATTAAACCACCAAGTTCTAATATTTTATATTCAATGCAGTTTTAAAAGTTGAAATTCTATGTATTTTATGAATTAATCAATATTTTAAGCATATAGGGGCAGCTAGGTGGCGTAGTGAATAGAGCACCAGCCCTGAAGTCAGGAGGACCTGAGTTCAAATATGACCTCAGACACTTAACACAAAAACTAGCCATGTGACCCCAACTGCCCTCCAAAAAATAAAAGTAAAAAAAATATTTTAAGCATATAAATAAAAGAAAGGGTCTGTAGCTATGTGACCCTAGGAAAGCCATATAACCCTGTTCACTTTATTCTTCTTGAACATGCTGTTTGCCATTTTCCTGGCTTTTAATCTTTGCTTCTGGGTTCCAGGGAGCACTGTCCCAGAAAACTTCTGCTGGGGCCTAGGGACCTGATTACTGGTTTTCTGTGCTAACTCCTCAGGTGCTGGCAGTTAGATGGTGTAGAGGAGAAGAAAGCCTTAAAAATATGATATTCTTGAGGTCAAAGAAACCAGGATTAAAACCAAGAATCACTTACCCAGCAAAACTGAGTATAATGTTTCATGGAAAAATATAGTCATTCAATGAAATAGAAAACGTTCAGGAATACGTGATGTTTCCATCAAGATAATACCAGAAATACCAGATGAAATACCAGAGCTGAAGAGAAAATTTGACTTTGAAATACAAGAAGCATGAGAACATAAACAGGAAAAAGAAATCACAGGGAACTTATTAAAGTTGAACTGTTTCACATTCCTACATGGAAAAACCTTAATTGTAACTTATGAGACTTTTTTCTCAGTATGACAACAGTTGAAGGGAATATATTTGTACACATATGTATACATACACATGTGTATGTAAATGAATGTATACATGTATACATATGTATATATTATTTATATGTACATGCATGCATATATGTACATACATACATAGACAGAGGGCACAGGATTAGTTGAATATGAAGTGATATAAAAAAATGAAACTAAGAGATGAAAGAGGTATATATTTGGAGAAGGAGGAAGGGAGAGATAGAATAAGTTAAATTATGTCAAAAAAGAGGCAAAAACAACTGTTAGAATGGAGGAGAAGAGCAGAAAGGTGAAAGGGAATCTGTCAACCTTACTTTCATTGAATATGGCTTAAGGAGAGAATAACATACACTAAGTTGGGCATATTACCTTACAGGAGAGTAAGTGGGAAGGAGATAAGAGGGAAGGTTATGGAAGGAAGGGCAGATTAGGGGGAGAGGATTGTTAGACGAAAACACTTTTAAAAAAATTGATTTGTTTATTTACTTTTAGTTTACAAGATTCAGTTCCATAATCCCTTGAGTTTCAAGTTTTCTCCCCTCCCTCGACCCTCCCCTCCCCCTCACCATGGTGGCATGCAATCAAGTATAGAATCTGCAAATACTTTCACATTGGACATTAGCCTGGTTGTACAGAAGGGTTATAACCAACGGAGTGAACAATGGGTAAGAAGAAAGAGAACAAAACATGAAAAAGAATGATAGCATGTAGATTGCTTCAATCTCCATTTAAACTCTGTTCTTTCTAGATCTTTCTCTGAATGTAGATATCTCCTTCCGTCCTGAAACTTGTAGATTTGTCTTATAACTGTGTGTTTCTGAGAAAAGTCCAGTTTATCAAAGTTGGTAATCACATATACTATGTGTCTGTGATTATGTATAAAATTTCCTGGTTCAGCTCTTCTCACTTAGCATCAGTTTGTATAAGCCTCTCAGTGTGAATATGAAGACTGTCTCCTCCCCATTCCTTATAGCACAATAGTATTCCATTATATAAATATACCATAACTTGTTTAGAAATTCCCCGATTGATGGGCATCCCTTAATTTCCAGTTCTTGACCACCACAAAGAGAGCTCCAATAAATATTTTTGTACATGTGGGACCTTTTCCCACTTCTAAAATCTCTTTGGGATACAACCCCAGAAGTGAAGTATTACTGGGTCAAGGGTATGCAATTATTTACAGCTCTTTAGACATAGTTCCAGATTGCTCTCCAGAATGGTTGTATCAGTTCACAGCTCCACCAACAATGCATTATTGTTCCAATTTTTCCACATCCTTTTAAGCATTTGTCATTTTCCTGTTTTGTCATCTTAGTCAATATGACTGGTGAGATGTGGTACCTCAAAGTTGTTTTGATTTGCATTTCTCAAATCCATAGAGATTTAGAGCATTTTTTCATATGTTTATAGATATCTTTAATTTCTACCTCTGAAAATTGCCTGTTCATATCCTTTGACCATTTGTCAAATGGAGAATGACTTGTATTCTTATAGATTCTAATTATTTCCCTGTATATTTTAGAAATGAGGCCTTTATCAGAGACACAACTTACAAAAATTCTTTTCCAGTTTCCCATTTCCCTTTTAATTTTGGTTACATTGTCTTTGTTTGTACAGAAACATTTCAATTTAATGTGATTGAGATTATTCATTTTGAATTTTATAATGCTCTCCAACTCTTCTTTGGTCATAAAGTCTTCCCTACCCAATAAATCTGACATGTAAACTATTACTTGCTTCCCTAGATTACTTACAGTATCAGCCTTTATACCTAGATCATGCACCTATTTAGACTTGATTTTGGTGTACGTCATTAGATGATAGGCTATGGCCATTTTCTGCCATACTATATTCCAGTTTTGCTAGCAGTTTTTCTCAAATAGTGAGTTCTTATCCCCAAAACTGGGGTCTTTGGGCTTATCAAAGAGTATATTACTATAATTGTTCTCTACTGAGTCTTTTGTATCCAATCTATTCCCAATGTGTTCTGTCACTACTCTATTCCTTAGCCAGTACCAAGCAGTTTTGATGACTGCTGTTGTATAATAGAGATTAAAATCTGGTACAGCTATGCCACCTTCCCTAGCATTTCTTTCATTAATTGCATTGATATTCTGGACGTTTTGTTCTTCTAAATTAAACTTGTCACTTTTTTCTAGTTCTATAAAGTAATTTTTTGGTAGATTGATTGGTATGGCACTAAATATGTAATTTAATTTAGGTAAAATTGTCATTTTTATTGTATTAACTCAACCTAACCATGAGTAATGTTTTTTCCCAATTAGTTAGATACAATTTTATTTGTGTGAAACATGTTTTGTAGTTGTATTCATAAAGATACTTCCTGGGTTTATTTTTGGTAATTAGATTCCTAAATATTTAATACCGTCTACAGTGACTTTAAATGGGGTTTCTCTTACTATCTCATGCTGTTGGACTGTGTTGGACACATGTAGGTATGCTAAGCATATTTTATATCTGAAACTGCTAAATTTATTTACTGTCTCAAGAAGTTTTTCGCTTGATTCTCTAGGATTCTACAAGTATATAATCATATCATCTGCAAAGAGTGATAGTTTCGTCTCTTCTTTGCCTGATTTTATTCCTTTGATTTCTTCTCCTGGACTTAGACTCCATATAGCCTTACTTCCCAGTTCCTCAATGATTCCCAAGCCTGAGGCTGTTTCCACTAATTCAAGATTTTACTCTGAGTTGGGCATTTAACTCAGGACTTTTCTGGGTCAGGGAGGGGGAATAAGAGCAACTAAGTTTTATTCCTCCATCTTGACTTCTGGAAGTTCTGGCATGTAATTTTTAAACATCCAGGCTGTGGGCTGGTAGCCCATGTAGCTGACCCTGCTGTGGGCCATGAGTTTTCTCTTACCCAACTCCAAAGATCCTCTGTCCTCTGGTGAGAAAGCTGCAAATGGCCCTTGGAGTGAGTGAGTCTGCTGGCTGGTTGGGGCTTCTTCACAGTATGAGTACTCTTGTCTCAGATTCGTGCTATTGCAGCTCCTGTGTGCTCTGAGTTCTCCCTCCCCAAACCCGAGTAGGTACTTTCCTGGCCTGGGAATCTGCCACGCTTTGTCTCCCAATGTGTTCTGTCACTCTTAAATCCATTCAAATTCACTTTTTAGCATTTAGTGACAGAATTCTTGGAGGAGCTTGGAAAAGTTACTGCTTCCTTTCTGCCATCTTAGCTCCTCCTCCAGAAGCAAATATTTTTTAAAAGGGACAGGGTCAAAGTAGTAAATTGAACAAGTGGTGGGTGAGATAGGATGGAGAGAAATAATAGTTAATTGGTCAAATATAGCTACTATGAAAACATCTTGAGAAACTACAAATGTACAACCTATATTGAATTGCTTATCTTCTCTGTGGATGTTGGTGAGGAGAGAAAAAGGGAAAGAGTCTGGAAATCAAAGTTTAAAAAAAATATGTTTTTAATGTTTTTTTTCATGCAACTGGGATATAGATAAAAGCACTGGGATATAGAAATCCATCTTACCCTATAAGAAAGTTAGTGAGGTGATGGGGGAGAATATAAGAGGGAACAGAATGGGTAAAGGGGTATTCAGTAGGCTTGCTATCTTGGTGTGATGGTAGGGGAAAGACAGGGAAAAATTTTGTGACTCAAAATCTTGTGGAAATAAATGTTAAAAAGTAAAAAATAAATAAATGAATTGGCATGTAAGGAGGGAAGAAAAGGCTACAAACCAAGACAAATTGAAACTTGACTCTAGCATAGTGATGCCATATTCGTTCTTTTCAGGAATGAAAGCCAACAAGCAACCAATCAACATTTTACTGGCAGTGGAGGCTTTTCCCTAGGAAGTGCCTATGCATTGATTATTTGAGATAATCAGTTTGAGATATTTCATTAACCATAACTTCCTAAATGCTACAGAAAGAGGAAATCCAGAGGAGGCCATGATAACCTTTCTGTCAAAGGAATGCTATACTTAGGCACAGAATACTGCAGCAATCACACTAAGAAACAATCCTGACCAATGGAATATAACTAGATACAAATAAAAAAAATCTAGACAAATTTGGAGAGAAAAAAGTAAATATAACACATATAACATATAACACATAATCGTAATATAACAAAAAATTGACCACTAAGACCTGCAGCAACTGATCATTTGTGAAACCAATATTTTATATACTCTTGTTATTGCATAAATACCAATAGAGTATGGATTGTATTCAGAAGTCTACTTCCTCTGTAAAAACAAACAACAAAACCACCAGTATTGGTACTGGTATTAAATTAAATTTGGACTAAAGTATGAGAAAAAAAAGTTTTTTTTAATAATGTTTTAATTTAATCCTAAAAGTGGGCCCTATAGACTAGGAATTTCTTACCTTTTTGTCTGTCATAGACCTTTTTGAAAGTGTGGTTGATACTGTGGACCTTTCTCCATAAGTTTTTGAATGCATAAAGTAAAATAATAAGATTATAAAGGAAGTCAACTGAATTGCAATTATGAAAATGTGTATTTAAAAAGCAATAAGTGAACCCAGGTTCAGACACCCTGATACAGATCATCTTCTTTGTTTAGAGATGGATATCAGGGTTCAGAAAAGGTAGATTGGCTTGTCTAAGGTTGCAGAGATATTAAACTATAAAGGTGGGATCTGAATCTTGGTCTTGTGACTCCAAATTTCATTTTACTTTAATTAATACTTCCATAATACTCTTAATATGATGCCTTCAATAGTATCAGAATGACCATGAATTCCTATTGATGTAAAAAAATAGTTGCTTTTTAGAATTTAGGACACAAGATAGGAAACAAATTTTATTATTATTGTTCTTGTTGTTCATTATTCCAAATGACGTTTTGGAGAAGCATTGGTTGCCTTATAGTGAATAGAGGTGGTTTTGTTGTTTGTTTTTACAGAGAAAGTAGACTTCTGTATACAATCCATACTCTATTGGTATTTATGCAATAACAAAAGTATATAAAATATTGGTTTCACAAATGATCAGTTGCTGCAGGTCTTAGTGGTCAGTTTTTTGTGTTACATTATGATTCATCATTCTTTAATTTTACTCAAGAAAAGTAATTAAAAAAAGCACATGAGAGAGAAAAGTGCAAGAATCCTACAGCTGTTTGAACATTTCAGAGGACAAAAGTTAATAAGAAAATTTCTCTCTGATATGAAAAATATAATTTCTTTTATTGGCTAAGAGAAGTCACATAAGAGAAAGTTAGGAAGATTGTTTGTCATTGGCCTTTGAGGTCTGGAGATAGCATGGATTTGCCTTTTGATTGATCTAGCACAAAGACTTGAGTCTAGGAGGACAGAAATATAGCCAGTGGATATTATTGCATATTTACAGGAGCAGGTAAGTAGCCCAGTGAATAGAGTAGCAGTCCTGGAGTCATCAATCTTCTTTTTCTAAATTCAAATCTGGTCTCAAATACTTAAAAGTCACTTAACCCTATTTTCTTCAATTTCCTTCTCATTAAAATGAACTGGAAAAGGAAATGGCAAACCCCTCCAGTATCTTTCCCAAGAAAACCCCAAATGTAGTTACAAAGAGTTGGACGTGATTGAACAAAAAGAAAATAATACACTACTTAAAAACAAAAGATTTAGTTGGTCATATCAACTCATAAAGATCTGATGCTAAGATAGATAGTGATTTTGACCTGTGTCAACACTCATCCTGGTGAACTCATGAATCCTTTAAAGGATTGGCTGAGCTATGAGAAGGAGGGTAATGGAAAGGAATACTCAACTAATTTGCAGAAAACTTACCTTAAAATCCTACCTCTTCCTTGAACAAGTCACTTTTTTTCTGAACATGTTTCCTCACCTGTACAATGAGAACCTATCACAGACACAACTGAGAAAATGATGGTAAAAAAGCTCTACAAATTAAATATGTGCAATATAGTTTTGTTATCTTAAAATAAAAATTAAGGATGAAATCACAAAAGATAATATGGTTTAGTGTAAAACATAATGAATATGAATTCAGAGGAACTACCTTCAAATCTCATTTCCCTTAATAACTACCTGCGTGACTCTGGACCAGCCTCAACAACTGGACATCAGTTTCCTCAGCTTTAAAATAAAAACAGATTAATTGTCCTCAAGAGTTTCTTCTGTTTCCAAATCTGTGATTCCATGATGGCCTCATTCATTTTATTTCTAAATAATTTTTAAAAGGTCCCTTACAGATTATTTAATGTATCCTTTGACTTCCCTCCCCCAAATATGTTCTCCCCTAGTACAGTCAAAAATTGACATTTACTTCCATTATTTTCAGGTATCAAATTATTTTTAAAATGTGCTCTATATCTTTAATTGATCTATAACCAGATGTGTTAGCTGCTCTCATTAGAGAACACCAAAATCAATCAACCTCCGTATATCAGTCTGTTTTTAAATACAATGTTATAACACTTCGTGTTTCCTGTCCATTTTCTAAGACTCACACTATTCTCTTGTTACTTGTTGAAAAGTTTCCAGCAAGTGATTCTTCCCTCAGTGTGTGCCAGGAGCATGAGCCTATCTTGTGTGGTTTCCCTTAGCCATTGAAAGAAAACATGTTCATATCTCATGGAGATTTCCTTGTTACCATTTGTGCTCTGAAATGTTCAAACAAATCCATTATCCTTGCCTTTTTCCCTTCATTTGATTGTATTCCCTTTTTAAAGAATTATGAATAATACTGTAATCCTTTATGGAACCAGGACAGAAACATGGTTTCTATTAGAGTTTATTACCATTCCCCTTTACAAAAAACCAAACATTGTAACCACTTGGGGTTAAATCCCTTGAGTTCTTGATCCTAGGCAGTACATATGGGATGACTGTTCTTTTATATCATACTGATGCTTGATTTTGCCCTATGTATAAGTTCCCCCCAAAAAATCTTTACTCATTGATTGCCTTAGTATTGGGAAGTGCTGCTATCTATTCACAACAAGTATTTGTTTATGTTTAGGCCTGCATCTGTATATCACTGAGAAAAATAATATGAATCTTTTCAGTTCTATGAACATGTGAAAACTAGTCTTTGGTTTGCTTCAAGGGTCCTTATCAACATTGTGGTCTGCTGCAGTTACATTAAGAATCAGGAATCTTAATGGTACTCTGTACTTTTCCATTAAATAGGTATTTGAAGAAAATAAATGGTTAAATTCTCAGGGCTTCAGTTTCCTTGTCTGCCAAATAGGGATAATAATACCCATTTTACCCATTTCTATAAACAATGAAGATTTTTAATAATTTATATTTTGTTTTCAGAATTTATTTGCTCAAGATTTTGAGTTCCAAATTTTCACCAAATTTCTCCTCTCCCCCAACACAAGATGACCTGCATTCTGATTATCCCTTTCCCCAGCCTGCCCTTTCTTCTATTATCCCTCCTATCCTCTTGCTCTTACTTACTTGTAGGGAAAGATAGATTTCTGTACCCCATTGCCTGTATAACTTTCTCCCCAGTTGCAAGCAAAAAAAATAACATTCTTTTTTTGTTTGTTTGTTTGTTTGTTTTGTTTTTTTTTAATTTTAATTTATTTTCTTGGTTACATCACTCACTTCCACAAGGTCTTGAGTTACAAATTTTCTCCCCTTTTTTCCCCTACCCCACAGCCCAGAACATTGATCCCACTGTGAGACCCCTTCCACAATCTGTTCCCTTTTATGCCCTCCTCCAACACCTCTCTAGCTTTCTAGAAGGGTAGGGAGCTCCTCCCTGCCCCTGTCCCTGTAAGTATTATTTCCCAGTTGCATTTAATTGTATAGCTTTAAATTCTGGATTCTAGCAATTCCTCCCCT
>CM053598.1:176823245-176834315 GCA_028646575.1 Pseudocheirus occidentalis
CCATATAGGAGACTATATATGCATATGAATACATATCTGAGCATCTGTGTATATGTGTATATAGAGGGTATAGGATGAATTGAATATGAAGGGATGATACTTTTAAAGGCAAAATTCTGAGGTGGGAGAGCACTAGAGTGAGAGGAGACAGGGAGAGGCAAAATGGGGTTGATCATCCCATATAGAAGAGGCAAGGGATAACTGTTACAACTTTACTTTCAATTACTCTCACTGAATTCGGCTTAGTTAAGAAATAGCATAAACTCTAAACTGGGCATCATGCCACAAAGGAGAGTAGGGGGAATGGGGATGAGAGGGAGGATGACGAAGGGAAGGGCAGGATCTGGGGGAGGGCTGCTGGAAGCACACACTTCAGTAAAGGGACAGGGACAGGGTAGAGAACACAACAAGGGGGCAGGTGGAGGGATAGGAAGGAGAGACAGATGATCACTGTCAATATGTCCACTATGAAGATGTCCTGTATAATCACACATCCACAGCCTTTGTTGAATTGATTGTCCTTCCAGTCGGGAGAGTGACAAGGGAGGAATCTAAAGAATCTAGAATTTAAAGTTATGCAATATCTGCATCTAGGAATTAATATATACAGGGGCTGGGATAGGGAGACCCTCCCTGCCCTACCAGAAAGTAAGGGAGAAGAATAGGGGAGGGGCTTTACAGTGATATTGCTGTTTCAGGGGTGGGGCAGGGACAAGACAGGGAGAAAATTTGCAATTCAAAAATGTCATGAAAATGAATGATGTAAGCAAGAAAACAGATAAAATAAATACGTATGTAAAGAAAAAAAAGAAAGTGATTGGGATAGGAGCTCACTTCAAGTTTGTGATTCTACTCTACATGTTGCCTCCACCCCTCTGTACAGCTGTTTTCAGAGATAATTCTAGGGACCTATAAGTTATCAGTTCTTAAGAGGTAGTATGATCTAAGGAGAGTTGTTTTATCTTGTCTTGACCTGTGCTTTTTTGTGAGTGGTCACAAACACTGTTTTCTCTTTTGAAAATGTGTCAAAGGTCCCTGCTCTATTGTGGCCACAAACTCTCAAGTGCTAATACTCCTCCTCACCCTAGGCTTACCACTGTGACCTGGATCTGAGTATGAGCAAATCAATAGCATCCTGCCTTAGTGCTAGAGGAAGAGATACCCCAAGATCTCCTTCTCACCAATTGTTTGACCTCCTTATTGTCTGTGAGCTAACAGTTCTGGAAGCAGTCATTGCCTCTTCTGATTCAGTGGCTCCCCTTTTTCTTGTTTTCTGTGGATGTATCTGTGATGATATGGCCTGGGCTGAACTGTGCTTAATTTTTACTCGGGTATGACAGTATTTTTTCATGACCTTCTAAGTTGTCTTTGACTGTAAATGTTTTTTTATCCAGTTCTTATGTGTGTTCTACTGCTCAAGAAATTGTTTTATACCATTATTTAAAGGTATTTTAAGAGGTTTGAGGAAGAGGCCAGGCAAACCACCGCTTTTTCTCTGCCATCTTGGCTCTGCCCCCTCTAATCATGCTTGGTTTTTTTTTAAGATCAAAAGGATCAATGAGTTCTATAAATCCATACAAAATGGATGTTTCTAACCCTGGTTTTAGTTCCAAACTGAATTTTAATGCTCCAAGATAGAACATTTCTGCAATTCACATTATTTGTACATAAAATGTGACTCTCCGATATGAGAAAAATTTTATTAGTGTTTTTCTGTGACTGTTCACAGCAGCATGTGTTTTTTTAGATTCCCTTGAAGCTTAAAACCAGTCAAAAAAGATAGCTTAAATCTATTGCTTTCTGTCAGTTGGGACATAATTTTCCCCTTGTTTTGTCAAAGGATTTTGCTTTCTTCTATGGCCTTTATGTCAAGAGGGCTAATTTCTCAATTTTGTGGCATTCCCTGGAGGCCATCTGGACCCAGAACTGTCTGAGAGGTCAATGGAAACTTCACACTCAATTGAACTATGTCAGTATGGAGGAAGATGAGAAATGGGTACACAATATGGGGCCATTTTTAATACACTTACTTCTTAGACAGGCTATTAGTAAAGAAAAAATAATAAAAGGGAAAATAATGGTACCAGATCCAACCAGCATCATAGGTTTAGATACACATGTATGGCAACTTCTTTGGAGTCTAGATGTAACTTGCTAATGTTGGATTTCTATATTATTAGAAATACAACCTATAGTAATGGTATTTAAAAAACATCATCATAATAACACATTAATGAAGTACTTTGTATTTTGAAAAGTAATACGTTAATATATGCATATATATGTATGTGTATTTATACATATATAAATATATGTATGCACACATATATATATATATATATGTATTCCAATTTGATTTCTAAAGTAATCTCATCTTGACATAATTATCATTGTATTGTTCAATTGTTTTAATTATGTTTGACTCTTCATTATTCCATTTGGAGTCTTCTTGGCAAAGATATTGCAGTGATTTATGTTTTCTTTTTCAGATCATTTATAGATGAAGAAACTGGGGCAAACAGGGGTAAGTAACTTGCCCAGGGACACACGACTAGTAAATGTCTTAGGTCAGATATGAACTCAGATTGAAGATGAATCTTCCTCACTCTAATCCTGGCATTCTATCCAGCACCAGCTGCCCAAAACAGATATTATTACCCCTAATTTATACATAAGGAAACTGAGAATCAGAGAGATTTTTCAACTTTTCCAAGGTAATACATTATTTCTAAGGCATGATTTGAAACTATTTCATCTCTATGCCAAATGTAGCACTTTATTAATTTCTCTTTCTTTTATATCATTTAATAATGCCTAGTGCAGTGCTCTAAACATATCTATTCTTTTACAGATAACCATACATAAAATTAAAATATTTTAAGTGCTCTCCAAATCTTAAAGTGATATATACATACTATTATAATGATGTGAATGATATGAACCATTATTTTGAGCTACTACAAGTGCATGAGTATGTGTATATCTATTAAGTGACTTACCCAGGGTCACTCAGCAAGTAATTGGCTTAAGCCAGATTTGAACTCAGAAAGAGGAGTTTTCCTGAATTCAGACTCAGTATTGTATCCACTATGCCACCTCACTGTCCATTTGCTGAATTTGCACAGTCTTTGTTACTGCTCTTCATTGGAACCCCATTTGATAAGTCCTTGCTTTTTAGTGCAGTTCAATTTCATCACCTATCTTAGCTTACAGCTTGACCTAGCTTTCTTAAAGCAGTGATGATATTTATGGTGGACAATATCATATCTGGTAATTCTTCTTTGTTTCAACTCTCTTTGGTTTCTAAAAGCAGGCAGTTTGTCTCTTCCTGTTCCAAAACTTATATCCACTAAGTTCTCAGTTCCTGTTTGAAGGACATGTTTAATTCTCAACTCTGTTTCAGAGTAAAGGGGACCAAAATGACATGTGTTCAATGAATGATTACTCCTTCCTAACCCAATTTGCCACTGCTATTCACCTCTCTAGGTAGTCTTTTGGGATTCATCAATGAGAAGCATCAATAGATTCATTTTCCAGAATGCTATTACTAGAATGTCAGGCAATGCAATGCAAATGAAAACAACCATAGCAAACAACAACACAACATTTATTAAGTTAGGTGCTACGCTAACTGTTGGGGATGCCAATGCTGAGGAAAAGAAAGGGAGTGTTTGTCTCTGCCCTCAGGAAGCTTACATTTTAATAAAGTCAGAAAAAATAACCAAGGAGAGAGAAAAGGAAAGGGAGGGATCCTTGGAGAACCCACATGGCAATAACATTTTAAAGTCAGGAAATCAGAAGTACAGGCATAAAGGGAATAACTTTCTTGGGGCTGGAACCCTGCCCAAAATAGAGGCACCAGAAGAGATCCATTAATCAAAGGTCAGCACAGAGAAGCGATGTTCCAGTGTTGGAGAGAATACCGTAACAATAATAATGCCCAAAGATGAGAATGCATTTTGCTTCATTACTTCATCTTTAAACATAAAAAGGGGTTTAAATAAGGATTATACTTTGTTCATTTACATGATTAAAGAAAGGAAAAAAATAAAATTACTTGAACTTCTATGTTGTTTTCAACATTATTCTTCCTATGTCTTTTTAATACACATTATGTAGATACTTTACAAAACATATCTGTTAACCTAAAGACCCTTTCTTACCCTATAACCATTTGAGAGAATAAGGTCTCCAAATCTATAAATTTTATGCAGAAGGAACTATCTTTTTGTTACTTTAAGTGAGTGAGTGAATGAGTGAATGAATGAATGAATGAACAACAGAATATTTTTTAAGTATTTACTACATGCCAGGCACTTGCTAAATATTGGGGATACAAACGCAAGCAATCGTTAAAGTCTCTGCTCTCAAAGACCTTCCATTCTAATTGGGATTAGGAAGCAAATATAGGAGAGGTAGAAAAGAGATGGGGTATGTTTTGGTTAGGAAATGGCTAGGAAGCTATGAGGAGGCATAGTTCCAATCAAGATAAAGCTAACTAGGGGCGGCTAGGTGGCACAGTGAATAGAGCACCAGCCCCGGAGTCAGGAGTACCTGAGTTCAAATCTGGGCTCAGACACTTAACAAGAAAAACTAGCCGTGTGACCTTGGGCAAGTCACTTAACCCCAACCTGCCCTCCAAAAAGCAAAAAAAAAAAAAGATAAAGCTAACTGTTCTTCTATAAGAACCCAGAAGCATAGGGACAGAGTCCTTGTGGTTCCAGTAGGAGGGAATATTCAGCCAAGAAGTTTTTCTACGTTACTACAGAGAAGTCAAATGTAGTTTGATAGTGTCATGGTATTTCCACCACAGGGTATTCTGTGCCTATGAAAACATTTTGGAAAGCAATACATTCTATATTGTTTATATTCTATATTCTGTCAGTTTGCACAGTTCAAGATGAGGCAAATACTTAGCTTTTAGCAAGGTAATTTACTCCATTGCATTGCTATGCTTCCTAATTATAAAGTGGAAGTATATGTTAGTAGGATAACTGTATTCTGAGCATTTTATTGGCTATGGTCTTATATGACTGCTAAGGGCCATCTCACAATTAGAGGTGTTGCACATTTCATATAAGATCAAGTAAAGGAACAAGTCTTTGTATGGGATTCAGACTATTTATTCCTTAAGGTATATACAAGTAGCAGTGTGACCTTCAATTTTGGGGTTTCCCTTCCTCAAGGGAAGAAACATTCATACTCTAAATAATTTAATGAAATTATTTCTTTTGCTTGCATATTTAAAATATACTTTTCTTTAAAATATCCTGCTTGTGGAGAGGCAAGCCAAGATGACGGCACAGAAGCAAAAAGGTTCTGCAACTCCCACATAGCCACCTCAAATATGCAACAAATATGACTCTCAACAAATTTTAGGGCTCCCAAAATAAAAAATACAAAAAAAGACTTCTGCTGAAGGCCGCTTGGCAGGAAAGGCTCATTGCAGCATACTGGGAGGCCAGGACAAGCTGCAGCTGGAGCCTTCAGGAGAGTGGATCAGCAGCAACTGTGTCAGTTTCCAAAAATACCAAGCCATAAGAAACAATGACAAAGTGAAAGATCAGTGGAACTCAGCTAAATTTGGGGGAGAAAAGCAGTTTGGCCAACATGCCTCCAGGGCAAGGAAGTGGCAGATGAAAGACCCCTGCAGTGGCTTCCACATGGGTGCTTTAGACCTCCCAGACTGTAGACAGAAGGGCAGCCAAGCGATTCTTCAGAGGCAAAGTGCTCTTGTGTGGAACAGCCTAGATCTGGATTATGGTCTTGGTAGTTGGTGTTGGGGTGTGTTTTTAGTGAGCCAAAGCTGGTGGGGGCTGCAATGGTCTCCTAATAGCTCTGGCAGCTGCAAAAAAAACAGTGACTTAGGATAGATATTTCCCCTCTGGAAGCAGAGTATCACAGAGCAAAAAAATCAAGTAATTCACTGGCAACATAAGCAGGTTAAAGGAAGCAAAGTAAGAATGGCAACCAACTTTGAATTCCTTCTTTGTGGACAAAAGTAATCAAGGTGTGGAATGGCAGGGAGACAACACAGTCGGAGCTCCCACACCAAAAGTTTACAACAAACATGAAGACTGCCTACAAGCCACAGAGGCGCTTAAGAAGAATATTGAAAACCAAATAAGAGAAGTGGAGGAAATGAGAATGATACAAGAAAATCATGAGAAGAGGGTCAACACCCTGACTAAAGAAAATAACACCTTAAAAATAGACTAAGTCAAATGGCAAAAGAGGCCCAAAAATCCAATAAGGATAAGAATGCCCTAAAAATTCGAATTTGCTAGATGGAAAAAGAATCTCAAAAGCTTTCTGAAGAGAATCATCCCTTCAGTATTAGAGTGGAGCAAATGGAAGGAAATGTCTTTATGAGAAATCAAGATACTATCAAACAGAACTCTAACATTCACAAAATCCTCAATTCAATCACAAAGTACTATAGTCAAAGCTTTCCACTCATGAGGCATACTAGGTTACAAAGCAATTACTTATTCACTCATCAATCACTATGTACAATCATTTAGTCAATCAATCATCCTTCATCATTCACTATTCAATCATAAGAAAAAACACAGGGTCTCCACACCTAGGTAACTAGTAAACTTACAATTTCTCGGTCAGTACACAGTATCCAAGTAAAATTTTCTTTCAGCTGGACTCAGGGTGGTTTCTCAGATTTGTTGGATCCCCTTCCATGGTCCCAGATCCTACTTGGATTCACCAAACTGTCACCTGGGTTCAAAGGCAGAGAGGTCCCGGTCCTTGTCCAGCTTTCCATGCAGTCTCTCTTCCACACTGAAGCTTACAGCATCCAGTCCACCCCAAATACCCTGGAAGTCAAGGTTTATCAAAGAAATAAACAGGTTCCAGGTTTTCAAAAATCAAAATCATTCTCTCTGGCCGGTGAGAGGTGGGGTTCCTCTTCAGCCCCCATGGAGCTTGTTTCTAGAGCTGTCTCAGATACCAATTCTCATTTTTCTTCTCAGTTCTCAATCCAGCAGTAGCAGCCCAGCCTCCAGATGCTGCTGAAAGAAATTGTCTCTTTCTCCAGTAGCATCAGCTTCTGCCTCCAGATCCTTGCCCCAATAAATTCTATCTTTCCCTCTCTGGGCTTTTTTTTTCTTATATACAGTATTGTTCCTCCCTGATCAGCCCCTTGCTGTTACATCAGCAACAGGAGACAGGAGTTCATGCTTTCTGTTTCTTTAAGAGAGGCTTAATCTGAACTAGATGCTAAGTATCTCTTAGCTTAGCAATACAAAAGGAATGTCAAATCTCATTACTGTTACAGCAGTATATGAAGAGGAAGTTGCCAAATGTCAATTTCATAAAAGTTGCTCCCCTGGCAAAGTAGATCTAGCTGATAGATTTAAACCAGAGTCAGTAGCTTAGAGTCAGGGAAGAACAGGAGGGACAATGTTATGCCTGGGTCTATTTGGTGTAGGTGCTAAGCTGCCTCTATAAGGGTCTGAAAAGTTTAATTTTGTAATCGTAATGAAATTTGAAGATCTCTTTGTATTGATAAGCTGACAGGTACTTAGCACCTCCTTTCAAATTAAGCCTCTGTTGAAGAAACAGAAGGTATGAACTCCTGTTGCTGAAGTAACAGGAAGGGGAGGAACAGGGTACCCCTGTTGCTGATGTAACAGGAAGGGACTGAACAGGGAGGAACAATACTGTATATTGGGAAAAACCCCGACAGGGAAGCTCAGCATTTCCTGGGCTAACCATCATGGAGGCAGGGCAGCTGCTGCTGGACTGAAGACTGAACTGAGAATTAAGAAGAACTAAGAAGAGGAATGAGAATTGAGAACTGAGACAGAATTTCTTGGAGCAAGCCATGTGGAGGCTGAATAAAGTGATTTTGATTTTGAGAATGGAGCTTATGTTGCTGTGGATTCTTGAGGGCCAGCTGGACCTGGTGAAGATTTCCAAGGGCCAACTGGAGCTGCTGAAGACTGAGGAAGTATGACTGTTGTGCCAGTATTTTGTATAAATTTTGTTGTGACTTTGTTAATGTACATAAATGTTCTTGTGGCTTTGTTAAGCTTTGGCTTCACAGGAACAGAGACGGTGATGGATTTGAGATAGACTGGTTACTATAAACTTCAAAGTGGAGCAGTAACTGCATGGAGAACTGGTCAAGGAGCTGGGGGCTGTCTGCCTTTGAACTCAGGTGGCAGTTGGTTAGATTTGGGCAGAAGATGGGAACATGGAAGAGGAGTCATGGAAGCTGTAAGTCTACCCCAAGTCAAGATAAAAAGACTTCTATGTGGGGACCAAGTAATGATGAAATTGCAATTTACTTGTGACCAAGCGATGGATGGCCATGTATTTTCCAATAAACCTCAAGAGGATACTGAGTAGTGACTGATGAATGAATAGTGATTGATGACTGGATAATGATTGATTTGTAATTTAGTGTGCCCCATGAGTGGAGGACTTTGATGTTTTATACTTTAAGTTTGAATGATTGAGTTACTAAGTGACTGATTGACTAAATAATTGTTCTTTAAAAAAACTGTCACCAATTTGGTGAAAACTATGTGGCCATTTTAGTAATAAGTTATTAAATTGTGACATGGTGAATGCTGTATTTTCATTTTTTGTAATAAGTTGTAACATTGTGAATGTAGTACCTTGATTTTCTGTGAATATTTTAGTCTGATTTGTTATTAAATGAATAGAGAGTTTGCCATATATTGTAATCAGAGCCTTGAAAGCTGTTCACAGCAGCATTCTTCTAGAAACCTGCTCATGCTTGGCTTTACAAATATATTGAACCTTAAAGTTTCTTTCAAATTCAAATATTTTATGAGCTTAACATATATAACCTCATTAACCTATAGACCAGAAGTATAATTATTTTTATATTTAAAACTTTATTTTTTTTAGTTTTCAATATTTACTTCTATGAGATTTTGAGTTCTGAATTTTCTCTCTCACCCTCCTGTACCTGCTCCCCAAGATGGCATACAGCCTGATATAGGTTATACATGTGAAATCATATTCATCATATTTCCACATTAGTCATATTATGAAGAATGATTAGAACCAAAGGAAAAAACTATCATAGAGAAGAAAAAAAGAGAAAATAGTATGCTTTGATCTGCATTCTGATTCCATAGTTCTTTGTCTGGATATGGAGAGCATGTTTATCATGAGTGTTTTGGAATTGTCTTTGATCCTTACATTACTGTGAAGAGTTAAGTTTGTCAAAGTTGGTCATCACACCATATGACTGTTGCCATATACAAAGTTCTACTAGTTCTGCTCACTTCACTTAGCATCAATGCATGTAAGTCCACACTTCTTTGAAGTCTGCCTGCTCATCATTTCTTACTGAACAATAATATTCCATTCTATTCACATACCACAACTTTTTTTTAACTATTTGCTGATTGATGGACATCCCCTCAATTTCCCATTATTGGGCACTGCAAAAAAGGTGATATAAATATTTTTTGCACATGTAGATCCTTTCCCCTTTTTCATTATGTTTTTGAGATACAGAACTAGTAGTGGCATTGAAGATCAAAGGCTATGCATAATTAGACATAAGTTCCAAATTGCTCTCCTGAATGTTTGGATTAGGTACAACTCCACCAACAGTGCATCAGTGTCCAAATTTTTCCACATATCCAACATTTACCATTTTTTTCATTTTAAGTCAATCTGATAGATGTGGCATGATAGCTTAGAGTTGTTTTAATTTGCATTTCTTTAATCTATAGTGATTTAGAGACATTGTTCATATGAGTATAGATAGTGTGAATTTCTTTATTTGAAAATTGCCTGTTCAAATCTTTTGACAATTTATCAATTGAAGAATGACTTGTCTTCTTATAAATTTGATCCAATTCTCTTTATATTTTAGAAATGAGGCCTTTATCAGAGACACTGGGTGTAAAAATTATTTCCAAGCTTTCTGCTTCCCTTTTCCTCTTGGTTGCATTGACTTTGTGCAAAATCTTTTTAATTTAATGTAATCAAAATAATCCATTTGTTATTTTATAATATTCTTTATAATCTCTTGTTAGGTCACAAATTCTTCCCTCTTCCATGGATCTGACAGTAAATTATTTATCTTTAAAAAATAAATTTATTTTTTTATTTTCTTGTTTACATCATTCATTTTGACAAGATTTTGAATTACAAATTTTTTCCCCATCTTTCCCCAACCCAACACCCCCAACACCCTACTGCTATCCTCCACCAATCTGCTCTCTCCCTCACCCCTCTGACTTTCCCATAGGGCAGGATGGATTTTCCTACCACAGTGCCTGTATATCTTAATTCCTAGTTGGTTGTGGTTAATAATAATTGTATATATACACATATGTATATATACATGCATATATATTTTTAACATTTGATTATAGAACTTTAAATTCTATATTCTTTCCCTTCCTCCCTCATCACCCACCCACCCCCTGGAAGGACAAGCAATTAAATACAGGCTGTACATGTGTAATTAAGCAGAACATCTCCACAGTGGGCATATTGTGAGAGACTACTTATATGTCCCTCCTTCCTATCCCCCCCCTTCCTGTTCTATTCACTACCCTGTCCCTGTCCCAGTCCCTTTACAGTAGTGTGTACTACCAGCAACCATCTCCCCCAATCTATCCTCCCTTTCATCATCCTACCTCTCATCCTCATTCCCCCTACTCTGCTGTGTGGTAAGACACCCAATTTGGAGTTTATGTCATTCCTTCCTTAAGCCAAAATCAATGAGAGTGACATCGACTTTTTTTCCTTTTTTCCTTCCGGTACTTCCCCTCCATTGTAACAATTATCCCTTTCCTCTTCAATATAAGATGATTAACCCCATTTTATCTTTCCCTGTCTCCTCTCGTTCTAATCCACTCCCACCTCAGAATTTAACTTTTTAGAGTACTGTCATTTCCTATTCAATTGATCCTGTGCCCTCTATGTACTCATATATGTATATGATTATATGTGTATATATATATATATATATATATACATATATATATATGAAGTCATATATGTATATGAATACTCATATATATGAGTTCATATATATGAACATATATCTGAGTCTGT
>CM053598.1:176834415-176857237 GCA_028646575.1 Pseudocheirus occidentalis
ATCATTTTTCCATGTTGGCATGTAAATAGATCCACTTTGATAAGTTCATTATGGTTTATTTTCCATGTTTACCTCCTCATACTTGTATTTGAGTGTCAAATTTTCTCTTCAGTCTTGTTTTTTTCAGCAAGAATATTTTAAAATCCTCCCTTTCACTGAATTACCAAATTTTCCCCTGGAACATTATACTCAAATTTGGTGGGCAGGTGTAATGTTAATGAAATCAGAAGTTCTTCCATGCCCCTTTCTACTGGCACCAAGTAAAGGCACTCAGCTCCTTACTTCAAGTTAACTCCTTGGGAGTAGGAGAAGGGGCAGAACAGTGATGAGCTATATTGTATATAAGGAAGAGAACCAGCAGTACCGTCAGATTTTCTCTCAGTCACCACCTGGAGACTGCACCTTTTGCTGAGATCCTACTTCTGCAGCTTTTACTGAGAACTTCCAAGGACAAGGCTGAGGAACTGGTTGTGAGTCTGAGAGGGATCCCTGCTTGAGGGAGCCTGTTCTATTCGGGAAGGCTTGGGAATGTGTTCACTGCATTAACCATGTATATCAACTTTGTGACCACTATAATGACTTTGGCTTTCTGGTTCTGGGACTTATCCTTCTAGTTCTGGGACTTGGTGTTTCTGGTTTCTGAATGAAAACCTTGTTTCATCCCTCCATGTGGAGAGTTTACTACTACATTTTGTGATCCACAACTATACCAGCTTATCCATAACCATCATGGGTGTTGTGAATATTGCATTATTGATACATTAGGTCATTCTTGGTTTTAATCCTAGCTCCCTTGATCTCCAGAAATATCATGTTCCAGGCCCTTTGATCCATTAATGTAGAAGTTGCTTGATCCTGGGTTATCCTCATTGTGTTTCCACAGTATTCAAATTGTTTCTTTTTAGTTGCTTCTAATATTTTCTACTTGATCAGGGGACTCCAGAACCTGGCTATAACATTTTGAGGAGTTTTCTTTTGGGGATCTATTTTGAAAAGGTGATTGATAAATTCTTTCAAGTTCTATTTTTCCCTCTGGTTCTAAAATATCAGGGAAATTTTCCTTGAAAATTTCTTGAAGGATGATTTTAAAGTTCTTTTTTTTTTGATCATGGCTTTCAGGTAGTCCAGTAATATTTAAATTGTCTCTCCTGGATCTATTTTCCAGGTCAGTGGTTTTCTCAAGGAGATATTTCACATTGCCTTCTATTCTTTCATTTTTGGATCTGTTTAATAGTATCTGGATTTCTCATAAAGTAATTTGCTTCCCTTTCCTCAACTCTAATTCTGGAGGAATTATTTTCTTCAGTGAGCTTTTGTGATTTTTTTTCCATCTGGCAAATTTGACTTTTTAAGGCATTCTTCTCCTCATTGTCTTTTTGGGACTCTTTTGCCCATTGAAGTAATCTATTTTTTATGTATTATTTTCTTCAGTCAGGTTGTTGACTCTCTTTTCATGGTTTTCTCACATAGTTCTCATTTCTCTTCCCAATTTTGCCTCCACTTCTCTTATTTGGTTTTCAAAATCCTTCTTAAGCTGATCTATGGCTTGTAGTCAGTCTTCATGTTTCTTGAAAGCTTTTGGTGTGGGAGGTCTGACTGTGTTGTCTAACTCCCATTCCATGCTTTGATCCTTTTTGTCCCCAAAGAAGGAATCTAAAGTTCAGTTGCTGTTCTTACTTTGCTTGCTTTGCCTGCTTATGTTGACAGTCAATTAATTGATATTTTTAGCTTTGTGGAACTCTACTTCCAGGGAGGAAAGCTCTGTCCCAAATTGCTGAAGTTTTCACAGCTGCCAGAGCTCTTAGGAGGGCCCCATTTTTTTCCACCCGCACAAGCTTTGGCTCACTGAAAAGGCACCCCAGGAGCAACACCCAAGACCAGGATCCAGATCCAGGCCACTCAACACAAGAGCACTTGGCATCTGAACAACTGTTAGGCCGCCTCTACAGTCTACAGGCCAGGAGCTCTGAAGTGGTGTGATAGTAATCAGTTTTTTTAGATATTTAGGGCTAAGTATATCAGATACTTAAGGCTAAGTAGCACCTAGTAACTTAGGGCTAAGTATAGAACTCCTCCATTGGTGAAAAGGTGTGAATTCCCCTGTTGACTTGGGAGAAGGCTATTGGCTGAGACACTTACCTGTTCACTTGGGAGAAGGCTATTGGCCAAACAGGAGGCCAGTGCTGTATATAAGGAAGAATTTTAGAGAGACAGAGAGAATTTGGATTTGGCTCCTCAGTGAAGTTGACTGAAGACATGAACAGGATGGGACTTTGTTTGTGGCCTGGATGATCCTTGAGTTCCAGGCAAGAGAGGTCCTGAAGGGTTTGAGGTGGGCTGAACCCTGTGAACTTCAGTGTGTGCTGGGGTTTGCCCTGAGGACTGGACAGGGACCTGGGAGCTGTTCATCTCTGAGGACTGGCAGCTTTCAGCTCCTGAATCTAGATGATTGTCTGGCAGATTTGGGAGGGAGCTGGGACCAGGGAAGAGGATCCAGGGAATCAGAGAGACTACCCAGAGTCAAAATGAAGAAAAGGCCTCCCCTTGGACTAAACTGAGGTTTGTTGGAAATCAGGGGGTGGAAAGTTTATGTGCTTTTCTAAGAACTTTATTTGGAGACTAAAGTTAATGGCTGCCCCATGAGTGGAAGATCAGTATATTGTGAATTGTTGACTGAATCTTTAAGTGAGTAGGGTTTTCCCTTTAGGGAAACTAGGTGATTCCTTTAGTTAACTGATTGATTGAATATTCTTCTTTTGTTCATTAAGTGTTAAGCTGGTTCCCCTCTTAGGGAAACCAGGTGAATTGATGGATTGAATCTTTAAATGTGAAGCTGGTTTCCCCCTTAGGAAACCAGGTGATTCTTTTCTTGTTCCTTGTTACTTTCTGTAATAAGATATAATATTGAGACTTTCCTTGTTCTAAATATTATATATAATATTGTGAATTGTTGATACTGTGAATATTGTACTGAATCTTGATTTGTAACGGAATAAACAGTGTTCGCTAATACTGTGTAATCTGAATCTTAAAAGGTGTTCACAGTAGCATTCTTTGAGGAATCTACTGTTGACTGGCTTTATAAGTGGCTGTTAGGGGGTGGCTGCAGGGTCATCTCTTCTGCTGCTTCCTTGCCCTGGAGGCAGTTCTGCTGGACTGCTTTTCTCACCCAAATTTAGCTGGGTTCTGCTACCTTTCACTTTGGCCTTGTTTCTTATGGTTTGATAATTCTGGAAACTGCCACCTCTGCCACTAATCCACTTTCCTGAAGGCTCTAGCTGTGGCTTTTACTGGCTGCCCCTGAACTATGTCTTGGCTTCAGGCCAGGCTGATTTCAGCACCCAGCACTGGCATCAGGCCTTCCTGCCAAGCTGCCTTCAGCAGGAGATGTGTTTTTCTGATTTTTGTGAGTTTTGGAACCCTAAAATTTGTTTAGAGTCATATTTTATGGGTATTTGTATTGGCTATGTGGAAGCTGCAGAAACTTGTTGCTTCTATGATGCCATCTTGGCTCAACCCCCCCCAGGAAATTATTTTTTCCTATCATAATTTGCTTATAGTGTAACCCTTTGTGTCTAAATCCTGTACCCATTTTTTCATTATCTTGGTATACAGAGTAAGATGTGGGTCTATACCTAATTTCTGTCACATTGTTTTCCAGTTTTCTATTAAATGACTTCTTATCCCCAAAATTGGAATATTTGAATTTATCAAACTGTATGGTACTATAGTCAAGAAATATAGTTTAAAGGCAAAGAATGATATATTTATAAACATATCAATATTAAATTTAAGTATGTGTATGTATGTACATGTATTCCTAACATATATTCAAATTATTAATATCTAAAAACTTCATGCCTTGTCAAACATAATATTTATTTATTTAGTGAACAACCAAAAAGTTACTTTCCTATATATAATACATTTCTACACATAAAGACACAAAAGTGGTGACAGGAGTGTGTTTGCATATCTATCTGGGCAGCTTGTTGACTCAGTAGATACGATGCCAGATCTGAAGTCAGAATGCTTGAGTTCAAATGAGGCCTTGGACTCTTTACTAACCATGTGACCCTAAGCAAGTCACTTAACTTTGTCTGTTTCCTCATCTGTAAAATGATCTGCAAAAGGAAATGATAAAACACTCCAGTATCTCTGCCAAGAAAACCCCAAATGGGATCATGAAGAGTCAGACAGGACTGAAATGACTGAATAATAACAATAATGAATATATCTATCTGTGTGTGTGTATATATATATATATATATATATATATATAAACCTTTCAAAAGTAGATATGTATATATAATGTTATTTGTATGTATATATTATAAGCATATATACATATATATCTCTTCATATGCATATGTATACATATACACATGTGTATATAGATATAGCTTAAGCTATAGCTTAAATCCTCTGTACAGACAGCTTGCTACCTCAGGTAGTATTTTAGCACACCTCTAAAATGCCATAGTACTTTTTTTTCTTTTCCATAAATCATCTTTAACATAAAATCATTTCCCTTGTCCTTCACCTAAGAGGTATTCTGACAAAGATAATACTAGTTGACAGAATATAATATAGCTCATCAGTCAAACTATATGGGAAGATGGTTCTGTGTGTATATGTTTTCAAAATACATTTATGTAATATAAAGTGATTTTTTTTGAGAAGGAAAGACCTCACTCCCATAACAACATTACCATCCCAGTATTTTACTTCTGAAGTAGTTTAAAGTCTAGGAGGTGCAGTTATAGGATGAACCATTCACCCCTGAGCCATGAGTCTGATATTGATCAGGAGTTAAACAAATTTAGTACACTCAACAATAACACCCCCTCTGCTCCCCGAACACATGCACATTGATTATCTGGCTATTTCTCAAATTAAAGGAGATAGATAGTTGTGAATTCTACCTTTGGGTTCAGTTATAAACTAGGAGGAATTTTTCTAATGTCTTTGAAAAGACTACGTGAAGGCTCTTCTATGTGGTTCAGAAGCAAGGAAAGCAAACCAAGGAGTGTCTGAAATTTGAATGAACTTTTGGGATAAAAAGAAGGAAAGAGGGAGAGGGAGAAAACAGAAGTAAAACTTCACATGATCTTCTTTAAACATTATGAAAAAGAAAAAAAATAACTAGAGAGCATAGAAATCTTGACATAGAACCAATAGGAGAGAGAACATTAATACTGAACATTTCTCTGACACCTTTTGATTAATCAATCCCTTCCATTTCTACAATAGTTAATTGAACTTATTGATACTTCAGATAACTGTGTCTCTTCAGTTTTATCAAAGTGTCTAGTCATAAGAACAGCCATTTTATGTGCAGACACACTCACTATTTTTTAAACTTCTGTTTATATTTAGTTTTACACCATTCATTTCCATGAGATTTTGATTTACAGCTTTTCTCCCCGTCTTTCCCCTACCCACCACCCCAAAACAGGGATACCACTGTATACCCTCTCCTCTAATCAGCTACACCCAATATTTGTATATAACTAGAGAATATGTTAGAAACAAAACACAAGCAAACACAATGAAACAAATGAACAACAACCAAGAAACTTTCTCGCGTACTGACTTAGACATGTAGTATGATAGTAATAATCCCATAAAATAAACATTTATCTATTTGTGGAACAATATACTCCGTAAAAGAGAATGGTCAGATTTAATAGTATTTACAATTGATTAACAAAAATGTAGAAGCCAGAGTTCAATCATTGACGTGATTTTCTACCATGAGCATTTAGGTTGCACAGTAATCAAAGTACCAGGTCAAGAGTCAGGAAGTTTTTGTTGTTTAGTCATTGTCAGTTGTGTATGACTTCATGACTTTTTTTCTTGGCAAAGGTACTATACTGTTTTGGTATTCCCTTCTCCAGTTCATTTTAAAACGTGAAAACTGAGACAAACTGTGTAAAATGACTTCCTCAGTGTCACACAGCTATAATTGTGTGAGACTAAATTTTAACTCAGGAAAGTAAGTGTTCCTGACTCTGAGCCCTGCAATTCACTGTGCCACCTCCTTCCTAGGAGTCTGAAAGACCTGATTTCAAATCCAGCCTCAACACTTACCAGCTGCATGATCCTGGACAAGTCATTTGATCTTGTTTGCCTCAGTTTTCTCACCTGTAAAATGAGCTGGAGAAAGAAATAGCTAACCCCTCCAGGACCTTTGCCAAGGATATCCCAAAATGGGTAACAAAGAGTGAGACACAACTGGGAAGGAAAAAAAACACTGAACATTTTCTATTAGGGACAAATTTAATCACCTGACCTGGGTTTAGCCTGTCACAGACTGGAGGTGGTTGGAAGAAATTAAAACCACTCAAGGTACTTGAATTTAATCTTTTCACCTTTTTTCCATCATAAGATGAAAAAACATTTTGATGAAAAAAGGAAAAATACTGTTATTCTGGGAGATATAATACCAACCACGAAAAGGAATTTTTAAAACTAAAATTTGCACAGTACCAGGCAAGCTTTGTTTTTATAGTAAAATCTTTGTGTCTTCCCTGGCATAGAGAAAAAAAATTTACACGCACACACACACACATGCACATACACACATATACACACATATATAGATATATACACACACATACACATTCATATTTATATGTGCATATATAAATGTATATACATATATATATATATATATATATTTATGTGTCCAATTAGAAAGATAATATGAGGAAGGATAGAAAATGCCAGGTAATAGAAACACAAAAATATAGGAATAGAAGAAAAATGGAAGTTAATTTAAAACTTACATTGATAAAAAATAGTGATTTTATTTTTTCCTTCAGAAAAAATGTTCTAAATCTCAAACTTGATAAAATTATTATTCCTCCCAAAATAAATATTTCAAGCTTCTCCAAGTAACATCTCATCTTTTTTTTTAATGCCAATATTCTAGTGTTTCTATGTGGCTGCAAAACATGGAACCAATAGGTTCAGAAGAACTGACATAAAATAACACAAGAAGCACAATAGTGATGGAGATTGTGTGATGAGGCTACAAAATATAACAAATTAGGAACTTCAAACCTTCAAACAAAAACAAGAATAAAACATGTTATGATGGAAATTTATGGGTTAATGAGCTAATAATTTGCATGAGGGTGAAGGCTGATAGATGGGTGGCTTGAGTCTTGAAATTGTATCATTTTGATATCAGGTAAAGGTAGACTGTTTGTGGTAAATTTGTGCATAAACATCATCCAAGTTCCACAGAATAGGCAGGGATGGATGTACTGTGATAATTTGTGGAAGCATCCAGATTGATGACTCATAAAGAGATTTCCCCAGTAAAACAGCTTAATATCACACAAGTGTCAATGACTTCATATACAGCAGAGGAGCTTATCCCTTCTGCACTGTATTTGTAAGGTGATATCAAGTTACATGAAATTATGTTATAAAAAAATGTGAAAGTGACAGATTGAAAACTTTAAAGTGACACTGTATTACCTCAGTTAACAGTAGGATTAGAATAGATAAAAGGAAGAAAACAGACGATTTGAATATGCCCTATTGAATCTGCACATCTCTCAGCCAATTTATATCTAAAAGGATTATGTTTTTGCACATTGCACATGATTCCAGCATATCCAAGTTCTTGTACTGTTGAACTGTTACTTGTTTGGACTGTTCCTTTCTGATGGAAGTAGTACAAAGAAAAACAAAATTTGAAACTCAGTTATAATAGTTACCTGCTTTGTGTTGCTAAAATTAAAATTGATTTTTCAAATATGGCATACAATTATTGCTAAACAGATCCAAAGGATTTATATTGTGTCCTGATATCAGTCAAAACTGCCTTTGTTTATTGTACAGTAGCCAAGACTTTGATCTCTTCTGAAAGTTAATCCACTTAGTTACTAAATTATTGACTATCATGTTATCTCATTCATGTGCCTTGAAACAATTTATATTCTCAAAAGAAGGGATTAATATGACTGGTTCCATTATTTCATATCCATAAGGTTTTAGGATCTGCTACGTATTGCAGTAGATAGAATGCTGGGCCTGTAGTCAAGAAGAGTCATCTTCATGGGTTCAAATCTTGCCTCAGACTCTGACAGCTGTGTGACCCTGAGAAAGTCACTTAACCTATTTTCCTCAGTTTCCACATCTGTAAAAGGAGTTGGAGAAGAGAATGCCAAACCATTCTTGTGTCTTTGCCAAGACATCTCCAAATGGGGTCAGATACAATTAATAAATGACTAAGAAATAACAACAATGGTTTATGTATTTATAATGTCAAAGCACTTTTTAAAAATTATTATAATTGCAAGAATTATCTTTTTTCCAGAAAAAAAGTGTAACAGAGAAATGATGAAGTCTTTTGTCCCTACTATAATCAGTTAATGAAAAACTCAAGAATGGAAAATATATATAGTACCCTAGTCCAGTCTTTTATTGTTTTGTAGCATGCCTTCTTTATATTATTTTTTTTGAAGGAGAAAGGCAGGGCAATTGGGGTTAAGTAATTTGCCCAAGGTCACATGGCTGGTAAATGTCAAGTGTCTAAGTCCACATTTGAACTCAGGTCCTCCTGACTCAAAGGCTGGTGCTCTATCCACTGCACCTCCTAGCCACCCCCTTCATATTTTTTATAGAATATTTATTATGTATTTATCTTTTTATTATATTTATGTTATTCATCCTAAGTAATGTTGTATATATTTACCTGCATTAACCTCTTAAAAATTCCATCTCACAAAATGAATCTCTATTATACTTTTTCTTCTGAAAGGTGAGGGGAACCAAGAAGAGAAAAAAAAATAAAAAAGAGGGTAGTTAGAGGACAAAGTCAAGCTATATTCAGATTTTTCTGATCATGATCAGCTACAGCATGTTTCCTCCTCCTCCGCCTGTGTAGTTTCTTCTTCTTCTTCTTCTTCTTTTTCTCTTCCTTCTCCTTCTCCTTCTCTTCCTCCTCCTCCTCCTTCTCCTCTTCTTCCTCTCTCTCTCTCCCTCTCTCTCTCTCTCTCTCTCTCTCTCTCTCTCCCCTTCTCCCTTCAATTTTTCTGTCTTTGCATATCCATAATCATGAAATAGATAGGAAGATCTCCCCACTTCTCTGGAATTAAAGATTTTCTGGTGTTAGAAACATGTAATAGAACTTAAAAACACCAAAGACTTGGTTCTTTACAAGTCCTACATTATATTTTTATGAATTTTTACTGGGAACCCTTTGATGTGAAAACCAGGAAGGCTTCTTTAAACACGACTACTTCAAAAAAGAGTAAGTTGATGTTAATAGGGCACTGAAAATACTTTGTAGGGACAAAAGCAATATTATGATGAAACCCATGTGATGATAAAATGGATAGAGAAGATTCAGAACAAATCTTTTTATAGAAAAAAGTATAAAGCAAAAGAGTGTGGGAATGACAGGGATAGAAATGCAAACACAGAAAAAGTAGACTTAAAATAAATTGATACAATCAGGGAAAAATAAACTAAATTGTTGAGCAAACTACAAAAATGTACCAAAATTAGAGCCATGTGTGTCACAAAGAAATGGATGATCTATGAAGCATTACAGAAAAATGACTTACTCCTGAGGATTCTAAACTATTCATAAGATACACTTAGAGGACTCCCTCATCAACAAAACAAAGTTTAAAAAATGGGGTGAGAGTCTGCCATTTTAAGAGAGAATTTCGAGTTTCCAGAAATGTAAAACCCTGATCACTACAGTGTAATCAGTCATTTTAGGCTGAGGCCAGTGCAGATGATGATGAAAGGGGAATGCACAATGGTCCCTGGACAGAAAGAAATGAAAAGACTGATGGACAATGAAACCGCAATTATGGGCAATTTCAACATCTCTTCAAAATTAATTGTGTGACCTCTGAGGTTTAGAACAGTAAAGAAAGGAATGATGTATGGGGCAATTGACTATTTCCTGAACAAAAACATCAGATTCGCTCACTTCTTGATCTAGTATTAAACAATGACCAATATTACTTAAAAAATAATTTTAAAAAAGAATGAAACACCAGCCCAAAGTAAGTGAAGTGAGCAAAGATAATCTATAAATGGAAAACAAATGTGACCAAAAGAAATTAAAATTTTAGGAGAGCCATTACCAGAGACCTATACTGAAAAGTAGAAAAGAGCCAATGGTTTTTAACAATCATGAAATCTCACATTTTGGTGGAATAGGGTACAATACAGAACAAATATGAAAAAATGAAATAATGCCACCAAATAGTTTTTTTTTAAGGTTTGAGATCAATGAGAAAAAAGGACCTTTTTTCAGACTTGTGAATAACACCAATATTATAAAATTGATACGGGTTGTAGAGAAAATTAACAAAGATTAAATAAAAGTAGGGAAATGGTAAAAAATAAAAGGAACATTCAAAATACAAAACTATTGTTCGGGAGACTGAATAATATAACTTTCAGAGTCTCCCTTCCCCCATATCAGAGCTATGACAACCATGAAGCATTTCATTCATTCTGTCTCCAAAAAGAAGGCAATTTCTGAAATGCATTAAGTTCTCTTGCCCACATGAACATCCCCTGTAAGAGTCACAAACTGCTTGCAAGGCCATTTGAGTGATGTACCAAAACTTTGAGGAAGCTGCAGTTCTAACATGCAAAGAATATATCTTTTAGCAACATGGGGGAATTGTTATTCTTTGAAATATAAGCAACACATCAAAGTCAAAGATCAGATTTATTTCCCCCCTGTAGGATTACATTTCCAATTCTATAATGTAAATCTGTACGGAAACAGGTTCTGATACGTAATTTTTTTTGGCCAACTTTTTTTTTCCAGAGCATGATGCTGTACTGGAGACTTATAAAAAATACTATATCTATTACTATATTACCAGCGACTTTGGCCATAATACTTATGGATACTGCTAGATATTGTAGGGATACAATGACAAGGATAATAGAGTATTACACCTGGAGTTACGAGATTTAGAAGAAAATATTGCTTACTGTCTGGGCTACTATGTGTCAAAGTCTGTTTCATCATCTCCCTATACTACCTAACTCACAAGGCCAGTGTGAGCAAAGTATTGTGTAAGCCTTAAACCACTATGTAAAGGGGTAGGTTCTTATTTGGAGATCAAAAATAATTATAAGTTGATTTTGACATTGATAACAGTTCACTCTCTCTCTCTCTCTCTCTCTCTTTCACACACACACACACACACACACACACACACACACACACACACACACACCACATATACAAACATCCGCCAACGTGGATATCCTTACTTTTTATCAAACAAGACCCTATCTCCAGATCTCCAGACTCCTTGAATGTTCTCCCTCCTCATCTCTAACTCCTCATTCCCCTGGCTTTCTTCAAGTTCCAGCTAAAATTCTACCTTTTACTGGAAGGTAGACCACTAATATCCTGGCTTTAATGCCTATCTCCTTGTTCTGTTATTTCCAAATTATCCCGCATATATCTCGTTTGACCACCATCCTCCCCCATTAGATGGGGTGATCCTCGAGAACAGGACCAGTCTTTTTCTTTGTATCTTTGGTAATTAGAATAGTGCCTGAAACATAGTAGGTGCTTAATAAATACTTATATTTCTGTCACTTTCCGAGAAATTCAACAGATTTCCAACTTCTCTTTGATAAGGGATGAAAGATATTGGTAGATGTGGAGGGTAAAATTATACAGATATTCCAAATACCAATGGATATTATTGAACTCTTAGCATATACAAAACACCATACTAAGTGTGATGGTAGGTGATGCAAAAATTATAAAGACATTATCCCTGTTCTAAGGTAATTTAGAATCCATTAGGGAGGAATAAGATACACAGAGAGCTAAATATAGAACACAATAAAGTATAAGATATGCATAGAATTGGCATATAAAATGGTGCTTCCAAAAAGCATTTGTGTCCTTATTGTAGAAACAGTGTAAGTAGTTTTATATTTACAAAAGCTAAAAAGACATATTTTCTGAGTAATTATTAATCTTCTAAAATATATCCTACACCCAGCCCATACAGACTAAAATAAATATTAAGGAGGAAGCCTGATAGTAGAAACTCTATTATATTTGGAACCTATAGATCTGGGTTTGAATCCAACCTAAGGCATTAACTTTGTGGATCTGGGTACATTGATCCACTTCTCAAGCCTTCAGCTATGTTATCTCTACAAAAAGAATAACATTATTTGTTTTATCCATCTGGTCTCATAGACATGTTGTGAGGAAAACACATTGCACGTCTTAAAATTCTATAACAAATAGAAAGCGTGTGAAGCTTCTCACTCAGGTTAAATCAGGAAAATAAAAGAAAGAAACAAAAGAAGAAATCAGTTTCCAGGAAGGGTAGTTCCTGTTATTTGGCAGGAGAAAATAAATGAGAAGCACCTCAAGATTTTAGTACTAGGGAATACTGGGTATGATTCACCTACCGATATTTCTTTAAAACATTTCTTGTCTAATCTCAAATCTTATTTCCAATTTAATAGACATGAGGTTAAATCAAAAAACTATTACTCATACCCTGGCCATTATTCTTTCCTTCTTTCCTTCATTTATTCACTCATTCATATTTTCACCCATTCATCCAAGAACATTATTCAAATTGCAGCATCTGTCGTTCTGCTGACTATTTAAGTTCATTCAAAAGTTCAGTTTCCTCCCTTTCCAAAAGGATTACCATGTGTATTCTCACCATGCAACATTAAAAACTCAGTTGCTCAATTTTGTCAGAGAGGTGTTCACACTTCAGTGATGGTTGATATAATCCCTTTGTATAAATTGTATGTATTTCTGTGCAGGGCTTTGGCACTAATGGATGAAAGACTTTATAATATCAGATCAGCATGTGAAGCGGTAGTTGGGAACTGCTCGGAAAGGGCCCTATATTTGGCAAATGTTTAAATGATGCATGAGGCAGAACTGAACCTGGCCTGCTTTTCATCCACTCTCATTACCCCCAAAGTTCTAATGAAAGATTAGCCCCTTATATTTTGTTCCCTGAGCTAAAACACAGGATAGAAGATATTCACTTTAAAAAGGGAATCATTTTATATGAATGCCAAAAGGAAAAAGAACCTAAAATCAATTTGGGCCACAACCACACTTTTAACATTTCTTGAAATGAACACAGCACATGGATGTTGTAGAAAAGAGAGCCGTATATATTCCATGCTGAGTCTAAGCCCCTGAACTTTTCCCAAAAGCTTAAAAGATTAATTTACTTACTTCACAGCTTGCACAGCTGTTATTCCCTATAATTGGGCTCTTTAAAAAAAAGTATGAGTCATTTGGAATATTTATATAAAACCAAAATAAAAGGTTCCTGGCTGTGATGAAAGCAGCATGGGGGCATATTCTAAAGGAATGCACCATCTATTCAATGGAAAGGTCTACTTAAGATGACGTTTCTTGCCATTTGTTTCTGAGAGGATGACAACTAATAAGGGCCAGAATGGAGAATACTCTCCAAATTCATCTATTATTTGGATCTTTTTGTTTGATATTCTTTTGTTCATTTAAAAATCAGTAACAAACCTTTTCCAGTAGTCACGACACTAAATCGGCAACCACATAAGTTGTCCAAATTACCAACATGTTCAATGATTAATTTTAAGAATTTGTTTACTTCAATTTCATTCCACTATTCATAGTACTCAGTAGTGACCAATGCAATTGGAATCCAAGATTAAGAAGCAGATAAAATTCTGACACATTACTATTGAATTCCAAATTCCTAAACCCAGACACAGAGGTATCAAACTCAGGGCCATTTGTATAACAGGAAACAGATTAAAAGTAATTTGAAAATGTTTAATAAAATAAATTTTAAAAACATACATTATGTTAATTTATGGTTTTCTAAATTAACATACTTTCCCCAGAAATTGCATGGATCTGATTCTATTTTTGAATCTGAAACCACTGGATCATGGCCATTCATAGACTAAGGACTAGAAACTGATACCACTACCCACAGAATATTTTTTATCAAAATTCTTATGTGGAGGAGTGAAATAACTTTACACTCTTTAAGTCTCGTGACTAATCAAGGAGATTAATTATTGCCATGTTATACCTAAAAGCTCTTCCTAGATCAGAGCCTGGGCATGGACTTGTGTGGCTCAATGAAGCTATGAGCTGTGCCATACAGGGTTACACAAGATAGGCAGGTCATAGGGGAGAGTTCTGACAGAAGTGATTCATTGAGAAGAAAATGGCAAACCACTCTACTATCTTTGTGAAGAAATCCCCATGGACAGTATCAAAATGTTAGAAGAATTGACATAGGGAGATAAACCCGTCATATCAGAAGTTGTCCAACATTTTAGCGGGGAAATGTGAATGACAAATAATTCCACAAAGAGTAAAGCAGCAGGACCAAAACTAAAATGAAGCTTAGTTGTGGATGTGCCTTGTGACCTATGCAAAGTCTGATGCTGTAGAAATCAATGTTACATGCTGGGAAAGACTGAAAGCAAAAAGAGAAGGGGGCAGCAGAGGATGAGATGAATAGATAGTGCCATGGAAGTAATGGAGGTGAGCTTGGACAGATGTCACAAGACAGTGGAAGATAAATGGGCTGGGTGTACTATTGTTTACAAAGTCACCATGATTTGTACATGATGGAATACCTGAACAATCACAACCTAAAAGAAGTCAGTAATAAATCAGATAATTTAAGGAAAAAAAAGTTTCACCCTTTCTACCTTACACATGATTACACATTTCTGGTCAAAGACATTTGGTTAATAATGTATTTGAATCATAGGACCACAGGATTTAAAGTTCAATGATACCTAGTTCATCTTATGGCAAACTTCCTCATCTTTTCATTTTTTTGATAAGGACATGGGGGCTCAGAGAAGTTATATTCCTTGCTTCAATTCCCACCAAGACAGAATTTCAACTACATTGGCCCTCTAATTTCAAAACTGGTATCTTTTAACTAATACCACATAGGAAATTCAGGAGGGTTGAGTGGAAAATTTACTTCATAGGTTTGCTTTGTTTTGTTTTACTGAATGATCTGAAAAATTCAGACCCTACCCTTTGCCCCACTCCTAGTCAATTGGGGAAGACAAATAGAAATTATTTTTAAAGGATCTTGACATTTGAATAATTGTTAGCTAGTATTTACAGCTAATATTTATATCGAGCATATAGTATTTATGTAGTGCTAGTATTTACATGACATGAAAAGGACTGTTATCTCACTGATTCTGACAGAGATGTGTGGGTATCTCTTCAGAGATATGGTGGATTTTTATCCCTCCTCTGTAGATGAGGAAACTTAATCTGAGAAAGTTTTAGTGATTTGCTCCTAAGTATAAAGTGTGTTGGGCAGGATTGGGACTCAAGTTTTCCTGACTCGAAGTATAGAATTCTTACTGTCTGCTTCGCTAGTTACTGCACGTAGCTGTAAGCTCAATAGTGTTGCAAAGCAGCCCTCCCCCCCCAAAAAAAAAACAAAAACAAATGGAAGATTACAGTGAAGAGTTCCTTTGTATTAGGACAAAAGTTCACTCAAGAAGAATGTTGAAATTAAAATTGGCAATAGACTTCACCAAAACATAGCTTAACAGAGGCAGTGTCCAGAACATAGGATGTGAAAATTAATGTGAGCTGTGTCCTGTCAAAGCACTTTTGTAGTACAAATCTGGGCACTGGATTTTTAAAGCATATTGCCAAGCTCACTAGAATACAGAATAGTATCTTACACAAGGTGTGGGCACGTGTGAACATGTTATATAAAGATCAGTAATAATAACTGCTAAAAAGCCTATATATAAAAAGACTTAGATGGAAAATGTGTCCAGCCATCTTTTTTGGTATTTGAATCTATTTTTTTAAATAAAAGTGTTTTTTTTTTCCTGTCCCCTATGCCTCACAAGGAAGAACTAGAATAATGGTGTGAAGTTGGAGAGAGATTTTGGTCACATGTTGTGTCTTTGGATGTGACACGGCAGTGGTACAGTGAATATTGTGCTGGACTTGGAGTCAAAAAGACTCATCTTCCTCAGTTCAAATCTGGCCCCAAACACTTACTAGCTGTGTGACCTTGGGCAAGTCACTTGATTAAGTTAGCCTCATTTTCCTCATAAAATGAGGGGGGAGAAGTAAATGACAAACCACACCACTATCTTTGCCAAGAAAACTCCAAATGGGGTCATGAAGAGTCAGAAGAAACTGACACACAACTAAACTAAACTAAATAGAAATGTCTGGATATAATGTCATTTTTGATCAGGTATGAATTGGACCAATTCATCTTTTACATTCCTTTAAAGACTGTGATACTGTGAACAGTTTGAGCAAAATATCTTATAGATGTCAAAATCAACATGTACAAATAAGAATTCATCTTTCTCCACCCAGACCACACATCTTTCAAACTATTTCTGTTTCAAAGACAATCTCATCCTTAGTGTCATCCAGATTCACAAACTTAAGAGTCATTCTCAACCCCTCAATCTCAGTCACCCTAAGTCTCTAAATATTGTCCATTCTATCTCGACATTATCACACATATCTTTCCCCTTTCAACATCAGTACTGACTACCCTAGTCGAGATCTTCATCACCTTTCTTCTGGATTATCAAAATAGCCTTTTAATTGCTTTCTGTACTTCAAGTTTTCTGTCAGCAACTCATTCTGGAAAGAAACCAGAGAATTTTTCCTAAAGCATAAGTTTGGTCTTGTCACTCCTCCACTCAAAGAAGCCCCAGTGGTTTTCTATTTCCTTGATAATCAAATATGAATTACTCTGTTAAACTCTTGGAGTCCTTTAAAATTTTGCTCCAATATTCTTTTCAACTTTATTATACGCTGCTCTGATTTTCATAGTCTTCAGTTCAACTAAACTATATCCCTTACTGTTCCTCCCACATGCCATTCCAACTCCCATTTCCTTGACTTTGAACATCTTGTCCTTATATCTGAAATGCATGTGTTCCATATCTCTACTTTATACAGTGGGATCCCTGATTTCTTTCCAAGGTCAGTTCCAGTGACATCTTGTATATACAACCTTCCCTAGTGCCCTGAACTTCTGATCCATTTCTCTTGCATTTCCTAAAAAATACCTTATTTTCTTTTAATAAACTTGGTACACACACATTACCATCCTCTAAAATATGAAGTTGTTAAGGATCTGGATGAATTATTTCACTCTTTGGGGTTTTATTGTCTAGTTCAGTGCCTGGCATATACAGGCACTTGAAATGCTTGTCAATTAATCCTTTGAGATACTAATTCCTCTGTTTGTGACAAATATCTGTGTAAATGTGACCTCTACCATATTTGTTATGATTGTCTTAGGATCATAGTATCATAGATTTTAGAATCATAGGTTTAAAGGTAGAATAAACCTTAAAAGACTGTTAAATCTCACCTTCTTATTTCATAGATGACAAAATTGAGGCTGAGAGATGATGTCATTTGCCAAGTGACACATAACTAGCAAACACCTTTGGTAGAATTTGAAGTCAGTTCTTCCTAACTCAAGCCCAGTACTCTGGCCTCTAGCTGGTGTGTGTGTGTGTGTGTATGTGTGTGCGTGCGCGCACGTGTCATTATGCATGTGTGTTTGTGTGTGTTTAATCAGGATTCAAACTAAATTGTAAGGGAAAGATAAATTCTCCACATTACCCTACAATTACTTGATGTTTTCCCTCAAATTTTGTTATTTGGAGTTGTTTTAATATTCAGTGTGGAATCTTCTTATACTTTCTAAGTTTACCTTTTCCCAAACTCTGACTCTATAACATCCTGAAGCATGATGTTAGATAAACCTTACCCTCCCTCCCAAAGGGGGCAAAAAGTAATTCGGAAACCTGCATTGCTTAATGTTCTTTTTATTTCTCTTTGTGTTAAAGCATCTCCTGGATCTTATTACATAATCAGTATACAAAAGCATTCAACTATAGTTTCCACAGGACTGTTGCATCCATTTTTCTTATGAGATTTCTGCACGTGTATCAAATACAAAAGAACATTCATTCTCTTTCCCTCTAAAAATCAAATTCTCATACTCTGTTGAGAAGAATGTATAAAAGTTTGTCTGGTTCCAAGATTATTCTTTTATCATAACCTTTGCCCTCCAAATGTTGTTATTCATTTTATTAATGCTGGGGGGGGCAAAATCTGTGTAATCCAGTTCTTGGCTTAGATTTTTAGCCATATCAACTGAAGTCCTTTTTTCTATATGAAGGAAATGCATTCAAATAGAAGAATTGGAGTATCCACAGCTGAAAGTATTTGAGTCAAGATACCCATTAAAAGGGTGGGGGTGGGGGGCTCAAAATATTTCATAGATGCTATTCATAATCAGCTGTTGGTTTCTTTAAAAATACTGGGCTCACAGCAAAATAGTTCATAGTTGCTGTTTGTAATCAGCTGTTGGTTCCTTCTAAATCTAACTTCATTTGTTTAACAGCTGCATAGTTAGGAATCAGAAGATTTCATTTCCGATGTCATCTTTTAAAGATATTTAGTAACAATGAAACATGTTAGAATTCTATTCAGTTGGTAAGCATTTATTAGGGACTTACTATATGCCGAGTACTGTGCTGAAAGCTGTGAATATAAATATAAGAAGAAAGTGAAAGAAAAGAAGAAAGCAAGAGAGCAAGGAAGGAGAGAAGAAAGGAAGGAGGAAGAGAGGGAGAAAGGAAAGGAGATGGAGAGGGAGGGAGGAAGGAAGAAAGAAAAGGAAGGAGGGGAGGAAGGAGGGGAGGAAGAATGGGAGGAAGGAAGGAACAAAGGATGGAAGGAAGAAAGGGAGGAAAGAAGGAAGGAAAGAAGGAAAAAGGGAAGGAAGGAGGGAAACAAGGAAGGAAGGAGAGAAGGAAGGAAAGAAAGAAAAAGAAAAGAAAGAAGGTAAGAAGGAGAGAAAGAAGGACAGAAAGAAGGAGGGAAGGAAGAAGGGAACGAGGGGAAGGAAGAAGGGAACGAGGGGAAGAAAGAAGAAAGGAAGGAGGGAAGGAAAGGAAGGGAAGAAACAAAAACAGATGAGACAATTATATTTTAATTAAAATAATCTATGCATATGTTTTATTTGTCTGATATGTGTCGTGAGTGATACAGAAGTAAAAGAATGTCTGGGTTTAAAAGGACTGACCTAGATTAGGAGGAAGACCTTGGCTACATTCCTATCTGACATAGGGGTATTATAGAGAGTTTAAGAGGGAATCATAGAATTCTTATGATTATGAAGGACTTCAGTTATCCTTTAGAAAAAAAAAACCTCTACCTAAATTATGAATATTATCTAAAAATCCTCCAAAATTGACTTCAAATTACCAGCTTAAGACTTCAAGTGTTATAAATTCATGTCTCTGCTGAGATAATCCATTAAGATACTAGGTGTTCCATTGGATGCAGAGCTTGACTAAGAGTTAGAAAGACCTCAGTTCAAATCCATGCTTCAACATTTACTGTGTGACCTTGGTCAAGTCACTTAACTTGTCTACTTCAGTTCCTCCATTTTAAAGTGATAACATTAACTATTTATTCCTCAGTATTGTTGTAAGCATAAAATGAGATAAAATTTGCAAACTTTGTTAGAAACCATAAAGTTGCATAGAAATAATTTTTAAAAGTATTATTCCATTGTTGCATTTATTTTTTCCAGCAAAATTTACCCTCTGTGAAGCCAAAATTATTCTCCCTATACCTTTCACCAGTCCAAATAGCACTCTAAAGCCAAGTAAAATAAGTATAATCCATCTTTAGCAGGGAAGAGAGGAAAAGAAATATCATCAACTATATTTCAGACATGATACTTCTATAAATGTTGCATAGAATCAATTTAATTTTGTTGGCTTTCATATTACTGTTTTTAGTCTTAGGCCTACGACTTTTTTCCTCATATGAATTGCTTCCAAGAAATCTCTTTCCTATGCTGTACTTGTATGAAACTATAGAAACCAAGAACAGGACTTGATATGTACTCTAATTAAATTTCATGTTGCTACTAGATTTGTAGTCTTCTATCTTGTTTAGATTTTTTAAAATCTTAATTCTATCAGTCATCAACCCCAGATTTTGTCATCTTTTAATGCGATAATTGTATATCCTAGAACTTCACATAAATTATGGATAACAATTCTTTATACTTCCAGTCAAAGTAGATACCTCCGGCATTTAACTTGAGAATTCCTTTCATATAGGCATCAGACTTTTAGTGAAAATTTGTTGACACTGTTTATTCTCTAAGTTCTTAGTGAGTCTAATAATATCATTTCAAATCTGTCAGTCTTTTCTACAGAAATATCATTGGAAAATTTCTCCAATTATTTATTGAACTCCAGATGTATTATGTACCATGAACTTAATAATATTCAAGTTATTGTATTTTATTATTATTTAAAATCATTTTGATGTATTACTTTTTACATCATAGTCATATTCATAGTTTCCTTCTTTATCCTACACCTCAAGTGAGTCTTCCCTTTTAACAAAGTAAAGAAAAACAAATCTAAGCAAAACAGGAGACACATTGACTCTCTGATAACTTATGCAACACTTTATAATGAAAGTCACCCCCCCCACACACACACAGCAACAATCATCTGGTGGAGGTGGTGGTGGTCGTCCTTTATTCTCAAAGAGGGCCAAAATCACATCACTATGTTGGAGTCAAGGTACAATGTGTGTGTGTGTGTGTGTGTGTGTGTGTGTGTGTCCAACTATGGATGGATCAGACAATATGAGTTTGGAAGGCTCTGCTACAAATACTTCTTATGAACCTTTGGAGTGGAGATGTCTCTACAATTGTATATCTCAAGTTTCTTTTCAGTTACTGTGATTCTGCTTCACTCATAAAGTATTTGACATGGATGAGCCAGGCTGGGTGGTCATTTACCAGTGTTTCCTTTGTCTCACATTTGATTCTAAAACTCTTCAGAGAATCTTTGAGACTGTCCTTGTATTGCTTCTTTTGGCCATCATGTGAATAGCTGCCCCGTGAGTTCTTTGTAAAATAGTCTTTTAGGCAAACTTATATGTGACATTAGGGCAACATGGCCAGCCCATAAGAGTTGTGTTCTCTGAAACAGAGTTTGAGTGTATGGCAGTTTACCTTGAGAAAGGACAATAATTTCTGGTTACCTCATCTTGCCGGGTAATCTTCAGAATCTTCCTAAGATAATTTGTATGGCAGTAATTCAGTTTCGTGGCATGGCAATGGTATATTGTCTGTGTTTCATTGGCATAAAACAATTAGGTCAGAAAAATGTTGATCTATAGACCTTCATTTTGACAGACAGTCTAATACCTCTTCTCTCCCATACTTTCCTTCTTCCAAACACGGAGTTAGTTCTGGAAATACATGCATTGATATCACTATCAATGTGTACAGGCCTGAAAAGTACACTGTCAAGGTAAATGAACTTATCCACAGTAGTCAAAACTTTTCCATTTATCATCACCAGTGGTTCCATGTATGAATGGTGCACTCAATGCAGCCTCAGAAAGAAAGATACAACAAACTATGGGGGTGCATTTCTTCATCTCTTCTTGTTATCCATGATTGGTTATTATAAATAGAAAGCTGTAGTGCCATGCACAAGCAGCTTCCCAAAAGAATGCTACTGTGAATAGCTTTTAAGGTTTTGGCTATACAGTATAGAGAACACTCTATTCAAGAGCAAATCAAAAGAAAACATTCAGAAGTCAAGATACAGTATTCACAATATTACATATTATCATGGAAAATCACAATATAGTGTTCACAACAGCTTTAAACAGCTTCACAACATTAAAATGGTGACATAATTTTCACCAAAGTGGTCACAGTATTTAGAACAAAGAACAAAAGAACAACCATCTGGTATCCCTAAGGAGGTTTGCCTCTTTACTTAGTCATTCAATCATCTCAGAATACAAGTCAGTCTTTCACTCATGGATGGAGCAACTAGGTTAACTTAATCAGCCACTTATTTAGCAATCACTTACTAAGTATTGCTAATCACTAAATATAATCATTAGAAAATACACAACACCCTCTCCCCCCAATCCCTAGGTCACTAGTAAACCATGTTATCATTACAGCATTCAATATCTAAGGAGAGATATTTTCTTCATCTTGACTTGGGGTGATTTCTCAGATTCCCTGGTTCCCTTTCCATGGTCCCAGCTCCTACCTGAATCCATAAAACAGTCACCTGAATTCAGACACACACAGCTTCCAGGTCCTTGTCCTGTCCTCTGGGCAGTTCCTGCTACACACTAAAATTCACATGGCCCAGTACATCTCAAAATCTTCACAATTTCTGTTCCCTGAAATTCAAGGATCAACCAAGCCACAAACAAAATCTTAGCGTCCCAGTCATGCTTCCTCAATCTTGAGACAATTTGTCTGTCCCTAGGACCTAGAATAAATCTCAGCCTTCCAGGTAGCAGCAGCCATTGTGGCCTTCCAGGCAGCCTTCTTGGCAGCAGCTTCAGCCTTCACCAGATTCTGGTCTCAAGAAAAACCTCTCTCAGTTCTCAGTCAGCTTCCAGATGTTCATTGAAAGAAATTCTCTCTGTCTCTGTCTCTGTCTCTGTCTCTGTCTCTGTCTCTGTCTCTCTCTGTCTCTCTGTCTCTCTCTCTCTGTGTCTCTCTCTCTGTGTGTCTCTCTCTCTGTCTCTGTCTCTCTGTCTCTGTCTCTCTGTATCTCTCTCTCTCTCTGTCTCTCTGTCTCTCTCTGTCTCTCTGTCTCTCTCTCTCTGTGTCTCTCTCTCTGTGTGTCTCTCTCTCTGTCTCTGTCTCTCTGTCTCTGTCTCTCTGTATCTCTCTCTCTCTCTGTCTCTCTGTCTCTCTCT
>CM053598.1:176857737-176872854 GCA_028646575.1 Pseudocheirus occidentalis
ATCAATGTTCTGGGCTGGGGGGTAGGGGCAAAAAGGGGAGAAAGTCTGTAACTCAGAACCTTGTGGAAATGAATGATATAACCAAGAAAATAAATTAAAATTTAAAAGAAGAAAAGAAAACTATTGAACTAATAAATAAAAGTAAGGGCTGGTTTCATGGAAAAAAACAATAAAATTGATAAACCTCAAAATAAAAAAGATCAGGAGTAAAGTATATTTAAGAAAGCATATGTCTACATATGTATGTATATATGTATATGTGTATGTATATAGTGATAGCTATATATATATATATATAAAGAAAAGGTGGACAATTCTCAACATATTATTTATAAATTATATATTATTCATAAATCATATAACTATTATTGCATATTTTGAATCCTCTGTTATGTTATTCTATAGACATGACATGCTTTTTCTTCTTTCTTTGTATTTCAATTTCAATATCTAAATTTATGATATATTTTTGCTTCTTTTCTCCATTCTGTATTTGTGTTCTGGCCATTTAATGTAAAATTACTTGCGGATATATTTTAATTGGGAAGGTACGTGTCACAGTGGATATAACTCTAGTCTTGGAGTCAAGAAGGCTCATCATCCTGAGTTCAAATCTGACCCTAGACACTTACTAGCTATGTGATCCTTGGCAAGTCACTTAACTTTGTTGGCCTCATTTCCTCATCCATAAAATGAGCTATAGAAGAAAATGGTAAACCACTGAGTCAAGCCCAAATAAGGTCATGAAGAGTCAGACATGAATGAAACAACTGAACAGCATATTGTAATCCTGTTCCCTGTCTTGCCTGCCACTATCACCAACCCATCCCAGTCTCAAAAAAAATATGTTTTTTTTAAATTCAAGAACTATTCATTTTTTGTCTTATATGCTTAAATATATATAGCACAATGACTTATAAGTACTTGGAAGTTAATAAATGTTGCTCAAATGAATGAAATTACCCCCATGGTTAAATTTGCTCATTTGTTTTTAACTTTTTTTCTGATTTTGTCAATTGCATTTTTTTTCAAAAATTTTAACTATTATTTGATAAGCAAAATTAATCTGCATATGATGGAACAATATCAAAAGTCCACTGTTCCCTGAAGGTCAAGAAAAGACTGAATTACCAAGATGAGATTCACAATGTGAAGTTTAAACTTATAAAGGTGAAAAATTAAATGATGGATTCCGTTGCTGGTTTATTTAGCAGGTTGTTAAAGTGACTAACACCCATATTTTTACTTAGGCGTGATGGATAAAATGTGTCTGTTTATATAGTTCTCATTAGTTTAGTAAAGAATGTTCAATTACCTGAATGGAGAGAAAGATCTAAATCAGTAATAGTTGAACTCCAATTGGTTTTCATGTAAAATTTGGACGAACACCTAGTAAAAAAACTAACTTCATTCACATTCTTTGAATCCCTGGAGATGCTGTAAAAATAAGTTAGGAATTCTACAAATGTAAATATTCTTGGGAGATTTTCAGTCTTTCTCATTTCTTCTTGGAAAGGCTATGAGGAGAAATCTTTCTCACTAAATTGAAATACGTCAGGTTTTGACAAAGCCAAAACCTACAAGCATACAGGCATCTCTGGAAATGAAATGAAAATAAAGGTTGGGGCTTGGAGGAAATTTATTTGAAATTTATTGCACTTTAAATAGACATATATATTTACCAGGAATCTAGATGATCAATGAGGGGGAAGAGGGATGAAATTCTCTGTTAAAAATTGAAATATTCACCATTTAAATGAAAGAAATGTGCACTTTCAAGGTGAGAGTTATATTTAAATTAATTCTAGATTATTACGTTACCTGATGGACTGGGTCCATTAGTGGCCCCTAAGAGGATGCCTAAAAATATAGGTAGTGTCTTAGAATATACTATCAAATATGTCGTTTTCTCTTACCTTGAAAACTGATTATTTAAAGCAATGAATGCTCTTTTGTTGTCTCTGTGATCAAAACCCTGAACTACCCCATCGAAGGCAGGACATAAAACTGAATGGGGTGGTGAGTGGGAGGATGAGGTGGTTGTACAGAGATGCTAGCCTTTCCTGAAATCTTATCTAAAAGAGTGAAAACACTGGAGAAATTCTCAGTGCAAGAGAGCCCCGTAGTCTAGATGTCCTGGGGTCATGGCCCGGTCTCTTTGTTATTTTGAAAAATTGCACATTCCACAGAATCATGACAGCTTGGCTCAAGATGAAAGGAACAACACTAGCAGTCTTACCCAAGCTGAAATACAGTGGCTGATTCCAACCAAGCAGAAATACTAAACAATTCCTTGCTATGACACCTGTTCCTCCCTACTGTGGCCCCTCCTTTCCCTGTTGGGCCGACAATGGGTTTTACACGTAGTCTTTCTTACAGATCTTAACACTGACACAAAAATGAAGAGGAGACTATGACAAAGAGACCAAAATAAACTCCACCGTTCAAGTAGAATATGAGATGAGTTTGTAACAATCACAAGTAGAGACCACTAGAGGTAAATTTGATGAAGGTATGTGGAAGATTGAATTTACGTTTTTTCCTGTGAAAAATATCTGTGCAGAGCTCTGGCGCTATGCTTCATCATATGGTGTATATCATCATTGCTTTATACATCTGTCACTGCACCTTTTTAAGTAGAACTATCGCATCATTGTATTATAAATGTCTTCATTACATGAGTTCTATTAGCCACAAGTTCCACAGCTGTCATTACACGACGCTTAGTGTCTCTTGTGTATGTTGGAATTGTGTTATTCACTATTGTGAAAGCCAGTCTCTATGTCACTCTTGGGCACCTCCATGCCCTCCCAATTAGTACTCTCTTCCTGTACTGCCAAGGAAGACCTTGGAAAATACCCAGTTGAGGTAAATTAAATGAGACTAAATCTAATTAATGCCCTTCCACAACTGTTATTTTTGGGATATGGTGATGGTGGTAAAATTGTTTTGTGTTGGAGAAAGGAGCTTATGGTGAATGGCAGGGTCCAGTGCCTTACATTTTCTTCAGATACTGAGAGACCAGGTATCTTATCTGAGGTCCACAGATCCAGTATGTTCAAAAGGTGGGTCATGAACCCACTGACAATTCTCCAGGGACCTTACCAGGAATGAAGTTCTCTTAAACTCATACTCCTGGTACATTTTCTCATTCAAGTCACCCATTCACTAACTTTTCAGTACCCCAAAAGAAATTCCACATTCTTTTGTTCCCTATACCTATACCAGTTTTCAACCTTAGAGATGACCAAATCAAGTCCTAAGGGTATTTTCTGACACCTTTAAATGGGCAGGGGAAAAAGTCCAGGAAATAACTTGCAGCTATGTCTTCTTACCCACCTACCAGATTTCTGAGCACATAGTTGTTTCTTCTTTCGCTTCAGCCTCAACTTCAGGAAGAAGAGTTTTATGTAAAATCATGAATAGTTAGTAACCTTGTAGATTGTTGTCCTAAATGTGCTATGAAAGAGAGTTGAAATGGACACGCAAGAAGACAAATTTGAGGGCAGACTAAAGGCATAAGAAAGGAATCTATGATGGAAATAAGACAATATTCAATGTATTAAGGAGGGGTTTTATGGGATTCTTCAGTGTGGGAAAGATATCAAAAGACTGAGGGGAAAATAATGGATGATATTACTGCCCCCCAGATAACCAACACATATGCCCATTTTCTCAACTTTAGGAAATCTTCAGGAGCCAATTGAAGGTGACCTTGATGGCATGCATGTGCGTGCATGCATGCATGCACACACACACACACACACACACACACACACACACACACACACCAGAAATTGGAGGATTCCTTACAGATGATGTTTTCCAGATGTTCCTGTTTACATATTGAATTATTTTGATTTTACTAGGCAGCAGAACATTACAAATTATCCTCATTGATTCCCAACGTTTTTGAAAATATATCAGTCTAATAGTTGATGCTGTAAAAAAATAAATGGAAGAATACTGTTATTCAGAGTTTAATATAAACCTTTGTGGCTTATTTTCTTTAGTTAATTTATCAATGTATTGATGAAAAACAAACATTAGAAGCAAATAATGAGTTGATTCCACTAATGCACTAGAAAGATCACTGATCCTTGTGTCAGAAAGGTGTGAGTTAAATTCTAATTTCAGATACTTACATCTTACATGTCCTTGGGTAAGTCACTTAATGTCTCTCTGCCTCCGTTTTCTCAGCTGAGAAACCAGCTCCTATTGTTTGAGGATCAAATGAGATAATCGTAAAATGTTTAGCACAGTGACTAGCACAAAGTTGACACTAATCAAATGTTAGCTATTATTATTAATAACATTGCAATGATTATGACGTGTGAGGCAGAGAGCATGTTGTATTTGATTTGTGAATTTACATGTGTTCCATAATTACAAGATGATTGTGGAATAAGTATTCTTTATAAATAATCTTTTTCTTTGTCAAATTGCAAGGTTGCAAATCATAAAACACAAAACACTCTCAAATATTTATGTTTTGAGTGACCCATAATGCAGTAGGAAATTATATCTCCAACTAGACTTACAAGCAAGAAGTGGGCTTACCAAGCTATAAAACCTATTCTTGTCACCAATTTTGCCTTCTCAGAGTCATCCTTGACTCTTAAGTGAAAAGGATTTATTAGGTGCCTTCGATGACAGGCACCATGCTAAGCACTGGGTATGCAAAAGAAGAAAAGAAAAAATGAATGAAATGCAAAAAAACACCTCAATCATCAAGGAACTCACAATCTATTAGGTGAAATAAATGCATAAAATGAAACTAAAAATCCAGAAGAGGGGAGGGGCGTGTCAGAGATAGGAAGCATATAGACTAATGATAAAACCCTGAAGCTGGATGAAAAATGGTAAGGTGGCTACCCTCAACCTCCATAAATCCAGGATCTAGGAGGAACTCTCCAATCTCTACCCTCCACCATCTCCAATAAGAGAAACAAAGAGAATCCAAAGTACTGAGGAGGTGTGAGTTTCAGAATTGAAGTCCTCCAGCAGGATGTTTCCAGATATTATGAAGTCTAGGGGAACAGCCAGATAGTAAACTCTTACTCTCAGTTAATATCCAACTTTTGTTGAATTGACCTCTAAAATACCTTTGATTTCCATGTCCTTGCCTCCACTTAATGCAAAACCACTCTGGTTCAGAGCCACATTATCTCTTATCTATATACTTTCTTTTTTTTTTTGGAGGGCAGTTGGGGTTAAGTGACTTGCCCAAGGTCACACGGCTAGTTTTTTTGTGTTAAGTGTCTGAGGCTGGATTTGAACTCAGGTACTCCTGACTCCAGGGCCGGTGCTCTATTCACTGCACCACCTAGCCACCCCATCTATATACTTTCAATAGTGGTTGTAAATCCAAGCACAAGCAGCTTTCCAGAGGACTACTTCTCTGAACAGCTTTCATGGTTTTGATTACACAGTATAGTAAACTCTCCATTCTGTAACAAATTAAGGCAAAATATTCACAGAAATTACAATACAGTATTTACAATGTTATTGCTTAAAAACTTATCATTAAATTGGCCACATAGTTTTCAACAAAGTGGTCATATAGTTTTAAACAAGGGGAAGCCTCCTTAATTGACACAAAGTACAGAGGTAAAAAGTTTTCCACCCCTAGGTCACATTCTCTTAATTTCTTCAAAAGAAAATTATTTTTTATTCTTAATTGGAGATTATTTTCCAATCATCATTAATTAGTAGGTTTTTAACTTAATGAATTAAATGTAAAAGTCAAAGTTCTTCACCGCTAGTAAATCATGATCTTCTCAGTTTGCATTAAATACCCAAGGAGAGGTCTTTTCATCTTAACTTGAGGCTGGCTCTCTGATTCCATAGTTCCCCTTTCATGGTCCCAGCTCCTGCTGTCTCCTCGTCCAGTTCCTGTTCTATATTGAAGCTCATGGTGTCTGCTCCACCTCAATTCTGTCACAGTTTCTGTTCCTGGAACGATAAGGCTTAACAAGGCCACAATAACATTCATATACATTGCTGGCATCCTAATCAATTCGCTTTCTGCATGATAAATCAACATAGATCCAACATCATGGAATCAACACAAATCATCAGTATAGTCCTGGGACCTCTGAAATTATCAGCAAGACTGTCCTCCAGGATTTCTGTAAGCATACAACAAGAAAATCCTCTATCAGGGCTTCTGAACCAGCAGCAAGGTCTCAGGGCTTCTGTAACAATAGCACCATCCTCTATCAGCAGATGAATCTGACAAAGTAACATCAAAACAGATAGAGGAAGAAACAATGCCACAACCATGCCTCCTCCCAGATCTCTTATCTTATCATTTCTCAGTTTTTCTCAATTTTCATTTCAGTCCTCAGTTCTCATTTCTCTTTTCAGTTCTCAATTCAGTTCTCAGTTTTCTTCTCTCTAGTAGTAGCAGCCTAGCCTCCAGATGCTTGCTCTCAAAAGTTCACTCTCTCTCTCAGTAATTCTTGTTCCTGGCAGTTCTCTCTCTCTTTCTCCAGCATGCCTCCATGATGCGAGTGCTCCAAGAAGTTCTGTCTCTTTAGTTTGGTTTTTTCTTTATATAAGGTATTAGCTCCTCTCTGCTCACCCCCTTCTGTTACAACAGGAAGTTTCTCCCACTGTGGGATTCACAAGTTCTGGATCTTAATACTTAACACAATCATGAACTTGGAACAAAGTGCTAAGTACCTGTTAGCTTGCCAATACAATAGGATTTTCAAATTCCATTATTATTACAGTAATCTAGACCTAAGTGATCTTTCTGCCTTTCATTTCATTCCAATCTACAATCCATCAACTATTGAGTTGCCAAATTAATATTCATAAAATTCAAATCCTATGCTTCATCATACGTGTTTTTATTTCAGGATGATTTGGCTGTTGTTTGCAACTGAGTAAGATTGCTATGGATTTTTACAACACGGTCTGAAAGGTTAATCAAGAAACTATTACCACAGTCTTAAAAAAAAGTGAATCTATGGCTTATTCTCCCCATGTTTCTTCTGTGTTCTGTTCTCCTCACCAGCTTCAAGTTCCTCTTAAAATCTCACTTTCTACAGGAAGTTTTCTCAAATCCCTCTTAATTCCAGTACCTTCACTTCATTAATTATTTCCTACTTATCCTGTATATAGCTTGTTTTTTTCCCCTATTGGTTGGTAAGCACCTGGAGGAAGACACTTTATGCCCCCAACTAAATACTTATTGTTTGATTTGTGATGATAAGTCCTTTATTGTTTTAAGTTCCAATCTGGGAAGGGAAGACCCTCAGAGTTTCTGCCCAAGGCATAGAATAACTGATATTTACAGTCATTTTAAGTCAACCCAACCTAAACCATTCTGTTAGTCACTGAGGTGCCAAACCTTTCCCTAGAAACTTCTTCACTATCTCTCACAGTAATTTCTGAAGTTGTAGAAAATGTGTGAGAGAGGGTAGAGGGGCATTAAAAGCAAGGAATCATTTCATTTGCAATGTTCCTTTTAGATTTTCAGAAAACTGAGGTGTACCTACATTTCTATATTTCTATATCCTAGGAATATGATGGAGGCGATACAAGATTTCTCAGTGAAATGATTTAGTCTTCAAAACAAGGGCAAAATGTTGATGCATATAAATATGCCTAAACCTAACTTTTCTTGTTTATTTTTATCACATAATTTCATTTGGAGGAATGTGATTTTCACAGTTTAATTTTTTAGGCTGCCCTACATCTTGAGTATAATGAGGGTGACACTCAGTCTTGAACAAAGTGTTATTCCAATCAGCAAATCATATGCTCCATTTGTAGAATTTGTGTTTGTGTGTGTGTACATGAAATAGATAGATAGATAGATAGATAGATAGATAGATAGATAGATAGATAAATACAGAGAGAGAGAGAGAGAGAGAGAGAGAGAGAGAGAGAGAGAGAGCTGGTGGATGGAAGTAACTGTAAATAAAATTATAAAATTTTAAGAATGACTTTCTTCCACAGTAGTGAGTATTAGGAGAACTTTTTAGAAAAGCTGTCTATATAATCTTTTCATGCCTAATCTTAGACATCTTTTAATAGTTAGTAGATCTTCAGTGTGACATTTCTAGGTGTAATTGTTATTTAAGGAAGCATTTTATGGAAATGTTTCCTAACAATTTAATCAGCCTCTTTAAATCTGGGGAGTTTGGTAATGGTTTCAATATATTCCAAGCTTGAGAATGGCATTCTTTCTTAAAATAGGATCTGACTGATAGGGGAGTAGGACTAAAATGCCTGTCTATTTAGAAAGAATGTTCCATCACTTAATAAGTAAAAAGGCCTTTCCTCCCCCAAAAGTCTATTGAAAGTCTCCAAACTAGTAGATGCTATTACAGTAATTGTTGGATAAATTGATGGCTCCATTAGTGGCATTTTTGAGTCACTTAGCAATGACACACAAAGTGAAGGAAGCTAAGACCATAATGAGTCTGTAACACTAGAATCTTAACACTGAATTTGGCCGTCACTCTAGCCCAATGGAAGCATGTTCTTAATAACCCATTGTCAGCAGAAAAGGCTTATAATTTAAAATACCTTTACCACTAACCAGAATTGAATGACTTTTTGGCTGCATCATTACTAATCACAAATGAATAGGTGTGAAAGAGGGGGAGGGATGCACACATACATATCCATGTATACATATGTACACACATATGTGTCTATATATGTATATGTGTGTATGCATATGTGTGTGTTCCAAAAATGAAGGCGGTATCCAAATGTTATGCCATATATATGTCTTAGGTCTTTACTTTCTCTTTTTACCACCAATGTATTTCCATAAAAACTTGATTGTAAAGCTGAAAATTAAGCTTCAATACTCAATCAGTTTTGATATGCTATCATTCCTTAAGATGGTCAGAGGATGGAATGAAGGATTTAAAAGACTATATTATTTTTTGGTAATGGTGATAAGCTTCCCTTTCCAAACATTTTTATGAAGTAAACAGAGTGATGTCTGATCAACATATTTAACCACATTGATTAGCAGTACTAGGAATGACCACTGGCCTGAAAAACTGGCAGAGTTTGAAATAGTTGAAGTTTGGGGCCCTATAACACTTTCTCAGAGTATACAGGAACGTTTCTCACCTTGTTGTTGTATTAGGGTTGTAAAAAATACAAATGCATATTACCATATTATAAGTGAAGATGAACTTTCTCCAGGAGAGGTCCTTAACCTGGGAGGATCTATGAACTTTAATGGGAAAAAAAATTAGGTCTTTATGTTCATTAAGCTTTGGTTTCTACTATGTATTTTATGTATTTAAAAACATTAGTCTGAGAAGGGTTCCAAAGTCTTTACCAGACCAAAGGGATCCTTAAAATGAGAAAGTTTAATAACCTTTGTTCCACAGAATCAAATTATTGAGGACTAATAGCAAATTAATGAGTTTACTGGTGAGCACTTATGACAAAGTTAATTGGACTCTTTTGGAAGTCATGTTATATTCCATGATCACTAGATTTAAATGATTCATATTTCTCAAGAATTACTCATTCATATTATTTTACAAAGCCAAATTAAAATTTAGTTGTCTTCTAGCTTTACCATAACTAGATTTGGAATTAAAATCACAGTTTGGGATTCAGGACTATTGTGCTGTAACTAATAAATAACATCTAACTATATCAGAATATATATGAGAGACATATGGAAAATCTAATATATATGTATGTGTGTATACACACATATTTTATATATATGCATTTCTTCCCCTAAAATGATTTTGGCAAATCTCTCATCTAAGAACAATTGGATTATAGATTTTCAAAGGTAATGGCTGTCTTTTATTTTAATATGTATAGAGCTTAGAATAATGTCATGTGCATTCTAACTGCAAATTTCTGATGCAATTACAGATAATGCAATTACCAATTTTCTAGTGTAGCCTCTCATTCCAGGTTATACTTAAATGAACTATGAAGTAATCAGCTTACTGGCACAAGTGATCTTCCTACTAGAATGCATGCAGTTGAATGGTACATGTTTTATTAGGTATTATTTATGGTTTTTATTGTTCTTATGCCAAGAATCAAACACTCAATACAGCTGAACATTTCCCCCCTTGTGAGGGATGACTCCAATATGCCAAGGTCATGAAACTAAAGGTTATTGAAATATAATGAATTCAGGGAAAGGTGGGGTTTAATCAGTAGAGGAGCATCACTGTGCTAATTGTGGTTGGGTAAAATCTACACTAATATTATATCAATGAGTCTTATATTGCCACCCTGAGAGGCAGAACTGAAATATAGAGGGATATCCACTCTATAAGAATTACATGGCTTTTGCAACTGCTGCTCAGTTGATCGGGGTATATAACTGCCAGAGTAAATGTAGTTATTCCTCCAACACTAGAATTTTCCTATGGAGCAAGGTCAGATGAGTAGTTATCTTTGTCACTTGTGTTGTTTAGAATCCAAAGCAAGTTAGCTTATTGCCCATTCTAGTAATCCTGATCAGAACACAAGTGGAATATTATCTTCACAGTTTTAAAAATAAAATTTACTTATATTAACTCATGTAAATATGCCTTCTTTCCCCTCTACTTCCCACCCCCAACCCACTATCATTGATAAGGAAAGATAACCAAAACCACTATCATAAACATATATAGTCAAGCAAAACAAATTTCCACATTCAACTCGTCCCAAACCCCAAAATATCTCAATCTGTATTATTAGTCCAACACTATTTAAACATGAATCCTTCAGAATGGTGGATAGCCAGAATATTGATCACAATTCATAAGTATTTAAAGTTATTTTTCTTTGCTGTATTGTTATTATTGCATAATTTGTTTTTCTGGCTCTGCTCAATTCATTCTGTATCAGTTCACAGAAATCTTTCTAGGTTTTTCTGAAACTTTCAAGACATTCACATACAAAAGTCTCAATTATACTGCAAATAATAGACATCCTGTTAGATTCCAGTTCCTTGCCACAGTAAAAGTACTGCTGTAAGTATTTTTTTCTAAAGATAAATCCTTTTCCTCTTTATAAAATGTCTTTTGTATATAAGGTTAGTAGTGATTATTATTGTGGTATAAAATGTATAGATAGAGTAATAGCCCTTTTGACATAGCTCCAGATTGCTTTACAAGATGACTGTACTAGTTCACAGTACTACTATTGGTATATTAATGTAACTATTTTCCCATATTCCCTTCAGAACTTGTAATTTTCCATTATTTTCAACTTTACTAATCAAATGTATGTATGAATTTCAGAGGAGTTTTAATTTGTATTTCTGTAATTATTAGTGATTAAGAACATTTTTTAAATTAATGATAACTTGGAAATTTTCTCTATAAACTGCCTTTGACAATGTATGAATTGTAGACTTACTCTTATAAATTTAAATCAGTTCCATGTGTATGTGTGTATACATATATATGCACATATATGATGCATACATACATGTACATTATAAATGTGTGTATACCCATACACATAGATCTGAAATGACTTTCAGAGAAATGCTCCAAAGACTTTCCCCTTCATTTGCCTACTTCTGTTCTAATTTTAACTTGATTGATTGTTTATGCAAAAATCTTAATTTTTTTCATGGTCTTTGAAAGTTTTAGTGTAGTTTTATACTTTGATGGTTTTTATAGCTATCATAAGGGGGAAAATGATTATTTTTTTCCTATTGTTTTCACTTCTGATTTCCAAGAATATCTAAAGTGAACTAAGATGGTGAAAAGAATTATAAGAGAATTGGTTGGAGGAACAAGTGGTATTTTACAAGATCATTAAATTTACTGGGGATATGAATGCTATTCAGGTATTTAAAATGATGTCATGTGGATAAGGGATTAGATTCGTTTTTCACATCTTCAGAAGACAGAACTAAGCACAATTTAAAGAAGAGAAGATACAAGGTGAAGATTTACAAAGAGTTCAATTTCAGCTCAACATGAGATGGAAAATTATATTAATTACAGGTGCCTTGAACTGGGATGAATTTCTTCTAGGATAATGAGTTTTTAGGCACTGGCATGTTTAAGGGGATTTTGAATAATCCCCAGAAAAAGGAGAAAATATTACAAGCTGACAAGAAGAAACAATTTGAATACTGTGGAAACACAATCAGGATAACCCAGGCTCTAGCAGCTTCTACATTTTGGAGATCAAGAGAGCTAGGATTAAAACAAAGAATCAGCTACCCAGCAAAATTGAGTATAATGTTCCAGGCGAAAATATGGTCATTCAGTGAGGTAGAGGACTTTCAAGTATTCTTGCTGAAAAAAAAAACAACTGAAAAGAAAATTTGACACTCAAATAAAAGAAGCATGAGAAGGTAAACATGGAAAAGAAATCATAAGGAACTTATCAAAGTTGAACTATTTTTATACCAACATGGAAAAATGATAATTGTAACTTATGAAACTTGTCTCAGTATGAGGATAGGTGAAGGGAATACAAACACACACACATATACACATATATACACATATACATGCACATATGTCTATATAGAAGGGTTTATATATGCATATGAACACATATCTGAATATGTGTATATATGAGTTCATAGTGGGCACAGGTTCAATTGAATATGAAGGCATGATACTCTAAAAGGTAAAATTCTGAGGTGGGAGGGGATTAGAATGAAAGGAGACAATGAGAGACAGAATGGGGTTAATCATCTCATATAGAAGAGGCAAGGGATAACTGTTACAATGAAGGGGAAGAACAGGAAGGCAAAAGTGAAAGGCTCAACCTTATTCTCATTGAATTTGGCTTAGAGAAGGAATGGCATAAACTCTAAACTGGGAATCTTGTCATACAGGAGAATAGAGGGGGATGGGGATGAGAAGGGGGATGATAGAGGGGAGGGTAAGGTAGAGGGAGGGTTACTGGAAGTACACAATTCTGTAAAGGGGCAGGTACAGGGATAGGGTAGAGAATAGAACAATGGGGGTGGAAAAGGAAGGAGGGATATATAATTAGTCTCTCACAATATGCCCACTGTGGAGATATTCTGGGTAATTACACATGTACAGCATGTATTTAATTGCTTTTCCTTCCAGTGGGGGTGGGAGACAAGGGAGGAAGGGAAAGAATCTAGAATATAAAGTTCTATAATCAAATGTTAAACATATATGTATATATTATTGTTATTGTTATTGTTATTGTTATTATTATCAACTACATCCAACTGGGAATTAAGATAAAGAGGCAGTGTGGTAGGGAGATCCATCCTGTCCTACTAGAAAGTCAGAGGGGCGAGGGGGAGGACATAGGACAGATCAGGTTGTGGGGTTATATAATGGGATGGCTTTTTGAGGTGTTGGGTAGGGGAATGATGGGAAGAAAATTGATAATTCAAAATCTTATGGAAATTAGTGATGTAAACAAGAAGACAAATAATGAATACAAAAAAAATCATTGCAAGTAAACCCAAATTAAAGAAAAAAGTGTTATCCTGGTCATGCTTCTTCAGTCCTCCAGCAGTTCAGTTGGCCCTAGGATCCAGAAGGAATATCAGCCTTCCAGGCAAGCCCTCTCAGGCTTCCGGGTGGCCTTCACCAGATTCTTATCCCAGAAAAACTCCAACTCAGTTCTCAGTCAGCTTCCAGATGCTGGGAAAGAAAAACTAACTCTCTCTCTCTCTCTCTCTCTCTCTCTCTCTCTCTCTCTCTCTCTCTCTCTCTCTCTCTCTCTCTCTCTCTCTCTCTCTCTCTCTCTCTCTCTCTCTCGCTGTCATCTTCAGTTGGCACACTTCTTTCTCCACCAGGAGAAACATTCCAATTCTGTCTCTCTGTCTTTGGAATTCTTCTTTATATGCATACACTGGCCTTCTGTCTCAGTCAATCTCCTTCTTCCACATCAACAGTTGAGTTCATATCTTCTCAACAGCTCACACTTTCCATACTTGTCACTAAGTACTAAGTATCTGCTAAAGTGATTGTTGGTACAATATATTGTATATGCAAATATGTATATACAAATACACATATATGTATATATATATAAATATATGTACATATACATATGCATGCATGTATATGTGTGTGCATTTGTGTACATGTATGTGTACACACACATATATAAACAGAGGGCATAGGATGAGTTTAAATACGAAGTGATGATATCTAAAAAATAAAATTAAGAGGCGATAGTGGAATATAGTGGGAGAAATATAAAGGGATAGGAAGAATAGCATAATTTATTTCACACAAAAGAGGCAAGAGAAAACTGTTACAATGGAAGGGAATAGCAGGAAGGTGAAAAGGAATGAGTCAACCTTTCATTGAATTTGGATGAAGGAAGGAATAAACTACACACTCAATTGGGTATCTTTCCCTACAGGAAAGCATGGAGGATATGGATAAGAGGGGGGACAATAGAAGGGAAGGCAGTTTGGGGGAGAGGGCAGTTAGAAGAAAACATTTTTAAAAAGGGATAGGGTCAAAGGAGAAAATAGAAAAAGTGGGGGGGTGGGATAGGATGGAGAGAATTGTAGTTAGTCTTCCACAATATAACTAGTATGGAAATGTTTTCTGTAACTACACATATACATATAACCTATATTGAATTTCTTGTCTTCCTACTGGGATACATGAGGAGCAAAGAAGGGAAAGAATCTGGAAATCAAAGTTTTAAAAAGCAATACTAATTTTTTTCATGCAATTGGGAAATAAGGTATACAGGCACTGGAGTATAGAAATCCTTCTTGGCCTACAAGAAATTTGGGGAGGTGTAATATTAATGAAATCAGAAGATCTTCCATGCCCATTTCTATTGGCACCTAGTAAAGGCACTTAGCACCTCAAAGGCTTAGCTCCTTACTTCCAGTTAACTCCTTGGGAGTAGTGCACAACTTAACAGGAAGGGGTTGAACAGGGAGGAGCTACTTGGGAGTAGTTCACACCTTAACAGGAAGGGGCTGAACAGGGAGGAGCTACACTGCATGTAAGAAGAGAACCAGGAGGACCTTGAGCTCTTTTTCTCAGACACCACCTGGAGATTGCACCTTTTCCTGAGATCCTCCTTCTACAGCTTCTACTGAGAACTTCCAAGGACCAGGCTGAGAAACTGTCGTGAGTCTGAGAGGGATCCCTGCTTGAGGGATCCTGTTCTATTTGTGAAGGC
>CM053598.1:176873354-176901602 GCA_028646575.1 Pseudocheirus occidentalis
TGGTTTTGGGACTTGTCCTTCTGGTTTTGGGACTCAATGTTATGGTTTCTGAATAAAGAACTTGGTTCTGCCTTCCATGTGGAGAGTTTGCTACATTTTGTGATCCAAAACTATACCAGCATATTCATAACCATTATGGGTGTTGTGAATATCTCATTATTGATACAGGAGGCGGGAATGACATAAGAGTCAACAGATTGGGGGAAGTGGTATTCAGTGGGCTTGCTATCTTGGGGTGGGGTTAGGGAAAAATTGTGGAGAAAAATAGTAAATCAAAATCTTGTGGAAATAAATGTTAAAAACTAAAAATAAATAATAAATTGGAAAAAATCACCTACCCAGGAAAACTGAATATGATCTTCAGGGGGAAAAACAGATATTCAGTGGAACAGAGGACCTTCAAGCATTCTTGCTGAAATGACCAATGTTAAATAGAAAATTTTATTTTCAAATAAAATAATTAAGAAAAGCATGGAAGATAAACAAGAAGGAGAAATTATAAGGGACTTATTAAAGTTTAACTGTTTTTGTTCATTCGTGGAAAGATGATATTTCTAACTTGACACATTTCTCAATATTAGGATATTTCAAGGAAATGGATGGATAGATAGATAGATATAGATAGATAGATAGATAGATAGATAGATAGATAGATAGATAGACAGACAGACAGATAGTTGGCACAGGGTGAGTTGAATATGAATGGATGATATCTAAAAATAAAATTAAAGGTTTAGAGAGGAACATATTGGGAGAAGGAAAGAGAGAATGGAGTAAATTTCCTCACATAAGAGAGGCAAGAAAAACTTTTCAATGTGGAGGGGAAAAGGGGGTAGGTGAGAGGGAACGAGTGACCCTTATTCTCATCAGATTTGGTTTAAGGAGGGAATAACATACCCACTCAATTGGGTATCTTTCCCTACAGGAACTCAAGGGGACAGGGAATAAGAAGGGTGGAGGAGGATAGAGAGGAGGATAGACTGAGGGAGGCTTCAGAATCAAATACTTTTGAAAAAGGGCAGGATTAAAGTAGAGTAAAGAATAATTGGGGAGCAGGATAAGATGGAGAGAAATATAGTCTTTCACAATTTGACTGTTATGGAAGTGTTTTGCATAACAACACATGTATAACATATATTGATTTGCTTGCCTTTTCAATTAGAGTGGGTGTGGAGGGAAGAAGGGACAGAATTTGTAACTCGATGTTTTAAAAACAAATGTTAAAAATGTGTTTTGCTTTGTTTTTTACATGCAGCTGGGAAATAAGGTATACAGGCAATGGGGTATAGAAATCTACCTTTCTCTACAAGAAAATAAGAGGGAAGGGGATAAGATGGGAGGTCATAAAAGGTAGGGCAGACTGGGGAAAGAGGCAATCAGAATGTATGCTATCTGGGTGTGTGAGTGGAGGGGAAATTTGGGGAGTAAATTTGGAACTCAAAATCAATGTTGAGAACTAAAAATAAATAAATTTAAAAACAAACCAAAATGACAAGCAGGATGCTGTCAGGGAAAAACAAACAAACAAAAACAAAAACAAACAAACAAAAACCCAAAACAACTTGGAAGACTTAGATACACTGCTTCCAAAGTTAAATGAGCATAATAGGTTGATGGTTTTTGTGCAATAACATCAATATTGCATTATGATAAATTGTGAACAACTTAGCTATTCTCAGCAATACAAGGATTATCAAAGACAATTCCAAAGAACTTATCATGAAAAATCCTATCTGTCTCAAGAGAAAGAATTGATGGAGTCTGAATGCAGATCAAAACATACTTTAAAAAAATAATATTCATTTTTCTTGTGTTTGTTTTTCTTTTTTTAATCTTTTCTTTTACACCATAAATAATGCAGAAATTTGTTTTGCATGACTACACACGCATAACTCTGTTAAACTGCTTGTCTTCTAATTGAGGAGGGATGGCAAGGAAGGAAGGGAGTGAATTTGGAACTCAAAATATAAAAAAAATGTTAATAGTTTTCACATGTAATTAGTGAAAAATAGAAATATTAAATAATAAATATATTATTTAGTTTTATTATAATCTTCATCATTACCATGCAGTTTTTTATGGGTGAGGAGGATTCTACCTTCCTGCTGTAAAGACATATATTACCATGATTATTTTCTAGTTATAGACAGCACAACAGAGGCAGAAGCATGATCAGTCTAAGTTTATTAGGAAAAGATTGTGTGTGAATATAGCAAGGATCACATTTCAGCAATGTTAAGAGATCAACTTCTACTGTAATTCAAGAGACTCCTAACATGGAGAGGAAAGAAGGAAGGGAAAAAAAACACATTTATTTAATGTTTTCTATGTGCCAGGTATTGTACTAAACACTTTATAAATAGTAACTCATTTGCCCCTAAAGACAACCCTTTTGTGGTAAAGATCACTCTTTTTTCCTCACCAAAATCTTCATTTTACAAATGAGGACAGTGGCATCATTAGAAGTTAAATGGAGGTGGCTAGGTGGTGCAGTGAATAGAGCACCGACTCTAGAGTCAGGAGGACATGAGTTCAAATTCGGACTCAGACGCTTGACACAAAAAACTAGCCATGTGACTTTGGGCAAGTCACTTAACCCCAATTGCCCTCCAAAAAGCAAACAAACAAACAAAAAAACAAGAAGTTAAATGACTTGCCTATCTCCCCAAAGCTATTAAGTGTCAGGATGAATTTGAACTTAGGTTTTCCTGACTTTATGTGCAACACAAATAACATACTACCTGCACTACCTCAGACAGTAAAACTTACCTGAGTCAGAAGCAGCAATGGAAAAAGAAAAATAGCACCAGATTTCATTGTTGTGGCATTCTGTATCTGGGTTGAGTTATGTATATATCAATGACTCACTGCCTTTTAAAGAAGGGTTGTAAGAAATGTTTAGCAATATGGAGCTTAGATTCCAGTACCAGTACTACAATTGGCTATATAAATATTTATTAGTTAGTAATTTATGTGACTCAAGATGCCCATTTTTCATATTCCCTTAAATAAGAGAACTACTAATTTTATTTTGTGTGTGCATATATGTACATATATATATACATATATACACACATTTATGTGTGTATTTATGTTGTGTGTATATACATGTGCATAGGTATGTATACTTATGCACATCTTTACACTGCCATACATATTTATATAGCTATAGATATACAATCAGATGGCAGTGTATTTTTGGTTTTCTTTTGCACTGATTTTGACCAGCCCATCTGTTTCCTCTCATTTTCACCTGCTAGGTAGACTATGTGTACTAAATGCCTCATTATCAACTTTCTGGTCCTTGGTGTACTCAGTACTCTCAAGTGGCTCATCCTTCCAACACAAACCATATCTATAACCATCCGTTTTCAAGACAGAGGCTCATTAACCAGTTTTCTTCTAGTTTCTCCTGCAGTTTTGTCCTGCTTTTTAAAAAGGAGACTTGTGGACAATGATGGTCCTGTCATTAGGTAATTCCTTTACTTGGGAAGCCTACCTTCATCTACAGCAAGACACAACCTGACTATTTAAAAAGTCCACACTCCTTATTCTTTTTGCTCAATATGACATAAATATTCACTTGAATAGGAGCTCACATTAAAGGAAATGCGGCAAAGAGGAATTAAAGAGGATAAATATTCAGCAGAAGGAATTAGAGAAAGCTTCACAAATGAATAGTGGCTTGAGGTAGGCCTTGAAACAAAGTATGAAGATTAGAAAGAGGTCCTTCCAGGAAGGATAATAATATAATTTGAGCAAGTAGTAAGAGCGGTAGGGTTACTATTAATAGTAGTAAGGACAAGGAAGAGAATGAGGAAGAAGAAGAGGAGAAGAAGGAGAAGGAAAAATAATAACCAATGTTTATACAGTGCTTACTATATACCAAGTACTGGGAGGAAGATACAAACAAGAAGGGTGGGCATTTGAGAGACCAGCCTTGCTGAAGATGGTCAGTAGACCATCTACTGAGTAGAAGGATGCAAGGAGCATCCAGTTCTGATGGATCTTGATTATCATTGTTTTCACCTGATTCACTAGAAAAATGGCATTTGGTATATGACCAGACAAGTTTCATCATAGGGCATAATGCATAGGACATGTCCCAGTCAGGGAAAAATGGTAATATGCTGAACAGAAAGGAAATATGATTAATTGATTTTGAGAAAAGGAATAACAATGGAACTTACATGTTCTTATTTAATGTATAAATTAGAAGTCAACCTCAGGCCATAACAGTAGGGCTTCACTGAAATTAATGTACTCATGTGTTCCAGTAAGCAGTTTGGTATTAGAATTCAATTCAATTTAATTCAACTTATAATTATTAAGTTAGGAATGTAGATGGCAGAGTAAATGAGTAGAATTGACCTCAGAACCAAAAATGCCTGAGTTCAAGTTCCATCTCTAATACCTAGTAACCAAGTGATCCTCAGATGGTCATTTAATCTTGATCTCTTAATGCCATGGGGTAATTTTAAAAGATTCTAAGTTTCAGAGAGGATGATTGTCCACATTAATAGAAAATATTTCCAGGGCGGCTAGCTGGTGGAGTTAATAGAGCACCAGCACTGCAGTAAGGAGGTCCTGAGTTCAAATACGGCCTCAGACACTTAACGTATACACACACACACACACACACACACTCACACACACACGCACACACACACACACTAACCCTAGCCATGTGACCTTGGGCAAGTCACTTACCCCCAGATTGCCCTCCAAAAAGCAAAAAAATGAAAAATAAAAAAAATTCCTGTCATAAGAGTTCTCTATGCCAATGAATTTTTTAAAAAAGTATATATTGATCCTTATCCATCTGTCAGCTACTGTACTAATGGAGAGGCAAAGTCAAACATGAAAAAAAATCTGCTATTAAGGAGTTTACATTTTACTAAAATTGCAAGAATTGGAATAGGCATAAGTTAATGCAGATTTTGGTTTGTTAAGAGAGCAACTTTGAGGTAATTAGAAGCAATAGGCTAAATTCAATGATGGAGGGTTCTGGGAGAGTCCTGGTCAAAATGATAAAATTCTCAACAAAACACACTGTACTAAGGATTAGGATTTGGAGAGGGAGGCCACTGGAGAAGCAACTGGATAATTTACAAAAATATGGAATGATCAAGGAAGTTTCTGTCAATAATTCCCTTCAAAGGTCCTAACTTTGTCTCTAGATAGGGTCACTTAACATTATTACCATTTCCTGTCATTCTGAGAAACAGCCCACCAGTTGGTCTTTTTAATGTTGCTGTGCTACTAATTATATTTTCTGGTTTCTAACGTTGTAGCTCACACTAGCATGTGATTATATAACCCTCCTCGGTGAGTAGAACTATTAAATTCATTGATTCTAACCTCTTTTCACCCCCCTCTCCTACCTCTTATATGCATCACTAGTTCATCTTCAGACTACCTTAGGATTATGAGATTAGTGACTGAAAGACTTTTGGGGCTATGCTACTCTGTTCTTTCTCAGTTTGGCAAAAGTGAAAAAAAAAACATTTATAGTACCCAAGTGAGGCCATTTATTGAGTGCTATAAGAATACTGGTCCATGAGTAACATGACACAGAATATAATGGTAGATAAATTTTGGCTTGATGTGGTAACCAAGCATGCAAAAACACACATAACTCATCAGCGTGTGAATCATACATGGTGCTGCAAAGACAAAGGTGATGCACAAAACTCAACCCTGTTCTTTTTAGAGAATGGGTATATTAGAATGTAAAAACCACTTAGCCTGTCAAGTGTGTAGGTTATTATTACTGAGACATCAGTCTATAAATCACACTGAGACTGTGAAATCATTTAAAACCTTGTTTGGTAAGTGGTTACATAGAATGGTTTATTGGGGAGTTCTTTTCTCTGTTGATTTTGCTACCAGTCTTCTCAGGTCTCCATTATTTTTCCTTTCCTACACCCCAGCCTGAAAGTGTATAATAAAGACCTTGACATTCTGTGAAAGTCTATGGCTAGAGAGATAAAGAATAGGAAGAGAGACTTTGATTACTTAAAATTATAAATGTGAAGGCCACATTTAGCTGTGGTATAGAAAACGAACTGAACAACTATATTGTTGCTGGTTTTGTTATCATCATCATCATCATCATTATTTCATAGAAGGAGGTGATATGTACTGTTTGGTGAAATACCTTGCAGAGGTCAAGTTTTAAGGGTAACCCTCATAAATCATATTTAGGTCATTAAGATACCTCTTCACCAAAAAATGTCTGAAAAGTCATAGAAATGGAACATAGCGATGTCTTAAGACAATTAGTCTCCTTTTAAACAGTGGGGAAAAAAACAAAACAAAACAACTTAACTGACTTTCCTGAGGTCATACAAGTAAATAGTGGTTGGATGGTGGCTTGAATACAGATTCAGAGTGTTAGGTTGAAAGAACTAGACATGTTTAACCTGGAGAAAGAAGAATGGAGCTGGAGTGAGAGGATGATCACTCTCTTCAAAAATTTTAGGGTTTTCAAATGGAAGCAGAGTTATACTTGTTCTCTTGGACATCAGAAGGCAAAATTAGGAAAAAAATAAGTGCAAATTACAGAGAGATGTTTAGTTTTATTTCTAATATATAATGTTTTATTTTTCTCCAATTACATTTTAAAATATTTTTAACATTAAAAAAATGAGTTCCCTTCCTTTCTTCTTTCTCCTCCCTTCCCTGAGACAGTAATAAGATACAGGTTATACATGTGCAATCACGTAAAACATTTCCATATTAGTAATTTTGTATAAGAAGGCTCAAATAAAAGGAAAAGAATGAAAGAATGTGAAATATAGCATGCTTCAAACAATATCAGTTATTTTTTCTCTTAGAGGCCAATAGTATTCCTCATTAGTCCTTTAGGATTGTCTTGGATCATTAAATTGCTGAGAAGAGCTAAGTCATTCACACTTCTTCATTGGACAATCGTCCTGTTACTATGTAAAATATTCTCCTGTTTCTTCTCAGTTCACTTTGCATCAGTTCACATAAGTCTTTTCAAGGTATTAAGATTTGATATAAAGAAAAACTTCATAATGATAAGAGATGTCCAAAAGTGGACTGCCTCTAAAGTTGTGAGGTTCCCTTTTCTTGTAGTTTGATATTTTATATTAGGTTTTCCTTTCACATATAGTTTGCCCTATATGGCCACTGATATCTTTTTCCAACACTAAAATTCTGTGATTCTCTGAAGGCAGCCTGTGATTACCTGCCCTATTGCCCACCCAGGTTATTATTAAGATTATGACTCTACAGATAACTATATAGAACTAATAATGTAAGTACAAGCCATGGAATCAGTAGGCCCAGGCTTGAGACCTGATTTGAATATTTCCTAGCTGTGTGATTGTAGACAAATCACCTCCACTCTCTGAGTCTCCTCATTTCTAAAATCTGGATAATGCTTATTTCTCAAATACTTACCATTCAATATTGTGCATTAGAGGATTGAACAATAAAGTGCTATATGAGAGCTAAAGTCATTAGAGTATAAGGATATCAGGTTAAGATGTGTTAGATTTGGCATTCAAGTTGTACTTTAAAACCTTGATAATCTCTTAAGTGCAACCAAAAACCCAGATTAAAATGCCATTGAGAAATATTTAACAAAATAAGTAAAAATACCAAACAGATAATGTTCATTTGTATTTCCCTGTGTCAATATGTAACCACAAGGGATCCATATCTATTTGAGATTGACATCAGTGCTTTAAAAGACCAACAAGAATTTTGCAGGCTCATAAAGGAAGCGAGAAAATCCAATGAATAAAACAGTACATATGAGAACACAACAGTGTTGCTGAAATCATCCAGATGAGAACAATGAGGCTAACCCAAGGTGGTAATCTGAAAGAAAAGGATAAAACAAATAAGTAGTATTGCAGATGTAGATACAAAGGAATTTAATAACCCTTTGGATGTGATGGTGGGTTCAGCAAGAGGGAAGATTCAAAGATAACCAAGTCTAAGGCTGTGACTAAAGATGAGAGATGGTACTATTAACAGGAATAGAAAAGTCAGGGGAAAAAAAGGTACATTGGAGAGAAAAGTCAATGAATCAGTCAATAAAGTTTTAAGTGCCAATTTTGTGCTGTTCACAATGATAGATGATAGACATTCAAAGACAAAATCTATAACAGTAATATAGTCCCTACCATCAAAGTGCTTATATTCTAACAAGAAAAGTATGTATACATGAAAGCATACTGGGGGAAAAAAACATGTCCATACAAAGTAAATTCAAGATTACTGGGGGATAGCGGAATTTTAGTAGCTGCAAGTTTCAAGAAAAGTCTCATATAGGAAAGTAGTGTTTACATTGCTCTTTGAAGAAAATCAGAGATGCTGAAATGTGGAGGTTCAGAGAGAGTGCAGGCAAAGGTGATAGTGCATGCAAAGGACTTAAGGGACTACAAGGACCAACGGTCTACAATTAGTCAATGAACATTCGAAATATTGACTATATCAGCTCCAACTCATCCACCTCCCTTGTCCAGGTCTTCATCACTTCTCAATAGGACTTTTGCAACAGCATCCTAGCTGATGTCTCTGTTTCCACAGTTTCCAATCTCCAATCTATACCCTGACAAATCCTTTCTTTATTAAGTGTTTGGAACCCTGTAGGTAACACTTCATTTCCCAGTAGCCACTCTGCTTGGTATTGGCTTCATGAACAACAAGATGTGGTATTCCATGCTGGACTTCAGGTTGGAGTTTATGACTTTGCCTTTTAGACCTTCAATTAATGAGGAGAGACAAGTGAGGATGACAAGAAAGTGTTGTGTATCAAACCTGAGTTAATTTGCATGGTGTTAGTATTCAAGGGGATGAGCTTTTCTTGGGGAAGACATGATATTCTATGAATTCAAACACTGGACTGGGCTGCCTGGACTATATAGTACAGGTACTGAAGTAAGATGCAGTTTTTGTCTGGAAAGGTGGTTTATTTGTCAGATTATGGTGATCTTTAAATGCCAAAGAGTTTATATTTTACTCTGAAGAAAATTTTTGTTAGCTCTTTATTCTCAAAGAGGACCAATGACATCAGGAGGTGATTATCTTGACTTGTAAGTGAATTGGATTTAAGTGAAGCAGAGCAGTGCAAAGTCATCAGCCTCACTCCTTCAGAGTCATTAGAGTCAAGTGGCAAGATATAAGTCAGGAAGACTGGTGATGGCCTAGTCTGGAGACAATAGGGAGTCAGGGGAACTTCTTGAGCTAGAACCGGCATGGCCTGATCCATTAGTGAATATGATGTTGGAAGTTGGTTGAATGATGGATTGGATAATCAAAACTCTGGAGGCAGAGACATCAATTAGGATACTGTTGCAAAGGTTCTGTTGAGAAGTGATGAAGGCCTTAACTAGGGAGATAGCCAAGCTGAAAAAGAAAGAAACTGATACACGATATGCTGAGAAATTTAATTGTGAGTATTTTGAGTTTAAGGGACAATGACATGGAGAAAACCAAAGGCAATTAGAAATGTGAGACTAGACTTTGGATAAGAAATCAGCATTGGAGAATTTATTGTGCCCACTTTATTTCTGCTAAAATGATGAGTATTATGTTGTGATGGCACAAAGGGAATTAATTTATATGCAGACATATAGACGAATGAAAAAAACCTACTTAAAGAGCTCATTTGATTCATAATAGTTTTCTTTATGATGCCTATCTCTACTTATTTTCAGCCTTGGATCAGTCCTTGTTGTCTTTTCTTTGTCATGATCCTGCAAGGGAGCAGATACTATTCACCAGTTTGAAATATCTGAGTTAACAAGAAACCTAACATTTATATGCAACTGCATTTTCAAGCTAAATGCATTATAAACATACAGTTCTGTCAACCTTTCTCAATTTTGACAGTCAGTCAGATTTTGCTTTCATGCAGTGGTATGTATCTATGGTATCCATCCAGTGGATTTGGTTCTATGTGTCAGAGAGGAGAGTATGAAATGAATGTTAAAAGGGAGTTGATTCAAAGCCCATTGGTTAAAATTGATCTCAAGCAAATGAGGATTCAGCTGCCTTTGATCTGATATTGGATGTTTTCTCAGCATTCGCTAGTGCGACTCCACTGAAAATGAGTTATCTCCTTTATTTCACATGTGGGATAGCTGTGAGATTATGAAGAATGGAATTGTGATTCTCCCAAGAGATTTCCAACAAAGTGAGAAGAGAATGAACAAGTAGCCTTTCCTTTAATTTGCATTATGTTCCAACAACATTTGCTTGAAGGGTTTTCCTGGATAGTATGTTGTAGTGCTTTGAATTTAGAATCAGAAGACCTGGGTTTGAGTACCAACTTTAGTAACTTACTCACGACTTTAGGCAAGTCACTTAGCACTTCTATTTCCTCTTCTGCCAAAGAGGGGTTTGATCTAGACCAGGTGTGGGGAACCTGAGGACTCGAGGCCATATGTGGTGCTCTAGGTCCTCAAGTTCAGCCCTTTAGCTAAATCCAAACTTCACAGAACATATGAAGTTTGGATTCAGTCACAGAGCTGCACTATGCACCTTTACACCCTGATCTAGACTTTTAAGATTGCTTCTAGATCAAATAGTTCGAGTGTTAAATGATTCTGTGAAATTTATAGAAAGAAGTTTGCTGTTAGGTGAGGGACCAATTCGACGGCCCTTGATTAACTTTAATACGACAACAACAACCAATGCAGTGATGTAGTACTGGAGCATTATCCAGAGTCTAATCTTCCTTTAAGGACTAATTCAAACCTTAGCATATCTATAAATATATCTTCAACTTGCAGCAATTATTCTCTCCTCCATATTCTTGAAATGTTTACTGTACTGCTCAATTGAAAATTTGTCATGTGATGTCTTATATTGTTTGTATGTATGTGTATGTGTATGTGTATTTGTGTATGTGTATGTGTATGTGTAAATGTATGTGCATGTGTATGTATATGTATATTTATACATGATGGCACATTGGTACCTTCTTCAAGACAATAAATATGCTAAGGAAATTCAAATTCACTTGGATCATACCTTGGAAAGACTTCTGAATACACACAGACATTTTTTAAAGATTTTTCTTAATCATGTAATTAAATAAAAACAGTTATAGAATGTGTCTCTGTGATGCAAGAATTCTCCAAAGCACTTCTAGTATGTGTCATCATGACTATCCCAGAAATATGTGCTCTAGCCATTCCGAAGTGGGCAGTAGTCTGTTTAGCAGCTAATACATGATTCATGTTCCTCATCCCATAAACATGCGATTTCCTCCACTAGAGTGTAAATTCCTAGAGAATATGCACACATGTTTTATATTCCCAAAGCTTAGTGCAGTGCTCAGAATAGAGTAGCTCACACAGAAATATATTTGTTAAAAGGGTGGCTAGGTGGTGCTGTAAATAGAGCACCAGCCCTGCAGTCAGGAGGATCTGAGTTCAAATCTGGCCCCAGACACTTAACACTTTCTAGCTGTGTGACCTTGGGCAAGTCACTTAACCCCAAATGCCCTCCTAAAAGAGGGAGAAAAACAAGAAACATATTTGTTATTTTTACACAATGAATGTCTTTATTGTATTCATTGGCTACTACTAAAATAAAATGAAATTTTATACTCATTTATCAAGTATTTATTATTTGTTTAGGCACTGGACTAGGTGCTAAAACAAAAATGAAACAGTTTTTGTTTTTGAGGCACATACATTCTCTTGACAGCAGGTCTCTTTGAGGATTTCTTAGCAATTTATAATCTTTGCTATTGAATTAATCCCTCCAATTACTAATAGCTTCTATAATTATAGGATAGGTCAGTTAGGTGGTGCAGTAGATAAAATGTCTGACCTAAAGTCAAGAAGATATGTTTAGAAATTCAAATTTGTCCGCAGATAGTTACTAGCTGTGTGCCTCTGGACAAGTTACTTAACTTGGTTTGCATCAGTATCCTATGGATTCATTATTCTTTCCACTGCTTTTGTGAAGCTGAAGTTCCTGTTTTATTTCAACAAAACAAATAATAATAGCTCTCATTTTGTAATGATACTGGGATTTGAAAATATTCCATGCCCCTTGAACTTGCTGATGTAGCAGGAAGGGGTGGAGCAAGAGAAAGCCAGAACCAAGCTAGCTTCCTTGCCAGTGACTGGAAGCAGCGGCAGCAGCTGTGGCACAGTGGTGGCAGTGGTGGAAGCAGTGCTAACTCCTTTTTCTGTAAGCCTACCAGAGTCTCTGCTAAGGACTCCTGCTGAGGACTGCCAGGGACCAGAACTGAGGAAGGGCTGGAGCTGTTAGGAGGAAGCTGCCTAGACACTGAGCAGTTGTTGTGAGTGAGAGGAGGACCTTTGCCTTGAGGTAGCCTGTCCTGTTTTGGAGGCTTGAGAATGTGGGTGTTTACTACTTTAACTACATGTGCCAATTTCATAACTACTGTGTGGCTTTGACTTTTTGGTTTTGGGACTCAGTTTTCCTATGACTCATGGAGGTCAATGTTCTCATTTTCTCATTTTATAGATGGGGAAATTGCCATTCACTGATGAGACAGCTAGAACATATAGTACATGTAACATTAAACTTTAAATGAGGGATTTTGTCTTAGAAACTTATTAGCTATTTGACCCTGGGCACATAGGCAAGTCATTTATTTTCTCTTATCCTCAGTTTCCTCAACTATAAAATTAACATAATAATTGTAGGCCCCATTTCCTTAGGGGTATTATGAGAATCAAATGACATAACACAATAAAGTACATTGCAGACCACATAGCACCACATAACACTACTATTATTATTGTTGTCATTCATAGCTACACAGGCAAAAATTACCTTATGTGGCTATTGTGCTAATCAGTTGAACACATCATCACAATAATAATTCATTCTTCTACTTCAGCATTCAACCTGGTGCTCCAGCTCTTTGTCCTGGAGCATTCTTTAATGGTGAGAGTTCAAGAATATAATTTCTGGAAAGGATATGTCAATTGATTGGCCTGTGGCTCTACTCACTCTCCCTGTGACTTCCCAGACCAAAAGAAGGCATCTTGGCTATCAAACTTTTATATTTGTTTTTGTCCCTTAGGAGAATGTAGGCTTCTTTAGGACTAGGAATATCCTTCCGGGTTAAGATTGCTTTTTATCTTTGTGTCCAAGTGCTTGGCATTATGCCTGGAATAGATGAACGATTTAATATATTTTTATTCATGCCTATGTAAGTATATAGTGGAATATTTATTATTAATAATATTAAAGAGATATGCTGCAGCCAGTTCAAATCAGTTCATGAAAACTGATGTTTGAATATTCACTGTGAGCATTTATAGCTCAGAAATTAGCAAATGCTAAAAATCAATGTTTGATTTGCTATTTTGTTGATTGTCTAGAGTCTGGACTTGAGAAAGTGATGGAAAAAATATCAATAATACAGATTAAGGGGCAGCACAGTGAATAGAGCACTAGCTCTGGAGTAAGGAGAACCTAAGTTTAAATTCGGCCTCATGCTCTTAACACTTACTAGCTGTGTGACCTTGGGCAAGTTACTTAACCCCAACTGCCCTGCCTTTCCCCATACAAAAAGCAAAAAAATAAACAATACAGATTAAGCATAAAATTCTGTCCATGTACATTGCCAAATTCTGAGAGCTAATTGATACATATTTACCATCACATCCCTGAAAATAGCTTACATTAAAATGTCCCTTTACACCTTACTGCTTTTCTAACTAACCTGAGAGGTAAATAGTACAAGAAATTTTTTTTAAAAAATATTCATTTTGTTGTTTACATCATTCATTACCATGAGCTTTTGAGTTACAAATTTTTCCCCATGTTTCCCCCACCCACCACCCCAAAGCAGCCATCTCACTGTATAACCCCTCCCCCAATCTGCTCTCTCCAATGTCCTCCCCCATCGGCTCTCTGACTTTCTGGTAGGAGAAGATGGATCTCCCTACCCCACTGCCTATATATCTTAATTCCCAGTTGAATGTAGTTAATAATAATATACATATATATGTATATATATATATATATATATATATTAACCCAATTCTGTCTCTCCCTGTCTCCTCTCATTCTATTCCTCTCCTACATCATAATTTTAAAGTATCATCCCTTCCCATTCAATTGATCCTGAGCCCTCTATGTATACATACACGCACATGCTCAGATATGTATTCATACATACATACAAAATATGTGTGTGTGTATACCCTCCTATGTAGACATATGTGTACATGTACGTGTATATACATTTGTATTATCTTCACCTATCCTAATACTGAGAAAAGTTTCATAAGTTACAATTATGGTTTTTCCATGTTGGCATGTAAATAGTTCAACTTTAAGGTCCTTATTATTTCTTTCCCATGTTTACCTTCTCATGCTTCTTGTATTTGAGTGTCCAATTTTCTTTTCAGTTCTGGTTTTTTCAGCAAGAATGCTTCAAAGTCCTCCACCTCATTAAATGACCATATTGTATCCTGGAATATTACACTCAATTTTGTTTGGTAGGTGATTCTTGGTTTTAATCCTAGCTCTCTTGATCTCCAGAATATCATATTCTAGGTCCTTCAGTCCCTTAATGTAGAAGTTGATAATTCCTGGGTATCCTAATTGTGTTTTGATAGTATTCAAATTGTTTCTTCTTGTAATATTATCTCTTTGATCTGGGAACTCCAGAACCTGGCCATAACACTCTTAGGAGTTTTCATTTTGAGATCTTTTGCAAGAGTTGATTGGTGAATTCTTTCATGTGCTATTTTGCTTCTGGTTCTAAAATAGGGCAATTTTCCTTGAGAATTTCTTGAAGGATGATTTCGAGGTTTTTTTTTTTGATCATGGCTTTCAGGTAGTCCAATGATTTTTAAATTGTTTCTCCTGGATCTATTTTCCAAGTCAGTTGTTTTTTCAAGGAGATATTTCACATTGCCTTCTATTTTTTCATTTATTTGGATCTGTTTAAGAATATCTTGATTTCTCATAAAGTTATTTGCTTCCATTTGTTCCACTCTGATTCTGAAGGAATTATTCTCTTCAGAAAGTTTTTGATATTCTTTTTCCATCTGGCAAATTTGACTTTTTAGGGCATTCTTCTCCTCATTGGCTTTTTGGGCCTCTTTTGCCATTTGAGTAAATCTATTTTTTAAGGTGGTGTTTTCTTCAGTCAAGTTGTTGACTCTCTGTTCATGATTTTCTTGCATCATTCTCATTTACCTTCCCAATTTTTCCTCCACTTCTCTTATTTGGTTTTCAAAATCTTTCTTAAGCTGCTCTATGGCTTGTAGGCATTCTTTATGTTTCTTGGAAGCTTTTGGTGTGGAGTTCTGACTGTGTTGTCTTCCTCCATTCCATGCTTCAATCCTTTTTGTCCCCAAAGAAGGAATCTAAAGTTCGATTGCTATTCTTACTTTGCTTCCTTTGCCTGCTCATGTTCCCAGTCAATTACCTGACTTTTTAACTCTGTGGAACTCTGCTTTCAGAGGGGAGAGATCTGTCCCAAATTGCTGGGCATTTCACAGCTGCCGGAGCTATTAGGAGGCTGCAGCCACCCCCACCAGCTTTGGCTCACTGAAAACGCACCTCAAGACCAACACCCAAGACCACAACTAGGATGGAGGCTGCTCAATGCAAGTGCACTTAGCCTCTGAACAATCACTTGCCCCCCCCTCCCCGCAACCCCCCCCCCCCACTCTGCAGTCTGCAAGCCGGGAGCTTCTGAAGCAGCCATGAGGAAGCAGGTGTAGGGACTTGGCTTCTCCTACTTCGTTTCCCTGGAGGCCGTTTGGTCAGACTGCTTTTCTCCCTCAGATTTAATGGAATTCCACTGAACTTTCACTTAGTCCTTTTTTTTGTGGCTTGACAATTCTGGAGACTACCACAGCTGCCACTGATCCACTCTCCTGGAGGCTCCACCTTTGTCTTCTCCTGGCCACCCTGGGGCCAAGCTATGGTTTCAGGCTGGGCTGGTTTCAGCTGCCAGTGTGTTGTGATGAGTCCTTCATGCTGAGCTTCTTTCAGTGGGAGATGTGTTTTTCTGTATTTTTTGCATGAGTTGTGGAGCCCTAAAATCTGTTTAGAGTTATAATTTATGGGCATCTGAGGTGGCTATGTGGGAGCTGAGGCGTTTTCCTGCTTCTAAGCTGTCACTTTGGCTTCGCCTAGAGGCAAATTATTAACAATTAAAGGAAAAATCCCTTCAAAAAACTAATAATAAAATATTAACCAGAACTCTGAAGTTCTGCCTTACACCCAAAAAGCTGGCAAAGATGACAAATGGTGGAACTTATCAGTATTGGAGAGGACGGAGAAAGACAATAATATTATTTTATTCTTAGTGGAATTGTGGATTGGACCAATATTCTGGAAAGCAATTTTAGACTATGCTAATAATTACTCAAATATCCATACAATTTGACTCAGTCATCTTTTTTCTAAAAAAAGAAAAAAAATTAAATGATTAAATTAAAGGTCTTATGTATAACAAAACATGCATGACAAAAATTCCATGTAATCATAACCAAGTATATAGATACTCATCAGTTAGGGAACTGCATAATAAATGCTGACACATGTATAAGATGGAATAGTATTTATGGTCAAATAAAAAACAATGAATATGATCAATTCAAAGAAACAAAGGAAGATTCATATAAAATGATTTAAAGTGAAGTAAGAAGAATAGTGAAATAATATACACAATTATTAAAACATGTAGATTCAAAAATATAAATCAATTAAAACCATAAACTATAATCATTTAATGATCAAATTTAGCTTAAAATAAAATATGACAGATTATGCCTTCTTCCCCTTCTTTGCAAAAGCAAGAGACCATGGATATGGAATATTGACTGAAAGACTCCATTCATTTGATTGAAGGGTTTTATTTTTCTTCTCATATTTTTTTGTTCATTTTAAAGGTCTTCTTTATGGGAAAGGAGGGAGAAATATATTGAAAAATGTAGGTGATGAAAAAAGATATAAATAAATCAATAAAAATATAAATCCTGTTTTATACAAAAGAGAATGCAAAAGTATTGAGGAATGGTCTTTTTATTCCTTTGCTTGAATAAAATGGGAATAAAAGTACTGTTGCTTTCTGATCAAAAGCAAGAGCTACAAAGAGCACTGTGGAAGGTTGATGTTGGAGTGAGAATGCTCTGCTTTCAAATCACTCCCTTCTTGAAAACTATTGACTGTGTGCTTCTGGGAAAGACAATTACCATCTCAGTGCCCTCCAGAAACTCTTTGAGACAGTTAGTTATTGAGTAATATCTAACCTGGAAGTCTCACTAAGAGATTTACAAATCCAGACTACGTTTTGAAAAACACATTTTATTTTATTAGTTAAAAAAAAAGTTAAATAATCCTCAAATTGTTGTAGTAAATAGAATCTGAACACAGTGAATATTTTTAACATATCACTACAAAATTCTAATAAGTATTTTATCTAATGTCTTAATCAATATTTATTAATATAGTGAGTGACCTGGAACTTTTTTCTCTAGTTTTCCATCTATCTTATATGTATAGCTATGTTTATATACTATGATTTCAACTCTAACTCCATATGATTCTAGTTCAGGCTCTGGGTATAATAATATCATAAATAATAGAACAGATTTAAGCTTCATTACAAAGCAGTAATTATCAAAACAATTGAGTACTGGACAAGAAAAAGAGTGGTGGGTCAGTGGTATAGATAAGGTACACAATATACTGTAGCAAATGACCATAAAAATCTGTTTGAAAACCCAAAGATCTAACTTTTGGGGGCAATAATTCATTATTTGACAAAAATTAATGGGGAAACTAAAAAGCAACCTGGCAGAAGCTAGGCACCATCTCACACTATATACCAAGATAAAGTCAAAACTGCCCCATGCATTAGACATTAAAGGTGATATCATAAGCAAATCGGGAAGCATGGGAAAATATACTTTTCAGACCTGTGGATAACCAAGAGTTTATGACTAATTAAGAGAGAGGATCACAAGAAGTAAAATGGATAATACTGATAAGAGATTTAAAAAAAAGGTTTTATAGAGATAAAACTAAGGCAGACTAAATTATAGGGAAAGAAGAAAACTTCGGGAAAATGTACAGCTTTTTCTCTGATGAAGGCCTCATTTCTCAAATATATAGAGAAGTGAGTTAAATTTATAAAAAATTTGAATAATTTCAAAATTAATAAATGGTCAAAAGGTATGAATAGTCAGTTTTTGGAAGAAGAAGTCAATGTTATCAATAGCCATATAAAATGCTCTAACCATTTACTGGAAAAATGCAAGTTAACGTCATACCTGTGAGATGGATTACTGAGACCAAAAAGGAAAATTACAAATATTGGAGGGGGGTTGAAAAATTGGGACACTGATGCACTCTTGGTGGAACTGTGAACTTGTCCAATCTTTTTGGACATCATTTTGCCCAAAGGGCTATGAAACTCTGTATACCCTTTGACTTAGTAAGATTACTGCTATGTCTATATCCCAAAGTGATCAAAGAGAAAAGAAAACCACTAATATGTACAAAAATACTTATGGTACCGCTTTGTGGTAATAAGGAATTGGAAATTAATGGGATGCCTGTCCCGGGGGGTATGGCTAAACAAGTTGTAAGGCAGCTAAGTGGTGTAGTGGATAAAGCATCAGCCCTGGAGTCACAAAGAACTGAGTTCAAATCGGTTCTCAGACACATACTAGCTGTGTGACCTAAGTCATTTATCCCTGTTTGATTCAGTTTTCTCATCTGTATAATGAACTGGAGAAAGAAATGTCAAACCACTCCTATATCTTAGCCTAGAAAAAACAAAACAAATGGGGTCATAGAGACAGACATGACTGGAACAAAAGACTGAACAAAGTGTGGTATATTAGTATGATAGATTTCTATCATGCTATGAGAAATGAGGAAGGGGATGGTTTGGGGAAAACCTGGGAAGACTTAAATGAACTGATGTAAAGTGAAATGAGCAAAATTAAGAAAATGTACATAATAACAGAAGTATTATAATGATGATCAGCTGTGAAAGACTAATCAATATGATGATCCAACACAATTCCAAAAGACCTGGTATGAAAAATGCTCTTCATATCTAAAGAGCAAAATGATAGACTCTGGGTACAAATTGAAGCATACATTTTCCACTTCTTTTTTTTTAACACTATGGCTAATATGGTGTAATGCCAAGCATGGACAGCTTTCCAGAGGGCTACTGCTGTGAACAGCTTTTCAGGTTCTGATTACACAGTACAGTGAAGACTCTATTTATTCAATAACAAATCAGAGCAAAAATTTTCAGAGATAGAAATAGGAAAATTCCATGATCTCCCCCACAACCACCTGAAATACCTACAAAATATGACTCCAAACAAATTTTAGAGCTACAGAACCTACAAAGTGACAGAGAGAAACAAATCTCATGTAAAATCAGCCTGGCAGTCCTATAGAAAGATAAATCACTGCGTCCTGGGAGCCAAGCTCAAAAGCTCATGAGCAGCGGTTTTAACCCCAGGACACCTATGACCAGTAGCAGCTGGAGTGGACGTTGGGAGAGTGGATCACCACCAACTGTGGTGGTTTCCAGAATTATCAACCCGTAAATGCCAAAGACAAAGTAAATGGTCAGTGTGGAAATCTGTTGGAACTGGGGGGCACTCAAGAAAATGATCCAGCTCTCTCCCCAGGGCAAGAAGCAGCAGAAGTGTAGTGGCTGTGCAGGTACCACATGGCTGCTTCCAGAGCTCCTGGCCTGCTGATCATAGAGGGAACAAGCAACCATTCAGAGGGTAATTGCTCTTGCTGTAATTTGCTTTGATCTGGATCACTGTCCTGGGTGGAGGTCAGTAGGACAGAGCTTGTGGGGGCTTCAGAGAGGCACCCAACTAATAGGTCCATAAGCTGTGAAAACACCAGAAATTTGGGACAAAGCCCTCCTCTCTGTAAAAAGAATTCTTCTGTGGCAAAGAGCTCAAAAGTCAAGTAATTGAATGGCAACATGAGCAAGCAGAGGAAGCAAAGTAAGCACAGCAATCAAACCTTAAATTGCTTTTTAGGGACAAAAATCAAACAATGGAATGGAAGAAAGACAACAAAGTCAGGACTCCTTCATCAAAAGCTTCCAAGAAAAATATGAACTGATTACAGACCATTGAGGAGCTCAAGAAGGATAATAAAAATCAAATAAGAGAAGAAGAAGAAAAAATTGGGAAGAGAAATGAGAATGGTGCAAGAAAATTATGTAAAGCAAGTCAATAACCTCACTGAGGAAAAGAACACCTTAAAAAATAGACTGGGGTGGAGTCTACATGGTGGCATAGAAGCAAATAAACTCCATGAGCTCCCCCCCCCCCCATAACCACCTCAAATATCTATAAAATATGACTCACAACAAACTTTGGAGCTACAGAACCCATAAAGCCCAGCCCCATGTGAGCCCATGGTTTTAACCCCAGGGTATCCATGATCAGCTGTAGCTGGAGGGATTTTGGGAGAGTGGATCACCAGCACCTGTGGCCTTTTCCAGGTTTTGGACAAGCATGTTTGTCAGCCTCATTTGTTTCATCTATGAAATGGACATTAATATCAGCTATCTCATTGGAGTTATTGTGAGTAAGAAATGTTATGATGGATGAAAAGTTCTCTGTAAACTAGAAGGCAATTTATAAATAGGAACTATTATTATTATTATTCTAGCCCACTGGTGTTAGGCTTGACTGATAAGATATAAAGAAGTTTATATGTAAATATATCATGATCTTGTATAGCTATCTAAATCTCCCTAAAAAATTGCCCTTACAACATTGGAAATCCATATGTATTATTTGACTACTATTTTAATGGTATTATTTTGCTATATACACATATACATGCCCATACATACACACTACAGATACATTATTACATATGCCATTACATATTTCATTCTAAATGAAATATTATTTAGAATAGTAATCTATTATATATGCATGTTTATAAAAAGAAAGCATACACATGCCATTTGAATGATAATATTACAATATAAGTGTATATGTATATACACAATCTCTTTCTGTGTTTGTGTGTATATGTATGTGACATACACGTGCAGACAAGGACACATTTGGTCAACTGCACATGGAGAAAGTCATGCTTTAATGCTAGGTGCCCTGAGCTTTCTAGTATCAAAATTAAATTCTAATTTGCAATATGACTTACTACAATGAAAAGGTCTGAAGAACATGTTGTGCATTTCTCCTTTGTGACTTCACATACTTAAAGGCTAATACCAGATCATCTTGACTTTTTCAGGAAAAAAAGCACAAGTGCTTCAGTGGAGGATATGGTACTAGAAGAAAAAGGTCCTTAAAGGAGTAAAATGGACACAAGTTCACTTTTCTATCCTATTTCAGTTTACTAAGTGCCATACTTGTTAAGTATGGAACTTTATAAAATTGCATACTGGCAGGGATCTCAAAGAGCTGTTCAAGGTCAATAAGCAGTTTTTTATTATCATAACCAAAGGAGTTAGTCATTGATACATGTGGATTTGAATGTTTTGCAGTAATTTCCTGGGTGAAGGCAGAGTATATCATGAAAAAACAAAATGCTGTCTCAGTGACTTGGTAATAATTCTTGACATTTGATAGCAGTTTTGAGTTTTATCATCATCTTCTCCAATATTATACAAAAGTTATATTGCACTTTAAGGTTTACAAAGCTCTTTACATATATTATTTCATTTTCAGATACATAATTTGGTCTTTACCAAAAGCCAGTGATAAAGTAATTTGACAAATTTTGCTGTATTTTTCCCCCATTGTTGAGATGAAGAAATTGGTGTTCAGAGAGACTAAATGATTAAGCACCTGAAGATATACAACTGAGAATTGTACCTTTATCCACAAGACCAGAATTCTATATTCTTACCTGTGTATATGCCATTTCTCCTTCTCAGCCTGTGCTTCTTGAAGTTACAAGGATCTTGAAAGAAAGAATGGTTTTAATGGTTTAATGGTTTAAAATAATATTATTTTCCCCACTACCTAGGAAGTGCCTTACCCAGAGTAAATGCTTAGTGAATGTTTGTTTTAAAGAATTAAAACTTTGCCTCTGTTTGTTGCATAAAGTTACACAGAGATGACAGCTGTCATTTATTTTTCTACATAACTCTGGAATCCTTTTTGGGGGACAAAAAGGATCAAAGCATGGAAGGGCAGGAAGACAACACAGTCAGTAATCCTGCACCAAAAGCTTCGAAGAAAAATATATAAGTAGTGACAGGCCATAGAGGAGCTTAAGAAGGGATTTGAAAACCAAATAAGAGACGTGGCGAAAATATTGGCAAGAGAAATGAAAATGATGCAAGAAAATCGTGAAAAGTGAGTCAATAACCTGACTGAAGAAAATATCACCTTAAAAAATACACTAACTCAAGTGTCAAAAGAGGCTCAAAAAGCCAATGAGGAGAAGAATACCTTAAAAATAGAACTGGACAGATGAAAAAAGAATGTCAAAAGCTCACTGAAGGGAATAATTCCTTCACAATTAGATTGTAGTAAATGAAAACTAATGACTATGAGAAATCAAATTAAGAAATTAAATAGATCCAAACAAATGAAAAAATAGACACAATTTGATATATCTCATTGGAAAAAAAAACATTGACCTGGAAAATAGATCCAGGGGAGATAATTTAAAAATTATTGGACAATCTGAAAGCCATGATCAGAAAACAAACAAACAAACAAACAAACCTAGAAATCATCCTTAAAGAAATTCTCAAGGAAAATTGCCCTGATATTTTAGAATCAAAGGGCAAAATAGAGGTTGAAAGAATTTATTAATCACTTCTAGGAAAAGATCCCCAAAAGAAAACCCCTAGGAATATTATAGCCAAGTTCCAGAGTCACCAGATCAAGGAGAAAATGTTACAAGCAGCAAAGATGAAAGAATTTAAATATTGTGGAAACACAATCAGGATAATAGAGGATCTGACAGCTTCTGTGTTGAGGAATCAATGGGCTTAGAATATGATATTCTGGAGGTCAAAGGAGCTGGGATTAAAACCAAGAAGTAGCTGCCCAGCAAAACTGAGTATAACGTTTCCAGAGAAAGTATGGTCATTCGATGAGGTGGAGGACTTTCAAACTTTCTTGATGAAAACGTCAGAGTTGAATACTAAATTTGATATTCAGATACAAGAAGCAAGAGAAGCATGAGAAGGTAAACAGGGAAACGAAATTATAAGGAACTTATCAGACTTGAGCTATTTACATTTCTACATGGAAAATGATAATTGTAACTTATGAAACTTCTCAGAATGAGGATAGGTGAAAGGAATATGAATGTGTATGCATATATATACATTGGGAGACTCAGTCTACACACACATGTATATATGTGTGTGTGTGAATGTGTGTATATGTATGTATACATATATGTGTGTGGATTGATATAGGAGGGTATATGTGCATATAAATATATATGTGAGTGTGGGTATATATGCGTACATGTATACACAGGCAGAGGGCACAGGATCAGTTGAATAGCAAGGGATGATATTTAAATAAAATTAAGAGGTGAGAGAAGAACATAATGAGGACACATAGGGAGAGACAAAATAGGGTCAGTTATATCATATAAAAGAGGCAAGAGAAAACTGTTGCAATGGAGGGGAAGAACAGGAAGGCAAAATGGAATGTGTCAAAGGTACTCTCATTGAAATTGACTTAAGAAGGGAACACCTTACACACTAAATTTGGTGTCTTACCCTACAGGAAAGTAGGGATGAAGGAGATAAAAGGGGGGATAATAGATGGGAGGGCAGATTTGGTGGGGAGGAAGTTAGAAGCACACACTTTTGAAATGGGACAAGGTCAAAGTAGAAAACTGAATTAGTGGGGGGCCAGAGAGGATGGAGCAAAATATAGTCGGTCTTTCATGATACATCCATTATGGAAATGTTTTGTGTAACTATACGTGTCCAACCTACATTGAATTGCTTATCTTCCCAGTAAAGGTGGGCAATGAGGAAAGAAGGGAAAGGATCCGGAATTTAAAGTTTTGAAATTGTCTTTAAAAAAATATTACCATTGTTTTATATGCAACTGGGAAATATGATATACAGTCACTGTAGTATGGAGATCTAACTTGTACTACTGGAAAGTTGGAGGGGGTTTCGGGTAGGATATAGGAGAGAGAAATTGGGGGAGGAGATATTCAGTGGGATAATTATTTTTGTGTGGTAGGTAGGGGAAAGGCAGGGATAAAATTTATATCTCAAAATCTTGTGGAAATGAATGTTGTAAACTAAAAATAAACAAAAAATAATTTAAAAAAGATAAATATTAAATTTTTCAAAAAACATTGACAGAAAATCAAGGTACAAGTTTCACAATATTACAACTTATCATAGAAAATCAAAATACAGCATTTACAATGTTACAACTTATCACTAAAATGGCCGCATGGTTTTCTCCACAGTGCTCACATGGTTTTGAACAAAGTATAATCATTTAGACAGTTAATCACTTAGTAATACAATCATTCATTCAACTCAATCACTCAATCATCCTTAAAGAGACTTGACTTCTTTATGGTCACAAAATACAAAAGCCAAAGTTTTCCACTTATGGAGCACACTAAGTTACAAATTAGTCACTATTCAATCATCATTTGTTATTCAGTCATCAGAAAATACACAGGCCATCTACCCCTCTGTCACAAGTAAATCATAATCTTTTTAGTCAGTACACAGTGTCCAAGTAAAGTCTTCTTTCAGCTGTATTTGGGGTAGGCTCTCAGATTCCCTGGATCCCTTCCATGGTCACAGGTCCTACCTGGATTCAGCAAACTGCTACCTGTGTTCAAAGGCAGACAGCTCCCATCTCCTTGTCTAGCTCACTGTGCAGTTCCTGTTCCACACTGAAGATTACAGTGTCCAATTCACCTTAAATCCTTCACAGTCTCTGTTCCTGGGAAGTCCATGCTTAACAAAGTCACAGACTGACAAAATACTGGCACCATAGTCATGCTTTCTCAGTCTACTAAAGCTCTGGCTGGTTTGCAGAAATCCTCAGTAGCTTGGTTGGCTCTTGGACTCAGCCAAAGTTTCAGTTGGTTCTCAGAATCAAAATCATTTCATCCAGATTCTCACAATGAAAATCATTCTCTCCAACCTGGGTCTCTTTTCCTCAGCCTCCAGAACCTGCATCCAAAAAGATCTTAAATCATAGCTAAGGCTTCACCTTATATGCCTATTAGCTGCTCCCTGTTCTGCCCCTTCCTGTTACATCAGCAAATTCCTGTTATGTGAGCAAAAGGGGTTCATACCTTTTGTTTCTTAAATGAGTCTTGATCTAATTAATTTCGAATTAGGTGCTTAAGTCCCTGTCAGCTTTGCCAATATAAAGGGATCAAATTACATTACTATTACATATGGAAATATGTTTTGCATGATGTCACATGTGCAATTCATCATATGTCTTGCCTTTTCAATTGTGAAGGGAAGAAAGAAAAAGGGATAGAGAGAGAATTTGGAAAGCAAAATAAAAATGTTAACAATAAAGAATAATTTAAAAAGAATAGATTATATTTTATCAAATTAAAAAAAACTTTGTATTGATGTGGGATTGTTACTTGAGGTCACATTCTGTGTACCATCATGGCATTAACTTGTCAAGGATAGGAACAGAATACAGAGGGGTGGGAGAGTGGGGAGCAAATAGAAAAAAAAACAACCAAAAAAGGTGAAAAAAGGAGAAAAATGTTATTGTATATAATTAAGATGATTTCATTATGAATTATTTTAAAACAATGAAAATCACACAAAAAATGAGAAAGGACAAATGAAATCCCTTGTAATTAAAAAAAAAGGAAAACAAGGAACTCCAAAAACTAAACACTCAAAATGATTCTAACAATAAATGCAGAGCTCCTCGCACACATTTAGCCACTTCTACAAAGAAGGGAGATAGATTTTGTTCCATTTCTTCCCTCAGTCATGCTTGGTCAATATAATTGTATGGTGTTGAGTTTCCCTTGGACCCTAAAGAGATGCAAGACAGAAAGGTCCAAAATATATCAACACAATCATGGTAACACTTTGTGTCAACAAAGTCCAAAAAAACAAAACAAAGTAAAGCCCTTCAATTGGGAAATGGCTAACCAAATTCTAGTACATCTATACAATGGAATACTACTGCATCATAAGAAATATTGAATATGTAAAATTCAGAAAAGCATTCAAAGTCATATAAAATAAGCAGGAGGAGGAAAACAATATAGACAATGACATAATAATGTAAATGAAAATGATAGAATACAGACAAAAAGAAACTGAGTGCTATGTAATAAAAAACAAGATTGACCCCAAAGAAAATAAATAGTAGATAATAATAATAATTAATGATGATGCTGATAATGCTATATTCACAAAGTTAACTCAGTTTATCTCTAGTAGAAAAGGGTATCTTTCATGGATAATGGCAAAACTGTATCCAAAGGTCACCAACTTTCCTCTACCCACTAACATTTTCTTTCCTCTGTCCCCATGATTGGCTGCTCTTCCAATCTTATTCCTAAAAAAGATTATTGGAAGAAGTTATAAAATCATTTCAAATTTCAGGGCTTTGAAATTGATCTTTAATAAAAAAAAACAACTAAGCAGACACATTGTATGTGTGATGACCAACTTTGATATATTTGACTCTTCTCAGCAATGCACACTTATAAGACAACTCTACATGTCTCAGGATGGAAGGAGATGTTTACATTTGGAGAAAGATATGGAAAGAACAGAGTTTAAAAGGAGACAAGCAATCTAAATGCTATCATTCTTTTTATTAAATTTTTTATTTATTTTCTTGTTTACATCATTAATTTCTATGAGATTTTGAGTTACAAATTTTCTCCCCTTGTTTCCCCTACCCCAAACACCCAAACAGTGAGCTCACTGTAAAGCCTCTGCCCCAGTCTGCTTTCTTTTATGCCCTCCTCCAACACCCCTCTAACTTTCTGGTTCGGCAGGGAGGGTTTCCCTACCCCAGGCCCTGTATATCTTTATTCCCAGTTGCATATATTGTAGAGCTTTAAATTCTAGATTCTTTCAGTTCCTCCCTTGTCACCCACCCCCACTGGAAGGACAAAAAATTCAATACAGGCTGTACATGTGTAATTACACAGGACATCTCCACGGTGGATATATTGTGAGAGACTGATTATATGTACCTCCTTCCTATCCCTCCCCTAACCCTTGTTCTGTTCTCTACTCTGTCCCTGTCCCTTTACTGAAGTGTGTGCTTCCATCATCTCTCCCCTGACCCTGCCTTCCCCTCCATCATCCCACCTCTCATCCCCATTCCCCCGACTCTCTCGTGTGGCAAGATACCCAATTTAGGGTTTATTTTTACATATATACATACACATATATACATTTGTATTCCCTTTACCTATCCTCCTACTAAGAGAAGTATCATAAGTTACTATTATATTTTTCCATGTTGGCATGTAAATAGTTCAACTTTGATAAGTTCCTTATGATTTCTTTCCCATGTTTTCCTTCTCATGCTTCTCATGTTTGAATGTCAAATTTTCTGCTCAGTTCTGTTCTTTTCAGCAAGAATGCTTGAAAGTCCTCCACCTTGTTGAATGACTATATTTTCCCCTGGAACATTATACTCAATTTTGCTGGGTAGGAGATTCTTGGTTTTAATCCTAGCTACCCTGTTCTTCTAAATATCATATTCCAGGCCCTTCGATCCCACAGTGTAGAAGCCAAAAGATTCTGGGTTATCCTAATTCTGTTTCCACCATATTCAAATTGTTTTCTCCTGGCAGTCCATAATATTTTTCTCTTAATATGGGGGTTCCAGAACCTGGCTATAACATTTCTAGGAGTTTTCTTTTGGGGATCTTTTTCAAGAGGTATTTGGTGAAGTCTTTCAAGTTCTATTTTGCCCTCTGATTCTAAAACATCGGCAATTTTCCTTGAGAATTTCTTGAAGGATACTTTCCAAATTCTTTTTTTGATCATGGCTTTCAGGTAGAACAATAATGTTCAGATTGACTCTCCTGGATCTATTTTCCAGGTTAGCATTTTTTTTCAAGGAGATATTTCACATTGCTTTCTATTTTTTCATTTCTTTGTAACTGTTTAATAGTATCTTGGTTTCTCATAAAGTCATTAGCTTCCACTTGCTCCACTCTAATTCTGAAGGAATTATTCTCTTCAGAATGCTTTTGAGATTCTTTTTCCATCTGGAAAATTTGACTTTTTAAGGCATTCTTCTCCTC
>CM053598.1:176902102-176921269 GCA_028646575.1 Pseudocheirus occidentalis
CCTTGCCCTGGGAGCAGTTTGGCCGGACCCGCTCTTCTCCTCCCCAGTTAGCAAAATCCACTGACCTTTCTCTTAGCCTTTTTTTCTTCTGGCCTGATAAATGTGGTAACTCTGCCTCCAGTGCAGCTGATCTGTTCTCCTGCAGCCGCGGTTCCCCGCCCGATGCCCCAGGGCCTGAGCTGGCCGGGGTTTCAGGGGTGGGTCGCAGACTGCTGCAAAGAGCCCCGCCTGCTGCGCTGCCTGTAGTGCTTTCTGTCTTGTGGAGAGTTTTGGAGCTTGAAAATCTGTTTAGCGTCCCATTTTATGAGTTTTTTAGCGTATTTGTGTGGGAGCTGCGGTGCTTTGCTGCTTCTACGCCGCCATCTTGGCTCCGCCCCAAACATTTACTTTGTATTAATATATTTTGTTTATGTATCTCGAATAGATTGAATTCTGGATTGATTTTCTGTCAAATTTAATGGTTCAGTATCGACAAGTGGAGCTAGAGGCAACAGTGGGATATCTAGAAGGAGCTATTTGATAATCAGTGGAAGATGGAGGTTTACAGCTTAGAAGAGAAAGCAGGAATAGAGAAACTGATTTCAGACCTATAATCATAGGGTTGATGTTTGAAGCCATGGTAGCTAATGACATTCTCAAGGGAGAAAATATATGGATAGAAAAGGACAAGGCCAGAAAATTATCTTTGAGGTATCATTCACATTAAGGGAGGGAATAAACATTTAGATAGCATTTACTATGTTCCAAAATCTCTGAATTTAGGGTTATTAATATTTTTGACAAACATTAACTTATTTGATTCTCCCAACATTTTATAATTGAAGAGACTGAAGTAAATGGAGGCTAAGTGACTTGCCCAGGGTCACACAGCTTGCAAACATTTTTTAAAACTTTACTTGAACTCAGACTTCCCAACTCTGAGCAGTCAGTGAAAGAAAGAACTGTTGAATGAAAGGGAAAAGAAACTGAACTGAAGGTGGGATCAAAACCATATAATGATAGAGAAGGGAATTTGGTGATGGATTTTTACATTGATTTAATTAAAAATAGGGAACCACAGAAAAAAAATTTTGGCAATGAATTTATATAATCTGAATTTTGCTTTAGTAAAGTAAATATTACAATGGCATTGTATAGCACAGATGCTTTTTGTAAGTCAAAGGGAAAGAGGCAGATGCTGCCACAGTGGAGAGTACTGTGTCTAGAGTCAGGAAGATCTTGAGTTCCAGTACAGTCCCCAATACTTGCTAGTTGTGTAACTTTGGGCAAGTCATGCTCTGTTTACTTCAGTTTCCTCAACTATAAAATATAGGGAAAGTCAAATAAGTCAACAATTGTTAAAAAAATTAATAACCTTAAATGCAAGTTATCCAGAGCATAGTAAATGCTATTTAAATGCTTATTCCCTCCCTCTTCCTATTCACCCAAAGCTGGAAAAGATTGAACAAAAGAAGACTTATTAAGATAAAAGTGCAATAATTCCATTGGGAGGTAAATAGGGCATGAAAGAAGAAGAGAAAGTAGGGACTTGCAGATGTGAGATCAACATTATTTAATAATTAAAGAAAAAGGGAGGAAATTTGTCTGAAGTGCTGCACAATACCACAAATACAGTCCATTCCATCATCTTCTTTCTGTGGAATTCTGAGTATAACTTCTTCGTCACCTTCAGTATTTGTCCTTTCTGCACCCAAACTTACTAACAATTTGCTTACTCAATGAACTGTTCTTCTTCTTAATTTTTTTGCATGCATTATTAGACTATTCTCCTTTGAGTATTCATGGATTTCATTGAGGAGAGGAGTAATGTTCTGGGACTTAGTTCAATTATAAGGTAGGGGGAAATGAAGGAACGAAGATAGAGATAAAGGGAGGGAAAGAGGGAAGAAGGAAGGAAAGGAAAATGAAAGGAAAGGAACAGAAAAATAAGGGTGAAAGTCCAGTGCAGAACTGAGAAGTTGAGTCAAAAACTAAGGTATGATTGAAATTAGTAACAAGTGTTGATTACCAGTAAATATTTATGAGTTAGTCCCTGGGAGTATTCACCTATTATTGAGGAGCACAGTTATTTGCTTTACCTCAATAGCATCACCTTCTTAAAGAAATAAGACAAGAACCCTAAGATCTACTCCTATATGGGCAGATTTCAAGTGAACCAAAATGATTCAAATAAATAGAAGTTGGGGTAAGAGCTGTCACCCAAGTTCACACAGTTTTGTAAGTATTCCTATTGAGAACCCTGCAGAGTTTCTCAATGATATCCTGCTTCAAGTTAATGAAGGTAAGGAACAATGTCATATCATTATCGCCAGCCCTTTCTACTATAAGTAATAGGACATCACTAACAGAAACAAGCAACCTATTGAGAATGTATTTGTCTACTTGACTTCCATTGCTTCTCTATCCTATTTCTATTCTTGCATATTAATTTTCTTGCAATTCTCCTATTGTTTGGATTATTCCCTTCTTCCTTAACACATAGAATGACTTCTGTTGGGTATACAGTAGCTCTCAATTTTCCAAGCTTATATATGGGGAATTTTACTTAATAAAGAAAAGAAATACTGTTTTCCCATTATATAGTTTATGTCCAATAGCTATTTTTGAGGCCCCATTGGTACAAATTCTTGTGCAAAGCCTTGGTCAACCTGCCAATTTCCTTTATGCCATGCACTAAGTATTATTTCTTGTTTGTCTGATTAAGAACTGCCTAGAACATGACCCTGCACATTCTAGATGATAAATATGCGGTTTTATTTTTTGTTAGTTCATTTTATTTTATTTTTTGGAGGGGGAAGACAAGGCAGTTGGGGCTTAGTGATTTGCCCAAAGTCACACAGCTAGTAAGTGTCAAGTGTCAAGGCCTGATTTGAACTTAGGCCCTATGCCTGTGCTCTATTCACTGAAGGGTCTGTGCTCTTTTCACTGCACCACGTAGCTATCCCATATGTTAGTTAGTTTTCAAGAAAGGTTATTACATTATTTTTATCCAGCCGTGTTCAACTCTTCATGGTTCCATTCTTGGCAAAGATACTGAAATAGTTCACCATTTCTTGTCTTCCTGACTTTCGGCTGGGCACTCAATCAGCTGTACTACCTTGCTGCTGAGAGTGGTTTACTCAAACCTTGCACCTCTGTATTTCATTTTTAAAATGTATCAGGAAGATGTAGGTTCAAATAGTACCTCTGACACTTAATATCCAGGTGGTGATGGACAAATCGTGTGATATCTCTTAACTTCAGTTCCTTCTGTAAAATAACACCTACCTCACATTGTTGTCTTCCGGCTCCTTTGCCAGTGCTATTTAAATTATCATTATCATAATCACCATCAGCACTAACTATGATAAACTTGGAATTAAAATAATTATATGTAAGTAATACCTACTTTTGATATTTCAAAAGATGTGTTTACTTTCTTAGGTGAGCATGCATGCTCATTCTGCCAATTCAGGAACCCCTCTAAGCCTTAGTAGATGGTCTTCAAGAGTTTCTGTAGACAAAAAGTGTCCAAAGGTCCAATATTCAAGCAACTTTAACTATCCTGAGCTGTGGATTACTGTGGGAATCTTTTATAGGTTCTTATCTTCCTACTGTATAATCAAAAGGTCATATTTATCTTCCTTAATATTAGTCATGGGCAAAATATCTGAGGGAACCACCTTTTGTGCAATCAATAAATCCAAAGCAGTACACACATACTTTTTAGTTCATTAAGGAATATGTTTTCTTTCATCTAGTTGTAAAACCCTTCCTTTATTTTGTACCAACTAGTCAAACCCATAAAAAAGATTCAAGTGTAAAGAATAGAATCCAAAGACAAATATGTACAGCTGGCCAACTAATATTTTTATTCCAAAGGGAAATTATGATTGCCTAGCCCTGTTTGTACTGTCTCCTAAAGAATCATGCAAACATAAATATGGTTACCATAACAACATCCATACCTCTGATTTATTTATTGTGAGCCTTTTCTTAGCAAATACTGTAAAATGATCCCAGCATTTACATTTACATCCCCAAAGAGCAATAAACAGTTGACAATTAACTGGTAATTATTTCCACCTGCTGAACTCTATTTCAAGACATTTTGATTAATTAATGGCAAAAATCTATCACTATCAGTTACTGAATTTAAAAGAAAGCACCAAATACACATTCCTCAGTCCAAATTAGCATTCATCTAGAATGAGGTCTTGGTCCAATTTCTGGGTCGTTGCCACTGAACTCATTACACACATAATTGGAAAAAGCAGCCACTGTTAATCAATATAACAATATGATTTCCTTTATGGAAGTTAATCACAATTATGGGAAAGGCAAAAAAATAAATTTAGGGCAAAAAAAGAGAAAACAGTATTCTGATTCTTAACATTTGAACCTTATGATTTATCCCTTAGGCCCTAGGGAAAAGACCTTTGCTTTTTGTCAAGTATATTTTCTCTTTCTTCCCCTTTTTTTAAAAAGACAATTCAGCAATGTAATTTGAGGTTACTGCAGTCCTGCAGAATCCTCATCAGAGTTCTCATTTATTACAGTGAATAATGCACACTAATGTTTTAGATCAATTAGACTTGCATTTCACTCTGATTTAAGGTTGTAGAGAATAAACCAGCTCCATCTCTCAGCCCTCCCTTCTTCCTCCAGAGATTAATGTACTTTCAATAGTGTATGAATTTTCTAACCACTGTGTACAAGTTGGGCTTTCCCCATTTTTAATCTTCATCATGTTCTCGAGGCAGTAAACAAAGCCCAGTCTGGGAACTGAAAGGAGGAGGAAATGTGAATGATCGTTTCTCCTTAAAAATTCATGAGCACGTTGGCATTGGTAAGCCAACTGTGAACACTGGGAAATTTCATAAATCTCAATTGACAAGCTGAATCTCATGAATTCTACGGGAACTTAGCCAAAGAAATGCATTTTAGTTTTCTCTCTCATTTGAAAAAAAATGCATCTTCCCTCCTCAAATCTAGAGAGTGCTTAGCAATGATCCTGAGCCTTAGCAAGGGCTTAACTTTCTTCCTTTTTTTGAGTCAATGTTCATGATGTGGATTCAAATTTTTTATTCTAGTTAATAGGGAGAGATAACACTATTCTTTCCTATGCTAAGATGTGGATAAGAATGACTCAGGAAAGGCAAGTATGGATGGGCCATGATTAATATTGTTAACTGAAGACCTCACATCAATGATGGCGCAGGTCATTAGAATATTGGGAAGGGGAATACATATATGTTGTAATGCAATGGGGTGAAATCACTGGATCCACTAACTAGATTTAATCTTCTAAATTCAATCTCTGCACTTATGGGGTATATATGATATTATATGGGAACAAGGAAAATTTATTTAAGAATCTAATTCCCAATTTAGCAAATGCCTGCCCCTATATGATTTTAGGTCCTACCATATCAGTCTTGTTTTTTTTTTTTCTTTTAGATCCTTTTACATGTTGACAATCAAAGTAAGTAACTTTCACCATTTCTATTGGGCCCAGTTTGCCAGTGGGTGTCCTATGTAGAGAGTAAGTATAGCATTAGAATTGTGAGTGAAAAAATCATTAGGATATCAGATATGGTAATACAGGAAGGAAAACTTAATAAGTTTAATTTCATTGTAAAACAGGACATATTTGAAACACAAGTTGTTTTCTGTGAGCTCTGAGATTATTTTAGTAGAGACTCCAGCCTCTTGGATTCCATGGATGAAGTCAGCTAATCAATGAGTTCTTTTACCTGACTACTGATCTTTATTGTCTGTGTGACCTTGGAGAAATTGATTAATGTTCCTGGTCTTTAGTTTCCTCTTCTAGAAAATGACTAGATTGAACTAGATTATTCCTGTGGTCTCTTCCAGCTCCAGAACGAGATACTATGAACCCAGGATAAGTCGGTTCTGTGATAAGGATAGTAAAGTAGAAAAGGGCTGGCCTTAGAGTTGCACATTTTGAATTTTAGTCCTTGCACAGGCATTTACTAGATGTGTGACCCTGTACAATGTTCTACTTTTATAGAAAGGTAGTGAAGTATAACAGAAACTGTTGTACTTGAAGATGGAAGTTAAATATTGGCAATTCTATTTACTGTTTGACCATGAATAGGCTAGTTAATATCCCTGAATCTAAATTTCTTCAACTGTAAAATACAACACTAACTACTCCAGCAGAAAGTTGTGAGCAAAGCACTTTGTCAGTCTGAACACGGTATAAAATATGCACTGTTATACAAATGTGACTTTAGATCTAGTGAAAGCAAAGCCCTCCAAGCAAAACCCTGTATGATCATAGAGAGTCGAGTCATTTTGCTCTCCTAGGTCTCTCTGTTTCTTCATCTATAAACAGGAGTTAAACCAAATAGGTTCTAAGTTGCTTTTCGCCTCTAATATTCTGTGTTCTAACATTCTGTGATCCCATCTAAAAACAATATTAGGAGTCTATGATTAACACATAGAAGCAGCTTGATAAGATGTACAGAGAGCTGGCCCCAAAGACAAGAAGGCCTGAGTTCAAGTTGCTCCTCTAATAAGCAGTTCTGTGGGCCTCTGGATGAGTTGCTTAAATTCTCAGTGTTTCAAGCAACTCACTAAGGCTAATTAGTTTGGTCTTGATAAGTGTTTCTAAAATGCTGATCTGTGAAAAATGCTCATCAGCCTGCAAATGTTTTAGTATTAAAATTCTCTTACTTCTTTAAAATGATAGACAAAAAGTACCTTAATACTTTTTATATTGTTTCTCCCTTCACTGCCTCTATCCTTCTTATTTCAATCTCCCAAAGTCTAATGTATTGATCATACAATAGTTTAGGTATTCCCATTACATATTTTCTCCCATTCCCTTACCCCAGACTCCTTTCATTTTTCATTTCCGATGTCATTTCTACCAGTTAATCTTAGTTCTCTTAGTCTTGTGACCAAGACTTTTTTTTTCTTTAAGACTGTTTGTAGTTGCTTAAGGTACTCTCCTCTTTTAAATTTAACTCTCAGAAGTGTTTTAACCCCTAATATTTATCCATTATTTTCAATGTTTTCTTTGGTTTACACATGTCTAGCCTCAGTTCTTCATTTGGAATTTTGTCCCAACGTCAAGCATTGACCCCTCATACAATTTTAAATGGAGTGGACAGACCCTCTTTTATCCCATCTCTAATTTCCACAATTTGTACTACTTGCTGCTCCCTCCTCTTGAATGTTCATGCTGAGAAAAATGACTCCCTTCACTTTTTGGTGAGCTTGGTCAGAGCTGCATGCATTATAACTATTTGAAGCATTGTTTTTCATAGAACTTTGGTCCTCACGCACTTCCAGTTTCAGTATACTTCAGACATCAATGCTCTGGAATAAACCACAAGTACTACAACAAATCTTTTCCTAATTATAATATCCTTGGTGAGACCACTGGCCAGTTTCAGGCTTGTTTACCCGAGTTCACATTGGTTTCCCTGGTTAGATGCTTGTATCAGTGCCCACAGGATTCTTTCTGCTTGTCATTTTAATCCTGAATTGGATAAATTAGTTCTCTATTTCTCTTTGTTTTTCTTGCTCATTATTTTAAATGGTGCCCTTTTTAGAATTTTGCTAGAATACTTATGAGAGTTATCTCCTCTATGACCTTTCATGTCACTATCTTAATCAGAAGTTCAAGGGCTTCATTTTGCAAATGAGCATACTGAAACCCAAAGAGGTAAAGTAATTTGTCCAATTATAAGTGAGAGAGCTAAGCTCAAAATCTAAATCATGTGAGAAAAAAAATAGTTCTATTTCTTGATGATACTGAAATTGTTGCCTTGTAAAGGTAATACAATTTTACCACAGGAATTGAGTTCAAACAATTCAGGAATTGAATTGTTTGATAGCCCATATAATTCTAAAACACATGAATTTCTATTATTTTGTTCTGTAACTAATGCCTTTTAGAAACCTCTAAATTTCATCCTGTCATAAATAGTAAACTTTGAATATTGAATGCATCATAATTAAAATTTTATTTTATATTTTAATTGGTGGTGGAAAACTGGATAGAGTGCTGTGCCTGGAGTCAGGAAAACTCATCTTTATGAGTTCAAATCTGCCCTCAGACACTCCCAGCTGTGTGACCCTAAGTGATTCACTTAACCTGTTTGTCTCAGTTCCCCATTTGTAAAATGAACTGTATAAGAAAATATCAAACCGTTCCATATCTTTTCCAATAAAACCCAAAAATGTAGTCACAAAGAGTCAAATATGACTGAAATGACTGACCATCAACAAAAATATTTTAATCCATACTATTAAATGACATTTTAAGAGAAAATAAGAGGTAATGGAGAGACAAATTGATTATCAAGGAACTTTTAATTCTGTTCTCTGACTTAACTAGCTTTTGGAAAAAAAAATCTTATAATTAGAGGGGAGTTCAGGTATCATTTTCAACTAACATATGAATTTTACTGCTCTCTGAAGTATGTCCAAGAAGAGGTTACTCAGCTTCTGCCTGAAGGCTTCTAAGGAGAGAGAACCTCTAGAATCTATGTATCACACAATTTGAGAATCGGGTAGGATCTAAATTTCCCTCACCCAGAGCAACCTGTTTTACCTTTTGATCAATTTAAATAGTTAGGATTTTTTTTCCTACATGAATATAAAGTCTGATACACAGAATAACAAAACAAAACAAAGCATTAGCACCATAAGGGACATTAGAAGCCATCCATATATGGCTAAGAATCCCTTCTTTAGCATCCCCAATAAGTAGTCTTACAATCCCTACATTAAACCCTCTAGTGAACAAGACTCTGCTATGTCATCTAAGGCAGTCCATATGTCTTACATTTTTCATCATCTCCTGAATGTCTCTCTGCACTCCACTATGCTCCCATAATAAAGAGTGAAAAAAGAAAAATTAAAAAATGTCAGTTACACTTACCAAAACATTAATTAATTTAAAAGGTAATGCAGTGGTCCACACCCATGATCCCCCACTACGGCAAAGAAGAATGGAGGAGAACTGATTTTCTCATCTCTTTTCTGCACCTAATATTGAACATAAAATTTATACATTGTAGATTTGTTTTGTTGAAGTTATTGTGTTCATTTTTCATAATATTTACTTTCTTCACTGTGTATCAGTGTCTTTTCTTTATGTTTTGAAAATTTCATGTTTATGTTTTCCTTTTAAATATGACAATAGTTTTCCATTTTATTCATGAAACACAATTGGTTTAGCTTTACCCCAATAGATGGTTTCAAATTTCACTTCTGACAGTTAAAAGCAGGGTGACCATGGAAATTTCACCAAACACTTAGCAAGTGCTCCTCAAATGAGGAAAATAATATTTTCACTGCCCTACTAAGTCTTTTTAAGTCCTTTAAAATACTATGTGACTTATTATCTAAATTCCCATCATTGTTTAACTAAAAAGATAAAATTACAATGCCATGTTCAAAAGAAGAAATACAATGGTGGTCACCTCGCCTGGCTTCACCTTTCTACAATTTCATCATTTTCCTCTTCCTTTGAGCAAAATGAAGGCGAAATCTGGTTCAGTAAACATTACCAAGTCCTCCTAAATAAGAGTAGTTAGTCCTTCCTCATATTTCCAACAATTCTTTGACATTGTATTTTTATATTTGGAGACTGTCTTTTAAAAAACTTTTTTTCTCTCATACTTACCACAATGTTTGCCACAAAGTAGGTGATTCCTGATTGCTCAATCACACTCTGAATACATATTGATCTCCATAGAGTTCATATCCTTTCATTAGCTTGCACCCTCCACAAGAGTAAAGAAAATGTTATTAGCAAATACTTCCTAAAGTTGAAGGAACATAGAATTACATAATTAGATTACAAAGTCCATTCAGTCCAACCATTTTTTAGAAACAATAACAAATCAAATTTATATATACATATATATTTATCTTTTATGTATATTATATATATCAAATATATATTTATATCTTTTAAAAAATAATTACCCAAAATTTTTAGTCTGTTCTTACTCCCTATCCCTCCTAGAAAATATTATTTATACCCAAAATTTTAAAAAAAGACAAAATATTCATCAAAACTAACCACATGTCAAAAAATCTAAAAAGATCACAGAGGCTCCTTCATAGTTTCTTGCCTCTGCAAATAAATGCAGGAGAGAATGACTTCTGATTATCTTTTTAGGTTCAATTTTTGTGGGTTGCTTTGTTCTTTACATTGATGTCATTTTATTGATTTTATGTATCATTTTACTGGTTCTCTTTACTACACTGCAACAGATCATATTATATATCTTCCTCCATTTCTCTATATTCATAATTTTCTTTATATCTTATAATATATTGATATTCCATTACAGTCATGGACCACAATGTATTTAGCCATTCTGTAATCAGTTGACACTTACTTAGTCACACTGAATATTTTGATATTCAGCATAAGGGACTTTTTTTTCCAAGTCATTTATTTATTTTTAGTTTTCAACATTTATTTCCACAAGATTTTAAGTTACAATTTTTCCCCTATCTGTTCCCTACCCGCCCCCCCACCCAAATAGTGAGCTTACTGAATATCTCTTCTCCCAATATGTTCCCTTTTGTCTTCCCCCACCCTCCTTAACTTATTAGTAGGGCAAGACGGATTTCTATACCCCAGTACCTGTGTATCTTATTTCCAAGTTGTATGTAAAAAAACACATTTTTTAACATTTGCTTTTGAAACTTTGAGTTCCAGATTTTTTGCCTTCTTCCCTCCTCACCCACTTGCACTGGGAAGACAAGCAATTCAATATAGGTTGTACATGTATAGTTATGCAAACATTTCCATACTAGTTATATTGCGAAAGACTAACTATAATTTCTTCCATACTATGCTGCCCTCCCCCCTGCTTATTTTGTTTTCTATTTTGACTGTCCCTTTACAAAAGTGTTAGCTTCTAACTACCCTCTCCACCAATCTGTCCTCCCTTCTCTCATCTCCCCTCTTATCTTCTTCTACCCTGCTGGCCTGTAGTGTAAGATACCCAACTGAATGTGTATGTTATTCTTTCCTTAAGCCAGATTCAATGAGGGTAAGGCTGACCCATTCCCTTTAACCTTCCTTCTCTTCCCCTCTGTTGTAACAGTGTTCTCTTGCCTCTTTTATATGAGACAATTTACTCCAATCAATCTCTCACTTTTGCCTTCAATCAATATATTCCTCTCTCACCTCTTAAATTTTTAGATGTCATCTCTTCATATTCAACTCATCCTGTGCCCTTTGCCTATATATACATTTACACACATATCCACATTCTTACATATATATTTTATTCACACATACACCCTCCTATACATACATATATACATACATACATACATGCACACATTCTCTTCAACTAACCTCACATTGAGAAAAGTCTCATGCGTTGCAATGATCACTTTTTCATGTAGGAATGTAAATAGTTCAACTTTGATAGGTTCCTTATGATTTGTTTTCCCTGTTTACCTTCGCATGCTTCTCTTGCATCTTGTTTTTGAAAGTCAAATTTTCTGTTCATGTAATGATTGAAAAATGGGGTGGCTAGGTGGTGCAGTTAATACAGCAGTGGCCCTAAAGTCAGGAGTACTTGAGTTCAAATCTGGCCTCAGACACTTAACACAAAAACCTGCCATGTGACCTTAGGCAAGTCACTTAAACCCAATTGCCCTCCAAAGAATTGAAAATAAGAAAAAAATAGAAAATTAAATAAAGAATAATTGGAAATCCTCTATTTCATTGAATGACCATATTTCACCCTGAAGCATTATACTCTGTTTTGCTGGGCAGGTGACTCTTGGTTTTAATCCCCAGAATATCATATTCCAAGCCCTTTGATACCTCAGTGCAGAAGCTGCTACATCTCATGTTATCCTTATTGTGTTTCCACAATACTCAAATTATTTCTTCATGGCTGCTTGTAATATTTTCTCCTTGACCTGGAACTCTGGAATTTGGCTGTACTATTTTCAAGAGTTTTCTTTTTGGAATATTATTCTTTTTTTCTCATGTACAGCTTAATTTTACTTTTAAATGCATATATTTAAATGTAAATTATATTTAAGTGCATATCACATGCATATCCTAAATTCAATTTGAGCTTGTCTATTCCCTCTTCTCCCCTGTGCTTTCTTAAGTTTGTATCCTCCAATAAGCCACTTCTTTCTTTCTTCTTCACCCTGCCTACTGCCAACTCCCTCCTTCTTTGACTCTTCCACCCAAAATTGAAAACATAAGAAAACTAAGCCTTTGTAGTCAATGTCACACGTCAGGAAGTAGATGCCTCATTCCGCCTTATTGTTTGTTGTTGTTCAGTCATGTCCAGATTATGTGACCGCATTGCTTGGCAAAGATACTGGCATGCTTTGTCACTTCCTCTCTGGTTCATTTTACAGATGAGGAAACTGAGGCAAAACAGAGTGAAGTGACTTGACCAGGGTCACACAGCTAGGAAGTGTCTGAGCTTTGACTTAAACTCAAAATGAGTTGTCCTGATTCCAAGCCACATACTTTATGCCCTTTGGTATCACCTAGCTGCCCTTCTCATTCTGCATCTTGAGTCTAAAACCTTCCTGTCAAGACATGGTGAGCAAGCTTCATTGCTGTTCCTCTGGCTTGTGGCTGAGGTTGCACAGATCAGTTCTGAAGCTTTGTTTTCCTTTAGTTGTTTTTTTTTATTGCAAACATCATCAGTTCATACAAATATTGCCAGGTTGTTTTCATTGATTCTTAAACAATGCTTTTCTTCATTTATTAGGGAGCAGTGATCTGATCTTCTGTTACATTCCTAACATATAATTGTTCAGATGCTCTCCAATGGAGGAGCTTTCTTTCCAATTTTTGCAGCTGTGAAAAAAAGTTGCTGTAAATATTTTTTTTTGCGCCTGTGAGTCTTTTCTTTATAAAATCCTTTGTTCATCTTTTTAAAAATTAATTAATTAATTTTCTTGTTTATATCACACATTGCCAAAGATTCTGGGTTGCAAATTTTCTCTCCATCTTTCCCCTACCCACCACCTAAAACCAGCAATCCCACTGTATAGCCCCTCCCCCAATCTGCTCTCTCCTATGCTTTCCCCCATCACCCCTCTGACTTTCTGATAGGGCAGGATGGGTCTCCCTATCCCAGTGCCTGGATATCTTAATTCCCAATTCCATATAGTAAATAGTAATTATATACATATACATACACACACACATACACTTTGACTCAAGATACATATATATATATAAATATTTGATTATAGAACTTTAAATTCTAGATTCTTTCCCTTCCTCCCTCATCACCCACCCACACTGGAAAGACAAGCAATTCAATACAGATGGAGAAAGAATCTCAAATATTTCTGAATAGAATAATTCCTTCAGAATTAGAGTGGAGCAAATGGAAGCAAATAACTTTATGAGAAATCAAGATACTATTAAACAGATCCAAAAAAAATGAAAAAAATAGAAGGCAATGTGAAAGATCTCCTTGAAAAAAAAAACACCAACCTGGAAAATAGGTCCAGGAGAGACAATTTAGAAATTATTGGACTACCTGAAAGCCATGACCAAAAAAGAACTTAGAAAGCATCCTTCAAGAAATTCTCAAGGAAAATTGCCCTGATATTTTAGAACCAGAGGTCAAAATAGAACTTGAAAGAATTCACTGTTCACCTCTTGAAAAAAAATTCCCAAAAGAAAACTCCTAGGAATGTTGTAACCAGGTTCTGGAGTTCCCACATCAAAGAGAAGACATTACAAGCTGCCCAGAAGAAGCAATTTGAATACTGTGGAAACAAAATTATGATAACCCAGGATCTGGCAGCTTCTACACTAAGTGATCAAAGGGCCTTGAATATGATATTCCAGAGATCAAGGGAGTTAGGATTAAAACCAAGAATCACCTAACTAGTAAAATTGAATATAATGTCCCAGGGTAAAATATGGTCATTCAGTGAGGGGGAGGGCATTCAAACATTCTTGCTGAAAAAACCAGAACTGAAAAGAAAATTTGACACTCAAATACAAGAAGCATGAGAAAGTAAACATGGAAAAGAAATCATAAGGAACTTATCAAAGTTGAACTATATACATGCCAACATGGAAAAACGATAATTGTAACTTATGATACTTTTCTCAGTATGAGGATAGGTGAAGGAAATACAAATGTATATATACATATACATACACATATGTCTATATAGGAGGCTTTACATATGCATATGAACACATCTGAGTAGGTGTATATATGTATACATAAAGGGCACAGGATCAATTTAATAGGAAGGGATGGTACTTTAAAAGGTGAAATTCTGAGGTGGGAAAGGATTAGAATGAGAGGAGATAGAATGGGTATAATCATCTCATATGGGAGAGGCAAGGGATAATGTTACAATGGAGGGGAAGAATAGGAAGGCAAAAAGGAAAGGGTCAACCTTATTCTCATTGAATTTGGCTTGGGATATTTTTCAAAAAGTGACTAGTGAATTCTTTCAATTTCTATTTTGTCCTCTGGTTCTAGAATATCAGGGTAATTTTCCTTGAGAATTTCTTGAAGGATGATTTCTAGACTCTTTTTGTGATCATGCCTTTCAGGTAGTCCAATAATTTTTAAATGATCTATTCTGGATGTATTTTCCAGGTCTGTGGCTTTTCCAATGAGATATTTCACATTGCCTTCTATTTTTTTCCCTTTTGTATGGATCTGTTTTATAGTATTGTGATTTCTCATAAAGTCATTAGCTTTCATTTCCTTCAGTCTAATTTTGAAAGAATTATTATCTTCAGTGAATTTTTGAAATGCCTTTTCCATTTGGTCAATTTGGATTTTTAAGGCATTCTTCTCCTCATTGGCTTTTTGGACCTCTTTTGCCATTTGAGTTAGCCTATTTTTTAAGGTGTTATTTTCCGGAGTATTTTTGGGGGCTCCTTTAGCAGGCTGTTGATTTCTTTTTCATGATTGTCTTCCATCATTCTCATTTCTCTTCCCAATTTTTCCTCCACTTCTCTTGATTTTCAAATTCCTTATTGAGCTCCTCCATGGCCTACAACCAATTCATATTTTTCTTCAAAGCTTTTGATGCTGGAGTTCTGACTTTGTTGTCCTCCTCCAGTAACACACTTTGATCCTTTTCATCCCCCCCAAAGGATTGTATGGCATGATTGTGCTTCCTCTGCTTGTTCATCTTGCCAAATACTTTTCTTTTGATCTCTTTGTCAAACTATAACTCTGCTTACAGAATGGAGAAAGTTTTGTTCCAAATCACTGGGGTTTTCACAGCTGCTGGAGATATTAGTTGGGTCCCCTCTCTACAGCCCCCACAAGCTCTGGCACACAGGTCACACACCCTTGGGCCACCACAAAAGACTGATCCAGATCCAAGCAGGTTAGAGCAAGAGCAAGTACCTTCTGAATTGATGTTTGGTTCCCCTATAATCTGCAGGCCAGGAGCTCTTGAAGCAGCCACATGGTATCAGCTGTAACCACTGTGCCTCTACCACTTCTCACACAGTGGCAGGGGCTGGAATGTGCTATTCCTTCACCCTTCAAACAGTTCCCCATTGACTTTTTAATTTTCTCTTTGTCATTTATGGGTTGAGACATCTGGAAATTTCCACAGCTGCTGGTGATTTGTTCTCCTGAAGTCTGCCCTGGCATTTCTGGGCTGCCCTAGGGCAGTTAATGGGGGACTGTGCTCAGCTCCCAGCATTCTGTGATAGACCTTTCCAGTTGGTGTGCCAGGCTGCCTTCAGCAGGAGATTTGTTTCTCTCTGTCACTTTGTGGGTCCTGTAGGTTTAAAATTTGTTTAGAGTCATTTTTTTTCAGGTATTAAAAGTGGTTGGAGCTAGAGCCCACTCCAAGTTTATGCTTTTCCTCCACCATCTTGGTTCCACCCCGAGGTTCTTCTCATAAGGAATTTTTCATTTATCTCCTTAGTGACATTCCATAGCAGTAAAATTTCTTAGTCAAAACTCACGGAAATTTTTATCATTTTTTTCTCCAAAATTCTATATTACTCTCCAGAATGATTATAATAATATATCAGTTTGGTTATATTTCCACAACCTCTTCAAATCTGATCATTGCCATCTTTTGTTATCCTTGCCAATTTGTTTCGTGTGAAGTAAAACCTTAGAGTTGCTTTAACTTGCATCATTCCTATTATTAGTGATATGATGTCTTCTTTCATGTTGTTGTTTATATCTTCAGATATTTCTATTTGTATTTCATATCCATTCATCATTTATACAGAGAAAAAGGGTTTATGGTATTTAGTCTTTGTATGAGTAATCTGTATATTATGGATATCAGACTCTATTACAGATAATTAATATAAATAATTTGTTTTGCTTCTTACTTTCTTGTCAACTTTTATTAATTTTTATAGGAAAATATTTTAATTTAATAGAATCAAAGTTGTCTTGTATATATGTTTAAATGACTTAGAAATTTTATTTAATTAGGAATTCAGAACCTATCACTTGCTATGATCTGGTTTATGGAGAAATATTTAATGTGAACATTATATATCCATTTTTAAATATTGGTGTTATGTAGCATAAAGAAGTAAATTAATTAAGGTAGTATCCTTATTTTTTTATTATACTAGTTCAGCCTATCCATGAGCAACTATATTACCCTGCTTTTAAATGTTTTTTTCTTTTGGCGGGGGGGAAGAATGCTTTATAAGTATGTTCATATAATTCTTTGAATTTCTTGCCAGGTAGACTCCCATATGTTTTGTGCTGCCTGAAGTTACATTAAAAGGAATTTTCTTTCTCTTCCAGTTTTTGTTTAAATGTATAGAAATGCTGATTCCTTTGGACTTGTTTAAATCCTACAACTTGATTAAAGTTCTTAATTGTTTCAACTTGTCTTTTGGTTGATTTTTTTGTGTCCTCTAAGTATGCATCATATCATCTGCAAAAAAATGCTAGTTTTGCTCTTTCATTACCTATTCTTATTCTGTGAGTTTCTTTTCCATGTCTTATTACTATAGCTGACATTTTATATATGTTACTTTCCTATAAAATCTGCTCCTCATTATATGTATTCAAGCTTTTAAACTTTTCATTTTATCACTCTCTCCTTTAAATCTTAGAATTTATGATTTGGTGTATAATTGGGTATTTCTAATTTGTTCTTTTTCATTTTTTAGTTGCACGATCAATTTACTGAACTGTGCTTTCTCTGTTTTAATGTTGTAAGAGTTTAGAGATATAAATTTTCCCCTTACATACTGCTTTAGCTGAATCCTACAAATTTTGTTTAGTTGTCTAATTCTTTAATGAATTTATTGATTGTTTCTCTTTACTTGTTCTTCAATCCACTAATTCTTTAGAATTGGATTATCTAGTTTCCAATATTTTACTATGCTTCAAAGGTGCTTTATTAAATGTAGTTTTGTTGCATTTTAGTCCAAAAGTGGTATTCTTAATATTTCCACCTTTCTGTATTTCTTTATGTCCACTACCCTCCTTATCTGCACTGTGGTTCTTACCTAGATAGGGCCTTTGCTCTCTTGTGATTGTGACAATTTCTTTCCACCTGGAATTGTGACTTGGAACCAACAGTTTAGTGAGCTGTCAAATGGCACCAGATCCTTTGGTGTACATTGGTCCCCTGGAAAATTTCTGACCAGGTATTTAGTTACCCAGCTGTTGTTGCAACTGTCATCTCCCAGGCCCACAGTCAGTGCAGGTTATTCCTATCCAATCCCTGGCCCTGTTCCAATAGAGCTTTTGTCTATCTAAGCTCCTCTGGGCTGAAATTTTAACTTAGGTTGGCTTTCTTTTCTGCTCAAAATTATATCTGAGTGTGTGTGTGTGTGTGTGTGTGTGTGTGTGTGTGTGGCCATTTTGTAGGGGAGATTTTTGGAAAGACTGGCAGTTGGGATCCTTCACTCACACCATCTTGACTCCACACTTATTCCCAGGTAATATTTGGGGTTTTTTTTAAGTTTTGAAAGAGTTTTTTTTTTAATCGTACTTTACTGACTCAAACTTTATTTTGGAAATAATAATAAACACAGTAGGATCATATGTTCCGCATACCTTTCAATCAATTACATGACTACAAAAATGTGGTCTGTTGTAGAAAATTGTCTACAAGAATCCATATATTTCCTTCTTTCATTTTCATCAAGGACCCTCCAGGTATGAACGTAAGTAAATCTGAAAAATTTTACAGATATGAAAACGTAACTATATAGATTAGTTGTTGCCAATATCCTCTCAGTCACCAGTTCTGGGTAATAATACTCAACACATTACCAATGAAGTATTCTGCAGGAGAAGTAGCATGAAGACTGTTATCAGATAGGTATATACCAGAAAGAAGGTGGTACTTACAAGTGGAAAATGAGGGGCTGGTAGAAGCAGCAAGGTCCCGCAGCTCCCACACCACCACCCTAAGCACCCATTAAATTATAAGCCCAGATAAAGTCTAGGAGTCTAAGACTCACAAAAATACAGAGAACTCATCTCTCCCTGAAGGCAGCTCGGTAGCAGGTGCTCATCACAGTGGCCGGGAGTGGAGACTGAAACAGCCTGAAGCCAAGACCCGGGCAAGGCCTGGGACGGTGGGAAGGAGCTGGCCTAAGTTGAGCCAAACGGGCACCACAGCCAGCCTGCAGAGTTTCTACAGCCTCCAGCACCTCCACATCTGCCAAGGCGTGAGGAACGGGCAGGGAGAGGCGAAGCTCACACCACAGCAGAGCAGAGCCCTGGCCAGCCCAAAACCTCAGCAGCAGCCACGAGGAGCTTCCCAAACCTCAGCTTGAGTCTACTTCAAATAAAATCTAAAGCACCTGCCTAAGGGTATCGTTAAAGCCTCAGAGTCGGTTAGTGAAAGTGAAACTTTGAAAATTAATTTGGCTGTGGTAAAACAGTTTGGCCATCTTGCCCCCGGGGCCAGGAAGCAGGGGGGAAGGGAACTGCTGGAATAGGAGGAGGCCCCCACCAGGCTGCTTCAGAGCCCCTGGCCTGCAAATTCCACAGAAGGGATGAATCGAATTGATCAAGGCCAAGTGCTCTTGTGTTGAGAGGCCTGGATCCAGATCGTGGTCTTGGGTGGTGGTGCTGGGGTGCACTTTCAGCAAGCCAAAGATGAGGGGACTTGAAACACCCCCCTAATAGCTCCGGCAGTTGGGAAAACCCCAGCAATTTGGAACAGAGCTTCCACCGCTAGAAGCAGAGTTTC
>CM053598.1:176921769-176945806 GCA_028646575.1 Pseudocheirus occidentalis
CTTCCAGTGTCTTGGAAGCATTTGGTGAGGGAGTTTTGACTGAGCTGTCTTCCTCCCACTCCATGCTTTGGTCTTTTTTGTCCATAAAAAAGGATTCTAGAGTTTTACTGCTGTTCCTAGCTTGCTTCCTTTTTCTCATGTTGGCCTGTCTATTAATTGCTTGGTTTTTTTTAGTTCTGTGGAACTCTGCTTCTTGGAGGGGGAAAGCTCTGTCCCAAATCGCTCGGGCCCTCACAGCTGCCAGAGCTCTTAGTGGGGTGCTGCAGCCCCACTTCCCAGCCTTGGCTCACTGAGAGCGCACCCCAGGACCACCACTCAAGACCACCATCCAGATCCAGGCCACTCAACACAAGAGCCCTTGGCCCTGATGGATCACGTCAGCCCCTCTGCTCTCTGCAGGCCAAGGGCTCTGAAGCAGCCCAGTGGGCTCCCCTGCACCTCTCAGCCCTTCCTGCTTCTACAGCCACCTCCCCTGCTGCTTCCTTGCCCTGGGAGCACTTTGGCCGGACCCGCTCTTCTCCTCCCCAGTTAGGAAAATCCACCAACCTTTCTCTTAGCCTTTATTTCTTCTGGCCTGGTAGATGTGGTAATTGTGCCTCCAGTGCAGCCAATCTGCTCTCCTATAGCCATGGTTCCCCACCTGATGCCCCAGTGCTTGACCCGACCGGGGTTTCGGCGGCCGTGGGTCCCAGACTGCTGCGAAGAGCCCCGCCTGCTGCGCTGCCTGTATTAACAGATGTTCTTTCTCTCATTTGGAGAGTTTTGGAGCTTGAAAATCTGTTTAGTGTCCCATTTTATGAGTTTTTTAGCATGTTTGTGTGGGAGCTGTGCTGCTTTGCTGCTTCTATGCCGCCATCTTGGTTCCACCCCCCTGAGCTCCATATTCTTTTCATTCCTCCTTCTCCACCCACCCTCTTTGAGAAGGCAAGCAATTTGATGTAGGTTATATATGTGTAGTCATGCAAAACAATTTTATAATAGTCATGTTGTGTGAAAAACTAACTATATTTCCCTCCATCCTATCTTGCCTCCCATTTATTCTGTTCTCTCCTTTAAACCCATCTCAACTCAAAAGAATTTGCTTCTGATTACCCCTACCTACATTTGCTCCCTTTGTTATCATGCCCCTCCACTCACTTTCCCCCTACTTTCCTATGGAGTAAGATAGATTTCCATACCCAATTGAGTGTATGTATTATTCACTTCAATCAAATCTGATGGGATTAAGGTTCTCTCATTCACTCTCCCTTTTCCCCCTTCCTCTACACTGTAAAAGCTTGTTCTTGCCTCTTTTATGTGAGATAAGTTACTCCATTCTACCTTTCCCTTTCTCCTTATCCCCATACATTCCTCTCTTACATATTTAATTCATTTTTTTGGCATTATCCCTTCATATTCAAATCACCCTATGTGCTCTTTCTCTGTGTGTGTGTGTGTGTGTGTGTATAATGTATACAGGCATATACATATAAATACATATATACACACCTATATACATATATGTATATACATATATACATACACATAAAGAAACATATTTACATGCATATATACATATACATACACATAAATACATATATATGAGAGAGATATAGAGAGATAGAAAGATAGATAGACAGACAGACAGACAGAGAGACAGAGAGACAGACAGACAGGTAGACAGATAGATAGATAGATAGATAGATAGATAGATAGATAGATAGATAGATAGATTCTATCCAACTACCCCAATACTGAGAAAAGTCTCATGAGTTACAAATATCATCTTTCCCTGTAGGAAATAAATTCAAGTGTCTTATATTTTCTTTTTCATGTTTACCTTTTCATGCTTCTCTTGAATAATGTTTTTGAAAGTAAATTTTTTTTATTCAGCTCTGGTGTTTTACTCAAGAATGCTTTAAAGTCTTCTATTTCATTGAATGTCCACTTTTTGCCTTAAATTACTGTACTCAGTATTCCTGGGTAGGTGATTCTTGATTTTAATCCTAGTTTCTTTGACCTCCAGAGTGCCATATTCTCTTTGATCCCTTAATGTAGAAGCTACTTAATCTTGTGTTATCCTGATTGTGTTTCCACAATACTTGAATTATTTCTTACTAGCTAATTCCAATATTTTCTCCTTGACCTGGGAACTCTGGAATCTAGCTACAATATTCCTGGATGTTTTCCTTTTGGAAACTCTATCAGGAGATGATTAATGGATTCTTTCAATTTCCTTTTTCCCTCTGGTTCTAGAATATCAGGGCAGTTGTCCTTGATAATTTCTTGAAAGGTGATGTCTAGACTCTTTTTTTTATCAAGGCTTTCAGTTAGTCCAGTAATTTTTAAATGCTCTCTCCTGGATCTACTTTCCAGGTTAGTTGATTTTCTTTTCTTTTTTTTAATGTAATAAATTTTATTTGTTTTCTTGTTTACATCATCCATTTTCATGAGATTTTTGAATTACAATTTTTCTCCCCGTTTTTCCCCTACCCCAAACTCAAAACAGTGATCCCACTGTAGAGACCCTCACCTGGTCTGCTCTCTAACTTTCTAGTAGGGCAGGGAGGGTCTCCCTATCCCAGCCCCTTTATATCTTGATTCCTAGTTGCAGGGATTGCATAGCTTTAAATTCTAGATTCTTTCTGTTCCTCCCTTGTTACCCACCCCCACTGGAAGGACAACCAATTCAATACTGGCGGTGGATGTGTGATTATACAGGACATCTTCATAGTGGGCATACTGTGACAGTGATCATATGTCCATCCTTCGTATCCCTCCCCCTTCTGTTCTCTACTCTGTTCCTGTGTCTTTATTGAAGTGTGAGCATCCAGCATCCCTCCCCCAGACGCTGCCCTCCCCTCCGTCCTCCTACCTTTCATCCCCACGCCCCTCTTGTGTGGCATGATGCCCAGTTTAGAGTTCTTGCCATTTCTTCCCTAACTCAGATTCAATGAGAGTAATTGAAAGTAAAGTTGTAACAGTTATCCCTTGCCTCTTCCACACAGGATGATTAGCCCCATTTTGTCTCTCCCTGTCTCCTCTCATTCTAGCCCTCTCCCACTTCAGAATTTGCCTTTTAAAGTATCATCCCTTTGTATCCAATTCATCCTATGCCCTCTATAAACCCATATATACACATCCTCAGATATGTATTCATATGCATATATAGCCTCCCATATAGGCATATGTATAAGAATACATATATATCCATTTGTATTCCCTTCACCTATCCTCATACTAAGAAAAGTTTCATAAGTTACTATTATCATTTTTCCCTATTGGCATGTAAATAATTCAAATTTGATAAGTTCCTTATGACTTCTTCCCCATGGTTACCTACTCATGCTTCTTGCGGTTGATTGTCAAATTTTCTGTTCGGTTCTGGTTTTTTCAGCAAGAATGCTTGAAAGTCCTCCACATCATTGAATGACCATATTTTCCCCTGCAATAATATGCTCAATTTTGCTGGGTAGTTGATTCTTGGTTTTAATCCCAGCTCCCTTAATCTTAGAAATATCATATTCCAGGCCCTTCAATCACTCAGTTTAGAAGCTGCCAGATCTTAGGTTATCCTGATAGTGCTTCCGCAATATTCAAATGGTTTTCTCTTGGCAGTCTGTAATATTTTCTCCTTTAGCTGGGTATTCTGGAACCTGGCAATAACATTTCTAGGAGTTTTCTTTTGGGGATCTTTTTGAAGAGGTGATTGGTGAATTCTTTAAAGTTCTATTTTGCCCTCTAACTCTAAAACATCAGGGCAATTTTCTTTAAGGATTTCTTGAAGGATGCTTTCCAAGTTCTTTTTCTGGTCATGGGTTTCAGGTAGACCAATAATTTTCAAATTGTCTCTCCTGGATCTATTTTCCGTGTCAGCGGTTTTTTCAACGAGATATTTCACATTGCTTTTTATTTTTTAATTTCTTTGTAACTGTTTAATAGTTTCTTGGTTTCTCATGAAGTCCTTAGGTTCCACTTGCTCCACTCTAATTCTGAAGAAATTATTCTCTTCAAAATGCTTTTGAGATTCTTTTTCCATTTGGGAAATTCAACTTTTTAAGGCATTCTTCTCCTCATTGGCTTTCTGGGCCTCTTTTGCCATTTGATTTAATCTATTTTTTAAAGTACTGTTTTCCTCAGTCAGGTTGTTGACTCTCTTTTCATGGTTTTCTCGCATCATTCTCATTTCTCTTCCCAATTTTTCCTGCACTTCTCTCATTTAGTTTTCAAAGTTCTTTTTCAGATTATCTATAGCTACTAGGCATTCTTCGAGTGTCTTGGAAGCATTTGGTGTGGGAGTTCTGACTGTGTTGTCTTCCTCCCGTTCCATGCTTTGATCCTTTTTGTCCACTAAAAAGGATTCTAGAGTTTTATTGCTGTTCTTATTTTGCTTCCTCTTCCTCATGTGGACAAGTCAATTAATTGGTTCGTATTTTTTTGGTTTATGAAACTCTGCTTCCAGTGGGGAAAGCTCTGTTCCAAATTGTTGGGGTTTTCCCTGGTGCTGGAGCTATTGGGAGTGTTGCAGCCTCCCCTAGCTTTGGCTTGCTGAAAGTGCTCCCCAGGACCACCACCCAAGACCACAGTCCAGACCTGGGCCGCTCAACACAAGAGCACTTGGCCCTGATTAATAGACTCAGACCCCTGCAGGATCCGCAGGCCAGGGACTCTGAAGGAACCCAGTGGGGATATCCGCCATCTACAGTAGTTTATGCCCTTCCCCCACTGCTTCCTTGCCCTGGAGGTAGATTGGCCAAACTGCTTGTCCTACCCCAAATTTATATTGAAAGCTTCACTCAATTTCACTGACCTTTAATCCTGGCTTAGTAGATATGCAGATTGCTGTAGGTGCTTGAAATCTTCTCTGAAGTAGCCTCATGCTGTGGCTTGGAAGGCTCGGCTCCTCCCAGCCACCCTGGAACCTGGCCACATGGTGGTTTCAGGCTGGGCTGGTCCCGGCTCCTGGCCTCCAGGCCTGCAGGAGGAGCTCCTCCTGCAGAGCTCCCTTTGTCTAATCCCTGTTTTTCACACCTTGGTAGATATGGAGTTGCTGGAAGCTATAGATTTTCTCTCTTGTAGACTGGCTGCAGCTTCAGGTGGGGCTCGGCTTGGCTCCTCCTGACTGCCCTGGGGACTGGCCTGGCCATGGTTTTGGTTCCAGGCTGGGCTGGCCTCGGCTCTCGTCCTGCTGCGATGATCCCCTGCCTTCAGCAAGAGATGTGTTTTCTCTATTTTTGTGAGTTTGAGAGTCCTAGCATTTGTCCAGAGTCATATTTTATGGGTGTTTAGGGTGACTGCGTGGGAGCTGCGGGACCTTGTTGCTTCTATGCCACCATCTTGGCTCCACCCCCCCCACTCCCAGTTGATTTTCCAATAAGATATTTCACATTGTCTTCTATGTTTTTTTTCATTTTTTTGATTCTTAATTTCTCATGGAGTCATTAGTTTCCATTGGCCACATTCTAATTTTGAAGTAATTATTTTCTTCAGTGAGCTTTTGGATTTTCTTTTCCATTTGACCTATTTTGCTTTTTAATTATTCGCTTGTCTGTTTGTTTATACATTCATTCATGCATGCATGCATGCATGTATTCATTTATTAATTCACTTATTTTTATAAATTGATTTGTTTATTTACTTTTAGTTTACAAAATTCAGTTCCACAATCCCTTGAGTTTCAATTTTTCTCCCCTCCCTCTCCCCCATCCCCCATGGCAGCATGCAATTAAGTATAGGATCTGCACCTACTTTCACACTGGATATTAGTCTGGTTGTATAGAAGGGTTGTAGCCAATGGAGTGGACAATGGGAAAGTAGAAACAAAACCAAAGATGGAAAAGAATGATGACATGTAATTTCCTTCAGTCTCCATTTAAACGCTGTTCTTTCTAGATCTTTCTCTGAATGTAGATATCTCCTTCTATCCTGAGACTTTTAGACTTGTCTTATAACTATGTATTGCTAAGAAGAGTCCAGTTTAGCACAGTTGGTCATCACATGTATGTTGTGTCTATCATTGTGTACAAATTTTTCCTAGTTCTGCTCTTCTCACTTAGCATCATTTTGTATAAGCCTCTCCAGGCAAATATGAAGTCCATCTGCTCCTCATTTCTGATAGCACAATAGTATTCCGTTACATTCATATACCACAACTTGTTTAGCCATTCCCCAGTCGATGGGCATCTCCTTAATTTCCAGTTTTTTGCCACCACAAAGAGAGCTGCACTAAATATTTTTGTACATATGGGTCTTCCTCCTACTACTATGATCTCTTTGGGATACAACCGCAGAAGTGGTATTAATGGGTCAAAGGAAATGCAATTATTTATAGTCTTTTGGGCATAGTTCCAGATTGCCCTCCAGAATGGTTGAATCAGTTCACAACTCCACCAACAATGCATTAGTGTTCCAATTTTTCCATATCCTCTCCAGCATTTGTCATTTTCCTGTTTTGTTATCTTAGCACATCTGATTGGTGAGATGTGGTACCTCAAAGTTGTTTTGATTTGCACTTCTTGAATGAATAGTGATTTAGAGCAGTTTTTCATATGCTTATAGATATCTTTAATTTCTACTTCTGAAAAATGCCTGTCCATGTCCTTTGACCATTTATCAGTTGGATCAATGAAATAGATTGGGTACAAAAGACTCAGTAGTCGACACTTATAGTAATATACTATTTGATAAACTCAAAGTCCCCAATTTTTGGGGATAAGAACTCAATATTTGACAAAAGCTTCTCGGAAAATTGGGATATAGTACGGCAGAAACTGTGCAAAGACCATGATCTAATGCCATGCACCAAAATCAAATCTAAATGGGTGCATGATCTAGGTATAAAGGCTGATACTGTAAGTAATCTGGGGAAGCAAGGAATAGTTTACCTGTCAGATTTATGGGGTAGGGAAGACTTTATGACAAAAGAAGAGTTAGAGAGCATTATAAAATGTGAAATGGATAATCTTGATTACATTAAATTGAAGAGTTTCTGTACAAACAAAGCCAATATAACCAAGGTTAAGAGGGAAGTAGGAAATTGGAAAAGAATTTTTACAAATAGTATCTCTGATAAAGGCCTCATTTCTAAAATATAAAGGGAATCGTGACAAATCTATAAGAATACAAGTCGTTCTCCAATTGACCAATTTTTAAGGCTTTTAAGTGCTTTTTAAGGCATTTTTCTCATTCGCTTTTTGGACCTTTTTTGTCATTTAGTTTAGTCTGTTTTTAAGATGTTATTTCCTTCTGCATTTTTGGGGGTCTCCTTTAACAACCTGCTGATTTATTTTTCATGATTTTCTTGCATCACTCTCCTTTCTCATCTCATTTTTTTCCTACTTCTCTTATTTGATTTTCAAAATACTTTTTGAGCTCTTCCATGGCCTGTGACCAAGTCATAATTTTCTTGTAGGCTTTGGATGTAGGAGCTTTGCCTTTATTGTCTTCTTCTGGTTGTATATTTTGATGTTCCTTGTCACCAAAGTAAGATACTACAGCTGGATTTTTTTTCCCACTGTTTTCCCATTTTCCTAGTCAATTACCTGATTTTTTTTAGCTTTTTGTTAAGATAGGACTCTCCTTCCAGGGTGAAGAGTACACTATCCCAAGCTTCAGGGATTTTGTGTAGCTGTTTTCAGAGGCATTTCTAACAACCTGTAAATTTTTAGTTCTTCCAAGGTGGTACAATCAAAGAGGAGGTGTTTACTCCTCTCCTGGTCTTTGTTCTGATCTGTGAGCAACTATGAGCCCTCTTTTCTATCTTGAAATTGTGAGGAGGATCCCCTCTCCACCATAGCCCCAAGCTCCACCACTCCAGCATTCCTCCTCATCCCAGGACTGCCACCAACGTCTATGATACAGATCAAGCCATGAGCAAGGAAAGAGAATTCTGCCTCAGCACCACCAAAGAGATCCCTGCAATTCACCTCTGATCAACTGCTTGAGCCCACCTACGATTTGTGTTCTGAGAGCTCCATTAACAGCCACTGCCACTGCTGATACTGCTACACTGCCCTGGGCCTGGGGATGGACTGAGCTCTTTTCTCTCCCATGTTCAACATACCTTTCCTACTGACCTTCAAAATGTTCTTTGGCATTTGTGGGTTAAGAAGTCTGGAAATCACCACAGCTGCTAGTGATTCGGTACCCTGAGGCCTACCCAGGTCTAGTCTGTGCCAGCAGGACCCATGCTGGACTGTGCTCTTCTCTCCAACTGGTATAACAGACCTTTTTCATTGTGCTTTCAGGCTCTCTTCAGATAGAAATTTGTTTCACCCTTTCATTTTGTGGGTTCTGCTGCTTTAGAATTTGTTTAGAGTCGTTTTTATTGGTATTTGGATGGGGTTTAAGGGAAAACTCAAGGAAGTCCCTGCTTTCACTCTGCCATCTTGGCTCCACTCCTTCTTAATTAATTCTTATATCTAGCATATAATATCTCAGTTCCTTACTTTGTACAAGTGATGGTATTGATTTATTTTCCCCAAAACTCTGTTTCTTACTATATTTTTCTTAATTTGCATTTTTACTGTTTTTTTTTCTTTTGTCTGGAAGAGCGAAGGAAATGGTAGGGAAATAACAGAGACTAGAGAGCAAAGAGGGTTGGATCACTAAGTAAGAAAGATTCCTAGAAATAACAGGGAAAATAAGACAGAAAGAAAACCAAATCAGGAAGTATATATTTTGTAATCTTTATGTCATTTCTGTCCTAAAATGGAAAAGATACTATATAGAAGATACTCAGGTAGTGGTTAAAAATCTTAATATGTAATATAAATGTTATTTTTATAGCTGTATGTATGTGGGAATAAACAATTATTAAGCACTTATTATATATCAGGCATTGTGCTAAGCGCTAGGGATTTAGAGAAAGGTAAATTGTCCCTGCTCCCAAGGGGTTCACAGTTTAATGTAGGAGAAGGCATGCAAATAATGTACAAACAAGCAAAACATCTGAAATAACTGAAAGAGGGAAGACATAAATACTAAGGGGGATTGGGAAAGGTTTCCTTTAGAAGGCAAGGTTTTAGCTGTGACTTAGAAAGAAGGGAAAGTATTCCAGACAGGTGAGAAAGTTGGTAATGGAGGTGTGTGTGTGTGTGTGTGTGTGTGTGTGTGTGTGTGTGTGTGTGTGTGTGTGTGTGTACACACACCTATGGATGTGCTTAAGCAGGCAGAAGAGATGTTTTAAAAATTCTAAATTAAAACTGGTCCTTTCTAATTAATCAACCTGAAAACTTGGCTGGTCAATAAGGATGTTGTAGATCACCTGAAAAGCAAACAAAAGAATTGTAACTGCCTCAAGAGCCTTTGAAGTTACAGATTAAACCAGTGGGAAATTCGCCAGATTGTCATTATATCTGAAAAGAGGCGGAAGGCTCCAGCAGCTAGTGTAATTATGCAAGTTTTGTGAGCCTTGAAAATTTTGTGATTGTATTGAGCTCTCTCCTAGCCTTCATAAAGTGCTAAACCAACTCAGTTCCTGAGAACTGCTTTTTGGCCCACGGCATAGAGATAAATTAAGAGAAGAAAACAAAAATGGTACCCAGCTTTCTCTGCTCACCAGGCATTTCTTTACCTGATGTGCTGCTAAATGTATACAAGGGACACTGTAACCTTCCCCACTTAGTGTCCTACTGTGATTGGAGTAGGCATGGAGACCTTGTTCTTTAAAGTGGTCTCTAGTTATAGAGTGGGTGAAATGTACAGCTGTGGCTCATTATGGGTGGAATTCCAATTAGAAAAGACACCAACTGGGTGCAGAAAACGGTCAGTGATAAGAGGAGATATGCTGCAAGCTTCTTGCATTCCTGAAAGCTCTCTAAGAAGCAGGGGAAGTTATATGAGTCCTAAGGTACAAGGGGGCAACAATAATAATCATAGCCTTAAGGGAAGGTTTTTTTTTTGCTTGTTTTTTTTTTTTACCCCCTGTGAATACAGAAGCCACTATCAATTAACAAGTTTCTTGACTCAAAGTCTGACTCAAAGGAAGTGAAGTAAAGGGGGAAATAGGGTGCTGTGTTTAATGGAAAGGAAATGGGAATAAAAAGAGAGAAGGGAGGCTTTTGTCCTAAGAAAAGGAATGCTCAGAAGCTGAGGGATGAAGAGCAAAATTCATAAGACAAATTCCAGCCTCTAATGGAAAATGAACACTTACGAAGGAAAGAGTGAGTAATAGTGGTATATAGAGTAATATAACTTCATGAAATTTTTAAATGAGAAAACTTTTGAGAGAAAATTTTAATTTTTTTTAACACCATGATTTATGTGGAGCTGTGGACTAGGAGTTAGGAGGCAAGAATTTAGTTTCTATCTCTGTCACTAATTAGTTTTGTTATGTTGTACAATCCATTTAAGTGTTCTGAGCCTCAAATAACTCATCTCTAAGATGAGAGGATTTGTACTAGAAGATCCCTAAGATTTCTTTCATATCTAAAAAGGTATGACTGAAAATAAGGAAATTGAGGCTGAGAGTTAATTTCTGAATGTTACTCAGCAAGTGATTGTCTGAACCAGGAACAAAAGCCAGGGTTAAAACCACTAATTCACATCACATTGAAAGAGTGTGGTATAGATGAAACAGATTGAACCTGGAGTCAGAAGACTGTATTTAAATATTACCTCATAACCTGTGTGACCTTGGATAAGTCAGTTCTCTTTGGATCTTCTAGGATCATAAGGAAGAAACAATTGTAAAAGGGATTTTTCATTAAGTAGGATGATGAAATCCTGTATTCTCTTCTCATGTATGTGTAATCTTCAAGCCTGCAGAGATATAGGGTTGAAACTAGAGAGTGCCTTTGAGAACAGCTACTTCAATCTTTTAGACATGAAGAATCTAAAGCCTAGATCTTTCCTCAGACATTGTCAAATATTTGAAGCCTGATATAGTCTATCAGGTAATTTTTTTTAATAAAAAAAATTCTGTTCAGAGGAACAAAATATTATGGGTAGTGGCCATGGGAATTTACTTATTGAATTCAACTAAGTAAATATTGTTTATATGCAGGGATAAACACAGGGAGACAAAGACAAAATCATTTCAATAATTATAATTAAGGACCTGATATTCTATAATCTATTATTCTTCTTAAACATTAAAAGTAGGAAGTATACCTAGCTACTTTTCATCTCCATAACCATGTGTTTAAAGGAAGGATAGAAATAATTCATATTCTCTCTGTGTCTCTCTCTATCTCTCTATTTCTCTGTCTCTGTGTCTCTGTCTTTGTCTCTCTGTGTCTCTGTCTCTGTCTGTCTGTCTGTCTCTCTTTCTCTCTCTCTTCTGTCTTCCCACCCCTGCCCCCTCTCAGCATTGAGGTAGAGTTGAGGTTGAGAGATATTACAATTTTCCAGTGGCACTCCAAGGATGAGAACTGTCATATCCTGACTTTCAAGCTCAGGAATCAATATTGCAAAGCTTTCATGGAGGTTTTAAAATTAGTGGAGTCTAGGTCTGGTTCTTCTCCAAAGAATAAATCAACAGTTCATTTACTTCAAGGGGAACACACCTCACCAAAAATAAAAAATAAATAAAAACCATGCTCTTGTCCAATTGGTATTTTCAGACTATTTCTCCTTTTTCTTTACAAATTTTGGGGGATGTTTTACTCCAGCTGATGAAAATTATTCCCTAACCTTCTTTGACAACTTTTTAAAAACAATAATATACAAAACCTCAATATGTGAACATAATGTGGAAACTTTTTGTAGATGAAATAGAAATGTTAGTACCCTAAAAAGATCATTTTAAAATTACAAAAAATTAACTGTATATGATTTTTCCTATTTTGACTTGATTCATTCACATGATTTTGCAATATATATTGACAAGAGATACTCACTATCTAACCTTTACAGAAGATTTATAACCTAGCCTTGTAAAGTTTTCAAATTCCTTAAGGCCACAGCATTTTTGCTTGGTTGTTAAAATTTGCATTGGCATCTATGTTCTTTAATGACTTTCCTTACTTTATTTTTTACTTTTTTTCCTGTCAACTTCAGTTGTTCCAGCTTATTATTAATCAGAAATGACTACGTATCTAGCAAATTCACTGGAGGATTCCTTCTTCCTTTCACACATAGACTCCACCACACTTAAACATTATCTCGTCCTGGCTTTGTGGGAGGCAATGGATCTACCCATGCTTTCCACTAAATGAATTAAATATTTACTAATCTTAGCAATTTAATAATTAATTTGAGTAATTAAGGAATTTAGTAATACTAAACACTAATCTCAGGGCACTCACTAAAATGTTCAATTTTAAGCCTTTTTTTTTCTTTTTGAAGGGGGAAGGCATAACAATTGGGTTTATGTGACTTGCCCAAGGTCATATGGCTAGTACGTGTTAAGTGTTTTGCGTCCAGATTTGAACTCACGTCCTACTGACTCCGGGCTGGTGCTCTATTATAACTTGTGTTTTGTTGGGTTTTGCTAAGAAATTACTATGTGCAAAACCTTGTGTATTGTTATTGTTCAGCTGTTTCCAGTCATATCTGACTCTTAGTGATCCCATTTGGGGTTTTCTTGGCAGAGATACTGGAGTGGTTTGCCATTTCCTTCTCCAGCTCATTTTATACACCAGGAAACTGAGACAAACAGGGTTAAGTGACTTGCACAGGGTTGCACAGCTAGTAAGTTTCTAAGGCCATATTTTAGCCCAGGAAGACTAGTCTTTTAATTCCAGGTCTGACATTCTATACATTGTGCCACCTGGCTGCCCAATGCAACAAATAGAAATAAATAAAGCTAGGAAAGCAAGGGAGTTCTTGTTCTCAAGTTTTCTTCTGCCTGACAGGCAGAAGTTTTTAAATCTTTCTGTGTCATGAGTCCAACTGGCATTTTGGTGAATCCTACAGCTATTATAACAAAATAACAGTTTAATGTATAAAATGAAATATGTAGGTTTGCAAAAACACCCAAACAAAACAGAAATTTTATTGAAATTTTTTCTCTCATATATGCATATATGTGTTTGCATATTCATGTATAAACCTATGCATATATGCACATCCATCATGCACTCACATATGTGTATATGTACACACACATACACACATATGAACTGTTTGTGTGTCTATGCATGGTTCGCAGTCCCCAGTTCAGAATCTCTGTAATAGGGAAAAGTCAATTAAAAGGTCTTATGGTTTTTGAAGTACAGTGGCCCAACAGATGGTAATATAATTTTAAAATATCACTTCCACTGATAAAATCATATGCATTTTTGATGGTGAATCATTTGATAATGTCAAGGGTACTGAATGGGGGAAAACTTTCTTTTTGGGGTATTCAGAAGACTCTATGACTGCTAAGGAAACAGAGGTTATAGAAGCCCTTGCCAGGTCAGATCTCCATAAGAATTGTCCCTAGATGGTGGATGCTAGGAATTAGCTGGAGGCAGGGCTGGGAGTGAGTAGCTGCTCCTGTTACTCTTGAGCTCAGTATTCTGCTGTATCTCTACTAAGGTATGAAAGAATGTGGTTATTGAGCTGCTAGGGGTGGTTTGATTTGCCTGGCACAAATGCATTACTTCCTGCTTCTCTCAAGATATTTTTTAGGGGTAAAAAACCTCCTAATTTCCTGGTTTTTTGGAATATGGGGGCCTATCAGTGAGCTGTCTTAGGTCACATGGAAAATTTATGGTTGGCACAGGCCTGGAATTGAGGTTTATGGACATCTAGTCCAGTGTTCTTTCCAGAACATGCTACTTCTTCCCACCCAAAGGGAATTCACAAGAATTGTGAATGGAGAGTCCTCTTAGAGCTACTTTGCACTGGATATATGGGGTTGGTGCTTAGCTCTCAATAAGTTAAAATAGACATTAAAAACCACTTGTTCTGAAATAATTTCACATTTACTATTAACTATATGGAAATTGGACTTTGCTCCTTAGAACCTGGTTCATCAAATTTCCCCCTTTTTAGAGACATTGAAGGAAAGAAAACTTTTTTGTCAAGCTCTCATACATTCTTCTTAACTATAAATCATATGATCAATACCCTTTTCATTCATCTCTGCTTCTGTAAGAAGATTGCATATTGAATTATTAAAATAGGAATGTAAGTGAAACAGTGATAATTATCTGGCAACAGAGAGGCCACATAGGAAAAATGCTTTTTTTATTCATTCATTCATCAATTTACTTGTTTATTTATTCTCCTTCTCATGACCCTTAAATTCATGGTGACACATTTAATGAGGTTAATTTGGGCTCTATCCCAGAATTCTAGATGAGTCTTAGAATATAACTTTAATTATACAGAGCATTTATTATCTTCAGGCTTTTTACCTGAAAAAAATTAAACACCTAGAATCTTTAGACTCGTATTTGAATTAATAGAGCAGAATAGATTTTAAACTACAGAGACATTTGAATTTTCCGTTTGACTACTCAACAGAGAATCCATTCAGCTAACAACTTGCAAAGAAGATAAGTGGCCATGATGGCTGTCCAACAAGTTTTCTCTTGATAGGGAGGGAAGAAAAAGAACAATCATGGTGGCCACAGCTATGACTTTTTCACGGCAAGTCAGTCTGAGGTTCTGTAGAGATGATTTATTTTAAGCCCAATGACTTGCATTTCTTTATTCATTTAAAAATATATTAGATTCTTGAGTAACACTTTTATTTAAAAGAATATTGTATCTCAGGGAGGCTATGTGACGCAGTGAATAGAGTACTGGCCCTGGAGTCAGGAGGACCTGAATTCAAACCCAGAATCAGACACTTAACAAAAAACCTAGCCCCATGACCTTGGACAAATCACTTAACCCCAATTGCCCTCCTCCCGCCTCCCGATCCCCCAAAAAAGAACATCGTATCTCCCAAGGCACTGACTGAAATGAAGGTAGCACACAGATGGCCTGTGCAGGGGTTGAGGGTAGGGGCAGTGAGGAGGCACTGATTCTTAGTTAAAGGATGGATATGAGTTCAAATCATATTTGTACTCCTTGTTTCCTTTGTGACTTTGGACAAGTTACAGTGCTTGGATTTAGAATTTGAAGGGATATTGAACATTATCTAATTTAGCCCTCTCATTTTGTAGATGAATAACCCAAGACTCAAAGAAATGAAGTTGTCTAGTCTATGGAAAAAACAACAACACAAACAAAAATATAGTTATTCTCTAAATTCTTCTGGCTCAATTTCCAGGCTCATTTATGAAGGAAAAAGTAGAACAACCCAGTACAGTTTCCTATATAATTGTTTGACATGTGAAAAGCATAATAATATTTAACTTTTTAATTGTATTGAGATATTTTATATCACCTTAAATACCTAAAATATTTTTCCTCCTTCCCCACTCCAGAGAGTCATCCATTAGAATAAAGGATAAAAAAGAGGGGTAAAAAGTTCAGCAAACTAAAGAACATGTCAATCAAATCTGTAATTCTATGTAATGTTCCACCCTTATGATTGCAAATACCACAGGAGGGGAGGTCTATTTTCACATCTTTAGTGGTCAAAAGTGGCCAATATAATTTTCACAGCATTTAGTCTCAAGTGATTTTTTTGGCCATTTTATATTGTTTTAGTCTTTGCATATATTCTTTTACTGATTCTGCCTACTTCAATATGCCTCAGTTTTTATGTTTTCCCTCTCTGAATTCTTCATATTCTTTATTTCTTCTAACATGAGAATAATCCTTTAGACTCAGACAATATGATTTGTTCAGGCATTTGCCCAATCAATGGGCATTTACCTTATTTCATGTTCTTTGCTGTTATAAAAATTTTGCTATAAAAGTTTTGGTACTTGTGGGATCTTTCTTCTTTATATTTAACCTTCTTGAGCTATATGCCTACCAGTGGGATTGTTGTCTCCAATGAAATTTTAGTTTCTCTTAGCATAGTTTAAAATTATTTTCCAGAATTGTTGGGCCATTTCACAGTTCCACCAAAAATACATATGTGTCTATCTTCCCATAACCCTTCCAATACTGGCTATTCCCATATTGTGCCAATTTTATAATTTGCAGGGTATAAGGTGAAACCTCAGTGTTGTTTTGGTTAGCATTTTTTCTTACTGTTAGTGATTAGAGCAATCCTTCATATGGTTGTAAAAGTTTGTGATTCTTCTTGAAAAGTGGGAAATAACATTTCTAAACTGTTAGTTTCTGTAAATTTCAGTCAAAAATAATTTTCTTGCCCGGAGAGGCTTAGAAAGTTTTATTTTCTCCTCCATTCTCTTTATATACTGTAGTAAACTAATCCCTCCCTCCCTTCCTCCCTCCCTCCCTCCCTCCCTCCCTCTCTCTCTCTCTCTCTCTCTCTCTCTCTCTATGTCTGTCTCTCTGTCTCTGTCTCTCTCTGTCTCTCTCTGTCTCTCTCTTTCTCACTCTCTCTTTCCTCCTTCATATCCATTCAGTTTCCAAATCTTGCCATTTCTGCATTCAGAATATTGATTGAATTAATTTTTTTTCTTTGTTACTCAAAGAGCTACCATCTTAGCTCAGATCATAATCACTTCTCACTTAGGTTATTTCAAATGTTTCTTAATTGGTCTCCCTGCCTCAAAGCTTTTCCCATTTCAGTGTATTCTACATGTTTCTATATAATGGCAAGCAAGGAAGTACTTAACACCTTGTTTCAGCTATTTAATTAATTAGCACCTTGTTTTCAGTTCAAGTTGCTTTTAATCCTTGCTCATGATTATATCAACTCTTTGTTAATAAAGAGAACTTGTGAATGTCACAGTGGGAGGAACTTGCTGATGAAACAGGAAGAGTCAGAACAAGGAGGAGCTAATGGCCATATATAAGGAAAAGCCCAAACTTGGAAAGAGCAGAATTGAGAAGGGGAACTTTGTGGCAGCCAGGCACTCCATTTGTCTGTTCCGCTAGTGTTGATTTTTGTTTGTGATACTTTGTACAGAAACCCTGAGACCTTACTGGAAGCCCTCAAAGAGGATTTTCTTGTTGTCTGTTTACAGTGGTCCTAGAGGCAGATTTCAGAGGTCCTGGGAATATTTTAACAATTTGTGTTGCGTTCTCAGACTTTGTTTGTTGGTCTGTGTTGATTTTACAGGAAGAAAGTAATTGATTATGGTGCCAGCAATATATATATATATATATATAAATGTTGTTTTGGCTCTGTTAAGCTTTTTAAGCTCTGTTAAGAAACAGAAACAATGAAAGACTTGAGATGGACCAGATAACGTGAGCTTCAATATGGAGCTGGACGAGGAGCAGACAGCTGCCTACATTTGAATTTAGGTGACAGTTGGGTAAATTCAGGCAAAAGCTGGGACCATGAATGAGGAACCATGGAATCTGAGAGCCAGTCTCAAGTCAACATGAAAAGATCTTTCCTTGGGTAGGTACTAAATGCTGTCTGAGATCATGATTAACTATAGCCTAGAGGTGAGAGATCTTTGTACTCCAGAGATTAAGACAATGTGACCTAGGGGTGGAGAACCTTTGTACTTTGTGTCCCTTAAGGAGGCTTTCTCCTTAAAGTTGATTGAGTTAAGGATTTACTGAATGATATCTTTTGTTTAAAACTATGTGGCCACTTTGGTGAAAAGTATACTTGTTAAGTTATAACATTGCGAATCCTGTGCTTTGGTTTCTGTGAATGTTTTTCTTTAATTTACTGCTGAATAATTAGAAAGTTCACCATACTATGTGATCAGAACTAAAGCTGTTCACAGAAGCAGCCCTCTGGAATGCTGCTTATACTTGACTTTGCATCCTGCCAAAATAATTTTTCTGAAATTCAGTTCTTATTACAAGTCTCTTACTCAACCAACTCCAGTGGCTTTCTATTACTTATAACAAAAATAATGAAATAACTTCTCTATTTAGCTTTTAAGGCCCCACATAATCTAGTTCCAACCTATCTTCTCTGCTTTGTTTAACATTTCTTTTATTCCTAAATTTGGCCTTTTCATTATTGTTGACACAGCACTTCATCTCCCTTCTCTGTGCATTTACTCTTGCCATCTCTCACACCTGCAATACACCCTACTCTCTCATTACTGCTTCCTCATAGACTGTTTTTTTTCTTTAAGAAGCAGTTTTAAATACTATCTTCTGTAATAATCCTTTCCTGATGTACCTCCTTCAACTGCTAGCACCCTCCTTTTTTTAAACAAACAAACAAACAAACTGGTATTGAACCACTTTGTATATATTGTATTTCTTAACTTTTTATTTATTGTTGACTGACTCACAAAGGTTTCCCTTTCCTCTGATTCTCCTATTAATTGGACTGTGAGCTGCTTGAGAAAAGGAGTTATCTTTAGATATTTTTTTTCTTCTTTTGCTTTTTGTATTTTCAGTGCCTATCACAGTGCCTGCCACATATTAGGTTCTCAACATAAGTTTATTAATTCATTCTATGGGAAATACCTAGAATAAGGTCTTATCTATTGTATCTCTTTATAGAATACTTATTAGTTAAGTGAATATAAGGCATTTTCTTCATAATCCTTTTGTAATGCCATTAAAATACTGATTTATTTTGTATGGTTCCATCAGGAGGTCATTCTCAGACTCCATCACTTACTGATTGAAAAATGTCAAATGCCAATGGGTCATGCATTCAAAGGGTACATTCTGATGTTGTAGAGTTAGATTACATGTAAAAGTCAAGGCATTCTGCTACTCCATGTATTCCATGCTTTTCCAAGTTCATTGCCATAAATAGGGCAACTTCTCCCTTACACACTAAATTAAAAAATGTTTTGTTCATGCTTTTTTATATAGTGTACCTTCTTCATCCCTCCCCTCCCATGGTTAAATAATTTTGTGTACTAAAGAAGTGTAGGTAAGAAAATAAGCTGATATTTTCACTACCTCTATGAATGAATATTTCATTTTCACCTGTTGTCCACCAACTTTCTCCTTTAAGGATGGATGTATATTAAATTCATTGCATTGATTTTACTTATGGTATACTTTATCATAGTTTTCCTTTACATTTTTATTGTGCTGTGTTTATTTTTCTCTTGTCTCTATCTTATTTCCCTCAGTATCACATCATAAGTTTCATATCTATCATAAATTTCCTTCAGCATCATTTGTCGTCACTCTGAAAACAACAGGTAAACTAAGAAGTGTATTGTTGGTATGTGTAGGCAGTAGAAAAATTTTAAGCAAAGAGTAAAAAATTTCATCATAAGATTCTACAAAAAGAAGAGAAGATAGGCTGGCCATGTGCTAAATGTGAGAAATGACAGGTACATAGCTTGAGTCCCTCATGAGAATCTTTACAATGTAAAGAGAAAACTAATAAGAACTTCAGACTGTTGGGTCCATGCCCCTGTGGCAAACTTTTGGAAATATATGGTCCAGAGTTACACATAATAGACTTATTGATAGGCTATCATGGGAGGAAACAATCAATTTGATAAAATCACAGGTTCATTTGAATAGTCAAGATAAGTATGGTATAATATTATTCCATTTTATTTATAGCCCACAATTTGTTGAGTCATTCCTTAATTGATAGGTACCTGCTTTGGTTCCATTTTTTTTTTGCTACCCAAAAAAACCTGCCATGAATATTTGGCATATAGATAATATTTTTCTTTACTTTGAACATGTTGGGACTGTATGCCCCTAGTAGAATTCTGGACCAAAGTAGTAAAAGGGAGGTCTGACAAACCTGTGGTCTATTACTAAGTTTTAATTATCACTTAATTTAAAGAATATCTTTAGTAGTATTGAATTTCCTAATTTTTATTGTTATTCATTCCAGCTCAGAAAGAGGAATCAGGGACAGAGACAGAAAGAGCAAAGAATGAAATAGGTAGCATGTGTACTATTAGTTTCTATTAATCTAAAATTTAAAATACTGACATAGAGGAATCACTTTTATTCTATCAAAGATTCCAAGCATTTGAACAAACTCAGATCTTTAGAGGCCTCAGGAGCAGAGTAGAACATTCCCTATTATGTCCTAGTGACTCCCAATTTTCAGCTTAAGTTTATAGAGTAAGATATTCCAATAATGTGCCCCATCATCCCAAATCTGTGAGGCCAACCTTTCATCTGTGAAAGGTCACTTCCAGGTTAGACAAACAGAACTATACTGTACTAATTTCAGAACCCTATAATTACGGATACTGTGCCTAAGGTAGTAACTTGCCAAAACTCTCAACTTGAACCACTTTTTTTCAAGTTATGATTGATGGGCTTCCTTTAGGAAATGTGAAACCAATGAACTTGCCTTTGTCTATAACCTTCCAAGTGCCATTTATAAAAAGATGTGTCACAGGTAATAAAATAGAGCAGATGGCTAAAGGAGGTTTAAGAGACAGAGTTATTCATCCTTCGTGCCATTTGGATTATTACTTGCAATGTCAATATGTTCCATTTGTACATTTCCTTGACTCTACCCCTTCAAAGACTATTATGAAAATAGCCTTCAGCTTGTGACAAGAGCACATGTCCTTGCTTTCTCTCAGATGGCAGTTGTCATCCAAATGAGGAGAGAAGCGCTCTGGAGACCATTTGAGAAGCCCTCTTCTAAAAGATTTTCCTTTATGTTAGGTTAGGTTACATTTGGTTTAGTGAGTTCCCAAGAGTACAGCTCATTCTTCTCACCCCTCCAGGATCAATATGGTATTATTTCTATTAGACTTTCAAACTGCAGGAAACTTTCCATTATATCAGGCTTCAATTTATGGCCATTTATTTTTAATGTGTTTTTCATCACTTTTCTTGTCACTTTTGTTTATCATTGAAAAGGAAATGAGGACAAAGTCTGCCCTCCTTGACTGGTACACACCTCCTCACCCTTCAAAGGGGTAGTTACTCACACATCAAGAAAGAAAAAATTGACCTCACTTTGTTTGACAACTGCCTTTTCTTTTGCCAGTCAAATCCTCTTCTTGTTCCTGCAGTGAATTATCCATATTATTTACCAATTATTTCTACTACAATAGACTAAAACGCCCTAAACAGAGGACAATGACTAATTCTACTATAGGATAGTCCATACAAGCAATGGGGAAAAAATTTTTCCCTGAAATCCCTTTAAAGGAACTTTTGTTGAAGAAGAAATTGTGAAAAGTTTACAAGTTCTATGAATTTGCCTTCAAATAAATAAATGTTACCATTGTCAAAATGCCTTAATGGGAAAGTTACTCAGAGCAGTCCCCAGGAGACTAGAGAAGGTGAGTGGAAATCCCTACTTGTTTATTTTCTTTAAAACATTCTAAGCCTTTGCCCCCTTGGATTCTCACAGCATTTTGCCCTCATCTTTTGAGGCTTAGCTTGGATTCAGTTGTTTATTTCCCAATAACCCCCTTTCCCCAGCTGAAAATTCTCATTTGTGATGTGTCCCAGGAAAGTGTGTGAAAAAGTTTCCCAAGTATTGTTTTTGTGCTCTTTCCATTAGTAACAGACACATATGACATTTTCTGATGTACATGAGTCTGCAGTAAATGAGTCTCTCTCTCTATTACCAACCATCTCTCTCTCTATTATCAGAGGAGCTGTCTTTGATGGAGTATATTCACTTGACTCATTAGTATCAGCTTACATTGTCTAAGGCAGGTAGATATACAAATCCCAATACAGCTGGTCAAAATGCATATATGCAGACCTTAGGTCCTTTCTCTTTGTCATGAGCATGTTTATTACGAAAAACTCACTCCACAAATGTAGATCAGGAAAAGCTCTGTATCTTACCGACTTAGCAGTTATCTGATTTACTGAGATTTAAAGTTAGTTGTCCATGGACAAACAACTGGTAGGTGTCAGATACAAGATTTTTACCCAAGTCTTTCTGAATTCTAAGGTTGGGCTTCAGTCCACTTCACTGCTTGATCAAATACATCACAGTATCGCCTGAATACAGAGAATAGAAGGGAAAAGCTTTATTCAGAGTTTAATGTAGTTTAAAGACTGATTCAATTCCCTCTCAGCAACTTCTGTCTTAAAGAGACTGATTCAATTCCTGCTTAGCCACTTCTGTCTTAAAGAGACTTGCTAGCATTATGAAATATGCCACCTCTTCCATGAAACATTTCTTCATTTCTACCAGCTATAAGTAATTTACCTATTCAAATACTTCATAGTATCTGAAGAGGAAACCCAAAGAGGGTTTAGGGCTGCTGGAGACCCCAAAGTACCAACACACCAGGTCCTGCGGAAAGAATTCCACTCAAGTCTTCGGAGACAAAGAAAAAGTAAAGTTTATTGAAAGTTCAAGTTCACCATATGGGGTGGACTCTTAAGGAGCCAGTCTATGCTAAGCTATTCTATGGCTCTCTCACAAATCAAGTCTCTGCTAGGACATTCTGTGGTGCTCTCACAAAGATGAAGGGAAGATGGGTCTTATATACAGAGGAATCTAGGGTTGGTTCAGAGGAGGAGCCTGGGGAGGGTCTTCAGGAGGAGCCAATGACTCCAGTAATGAGTTGGGGGAGGGACTTCAGGTGGAGTTAATGAGCTCAGACTCCAGTAATGAGTTTGGGGAGGGACTTCAGGTGGACTTAATGAAGTCAATGCAAAAGTGGATTGATAGGCTCCAGGGTGGGAAGCAGATGGACAATGGAGGGTCAGGCTGGTAACAGGTTTGGGCCCAGCCATAATGAAATACTTATGGCCTCTGGAAATGCCTCCTGAAGATTCAATCAGACTTCAAGGGGTTTCGCAGAGTATTTATCTCAAAGATTCAAGGACAGCTCAAAGGCGTGGGGGTGGGGGGGGTCCAGAGCCTACACCTCTTCAGTATCCTCTATTTCTTCTTTGTACTTGTCATATTCTACTTTGTAATTTAGTCAGCTGCATGAATTTTAGTGGAGTTAAGTAGCAGCTACTGAACTTAAAGGTTTTTTAAAGGGCAAGGAAAGTAGAATATTTACACAATGTATGGATTCTTTTTCTTTTTCTCTCCCATTTTTAGCCATACTATAAACTTATCTGTTGGGCTCAATAAGTTTAGCTATGTGCTTTTCATTCCACTGAATACTTAAAATTTCCCTAAGAATCATCTGACTTCCTATTACCTACATATCTTTTTCATGCCTTGTACACTGGCAGAAATAAGTAGCAATGACAATACTGTATTCCTCTAGCTAAAAGAACTCTAACTTAAAATGCTATTTTTCTTTTCTTATAATGTGGTGGCCTCATAGGAACCCTATAAGGAGTAGGCAGTACCAAAATTGTGAAACCGTATTGCGGATGGAAAAACTGAGATAAAGTCAGGTTATTATTTCTTTTTGCCAAAGTTTCATGCAATTGTTAAGTGTTAAGAGTATGATTTCAAACCCAGGTGTATGCTGAACCTAAATCAGATTTTGATCAAGCCACACAGCCTCTCTAAACCAAGGATAGAACAGAGAAATGGGTAGAAGTTTGCCTTTTAATGACTTCTTTTGTGAGCTTGAGGGGAAGAAAAACAAAAAGAAACAGATTCTATTTATATACAAAAGTAGGCATTCAACTAGTATTATCGAATCAATGAGTCCTTCAGATTAGAGACAATTTAGAAAAGTAAAATTAGCATCCAGACAGAATAATTAGGCTTAAGTTCATCACTGGTCAGCACAAAAATGAATATACTAGTGGACTAGAACCATTTGACAACAATGACTAGTCTCCTTTCCAGACTTTCCTTAAATTTCCTAACATGAAGACTTTCTCAGTCAGTAAATATCCCCTCTTCTACAAGTGAACTTATACTTTTGTGCATTTCAAATATTATTTTCAGAATCATCAGATTTACATCATATTTCATGTAAGTTTTATGTTTCCTAGGGACTAAGCATGATGGTCTATTTGATGAGGTGTAGGCTCTGGGACTCCTCTTGAGCTCCTTGAATCTTTGAGGTACAGATTCTGGGAAAGTAAATCTTCCCAGGGAAGACATTTGCTTGAGGTCATGGGCCTTAAGTTGTGTCTTTCCCCAAGTCTTTGTTCCAATAGTTTCCCACACTTAATGTTCCTGTTCCCACCCTTGAACTGGCCTGGCCCACTATTGTCTATGGTCTCCAGGTAGCCTCCAGCAACTTCCCACTCTTAATCACTCATTACTGGAGTCGGATCTCATCTTGACTCCTGAAGACCCTCCCTACTGGAGTCTGACTTCATCTGACTCCTC
>CM053598.1:176954369-176996436 GCA_028646575.1 Pseudocheirus occidentalis
AATTTGGAGTGGATATCCAAGTCTGGGGTGTTGGAGTGTTAAGATTGTCAGGTGTGAGTTGGGGGCTTGGTAGCTGTAAGCTCTGAGTATGTAGCCTGATGCCAATATCAAGACACTCAGTAATTCCCCTGAGTTGTCCTGATGCTTACAGAGTAACTTGTTGGGGTCAGGTGGTCTAGGTCTTTCGGGTTTCAGAGTCTGTGTCCCTGAGCTAGGGCTCAAGCAGGTTCAGAGTAGGCCTGAGGCAGAGCTTTTGATTGCTGATTGGGCAAGTGGTGCTAAATTGGCTTTTCTTGGTAGGGTTTGCTGGCTCCACCCTACTGGTCTTAGATTCCATACTGTCTGTTCCCTGCCCTCAACCCTGCCCCAGCCTGGGGCTGCTTCCCCTGATTCAAGCCTCCACTCTAATTAGAACATTTAATTCCAGACTTTCCTTGGTCTGGGAGGGATTTAGAGGAGCCACTAAACTTTATTCCTCCATCATGGCTTCTGGCAGTATGGGTTTATAAGTTTAAACATCCAGATTACCCCCACAGAATCAGCTGACCCTGCTATGGCACCCCAGTTTTTTCCTACCCGGTTGGATGCTCCTCTGTCCTCTGGTGTACTGTCTGGGAACCTCTTAGGCTGGATGAGTCTGCTGGATGTCTGGCTGGAGCTTTTTCTCTTGGTCTGCTCTTCTCTGCTCTCTGCTTCATGCTGGCACAGCTTCCTTGCGCTCAGCGTTCTTCTTACTCCAACCTAAGTAAGCGCTTTCCTGGGCTGGGAATCCGCCTCCCTCAGTCTCTCTCTGGGTTCTGTCACTCTTGAATTCGTTCAGATTCACTTTTTAGCCTTCAGCGCTAGAATGGCTCTGGCTGCTGCTGCGACTTCTTCCCACTGTCCTGGGGTCAGGTCTCGGTTTTTGGGGCTAGGCTGGTCTTGGCTCCAAACCTGCTGCGATGAGTTCCTCCTGCTGAACTGCCTTCAGCAGGAGACATGTTTTCTGCAATTCCATGGATTTTGGAGCCATAAAATTTGTTGTTTTATGTGAATTTAAGGTGGCCCTGCTGGAGCTGCTGATCCTTGCTGCTTCTCTACGCCTCCATCTTGGCTCCTCTAGACTAACAGCTTTTAACATAGACCATCAATTAGTGAAAAATGGATATGTGATCTGAATGAAATGGTCATATAAGACAGAAGAGAAGATAATGAAGTACCTTTCACAACTATGATTTGGAGATGAATTATTAACCAAATTGGGGATAAAGGACTTCACAAAAGATGAAACCATTTATCTACCTACCTATTTATGTGTCTATACTGGTCTGTATATTTTCAAATTTTTGGTTTCACTTGTTTTTCTGCCACATTCATTCTCAAATATATCTGCTTTTTCCATACGAGCAAGCCTTTGTAACAAAGCATTTAAATAAAAAATGGAAGCTGATAAAATAAATTCATTAAAAACCCAACAACCAGCACACAAAATATATTCCATAATAACAGTCCCACATCTCTACAAGTAAGGAAGAACAATTTTTAAACTCTGTATTGAAGCCAATGTTATTAGACATTTAAATTGTTGAAATCATCATCCATATTATTTTCCTTCTGCTTACCTCATTCTGTATCAGTCCATATTTGTCTTTCCATGCTTCTCTGAATTCTTCCTGTTCACCATTTTTATGGTTTTTGACAACATCAAAGGCTTTTGCAGTGAGGAAATAACTTAAAACAATTTTTTTTAATGAAAAGGAGAGGAAATATTTGAATTTAATGTTGCTTATAAAATGTCATATAACACTTTAGAGAATTGACAAAATATTTAACAGAAGCCAAAGCCATTTCCAAAAGATATGTAGTTAAAGGATATGAACAAGTTTTGCTAAAAAAAATGCTGTTATCTCTAGCTTTTTACATAACCTTAACTTCTTCTTTTTAAAATAAATCATTTATTTATTTGTTTGTTTGGGGTTTTCAACATTTGTTTTTGAGTTCTAAATTTTCTCCCCCTTTCTCCACTCCTCTCACCCCAAGCCAGCATACAACTCAATATAGGCAATACATATACATTCATATTGAACATATTTTCACAGTAGATATAATGATGAATAAGAACCAATAGAAGTAATCACAAGAATGAAGAAAAAACAAAAACAGCAGATAGTGTGCTTCAATCTCCATTCAGACTCAATAGTTCTTTTTCTGCATGTGGGTAGCATTTTCCATCATGTGTCTTTTGGAGCTGTCTTAGATTCTTGCATTGTTGAGAAGAGCTAAACCTATAAAAATTAGTCATCACACAATGTGTTTGTTACTCTTTACAGTGTTCTCCAGATTCTGCTCACTTCACTCAGCATCAGGTCATGAGAGTCTTTCTAGGTTTTTCTGAGCTGAAACAGCCTGCTCATAATTCCTTATAGCACAATAGTATTCCATCACATATACTACAATTTACTCAGCCATTCCACAATAGATGGGCATCCTCTCAACTTGCAATTCATTGCTGCCTCAAAAAGGACTGCTATACATATTTTTATTCATGTGGGTCATTTTATTTTGCTTTCTTTTCACTTTTTGGAGGGGGGAAGGAAAGACTTTTGGGGTTAAATGACTTGCCTAAGGTCACACGGCTAGTAAGTGTCAAGTGTCTGAGGCCACATTTGAACTCAGGTCCTCCTGACTCCAGGGTCAGTGCTCTATTCACTGCACCACCTAGCCACCCCCACGTGGGTCCTTTTCCCATTTGTATGATCTCTTTGGGATACAGACCTAGAAGTGGTGTTGCTGGGTCAAAGAGTATCCATAGCGTTAAAGCCTTTGGACATAGTTCCAAATTACTCTCCCAGAAAGGACAGACCAGTTCACAACTCCACCAATAATGCATTTGTATTCCAATTTTTCCACATCTTCTCCAACATTTATCGTTTTCTTGTTTTGTGATGTTAGCCAATCTGATAGGTGTGATATGGTACTTTAGAGTTGTTTTGATTTGTTTTTCTAATCAGTAGTCATATAGAGCATTTTTTTCATATGACTATAGATAGCTTTATTTTCTTCCTCTGAAAACTGCCTGTTCATATCCTTTCACCATTTATCAGTTGGGGAATGATTTTATATTCTTATAAATCTGAGTAAGTTCTCTACATATTTTAGAAATGAGGCATTTATCGGAGACACTGGTTGTAAAAAATGTTTCTCAGCTCTTGGTTGCATTGGTTTTGTTTGCATCCCCTTAACTTCTGAATATGAGCTTCCTGCCTTCCATACCCAGAGAGTTATCCTAAAATGATATGAAAGGAGGTAGGGGGAACAATTCTAGAAAATGATAAACATATCAAGGAAGTGTGATAATGTATGTGATGTTCCACATCCATGGTCTGTCATCTGAAAAGAAGAGAGAGAATTGAATTTTCTTGTCTTTGGACCTTTACTCAATGAGAATCCAATTGAAATGTTCACATGAGCTATTCATGCTTGGCCTGGGATATAATATTCTAAGCTGGTATTGGTCTAACCAGTCACAACTGAACACACTGTACCTTGACTGCAGCATAGTGATGAAATTGTGGTCTTCAAGAACAAAGGACAGTAACTAATCAATTTTATTACTTCTTATTTGTTTTTTTTATGTGTCTTTTCAATTTAAATTGCTGTGGTCATATTATTTCCCTGATTCTAACCCCATAGTTTCTCATACTTCCCTGAATTATTCTTTATCTTTCTTTATTATTGGAGTCAGACTATTATATTACCTACATGATATTTTACAAATAAATTACTGTTCAGCTTTCTTTTTGTAATTTGGAAAAAAACAACTCTGATGTTTAAAAAATATTTTATTTTTCCCATTACATGTAAAAACTATTTTAATTTTTTTTTCATTTTGAGTTTCAAATTCTCTCCCTGTCTCCTCCCCTTCACCTTGAAAAGGCAAGGAAATTGATGATAAAGTTATACATATGTACTCATGTAATACATATTTCTCTATTAGTCATGTTGTAAGGGAAAGAAAGCCAAAAAAACCCAAGAAAAACAAAGGTGTTTTGTTCTTAAGTATGCTTTGATCAGCCACCATAATTTATCAGTTCTTTCACTAGAGACAGATAACATTTTTCACCACCAGTCTTTCAGAATTGTCTTGGATCATTATATTGCTGAGAATATGTGTCATTCATGGTTTATTATCATGCAATAGTGCTATTCCTGGGTACACTGTTCTACTGGTTCTGCTCAGTTCACTTTACATAAGTTTATATGTTTTGATACATTTCTTTTTGAAAGTAACCTGTTTGTCATTTCTTATAGCACAATAGTATTCCATCACAATCATGTACCACAACTTGTTCAGCCATTCCCAAATTCACTGATATCCTTTCCGTTTTCACTTCCTTGCCATCACGAAAAAGAGCTGCTATGTTTTTGGCATATAGGTCCTTTTCCTTTTCTAATCTCTTTTGAATATAAACCTTGAAGTTCTATTGCTGGGTCAAAGGATATGGATTATTTTATAGCCTTTTGGGCATAGTTCTAATTTGCTCTCCAGAATGTTTGGAGAGGTTTGATGGAGAGGTTTCTCCATCAAACCTCTGTTTTTTGGTTTGTTTGTTTTTTTTCAGGGCTAGTCTCTATCCATAAAACAAACTGCCTATATTTAACCCACATTTTTTCTACCTGCCCTTGACCCCTACATGGAACTCCCTCCCTCCTTCTTTGCCCTTTTGCTGGAAGCATTTATATCCAAAATATATTATAGTGATATATTAATCTTCCAGGCTACAGATTTTCAGTTTAATGACTAATTGGGACCTCTCTGACTGTGACCTCCAGAGGTGAGAGCCCGATCAAACTTAATTTAGTGAACCCAATTTCTATCTATAACATTCCTGCAGTACTCTGATATATAGAGTAAAAGATGAACCCAGAAATTCTAAGCAAGTGCTTGACATAAAGATGTATTGTCTTTTGAATAGCCTATCTCAATATGATCATTATCTCTGATGCTTCATGGCATCAAAATCAAGAACTGAATGTCCCTAGACATATCCCTTCGTTGCCCTTCCACATTCCACTTTGGAGGTATAACTCTTGGCTCTAATATAGGAGTTGAGATGCCTTAAATTTGATACTTTCAGCTAATACCACAGCGTAAAGGAAGGTGAGTTGTATACTGCCCTGGAAACCCATGACTAACGTACTTGATGCTTTTGTGAAACCCCTTTAATCTCAGCAACAGACCTGAGAGCTTATCTGCCTTGATTTACTCAAGTTAAAGTCATGAAGGGTAAAATGTATCTATCTTGATTGGTGTATTATTACTTTGCTATATTGTATGAATTAGTGATGTCCATTAGAAAGCATCCTGGAACAGGAGTCAGCAAACCTGGGCTTGAATACCTGCTCACTTGGTTCTTATTTGTATGACCTTGGGCGACTCACTTGTACTCTCTCTGGTTCTCATTTTCCTCATTAATAAAAGGAGAAGATAGGCTAGATAGATATGTTATACTAAATCAGTCACCCTCTAGGGAAAAAATGGTGTTGATTACCAAATCTTACAAATTCTACTCCCTCAACATTTTACATGTTGGTCCAACCTGCATTTTAGGATAAATCATTTTAGTGGCTGAATGGAGGATAGATTGGTGTGTTGAGGCAGGAAGACTCATTAGCATATCATTGCAATAATTGCAATTTAGTCTTAAGATAATGATGGCCTGTGTTAGAGTGGTAGCGGTGTCAGAGCAGAGAAAAAGGGCATATTCAAGAGATGTTTCAAAGATGAAATAAAAAACTTGACTAACAAATTGGATATAGGGAGTGAAAGATAGTGACAAGTCCATCATGTCTCATAAATTGTGGGCTGAAAGTACTGGGAGGATGGTGTTGTTTTGTACATGCTGTGTTTAAAATGTCTACTGGACATCCAATTCTAGATACCAGAAAAGCAGCTGGATATGCAAACTTGAAGTTGAGGAGAAAATTGGGGGGAGGGTAGCAAGATTTTAGGTAATTAAATCAATGGGAGTTGATGACATCACCAACTGAAGTGGTATAGAGGGAGAAGAGGGACTAGGACAAAGCCTTGAAAGGACACATGTGTTGAGATGGCATGATTTGGAAGACAATCCAGCAAAGAAGATATAGAAAAAGTTGACAGATAGGAGGATAACTATTAGAAAATTACATTCCCAGAGCCTAAATAGAAGAGGGGAGACTGACCAACAGTACCGAAGGTTGCAGAGATCTCACACAGAATTAAGATTAATACAAGGTCATTAGGTTTGTCAACTAAGAGATCATTAGCAACTTTGGAGAGACAGATTTTAAAGGAATAAGAAGATCTAAAGCTGAATTGTAAGGTGTTACGGTGAGAATTGGAGGACAGAGAGTAGAGGCACTGATTCTTGACAATTTTTAAAGGAATGATGCTACAAAGTACAAAAGAAATATACAGTTAGCAGGGTTGAAAGGAACAAGTGAGGATTTTAAGGGATAGGGAAGAAATGGGCATATTTTTAGGTAGTATGGAATCAGCTAGTTGAGATGAAGAGAGAAAATAAGTGAAACAATGGGGATAGTATAGGAGACAATAATTTGGGAGAGATGAAATGGAATGGGATCATTTGAACAAGGAGAGGAGTTAAACTTGTTAAAGAGTAAGGCCACTTCATGTGAGCCAGGGATGAAGGAGAAGAGCATGGCAGGAGGCATCCAAATGATAGGAGATCAGGAAGAGCAGAGAAGAGAGAGTTCACAGTGAATGGTCTCATTTATATTTTCAATTTAAGGCAAAGTTCTCAGAGAGACTGGGGAGGGAGAGCCATGGGAGTTTTAAGGAGGAATGAAAAAGTTTGGAAGAGATGCTGTGTAGAGTGGGGGAATAAGTTGATATGGGAAAGAAAGTATGGTTCTTAAATTATAGTGAACTGATAAAAATTTGGAAGAAAATCTATGCCTTTATGGCACTAAAATACAACATTATTTATTTGCATTTTTGTACTTTCTCTAGATGAACTTGCATTGCCTTAGCTCTGTTTTCTTTGTGCAGAGCTACAACCTGTACTATCTATTTTACCTTTTAAAGGTATACTATCTTAATTAGATGCTCCTTAAGTGTAATTAAATGTGTTATTGCACTAAAATCATGCTCAAGAAAGAAAATGTAGGTCACTAAAGGACAGTTTGTCACAATTATTTTTAACATCAGTGTAGAATTTTGTGTCTTGTATCATTTTACTATCTGCTTCTCAAACTTTTACATCAGAGTCATTGTTAAATAAATAAGCAAATTAATAAGTAAGCAAACAAATGAATGAGTTATTAAATAAATGAATGAACACATAAAGATAAATGAATAAGTAAACAGATTATTAGATATATAAACAAAAGGTGAATAATATCTTTTATTTCCACACATAAATATTTTGGTCTTGTAAAGTTATAGTGGTTGACAAAAAGTGAGAATTTCAGTGCTGGAAGGGAAGTTATAGTTCATCTAAGGAGAGGATTACAGATTTTGAGCTAGAAGAAATCATAGAGATCATCTATTCTGGACCCTGCCTCACCCTACTCCATTTTTTCACAAGTACAAACTGAGAAGGATAACGACTTGATCAAGGTCACACATTTAGTAAGAGAAAATTCAGTAATCAAAATCTAGACCTAGAGTCAGTGCTTCTGTCTCCCTCTAGTATAACTCATGAATTAGCCTAGTCTCCCTTTTTTAAGGATCACAGAATCATAAATTGAAAGCTAAAAGGGACCTTGGAGGCTAGCTACTTCAATCTCTTTAATTTACAGTTCAGAAGACAGTGACCCAGAAAGGTTTTGAGAAAACATTTCCAGTAACATGCTTGCCCAAGGTCACACAATTTGTTATTAGCTGGACTGCAATTAGAATCCAGGTTTCTTGAATCTCTCCCCACCTCTCCACCACCCATGCTATTTTCATTTCACAAAGTTCCCTCTCAAAAGATGGTTTCACAGTAGTTAGCCATCCCTTTCCCAAGGGCTATGAAGTGTTTAGCATTCCAGTTGAGCTTACATCAAGGACCTTGAAGAACTACATTAACCAAAAATGATGAAAAGCCTTTCTTTTCCTCCTGGATCTAGGGAGTCTGTGTTAGAATTCTGTCAACAAAATGTATCTTCAAAGCTGTTTGAACAAGTCCAGTTATTACTCACCTGGGTTCACATTATGAATAATATTCCCTAGTTGTGCCACCATTTGTCTTTCAGTGTTGTCCCCGTCTAACTTAGGACAAGCCATAGGAGCAGAGGTGACTGGGTATAAAACATCTAATCTACCCACATGAAATCACTGCTGTCCCTCCCTCTGTAACAATATCAAAATGACTCCTAAAAAAAATCAAAGATGTGAAAATAACAATTCTTATTGAAAATCAGAAATGGAGGATTAATTGTGCTTGAGCACACACACGCACACACACACACACACACACACATACACACGCACACGATTCCTTCCTCTTTCTCCCTACTTCTTAATCCTAGAAATAACCATGGTAATCATGACTCTACATTGCTCAAATTGGTCAGATGCAATGGGAGCATAAAATAGCATTACATAGCTTTAATTAATTTAACTTCATGAAATTGTCTCCTGCCCCCAACTGATTTAAATATGTAAGTACTCTAGGTCTCTTTAAATGACAATCTAGTATAACTACTTACCTCCCAGAGGAGAATGAGTATGCACTAGTCTGTGTAAATGAGAATTTATTTTTAAAAACATTTTATATCTATAATAGCAGTGATCTTTCTACCACTTATCCAGCCTGCATTATGCTTGCCATGTCACCAATACCAGGCTTTGTCAGCTGAAGGGCTCTGAAACTGTTTATTCCCCAATACAATTATTTACCAATGTCTTCTGTCCTATTAATCTGGGTGATTCAGATGCAGCTCAGATTCCCTTGCACAGAGCCTGACTGCCAAAGGGATTTCAAGTTTATTTGTAGTAAAGAGCTAATTTTATTTCTCTTCTCTTTAGTATGTTGTGCTATCTGGAGGATTTTTTGGGTACTACATGTGGGGTCCATAAGTATGAGGACAGCAGTGGTATATGAGCCTCATTTGGAGAAGAGGGGGATGTTGGCTCTGTTCCAGTATTAAAATGACTCCTTAAACAACAACAAAGATTGGAAAATGTCATTTGTGACTGAAAATCAGAAATAGAAGATTAATTACTGTCAAATATTGGGTGGGGAGAGAATGGTTAGAGGAACGAAAGGGGAGGGGAAACTATGCCAGTTGGGTGTGAAGATTTGTTGCTTTTCCAAATGACATCTGAAGGAATTGGGGCTAAGTGAAATGATACTTTTGTGCTTCACAAACTCTAATCCTTTCTTATTCTTTCTTATCTCACCCCTCAACCTTTGAGGAGCTTTATGGGCCACTCTCTGAAACATGCAGTCACACAGATCACACTCTACTAGGAAGATGACACTTTAAAAGAAACCCACGGGAGTTTGATAACCTTCATTTTCAAACAGTAGCTAATGCAAGAAGGTCCCTAGAAAGGTGAATGCTTGTCAAGTCTAAATTATGTACACTGGTAGTTGGGCTGAGTGAAAGACAAATCAGATTAGAGCCCACTGACTTTATTTTCCAGCTTATTATGAAGACAGGGACAAAGGAGACAAGAACAGAGGACATTACCCCCACAGAAAATTAAAGATTTTCAATGAAAATTTCTTGTTTGAGAAACATTATGCAACAGGGATGAAATTATGCTCCTTGACAATATCAGAGGCATTGAGGAAAAGAATTCACTATTACCACAGTGGGAATGATCACATATTAGAATGAGAAAGGGGGAATCCTTATTTCCATTTTGGTATGCACAAAGTAGACTGGATTAAGAGCAGAAATGAAAATGCCAATTACAAAAGACATTCTGCAGGGTTGTAGTTTCACCAATATCTTGATTTGAATTACATTCCCTTTCTAATTCTGAAATTTTTCAAATTAAAATCTCTCCTCCGCTTACTCTATTGAAATTAAATTCACCAGTTATCTTTGCTCTTTTGATGTTTACACATTTGATTGAAAAAAATCTATTACGATATATTATACAAATATTTTTCAATAAATTAGAAAAACTTCTTTATAATAAATTAGGCAAATCCTTTACAATAAAATCTTTGGGGCTTTGTAATGGCCAAAAAATATTTTGCAAACTGATTTGAACAGAAATTTATCCACAAATCTTCAAATAAGGTGGATAATAATGTAAGAAACCGACCAAAGGTGTTCCTTACCTAACTTCAGCTTTCATTATATGAATTCTTTGTTGATACTTTGATTTGTTTCTTTAATTTGTTTCTTGATATGAATGATTTAATCATAACCTTGTTAGTCTTTGAGAAATTTATGGAAAATGTTACCTAGAACCTATGGACACCACAGTCTCAGCAATAGAGGAAGAATTTTTACTTGGCCTGCTGGCAGTCAGAAACACCCTTTTGTGTTGGGTTTATAAAACAGAGACTTCATCACAGAATAGTCTTAATATGGAAAAAATATTTAGAGCACTCTAGGTGGCATAGTGGAAAGAAGACTGGCCTTGGAGTCTGGGAAGGTGAAGTTCAAATTGTTCCTAAAATTATTATAAAATTTATGACTCTGGACACACTTTCTTATCTGTAAATTGTAGAAAATAACCCCTCTACCACACAATTATTATAAGGCTCAAATTAGATGATACCTGTCAACTTTGATGATACCTGTTTACTTTGTAAACCTTAATATAATATATAAATGTTTGGCTATTATTGTTCTGTAGCATCATTTTGGGGGGTAGAGGAAGAGCCTGGTAAGCAGAATGGAAGACTCAGGAATGGCAAGAGATAGACTGTGGAAAAATTAGTTTGCAAATAGTAACTCATTTATACTGGGAAAAGAAAAATAAGCTCCTTTCCCCAGGATTTCTAGTGATTTATTTTTTGTGAAAAACCAAGGGAATTTCTGCTGTATGCTATACATTCCCTGTCTCTCAGTATTTCCTTTCTTTTTCATTGACTAGATGAAATCTGACACCATAATGTGCTCACTTTGTGACTAATGATCTATTAACACTTGTTGGTTACATAAAATGTGGTAGTGAAACCTTTATAAGTCATTTTTCTAGGGACCAATTACTCAAAGGTTAACCAAGAAAATTCCTTAGAAGGGAAGTACTGATATAGATGCGGCCTAGAGATATAAATGTATCAAAGAGGTCCAGAGGGGGAGCACCTTAACAAAGTTTTATTGTATTTTTCCTACCTACAGCCAGAGGACATGTTGACTATCCCATCATAAATTCACCAGAGAATATGGACTAACCTAATAGGCACAGCATGGGTACTGAGACTACAAAAAGAAAAAGGAAGAAAAAGAAAATGTGGAAGTCTGTGCTCATGTCTCTTGGTAGTTTTTAAGGAAAAATTCTTCTTTGTTAAATTCTTATAAGATAAATGCATCTAAAATGGTACCCAATGTCTTTTGATTCTTCTTTTAAGTTATAACAGCCATTAATCTTGACTTACTCCCATTAGGATCTTTCTGTTCCCTGGTCTTGCCTTTCTAATCATTAACTTGTGTCCCTTCTTTTGTTCTCTTATACATAGTCCCAGTCTAAGCAACTCCTTTTGTAAGCTGGTCTCTACTTTCCCCATGGAAATAGATAACTTTCAGCTCTCCTGTCATTTTATTTCTCATAGGAAAGAAAATGCCACAGGGTGGGGGTGGGGAGGGAAAGGGGAAGGGAGAAACCAACAAACAAACAAAAAACAAGAAAGATGAACATAGTGCTTTTCTGCCAGGGAAAAGAAGAATACAAGGAAATCAATACCTTCTTTTCATCTCATCACTCACATACCTCTTTTAATTTCGCTTTTAAGTTCAAGTGAGACCACAAGTGAGTTATGGTTTAGGAAAAGCTCTGAATTTTATATGAAACTTTCTACAGTTTGGGGGTAACAAAAAATTATTGCTAAGTCAACATGACTTGGTAGAAGTAATGGGAGCTCTGAAGTCAGAGGACCTGGATTCAGATATTACCTCTCTCCTTTATTACCTGCGTGATCCATGGCAAGTCATAAACCAGATGAAAGAAGTTAACCAAGATGACCTCTTAAGTGCCTTCAAGCTCTAGGTCCAAAATTCTCAGGAATGTCTCTGCAGATTCACTAAAAGAAAAAGCAGTAGCAATAAAAAAAAAAGAAAAGAATGAAAGATAGGGAAGGGATTAATCAGAACAAACCGTTTTTTTCTTACATTTGAGTTGTGACTTGTGAAAATCATATAGCTTCTCAGGAACCATGCAAGAGGGAAGATCTATTAGTGATTAAAGTGATTGAAGTGATAAGATGCAAATGAAGACAAAGTTCTTTAACACAAAGAAAAAATATAAATATATACACATGCAAAAATAATATATTAATAAATGTATACACACATACATATGTATGCATATATGTGTATATACACATATTTGTATAGATGTATGTATGTATCTATGTGTTGTAATAGATGCCTGTTGAGAGTTGACAACTGGACTATGCTATTTAACCACAAAATCAGCTTGTAAATGGTTCCATGAAATCAACTCATTCCTTCTTCCACACATCAAAATTATAATAATGTTAACATCTAGAAAGTACCCCAACCATTCTTCTTTGTATTTTGAAACTCCACTTATCCTCCAAAGTTTGGCTCCCATCCTATTTCTTTAAGTTTCTCTCCTACTTCACCCTAAAATGTTCTCTCTCCACGGATCTCTTATGACACTATTTCTATAGTGCCCATACATCTATTAACCATATTATATTTTGTATTATTTATCTACATGCCCTTTATTCTTTAAAATTCTGTGAGCCTCTTGAGGACAAGAAGTATTCATTCTTCACCTTTGTGTAATGGGGATATTTGAGTGAATTCTTCCACAAATCTGCTCCAGTTAAGCCATCCTGTAGCATGGAGATGAGACCCTTAAGGCATTTGTAGGGGTAGATACGTTCAGCAATGAAAGAATTTGGAATGACAAAGTAATCTTTGTCCTGAAATGCAAAATCAGGTGAATGAACAGAAAGAGAGAAGAGACACCAAAAAGAACTGGACAAGTGGAATAGTTTAGGTATACCAGACACAGTAGTCAATGACCATAGTAATCTAATATTTGATAAACTCAAAGACTCCAGCTTCTGGTATAAGAACTCATTACCTGACAAAAACTGTGGGGAAAGCTGGAAAATAGTATGGCAGAAACAAGGCATAGAACAATATTTTACACTTTATACCAAAATAACGTCAAAATGTGTACACTATTTAGATATAAAGTCTGATATTGTAAGCAAACTGGAAGAATAAGGAATACTTGAGCTGCCAGATTTATGGATAAGAGAAAAATTTAAGTGGAATGCACAATGAATAGGGCACAGAGCATGATGAGGTAGGTGACAAGGAGAGTGCTGGGAAAAGCTGATCTACCAAACACAGGGGCTATGCCAAGGCCTATGATCCCAGGCCTGGGGACCTGTCACAACTGGGTAAGAGACAAATGCAGGCCCCATGGCAGGGATAGCATCTCCTCCTGGGACTATCAAACCACAGCCTGGAAAATTAGAAATCACTTACCTGAACTACCAGGGACCAGGACAGTGGAGTGAACCCCAGTTGTTCTAATCCCCCACTCTGACCCTGAAAAACCAGAAATTATTGCCCCCAAAAGCTTAAGAGTCCTAGAGAAAGGGCATGGCTAATGTTGTCCCTCAAAATAGGGAAAAACAGATTGGAAAGACAAAGACTTTAGAATCTTATAATTGTGAGCATGAAGAACGAAATTCAGGAGACAACATTGACTCTGAAACCACAACTGAAGCCTCAAAATGGAATATAAATTGGTCTAAAACCCAGAAACTGTTCTTAGAAGAGCTCAGGGAGGACTTTAAAAACCAAATTAGAGAGGAAGAAGACAAACAGACCCAATTCTTTTAATATTGCAATTGCAAAAATAGAAAAACATTTTACTGAAGAAAGCAGCTCTTTAAAAAGTAAAAAAAAAAACTGAAAAAAAATGTTCAAAATTTAACTGGAGAAAATAAATCCCTAAAAATGAAATCTGTATGCATGGAAATGGAGCTCCAAAAATTAACTGAGAAAATAATTTGCTAAAAATTAGTATCAGCCAAATTAAAGCTAATGACTCTATGATGCTTCAAGAATCAGTCAAACAAAATCTGAAGAATGAAAAATTTGAAAAAAGAGATAAAATATCTCAATAGAAGAATAAGTGATCTGGAGAACAGATCAAGGAGAGGCAATCTACAAATTATTGGTCTACCCAAAAGGCATGATGAAAAAAAGATCCTGGACAACATCCTCCAGGAAATCATCAAAGAGAACTGCCCTGAGGTCCTAGAACCAGATAATAAAATAGTTATTGAAATAATCCACTATACACTTTAGAGATCCTAAATTGAAAACTCTAAGAAATGTTCTAGCCAAATTCCAGAACTATCAGATAAAGGAGAAAATATTGCAGGCAGCCAGAAAAAAAAATTCACACCACAGAACTACACCCAGGATCACACAGGACCTAGCATCTTCTATACTGAAAGATCAGAGGAGCTGTAATATAATATTTTGTAGGGCAAAGGAGCCCAAACTACAACCAAGGATCAGCTATCTAGAAAAACTGAGCATAATCTTTCAGGCAAGTAGATTGTCATTTAATGAAATAAGGGACTTCCAGACCTTCCTTATGAAAAAGCAAGAGCTCAATGGAAAACTCAGTTTCCAAATATAAGACTCAAGAATACATAGAAAGGGAAACAGGGAAAAATCACACAAACAACATGTTATTTAATAAGAACAAACTGTTTACATCCCTATATGGGAAGCTGATACCTGTTAATATTGAGAATTGTATACTTATCACAACCTTTAAAAGGGATATAGAAAAACAGAGGGTGGAAGTATAAGTTGACTAAAATGATGATATAAAATCTTATTAAGGAGTGCAAAGGGACCATAATGGGAGAAGAGGGAAGCAACAGTAAACTGTGCCACACAAAGAAACATAAAAACATGATAGTAGAGGGAAATAATGGAGGGAGATGAACATTATAAGGGCTTCACCCTGATTGGTTTTGGTGTAAGGAGGGAATAGCATAATCTGCTAAGAACAGTACACTATCATGAAAAGACATAAAACTTATCATAATAGAGGGAAAGAGGGGTGGGAGAGGAGCATTGTATGAGATTTATTCTCACCAATTTTGGTTCAAGGAAGAAATAACATATTACATTAAATATAAAAATCAAGCGTATACTACTTGCAGTAGTAGGGGAACTGTTAAGGAAAGGGGGGTGCTTAGAAGGGAGGAAAGAAGTAGTAAGGGGGAAGGGTAGATAAAGGGAGGGAGGCTCATAGAGAGGGAATACTGAGGGAGCAGGCAATGAAAAAGAAAATTTTTAAAGAGGGGAAGGGACAATGGGGAAATAAAAGCATAAATAGGGGAGGGAATAGGATGGAGGGAAAGACATACATAGTAATCATAACTGTGAATGTGAATGGTATGAAATCTCCCATAAAACAGAGGCAGATAGCAGAATGGATTAAAAGCCATAATCTTACAATATGCAATTTAAAAGAAACACATTTGAAACAGGGGACACAAATGGGGTAAAGGTAAAAGGCTGGAGCAAATTATATTATGCTTCAGGTAAAATTAAAAAAGCAGATAAATCAAAAGAAAAAAATAGATCTAATTAGAAGAGATGAGGAAGGAAAATATATCCTGCTAAAATGCACCATTGAAAATAAGGCAATATCATTACTAAACATATATGCACCAAGTGGTATAACAACCAAATTCCTAAAGAAGAAGTTAAGGAAGTTAGAGGAAGAAAAAGACAGCAAAACTATTCTAGTGTGGCACCTTAATCTCCCCTCTCTCAACTTCATAATTCCAAACTCAAAATAAACAAGAAAGAAGTTAAGGAGGTTAATAGAACTTTAGAGAAGATAGATATGGTAGATCTCTGGAGAAAATGGAAAGGTTATAAAAAAGAATATATCTTGTTCTCAGTGGTACATGGCACATAAACAAAAACTGACCATGCTCTAGTGCATAAATCTCTTGAATCAGTGTAGAAAGGCAGAAATATTAAATGCATCCTTCTCAGATCATGTCACAACAAAAAAATATATCTAATAAAGGGCCATGGAAGGATAGACTAAAAACTAATTGGAAACTAAATAATTTAATCATCAAGAATGTGTGGGTCAAACAATAAAGTATAGAAACAATTAGTAACTTCATTCAAGAGAATGACAACAATGAGATAGCATACAAAAACTTGTGGGATGCAGCAAAAGCCGTTCTTAGAGGTAGTTTTATATGTCTGAATGAATACAGTGAATAAAATAGAGAAAATAGAGATAAATAAGTTGGGCATGCAACTGAAAAAGCTATAAAAAGGACCAATTGAAAATCCCCAATTAAACTAAATTGGAACTACTAAGAATCAAAGAAGAATTTAATCAAATTGAAACTAAAACACTATTGAATTAACAAATACAACTAAGATATGGTGTTTTGAAAACAAAACAGTAAAATTGATAGACTGTTAGTCAATATGATAAAAAAAAAGAGAGAAGAAAACCAAATCACATGTATCAAAAATCAAAAGGGTGAATCTGCCTCCAATGAAGAAGAAATTAAAACAATCATTAGGAATCATTTTACCCAATTGTATGCCTATAAATTTGACAATTTTACTGAAATGGATGAGTATTTACAAAAATATGTTACCTAGATTCACTGAAAAGGAAATAAAATATTCAAATAACCCCATTTCAGAAGATGAAATTGAATAAACTGTCAATGAATTCCACAGGAAAAAAAATCTTCTGGGCAGATGAATTTACTAGCCAACTCTATCAAACATTTAAAGAAAAAATTTATTCCATACTCCACAAACTATTTGGGAAAATTGGAGAAGGAGTCCTAGCAAATTCTTTTTATGACACCAATATGTTATTGATACCTAAATCAGGAAGAGACAAAATGGAGAAGGAAAATTATAGACCAATATCCCTCATCAATACAGGTGCAAAAAATTGAATAAAATATTAGCAAAAAGACTACAGCAACTTATCATAAGAATAATATACTCAGATCAGGTAGGATTTATTCCAGGAATGCAAGGATGATTCGATATTAAGGAAACTGTCAGTATAATCAGTCGTATCAACAATTGAACTAGTAAAAACCATGTTTATTTCTAAAGATTCAGAAAAGGCTTTTGACAAAATATAACACTCAATCCTATTAAAAAATAAACACTAGAATGTGTAGAAATAAATGGAGTCTTCCTTAAAATAATAAATAGCATCTTTCTTTTAAAAAAATATTTATTTCTGTATTATTTTATTTATTTTCTTCTTTACATCATTCATTTCCATGAGATTTTGAGATACAAACTTTCTCCCCATCTTTCCCCTAACCATAACCTCAAAACAGTGATCCCACTAAAATTTGTTTAGAGTCATATTTTATGGGTATTTGAGGTGGCTATGTGGGAGCTGTGAAAACTTGCTGCTTCTATGCTGCCATCTTGGTTCCTACTATCATCTTTCTAAAACCATCAGTATTAAATGTAATGGGGACTATCTAGAAGCATTTCCAATAATATCAGGTCTGAAACAAAGATGTCCATTGTCACCCCTTATTCATTCTGGTACTAGAAATATTAACAGTAGCAATAAGAAAAGAAAAAAAATGAAAGAATCAGATTAAGCAAAGAAGAGACTGAACTATCACTCTTTGCAGATGATATGATGATGTACTTAGAGAATCCTAGAGAATCAAGTAAAAAACTAATTTAGATAATAAATAAATTTAGCAAAGTTGCAGGATATGAAATAAACCCACATCAGTTATTAGAATTCCTATATATTTGTAATGAAATCCAACCACAAGAAATAGAAAGAGAAATCCCATTTAACGTTACTTTAGATATTATAAAATATTTGGGAATCTACCTGCTGAAACAAACCCAGGACCTATATGAACACAACTACAAAACACTTTTTCACACAAATATAGCTAGATCTAACTAACTGGAAAAACATCAATTGCTGGTGGCTGGATCAAACTAATATAACAAAAACGACAATTTTACCTAAATTAAATTACATATTTTGCTCCATACCAATCAATCTACCAAAAAATTATCTTACAGAGCTAGAAAAAATAGTAACAAAATTCATCAGGAAGAACAAAGGGTCCAGAATATCAAAACAATTAAAGAAAAGAAATACTAGGGAAGGAGGCCTAGCCATACCAGATTTCAATATGTATTATAAAGCAGCAGCAACCAAAACTAATTGATACTGGCTGAGGAACAGAGTAGTGTATCAATGGAATAGATTATGTACATGGGACACAGCAGCCAATGATTATAATAATCTACCGTATGATAAACCTAAAGACTCCAGCTTCTGGGATAAGACCTCACTATTTGACAAAAACTGTTGGGAAAACTGAAAAAAGTATGGAAGAAGCTGAGTATAGATCAGTATCTTACTCTGTATACAAAAATCAAGTCTTAAATGGGTACATGAGCTAGGTATATATGCTGATACTGTAAGCAGCCTAGGAGAGTAAGAAATAGTTTACCTGTCAAATTAATGGAGAAGGGAAGACTTTATGACCAAACAAGTGTTAGAGAGCATTACACACAAAATGGATAATTTTGATTACATTAAATTGAAATGATTTTTTACAAAAAAATCCAATGTAACCAAGATTGAGAGGGAAGTAGGAAATTGGGTAAGAATTTTTACAACCAATATTTCTGATAAAAGCCTCATTTTTAAAATGTATGAAGAATTGAGCCAAATCTATAAGAATACAAGTCATTCCCCAATTGATAAATGGTCAAATGATATGGACAGGCAGTTTTCAGTAGAAGAAATTAATGACATTTATGACATATGAAAAAAGGCTCTAAATCACTATTCATTATAGCAGTGTTTCTCAACCTGTGGGTAACGACCCCTTTGGGGGTCAAATGACCCTTTCACAAGAGTCACCTAAGACCATTGAAAAACACATATTTCCAATGGTCTTAGGAACCAAGACACCACTCCTCTACCCATGTCCTAGTGGGTTGCCCACATGCAGAGATAGCCACATATGAATATTAAAGGGTCCCTGCATTAGGAAGGTTGAGAACCACTGGATTAGAGAAATGCAAATCAAAACAACTGTGAGGTACCACATCTCACCAGTCAGATTGGTTAAGATGAGAATACAGGGAAGTGATAAATGCTGGAGAGTATGTGGAAAAATTAGAACACTGATGCACTGTTGGTGGAGTTGTGAACTAATCCAAACATTCTAGGGAGCAATTTGGAACTATTTCCAAAGGGCTATAATGAAGTACATTCCCTTTGACCCAGCAATAACAGTTCTGGGCCTGTATCCCAAAGAAATCACAGAAGTGGGAAGAAGACCCATATGTACAAATATATTCATAGCAATTCTCTTTGTGGTGGCAAAGAACTGGAAGTCAAGGGAATGTCCATCAATTGAGAAGTGGCTAAAGAAGTTGTGGTATGTGAATGTAATGGAATGTTATTGTACTTTAAGAAATAAGGAGCAGATGGACTTCATAATAACTTGGAGAAACTAATATAAACTTATGCTGAATGAGGAGAGCAGAACCAGGAGAATTTTGTACACAATTACAGACACATTGTATGTGTGATGACTAACTTTGATAGACTGGGCTCCTCTCAACAATACAAAGTGAGAAGACAACTACAAAGGACTCAAATGGAAAGGGATATCCTCAACCAGAGAAAGAGCTACAGAGTCTGCAGATTGAAGCAAACTATTTGCTGTCTGTATTTTTCCCCTTTTTTCATTGTTCAAAGTTGTTGGTTATAATCCTTTACAATATGACTAACATTCAACACGAAGGTATTTGTAGAACATATACTTTATTACATGCCACTATGGTAGGTGGGGGAGAGGGATGGAAAGGAGAAAAAAAATAAAAATACAAGCATAACTTTAAAGAGAAGAATTTATTACAAAAGAAGAGATAGACAGCATTGTGAAATGCAGAATGGATAATTTTGCTTACATTAAAGAAAAGTTTTTTGCAGAAACAAAGCCAATGCAACCAAGATTAGGAGGGACGCAAAAGACTTGAGGTTTTTTAGAACCAGTTTCACTGATAAAGGACTCATTTCTAAAATATATAGAGAATTGAGTCAAATATATTAGAATATAAGCAATTCCCCAGTTGGTAAGTGGTCAAAGCATATGAACAGGTAGTTTTCAGAGGAGAAATTTAAAGCAGTCTATAGTTGTTTGAAAAAAATGCTCTAAATCACTATTGATTAGAGAAATGCAAATCAAAGCAACTCTGAGGTGCCACACCACACATATCATATTGGCTTATATTACAAAATATGTAAATGATAAATGTTAGAGAAGTTGTGGGAAAGGTGGAACACTGATTGATTGTTGGTGAAGTTGTGTATTGATCCAACCAATCTGGATAGCAATTAGAAACTATTCCCAAATGGCTATGAAAATGTGCATACTCTTTGACCAAGAAATATGACTTCTAGGTCTGTATCACAGATATGGGGAGAAAATTTGAACCTTAAAATCTAAAAGAAGTGAATGTTGGTAACTAAAAATAAATATATGAATTTAATTTTAAAAATTAAAAAATAAAACTGGATTATCAGCTGGAAAATGTGACCTGACTAGTAAACATTAAAAGAAATCACTGAAACCTTTGAAACCTTCTTCAAATCTCTAACCTTATAAAGAATTTTCTCTCTAGGATTTCTCATGGGGAAAGGAAGAGTTTTTCTACCCTGGTATCAATAGTGGCTAACCATAGTGGGAGAATGTATGGTGAGAAAGAAAGTGTGTCTCAACACCTTGGATGTTTACTGTCCTTGATGTTTCTTTCCCTAACCATTGGTAATTAAATAGTGATCCTTAGATGGACATTTCCAATGTTGTCTATTATCTTATAGACTTGATAGGTCCAGCTATAGTCATCAAAAGCTCCCAATGACTGCCAATAGGAGATATTTTCTGTAATTATTCTAATGTTTCTTAGAGAAAATTACTACCAATTCCAGGATAAGCCATGATCAGATGTGCCAGAGGGATATATATACTCAGGGAGGTGCTCAGATATTACAGATTAGAGACAAATATGAAAGCCCTGCTCAGCAGTCCTGCAGTATGATCCAAGTTTTAATATGTTAAACAAGGACCTCCCCCAAGAAAAATAGGAGTTATGGAGGCTTCCTTCATATTTAAATTTCCACCAACATTTTTCTGATGATTTATTTATAGGAAATATAAATAGCTGCCCTATAACTCATCTGCCTTATATACTGAATATTTTGCAGCCAATCAATTCATTAGTAAACATTTATAATGTCCTACTATGTGCCATATACTGTGCCAACTGCTAAAGATACAAAAGTCAAAAAAGCAAAAAAAATAATCACTACTCTCAAGGATCCCATAGACTAATGAGCGAGACAATATACAGATTGATATGCATCAATTAGCTAGTAGAGGGTAAATTGTAGGTAATTGACAGAAGAAACTAGAATTAAAGGAGTTAATAAAAGACTTCCTATAGAAGGTGGAATTTTAGCTGAGACTTAAAAGAATGCCAGGGAATCCAGCAAACAGAGGTGAGGAAGGAATAATTACTTGTTTTGGAGTAGAAGGTAGAAGAAGACTAAAAAAGTAATTACTAGATTACCTAGATGGTGTAGTGGAGAGAGTGCCAGGCCTGGAGTCAGAAAGACATGAGTTCAAATAAGGCCTCTAACAGTTATTAGTTGTATGACCCTGTGCACTTAACCCTAATTGTCTCAGTTTCCTCATCTGTAAAATCAAATGGAGAAGGAAATGACAAATTACTCAAACATCTTTGCCAAGAAAACTCCAAATGAGGTCACAAAGAGTTGGACATGACTGAAATGAGTGAGCATTTCTCATTTTGAAATAAAATAAAAGATATTTTATTTGATTTAACAAGCTGTACAGAGACTCTAGAGTTTAGTAAGTAGAAAGTTGGCATTGCCAAGTTGTACTTTAGTATTATTAATTTGGAAAAAAATGAAGATAATTTAGGATAAGGAGAGACTTGTTCAGAGACCTACTAGTAGGCTATTGCAATAATTTAGGTGTGAAATGATCTCTAGAAAGGCTCTTATTAATCCATTTTAGAAAGATCCTAAGCTTAATCCCTGTGGTGTTTATTTGTTTGCCTGTTTAATTGTTTCTTCAGAGTTCTATCTTGGAATGGAAACATAATGAGCCAGAGACATCATGACCCCTCTCTTTAGAAGGCAGACATTCCTGGGACTAAACATGGTCCACTTGAGTGTTAATCCTAGGCCCATTAATGGGAGAGGGTGATTTGGGTCAGATTTTGTTTTGTTTTGGTTTTACATTTGTATTATCCATAGGACGTATTCCAGTAATTTGCCCACTGTGTGTATCTAATACATTACATTTATTTAACAAGTATGAACCTGGTATACTTTCCTCCAACAAGTAGACATGAAAACTTATAGGGAATTCAGAGTCAAGAAATTATTCTGAGGATCTTCTGCATGAAGACTTTATTGGAAAAGCCTTGACATTTCAATGTTTTTTCCAATCAGTGTTCCCTATGCATAACTAGATCTGTAACTGAAAAACAATTGCAGGACTTTAGGAACTTTAGAATGGTTCTAGAGGCTAGTCCATAGAGCTACAGACCAAGGATGCTCCAAGGGAAATCATAAACCTGAATTTGTACAAGCTGGACAATGTCAAAAAACTGAGAATTATGTTTGTATGTTGTTGATAAGTTGATGCTTTTAAAAATAATGAATCACAATTAGGCTTGTATCTTAAAACACACATGTAACTATGGTTTTATAGTTGGCAAGGACAGTAGATATTTTCTATTGAGTTTCCTTGAGTTAGATAAATAAAATGGAAAAAACCTTAATTGTTCTTATAGTACCATTTATATCAATTACTGAAGCTTGTTGTTTTTGTTTTCTTTTGTTGTGTTTTGTGGTGGGTTGTCCCTTGGACAGAATCCAAATTATCTTGTAGGAGATAAGGATGCCAGTTGGAATAAAAGAGGAAGAGTGATGATATTACTGGAAAGTATTGTGGAAGACTGGCTTGGAGAAAGATAAGGCAAAATCTCACCTAATAGACCACAATTTAGGGTGGAGTCTAAGCTTTAAGTTGAGGGGAAATGATGGTGGTCATGGTTTATGTGGCATAGTGAGAAAGTGATCTGGAAGTGCCCTGAAGTAGAAAGTTCACTGATCTTAGGGTCAAAAGACCTAATCTGGCATCCTAGCTCAAACACTTACTAGTTAGGTGATCTCAGAGAAATCACTTGAACCATCTCTGAAAAATATTATTGATCTCTAAAATGAGGCTAATGATATAAGCATCACTTACCCTATGAGGTTGTTTTGAGAAAAATGAAACATAAATCTAAAAGTGTGATGTAAATAAGAATTAATAATAATAATGATTGTTACAAATGATTTTATAAGCAGAGAAAATAGATCCTAAGATAATTGTGAGAAGAGAAAATGTGGAGGACAGTTAGGTACACAGTGAATAGAGTCCCAGAAGTCAGGAAGACCTGAGTTCAAATCCAGCCTCAGAAAATTAACACTTACTAGCTGTGTGACCTTGGGCAAGTCACTTAATCCCAACTGCTCTCCCTTCCCCCCTCTAAAAAGACAAAAAAAAAGAAGAAGAAATGTGCAGAAAGCTTTACAGAGGCCAAAAGCATTAGGGTCCTGGCAATATCTACTTAATCTGAGATAATCAAAACAATAATAAGTTGCAAATGTATAGTGCTGTGAGTAGCATTATGGAGTAGTAGATAGATAGCCAGCCTTGAAATCATAAAGACCTGAGATCAAATCAGTGACAGATACAACCAGACCATGTGAGAACACTCAAAGTTGTAGGGAGTTCATTAAGGCTGCAAGTTGCAAAGAAAGTATCAATTCAGATTGCTATTTTTTTCCTTATCTAGGATTTCTATATAGCAATGGACATATAAATATAATCTTATCCTACATAGCACTATGAGGAAAGTTTAGACTAGATTCTAGCATACAAATGATGCAGAGATATAAGGAAGTAAATAAATTACCCTTCTTGCCTCCTGTAAGGCAACTCATGTAGGATCTTTCATTGAAACAGCATTATAAATGAGCATGAAATGTGCATTATTTTTTCCAAAAATAATGAAATCATAGAAGGTATTGTTAATTTTACTTAAAGACTCCTTCAACCCTTTCCACTGCTAACTGAAAATTGTAGGCTAATTATATGTAATTTTCTATAATACTTAATGGGATCTGTGGTAATGATCATGATTTTTAGACAACTGTGATCTTTTAAAGGATTGTCTTTCTATTACTTGCTTTATTAGTTTAATATCAGTTAATTCCCTTTTGGATTATATCTCTTAAATTCCCAGTTCAATGAAATAATATTTCTGAAATGAAAATCCACCTCTTGTAGTCAATGAGAAAGATGTCATTTTTGGTATGTGACAAGACAGGGTTACCTAGTGGATAGAGAACAATGAAGATGTGTTCTATTCCCATCTCTGACATACACCCGATGTGACCCTAGGCAAGTCATTTAACCTCTCAGCATTCTATATAACTCTCTAAGATCATAATTATGGGAGATGAGGTATATGTGAATTGGTAGGAAAATATTTCCTCATCCAGTATTCTTGTAAACCATTGAAAACACTATTTGCACTCTTTTCTGCATTATGGAAAGGCACGTTGTTGGAAATCACTGCTAGATGAGTGCTCAAAATATCAAGTTAAAAATACTCTGTAAGGCTCTAATATGTTCAAGAAAAGGATTTCCTTATTTAAAAGTAGCAACAAAGAGGCGACTAGGTGGTGTAGTATATGGAGCACCAGCCTTGGAGACAGGAGGAGCTGAGTTCAAATCTGGCTTAAGACAGTTAACACTTACTAGCCCTGTGACCTTAGGCAAGTCACTTAACACCAACTGCCCTACCTTCCCCCCTCCAAAAAGCATAAACAAACAAATGAACATATAAATGAATGAAAAAATACAAAAATAAAATGTAATAAATGTAGCAAGACAAATAGGTTAGTAAAGCCACTTTCTAGTAACTTCTCCCCCTCACCCTCAGACCTGGAGTGAAAAGCCTTGGCTAAGTCTAGTTCAAAACCAATGCTTATCTTTGAAAAAGATAGAATTTCTCAATGTCTTATATTTCCCAATTGCAATTAAATCTTTGATTCCTCTGTTCCCTGCTTTCTGTGTTTGTGTTTATTGGTGAAGGTCAGAGATGTTTTGAACAATCACTATGAAATTACAAAACATGTCATTGCTACCATGACAGTTGTGAATGAAAATTATTTACTAGTATCTTCCAAATATTCTCAAGGGAAAATCAGGACCATCCAGTGTCACTGAACTGTAAGAAGTTCTTTAGTATTTCTCTATTTTCCCCCAGAATTTATCTATTTTTATTTTTTAGTTTTCAACATTCATTTCTACAAGACTTTGAGTTCCAAATTTTCTCCCCATCTCTTCCCTACCTCCCACCCCAAGATGAGGAGCATATTGATTACTCCTTCCCCCCAGTCTGTCCTCTCTTCTATTCCCACTATACCCTCCCTACCTCCTACCCCCTTACTTTTTTTGTAGGACAAGATGGATTTCTATACCCCATTGCCTGCATATCTCATTTCCCAGTTACAAGTTAAAACAACTTTTTTGTCATTTGCTTTTAAAGTTTTGAGATACAGATTCTCTACCTTCTTCCCTCCTCACACACCTTCACTGCTTCATTAAGCAATTCAATATAGATTACATATATGTAGCTATGCAAAACATTTCCATATTGTCATATTATGAAAGACTAACTACATTTCCTTCCATCCTATCCTGCTGCCTCTTTATTCTATTTTCTCCTTTGACCCTGTCCATTTTCAAAAGTGTTTGCTTCTGACTGCCCTCTCCCCCAGTTTGCTCTCCCTTCTATCATCCTCCCTCTTATACCCTTCCTACCTTCTTTCCTGTAGGTTAAGATACCCAATTGAGTGTGTATGTAATTCACCCCTTAAGCCAAGTTCAATGACCATAACTTGATTCATTCCCTTTTACCACCCTACTCTTCTCCTCCGTTGTAACAGACTTCTCTTGTCTCTGTGTGAGATAATTTACCCTATTCTATGTTTCCTTTTCTCCTTCTCCCAGTATATTCCTCTCTCCTTCTTAATTTTATTTTTTGGATATCATCCCCTCATAGTCAACTTACCCAGGGCTCTCTGTCAAAGTATATATATACACTTGTATACACACACATATAAACATATATACACCTGCCCATACATACACACACAAATATACATATGTGTGTGTTTCCTTCAGCTATCCTAATAGTGCAAAAAGTCTGAGTTACAAATATCAGCTTCCCAAATAGGAATATAAACAGTTCGACTTTAATAAGTTCTGTATGATTTCTCTTTCCTGTTTACCTTTTCATCTTTCTCTTGATTCTTGTATTTAAAAGTAAAGTTTTCCTTTCAGCTCTAATTTTCATCAAGAATGTTTGAAAGTCCTCCATTTCATTAAATGACCACATTCTCCTCTGTAGTTTTATATTCAGTTTTGCTGGGTAGATGATTCTTGGTTTTAATCTTAACTCCTTTGACCTCCAGAATATCATATTCCAAGCATTTGATCTCTTAATGTAGAAGCTGCTAGATCTTGTGTTATCCTAATTGGGTTAGCACAATAGTCAACTTGTTTCTTCTTGACTGCTTGCAGTACTTTTTCCTTGACCTGGGAACTCTGAAATGTGGTTATAATACTCCTAGGAGTTTTCTTTTGGGAATCTTTTTCAAGAGGCAGTTGGTGGATTCTTTCAGTTTCTCTTTCACCCTCTTGTTCTAGAATATCAGGGCAGTTTTCCTTGAAAGATGATTTATATGCTCTATTTTGATCATGGCTTTCATGTTGTCTAATAATTTTTAAAATATCTCTCCTTGATCTATTTTCTAGGTCAGTGGTTTTTTCAACGAGGTATTTCAAGTTGTCTTCTATTTTTTTTCTTCTTTGGGTTCTGTATTATAATATCTTCTTTTCTTATAAAATCATTAGCTTCCATTTGCTCCATTCTAATTTTGAAGGAAATATTTTCTTCAGTGAGCTTTTGAACTTCTTTTTTCATCTAATCAATTTGCCTTTTAAGGCATTCTTCACCTCATTGATTTTTGGGACCTCTTTTTACCATTTGAGTTAGTCTATTTTTAAGTTGTTATTTTCTTTAGTCAGGCTGCTGACTCATTTTTTATTATTTTCTTGCATCAATCATTTCTCTTCCCAATTTTTCCTCTATTTTTCTTACTTGACTTGCAAAATCCTTTTTGAACTCCATGGCTTATAACTAATTCTATTTGTCTTGGAAGTTTTTGGTGCTGGGTTTTGATTTTGTTATCTTCTTCTTATTCTATACTATGATCCTCTTTGCCACCAAAGAATGATTCTATATCCTGATTGTTTTTTCTCTGTTTGCTTATTTTCCTATCCAATTACTTGGCTTTTGAGCTCTTTGCCATGGTAGAACTCAGCTTCCAGAGTGGAGAATGCTGTGTCCCAAATTTCTACGGTTTTACATAGCTGGTGTCAGGGCAATGTCTGGGCACCTGCCTCAGAACTGTAATTAGAACTCCCTCCCCACAGGGGCTACAAGCTCTTCATGCCAGTACTCTTCCTCTACCCAGGATCGCCACCCAAGACTGTGACCTAGATCCAAGAAGGGTAAAGCAAGAGAAACCTGCCTCAGTGCCAGCAAACAGATTCCTGCAATTGCCCTCTTTGAGCTGCTTGGTCTCCTATCTGTAGGCCTGGCACTCCAGAAGCAGCAACTGTTGCTCGTGCCACCTCTGCCACCATGTGGACCCAAGGGGTCAAACCATGCTCTTCTGTCACCCAGGTCCAACAGATTTTCCTCACTGAATTTTTACTTTCTATTTTGTGTTTCTGGGTTGAGAAGTCTAACAACAGCCACAGCCACCAGTGATTCAATCCCCACAGGTCTGCTCTGACCCAGTCTTCACCCCTAGCCTGTGTCAGCATGGCCCACTCAGGTTTATGCTCCTTTCCCAGCCTGGTGTCGTAGACCCTTCCTTTTTGCTAGCCAGGCTGACTTGAGCTGGAGATGCATTTCACTCTGTCATTTTGTGTGTTCTATAACTCTAAAATATGTTTAGAGTCATTTTTACAGGTGTTTGATGCAAATGGAGGATGAACTTAAGCAAATTCCTGCTTTGACTCCTAGAGTATTTCTCTATTGCAACTAAATTTTGGTTTTATAAACCTGAGTCTTTGTTATCAAAAAAAAAATACAAATTTTATTCAAAGAATTTAGTGACTCCTTCCTCTCCACCCTCATATCCTCCACAAATCTTAGCACAAATGTCACCCCTTTGATGTAACCACCTGTGATCACTCTCCTACAGTCTCTAAGGACACACTACCTCATTTGACTGCACAGTGGTGCGTACTCTTAATATGTACTTTTCACACGCTCATTTACATTATACTTATCTGTGTACATATCTTGTCACCCAAATGAAAATCTGAGCTCTTTGAAAAGAGTGAACAGGCCTTATTTATCTCTGCAGGGAATGCAGAGATTATTAATGTAGCACATTTTTTTATAATAGGGTGCTGACAAAATGTTGGTGGAATAAATAAATGAACTTAGTGCATATCCATAACAATACATGCTAGTTTACAACCTGGTTTCTTACTATATTTATTTCAGTTAAGATATAGATGTTATAAATGCATTTTTTGGCTCACAAACTGAAGTTGATTGGCAGATCTGAAGAACATAAGTCCCACAGACTGTAATCATTTCTACTTCTCTCACACTATTTTTCTGGAACTTCTGTGTTAACCAAAGCGTTTCTTGCCTATATCCCCTTCTCAACATTCAGAATTTGTCCACCTTTATAGGCACTCATCACCTCTTGTCTCAAATATAGTAACTGTCCCTTAATTGACTTCCTTCCTTCCATTCTCTCGCTTCCCGAATCCATTGTCTACACAACTGCCAAGCTGACATCCTTAAAATACGGCTGAGACTCTGTTACTTTCTTACAGAAAAGTTTTCTGACTTCCTGTTTTTCCCAGGGTAAACTATAGATTTTCAGTCAGACATTTGAAGGTTTCCACTATTTTCCATCTTATTTCATACAATTCCCTACCATTAACTCTCTATTTAAATCCAATAAGGCAGCTTACTGTATTCCATTATTATTGATTGATGTTGATGACACCTGACATTTATGTAGCACTTCTCATGTACCAGAGACTGTGCTAAACCCTTTTAGTTATTATCTTACCTTATCCTCACAACAAAGCAGTAGGGAGGGGCTATTATTATCCCTATCTAACAGTTGAGCAAACAGGGGTTAAGTGACTTGTCTATGTTCATGCAGCTAGTAAATATCTAAGGCCAAAATTGATCTCAGGTCTTCCTGACTCCAGGTCCCAAACTTTATTCACTTTCTCTACATAGTTTATGCCTCCCTGCTTCTACAAAGTACTGCCCATGTCTGAAACACACTCCAAGTTCACCTTTGCTCCACAAAATCAAAACAAAAACAGAAACTTTAGCTTTCTTTAGGGCTTAGGTCAAGTTTCACTCTATGCTTTTTTCTGGTCCCTCCTCTCTCCTCTGCCACCTTTTCCCCTTCTTAGTGATTAAATATCACATGATTAAAATAACAAACAAAGAGGAGCAGAGCCAAGATGGTGGAAAGGAAGCAGGGACTTTTTCTAAGCTCCTCCATGGATTCCATCACTAAACTTAAAAAAGTGAATCTAAACAGATTTTAGAGTGAGAGAATCCATTGGTAGATGGAGATTGGCAGATTCCCAACCCTGGAAAGTGCCTACATAGGTATGGGCAGAGAGAGCATGGAGCACAGAGGCTGTACCAGTGCAGACCTGAGAGCAGACTACAGCAGAGTGAGAAGGAACCCCAGCCAGTGGATTCACCCACCCCAAAGGTGATTCACAGCCATCTCACTGCAGGATAGAGGTTTGGTTGGAGCTGGATAAGAGAAAGTGCAGGGCCCTCAGCAGCAAAAGCAGCTTCTCCTGGGACTATTAGCTCACAGCCTGGACATTTAAAAGTCACCTACCTGAACTCTGAGGAGCCGAGATGGTGGAATTAACCCTAGTTACTCTGATTCCCTCTCCCTGACCAAGGAAACCCAGACATAAATATCCCAATCAGAGTAAAATTCTGAAATAGTAGTAACAGCCTCAGGTTTAGGTGTCACTGAGGGGTATAACTGAGGCAGTACAGAGTCTGAAGTGAAGGGAGGGAGGTGCCCCAATAAGCCCCATATCAGCTGACCACAAGGAGCCCCCAAAGGCCAGGGGAGTGGAGCCAGCAAGCTCTAATAACACAAGGTTTGCCTTAGCACAAGCAGGGGGATCTGCAGAAACCAGTCCTACTAGACAGCAGCTACTGAGCCTTCCTGAGCTGTATCCCAGAGGCTCAGAGGTGGAACTCTGAAGTGGCCAGACCACCTCTCCCTCATAGGTTACTCTGTGAGTCTCAAGGCATCTCAGGGGAAGCACTGAGAGTACTGGCTTTGACCTCAGTCTAGACACCCAGAGGCTGCAACACATAGTTGACAAACAAGCCCCTGTATATCAACCTGAGAAGTGTGGGACATTTGTACCCCAGAAGTAGATATCAATTCTAAAATTTCAGGACACAGGCAATCACAATGAGTGAGAAGGAATCTGTGAAACCAAGATTAATATGATCTTATTAAAGTGAGCAAGAACAAATAAATTCAGAGGAAAACATGAACTCTATACTCACAACTGAGACCACAGAAGGAAATATGAATTGACCTGAAGCCCAAAAAAACATTCTTGGAGGAGCTCAAGAAAGATTTTAAAAGCCAAATTAGGAATTCAAGGATGGTTCAATATTGGGAAAATCATCAGTATGATTGATCATATCAACAATTAAACTAGCAGAAAAAATATGATTGTTTCAACAGATGCAGAAAAAGCCTTTGACAAAATACAACATCCATTCCTACTGAAAACACTAGAAAGTATAGGAATAAATGGAGTTTTCCTTAGAATAATAGGTAGCATCTACTTAAAGCCATCAGCAAGTATTATATGCAATGGGGATAAACTAGAAGCATTTTCAATAAGATCAGGAGTGAAACAAGGATGTCCACTATCACCCCTCTTATTCAATCTAGTACTAGAAACTTTAGAAGTAGCAATTAGAGAAGAAAAAGAAACTGATGGAATTAAATTAGGCAAAGAAGAGACTAAATTATTGCTCTTTGCAGATGACATGATGATATACTCGGAGAATCCTAGATAATCAAGTAAAAAACTTCTTGAGACAATAAATAATTTGGCAAAGTTGTAGGATATAAAATAAACCCACATAAATCCTCGGCATTCCTATATATTTCCAATGAAGTCCAACAGCAAAAGATAGTAAGAGAAACCCCATTTAAAGTTACTGTAGACATTATAAAATATTTGGGAATCTACCTGCCAAAACAAACCCAGTGCCTTTATGAACACAACTAAAAAACACTTTTCACACAAATAAAATCATATCTCATTAATTGGAAAAACATCAATTGCTCATGGCTGGGTAGATCTAATATAATAAAAATGACAATTTTACCTAAATTAAATTACATATTTAGTGCCATACCAATCAATCTACCCAAAAATTACTGTATAGAACTAGAGAAAAATAGTGACAAAATTTATTTGGAAGAAGAAAAAGTCCATAATATTAAGACAATTAATGAAAAGAAATGTTAGGGAAGGTGGCCTAGCTGTACCAGATTTTAATCTCTATTATAAAGCAGCAGTCCTCAAAACTGCCTGGTACTGGCTAAGAAATAAGAGTAGTGGACCAATGGAATAGACTGGCTACAAAAGACTCAGTAGTCAGTGACTATAGTAATATACTATTTGATAAGTCCCAAGACCCCAGTTTCTGGGTTAAGAATTCACTATTTGACAAAAACTGCTGGGGAAACTGGAATATAGTATGGCAGAAACTGGGCATAGATCATTGTCTAATGCCATACACCAAAGTCAAGAGTAAATGGATGCATGATCTAGATATAAAGGCTGATACTTAAATAATCTGGAGAAGAAAGGAATAGTTTATGCGTCAGATTTATGGAGTAGGGAAGACTTTATGACCAAAGAAGAGTTAGAGAGCATTATAAAATGCAAAATAGATCATCTTGATTACATCAAATTGAAAACTTTCTGTACAAACAAAGCCAATGTAACCAAGATTAAAAGGGAAGTAGGAAATTGGGAAAGAATATTTATAACCAGTGTCTCTGATAAAGGCCTCATTACTAAAATATACAAGGAATTAAATAAAATTTACAAGAATGCCAGTCACTCCCCAATTGATAATTGGTCAAAGGATATGAACAGGTCATTTACAGAGGTAGAAACTCAAGATATCTTTGAGCATATGGAAAAATGCTCTAAATCACTATTGATTCATGAAATGCAAATCAAAACAACTTTGAGGTACCACATCTAACCAGTCAATTTGGCTAAGATGACAAAACAGGAAAATGACAAGTGCTCGAGAGGATGAGGAAAAATTGGAACTCTAATGCATTGTTGGTGGAGCTGTGAACTGATACAACCATTCTGGAGGGCAATCTGGAACTATGCCCAAAGGGCTATAAATAATTACATAACCTTTGACCCAGTAATACCACTTTTGGAGTTGTGTCCCAAAGAGATCATAGAAGTGGGAAAAGGACCCATATGTACAAAAATATTCATTGCAGCTCTCTTTGTGGTAGCAAAAAACTGGAAGTTTAAGGAATGCCCATCAATTGGGGAATGGCTGAACAAGTTATGGTATATGAATGTGATGGAATATTATTGTGCTATAAGAAATGGGAAGGAGAGGGACTTCATAATTACCTGGAGAGGCTTATACAAATTGATGCTAAGTGAAAAGTGCAAAACCAGGAAAAATTTGTACACAGTAACAGATACATCATATGTATGATGACCAGCTTTGAAAAACTGGACTCCTCTCAGCACTGCACAGTTAAAAACAACTCTACAAGTCTCAGGACTGGAGAACTCTACATTCAGAGAAAGATTCAGAAAGACCAGACTTTAAATGGAGACTGAAGCAATGCATGCTATCATTCTTTTCTATGTTTGATTTTTGTTTCTCTTTTCTCATTGTTCACTCCAGTGGCTATAACACCTATACAACCAGCTTATTGTACAATGTGAAAGAGTTTGCAGATCCTATGCATGATTGTATGTCACCATGGTGGGGTTTGGGGGTGGGGAGGAAGGGGAGAAAATTCTGAAACTCAAGTGATTCTGGAAATGAATCTTGTAAACTAAAAGTAAACAAACAAGTCAATAAAAAAATAAATAAATAAAATTATTTTTTTAAAAAAGGCAAATTAGAGAGGTTGAAGATAAATTTAAATCTACAGTGACCAAATTGGAAAAAAAATCCCACTGAAGAAAACAAATCCTTAAAAAGTTAAATTGGTGAACTGAGGTTGGAGGTTCAAAATCTAATTGGTGAAAATACCTCCCTAAAAATTAAAACTGGACATATGGAAAAGGAGCTTCAAAAACTAACCAAGGAAAATAATTCACTAAACATTAGAATCAGACAAATTGAAGCTTAAGACTCTATTATGCATCAAGAGTCAGGTAAACAAAACATAAAGATTGAAAAATTAAAAGAGAGTGTACACTATCTCACTAGAAGAAAAAAAAACAGCTGACCTGGATAACAGATCCAGGAGAGATAACCCTAAGAATTTTTGGTCTGCTTGATAGCCATGATGAAAAATTCAGCCTGGAGAAAATCCTCCAAGAGATTGTCAAAGAAAACTGTCCTGATGTCCTCGAATCAGAGGGTAAAATAGTTATTGAAAGAATTCACCAGACTCTTCCTGAAAGAGATCCCAAATTGAAACCTCCAAGATATATAGTAGCCAAATTCCAGAATTACAAAATCAAGGAGAAAATACTGCAAGCAGCCAAAAAGAAACGATTCAAATATCATAGAAATATTGTCAGGATTACACAGAACCTAGCAGCTTCAACATTAAAAGATCAGAGGGATTGGAATTTGATATTCTGTTAGGCAAAAAAGCTTGGAACAGCAAACAAAGATCAACTACCCAGCAAAACTGAGGATAATCTTGGTCATTTAATGAAATAAAGGACTTCCAGACTTTCCTGATGAAAAATCCAGAGCTCAATAGAAAACAAACCTCAAATTACACAACTCAAGGAAGTCATAAAAAGTTAAACAAAGAAAAAACCACACTCTCACACACACATGCACACACATGCATATAACTTGGAATTCAATAAGAGAAAACAGTTTACATCCCTATATGAGAAGTAGATACCTCTTAATATTGAAATTTATATAATTATCACTAAATTTAAAAAGAATATACATAGATATAGGGCTGATGATATAAAACCTTATTAACGGGTACAAAAAGATTGCAACAGGAAAAAAGGAAATGATGAGAAAGAAAAAGATAAACTATGCCACACACAGAGGCATAAAAATACTATAGTAGAGGAGAATGAGAGGTGGAGATGAACATCATATGAACTTTTTTCTCATTGTTTCTGGTTCAAAGAGGGATCAGCATTATCAGTTAAGTGTAGAATTCTAATGTGAAAAGACACAAAAACTCATTAAAATAGAGGCATAGGAGGGAGGGAGAGGAGTACTGTATGGAATTTACACTCATTAGTTTAGCTTCAAGAAGGGAATAAAATACTCTGTTAAGTATAAAAATTCACTGTGCCATAAGGGCAGTAGGAGGGCTAAGTGGGGGTGGGGGGCAATACATAGGGGGGGAAAGTTAGAAGGAAGGAAAAGAGCATTAAGGGGAAAGAGTACGTAAAAGTGGGGACAGGAAGGGAATACTGAGGGAAGTGAATGTGAATGAGATGAATTCTCTCATAAAACAGAGGTGGATAGCAGAATGGATTATTATGCTATTTACAAGAAACACATTTGAAACAAGGGGATATGGACAGGGTAAAGGTAAAAGGCTATAGTACAATACATTAAGCTTCAGCTAAAGTAAAAAAAAAATCAAGGGTAGCCATCCTTATCTCAGATAAAGCAAAAGGAAAAATAGATCTAATTCAAAGAGATAAGGAAGGAAACTATATCCTGCTAAAAGGGACCATAGAAAATGGAACAATACCGTAATTTAACATATACCCACCAAGCAGTATAGCATCCAAATTCCTAGAGGAGAAGTCATGGAAATGGGAGGAAGAAATATATAGCAAAACTATACTAGTGATGGACCTCAATTTCCCCCTCTCTGAACTTGATCAATCTAACCTCAAAATAAACAAGAAAGCGGTTGAAGAGGTAAATAGAATTTTAGAGAGGCAAGACATGATAGATCTCTGGAGAAAACTGAATGGTGATGAAAAGGAATATACCTTCTTCTCAGCAGTACATGGCACATCCACAAAAATCAACCATGTAGTAGGGCATGAAAACCTCACAATTCAGTGCAGAAAGGTAGAAATATTAAATGCATCATTTGCAGATCAGGATACAATAAAAATCAAATACAATAAAGAGACATGGAAAGATAGACTAAAAAAGAATTAGAAACTAAATAATTTAATCCTCAAGAATGAGTAGGTCAAACAAGAAATTATAAAAGCAATCAGTAACTTCATACAAGAGAATGACGATGAGACAACATACCAAAATTTGTGAGATGCAACAAAGGCAGTTCTTACAGAAAGTTTTATAAGCCTTAATGAATACATGAATAAATTAGAGAAAATGGAGGTCAGTGAATTAGGCATGCAATTGAAAAAGGTAGAAAAAGAACAAACTGAAAATCCCCAATTAAATACTAAATTAGAAATAATGAAAACAAAAGGACAGATTAATGGAATTGAAATTAAGAAAACTATTGAATTAGTAAATAAAACTGACAGTTGGTTTTATTGAGAAAACAAAAAAATGATAAACATTTAGTCAATATGATAAAAAAGAAGAAAGCCAATTTATGAGTGTCAAAAATGAAAAGAGTGAATCTATCTCCAATGAAGAGGAAATTGAATCAATAATTAGTAATTACTTTTCCCAAGCATATGCATAAATTTGGCAATTTTGTTGAAATAGATGTACATTTACAAAAATATAAATTGCCTAGATTAATTGAAGAGGAAGCAAATTACTTGCATTACCCCATCTCAGAAAAAGAAATTGAACAAGCCATCAGCAAACTGACTAGGAAAAAATCTAAAGGTCCACATGGATTTCCTAGCAAATTCTATCAAATATTTAGAGAACAATTTATTCCAATACTCTACAAACTATTTGGGAAAATTAATGAAGTCCTGCCAGATTCTTTTTATGACACAAATATGTTACAGATACCTAAATCAGGAAGAGATGAAATGGAGAAAGAAAATTATAAACTAATATCCCTCATGGATTTAGATGCAAAAATTTTAAAATATATATATTAGGAAAAAAAACTCCAGCAACTTATCATGAGAATAATACACTTCAGCAGGCAGGATTTATTCCAGGAATTCAAGGACAGTTCAGTATTAGGAAAACTATTGGTATAATTGATTATATCAACAATAAAACTAGGAGAAACCATATGATTATCTTAATATATGCAGAAAAGGCTTTTGACAAAATATACCATCCATTCCTATTAAAAACACTAGAAAATATAGAAATAAATGAGTTTTCCTTAAAATTATAGGTAGCATCTATTTAAAGCCATCAGTAAGCATAATATGTAATGGGGACAAGCATGTCCAAAAAGATGTGGGGTGAAAAAGAATGTCCAGTATCACACCTCTTATTCAATCTTATACTACAAAAAGTAGCAGTAGAAATTAGAGAAGAAAAAGAAACTGATGAAATCAAATTAGGCAAACAAAAACTAAGCTATCACTCTTTGCAGATGATATCATGATATATTCAGAGAATCCTAAAGAATCAAGTGAAAACCTACTTGAGAAAATAAATTTGGCAAAGTTGCAGGATACAAAATAAACCTACATAAATCCTCAACATTTCTATATATTTCTAATGAAATCCAACAGCAAAAGATAGAAAAGGAAATCCCATTTAAAGTTACTGTAGATATTATAAAATATTTGGGAATCTACCTGCTGAAACAAACCCAGGGCCTATATGAACACAACTACAAAACTCTTTGCACACAAATATAGCTAGATCTAACTAACTGGAAAAACCTCAATTGTTCATGGGTGGTTTGAGCTAATATAATAAAAATGACAATTTTACCTAAATTAAATTATATATTTAATGCGATACCAATCAAGCTACCACAAAATTGTCTTACAGAGCTAGAAAAATAGTAAGAAAATTCATCAGGAAGAACAAAAGGTCCAGAATATCAAGGAAATTAATGAAAAGAAATGCTAAGGAAGATGGCCTAGCCATACCAGATTTTAATTTGTATTCTAAAGCAGCAGTCGTCAAAACTACTTGGTATTGGCTGAGGAATAGAATAACTGATCAATGGAATAGTTTGGGTACACGGGACTCAGCAGTCAATGATTATAGTAATCTACTGTTTGATAAACCTAAAAACTCCAGTTTGGGAGATAAGAAATCACTATGTAACAAAAAACTGCTGGGAAAACTAGAATATGGTATGTCAGAAACTGGGCATGGATGATTATCTAATACCGTTTACCAAAATCAAGTCTGAGTGCACGATCTAGGTATAAAGGCCGATATTATAAGAAATTTGGGAAGGCAAGGAATAGTTTACCTGTCAGATTTATGGAGAAGGGAAACTTTTACTACCAAACAACAGTTAGAGAGCAGTATAAAATGCAAAATGAATAATCTTGATTACATTAATTTGAAAAGTTTCTATACAAAAAAGCATATTTAACCAAGATTAAGAGGGAAGTGGGAAACTGGGAAAGAATCTTTACAACCAGTGTCTCTGATAAAGGCCTCATTTTGAAAATATACAGAGAATTTAGTCCAGTCTATAAGAATACAAGTCATTCCCCAATTGATAAATGGTCAAAGGATATGAACAGGGAATTTTCAGACGAAGAAATTAAAGACATTTATAATCATATGAAAAAAATTATCTAAATCACTATTGATTAGATAAATGCAATTCAAAACAACTCTGAGGTACCATATCTCACCTGTCAGATTGACTAAGATGACAAAACAGGAAAATGACAAATGCTGGAGAGGATGTCAAAAAATCGGAACACTAATGCATTCCTTGTGGAGTTGTGAACTGATTCAATCATCCTGGACAGCAATCTGGAACTATGCCCAAAGGGCTATAAAGAATTGCATACACTTTGACCCGGTAATACCACTTCTAGGGTTGTATCCCAAAGAGATAATAGAGGTGGGAGGAAAACCCAAATATATAAAAAATTGGAAACTTGAGGGATGCCCATCAATTGGGAATTGCTAAACAAGTTGTAGTATATGAGTGTAATGGAATACTATTGTGCTATAAGACATGGGGAGCAGACAGACTTCATATTTAACTGGAGAGGTTTATATGAACTGATGCAAATTGAGTAGAGCAGAACCAGGAGAAATTTGTACACAATTATTAGACACAACATATGTGTGATAACCATCTTTGACATACTACACTTTTCTCAGCAATGTAAGGGTATAAGATAACTCAAAAAAGCTCATGATGGAAAGAGATGTCCATATTCAGAGAAAGAACAAGAAAGAAAAGAGCTTGAATGCAAACTGAAGCAAACTACCTGCTCTCTTTCTTTTACTTGTTTGGTTTTGTTTCCTCTTTCCCATTTTTCATTCCATTGGTTACAATCCTTCTTTACAACCTGACTAATGTCTTACGTGAAAGTATTTGCAGATCCTATATCTGATTGCATGCTGGCATGGACAGGGGAGAGATGGAAGAGCAGAAAATTTGAAACTCAAGGGATTGTGGAACTGAATCTTGTAAATTAAAAGTAAACAAACAAATAAATAACGACAAAACCCATACTGAACAATATCACATGGCCAAAAAACAAAAACAAAAACAAACAGACGAACAAAAAACCCTGTGTCCATGGTTGCTAGGGTGGGGAAAGATGAGTTTTGTCTTTGTTAAAAACATCTTTTACATAATTGAATCCCTTTCATTTTAAATGTTTGTGAAGCTGCTGTGTTTACTTAGCATTGTGCATACATCGTGCCGTATCTCTCTTCTCCTAGCAGCATGTGAGATGCTTGAGGATAGGGACTAAATTACTTTGATGTTTATATCACTAAGAATTAGACCAAAGTCTGGTGCATAATGACTGCTTTTTGTTCAGTCCTTCAATCCTGTCTTCATGGTTTGTGATCCTGTGGACCATAGTATGTCCCTACCATGTCCATAGAGTTTTGTTTTGTTTTGTTTTGTTTTTTGGCAAAGATACTGTAGTGGTTTGTAATTTCTTCCTTCAATTCATTTTACAGTATAGGAAACTGAGGCAAACAGGGCTAAGTAACTTGCCCAGGATTACACAGCTAGTAAGTGTCTGAGGCTGGATTTGAACTCAGGTTTCCCTGACTCCAGACCCAACACTCTATCCACTGAACAACCTAGCTGCTTTTTTGTTGTTGTTATTGTTGCTGTTCACTCATTTTCAGTCATATCTGACGCTTTCTGATCCTTCTTGGAACTGTCAGATAGCAGAATTAAACCAAGGTTTCTTGACATTCAATTTGTCTCTCCATTACTCTTTGTTTCCTTTTCAAATACCATCTTATAGTACATAATATATTAAAATATATTGCTGTTCAGTCATTTCAGCTGCATTCAACACTCCATGACCCCATTTTGGGGTTTTGTTCACAAAGAAACTGGAGTGGTTTGCCATTTCCTTCTCCAGCTTATTTTGCAGATGAGAAAACTGAGACAAACAGGGTTAAGTGACTGGCCCAAGTTCACACATCTAATAAGTGTCAGAGGCAAGATTTGAACTCAGGAAGATGAGTCTTCCTAACTCCAAGCTTGGAATTCTATCCACTGTGTTGTCTCGCTGCCCTAGCTGCCTCCTAAGCTTGTCTAATTGATTTTAAATCATAGAAATGTATATGTCTATATATGTGTGTACGTGTATATATGTATACATATATCCATATGTATATGTATACTTATGGATAGATAGATAGATGGATAGATATTTAGGTCAGAATTAGTAACCACTGACAATATGACAAAAGAAAAGATCAAATAAAGTCACCTGGGAAAATTTGAAAAGAGAAAGAACATTTTCATTTAGAAAAATCGGAGAAAGTTTCCAAAAGCTGTGGCACACGAGCTGGGCATTGATGAAAGGGTATGAGTTCATCAAGCAGGGATAGAAAGTAATTGCAATGTAAGGTTACAAATCTGATCTAGGAATATCAAGCTCAAGAGAGAAGGCAGCTCTCGGGGGTAAGGGCCATTTGTTTTCATTTTCAACACAAAGCCTTTAATAAGTGGGTGACACCAGTTCTCTATTTGGGGGAATTAAATGTACTACAAGTGGCTCAAAGTTTCTTCTGTGTTTCTCTCTTTCTGACCCTAATTTCCTATCTGATGATTTCTGACCAGCAATCTCTATGGCTCTCATGTGGAAAATGGTAAATCACATCTGTCTCATATTCTTGGTGCATTGTCTTTTAAAGACTCTTGAGTTTTGTGGAGTTGTTTTTTTTTGTATTTTTTTTATCTTTAGTCCTGAATTGACATAGCTACCTTTTTCACTCAAACTTTTGTTAAAGCAATGGAAGAAAATCGAGTGCTAGGGATAGATTTTTAAGATACAGACACAACCATTCAAATTTGTATTCAATATCCAAGGAGGCTGGTTCAGAAGACAAAATATTGAGAATTTCTTGGAGTTATACTAAAAAAAGGGCTGAAACATAACATCCGTACACATATATACATATATACACATGTATAAGCATTATAAAATAAATATATGTATACTGAATTTTGTGTTATCTCATAATAAATAAATCAGAATACATGAAGCAGTTTGGTGGTAGAACTGATAAAGCACTGGGCCTAAAGTAAAAAAAGACATGTGTTCAAATCCAGCACTTGACACTAGCTATGTGACTTTGGAGAAATCACTTAACCTTGATTTGTTCCAGTTTCCTTAAGTAGAAAAAAGGATAATATTATACTACATAACACCATGAATTCTTGTGAAGTTAAAATGATATAATTATAGTTATTAGCATAGTGCCTTGGTATAGTAGGGTTTACATATGTTTGCTATTGTTGTTATTATTATATTAATATATTATATTGGGTAATATCATGATTAACATTATTAATATCTGCTTATACAATGTTGCCTCTCAAATATATTTTTAAAAATAGTAAAAAACTTAAAAAGAAAAAGATACTTTAAGGGTTATTCATGATTCTGAATTGTCTATAATAAGAAGAATCCAATACAAATCAGTACTTGAAACTCCTAAAAATCACATTATCAAAATATGCCACTGTTTACTGATGCTCTGACCTAGACTAATATTGATAATTTTTGGCTCCACTCATAGGTTTTTCTCAAACTTTTCAAAAAATAACAGCACCTATATTAGCACCGTTCAAACAGCTTTTTTCCCTCTATAATTCTTTGGGTTTCTGTATTTGAAAGACAGCATGATATCATAAACAGGGGACTTAATTTAGAATCAGGAATTTGGAGAAAATTTGCCATTCAAACACAAGAGGCATAAGAAGGTAAACATTGGAAAGAAATCATAAGGAACTTCTCAAAGTTGAACTATTTACATGCCAACATGGAAAAACAATAATAGTGACTTATGAATCTTTTCTTAG
>CM053598.1:176996936-177018534 GCA_028646575.1 Pseudocheirus occidentalis
TTTTTTTGTAACTGTTTAATAGTATCTTGGTTTCTCATAAAGTTATTAGCTTCCACTTGCTCCAGTCTAATTCTGAAGGAATTATTCTCTTCAGAATGCTTTTGAGACTCTTTCTCCATCTGGCAAATTCGACTTTTTAAGGCATTCTTCTCCTCATTGGCTTTCTGGGCCTCTTTTGCCATTTGAGTTAATCTATTCCTTAAAGTTTTGTTTTCTTCACTCAGGTTGTTGACTCTCTTTTCATGGTTTTCTTGCATCATTCTCATTTCTCTTCCCAATTTTTCCTCTACTTCTCTTATTTGGTTTTCAAAGTCCTTTTTTATATTATCTATAGCTACTAGGCATTTTTCAAGTGTCTTGAAAGCATTTGGTGTGGGACCTCAAACTGTGTTGTCTTCCTCCCGTTCCGTGCTTTGATCCTTTTTGTCCACAAAAAAGGATTCTGGAGTTTTATTGCTGTTCTTACCTTGCTTCCTTTTCCTCATGTTTGCCAGTCTATTATTTGCTTTCTTTTTTAGCTCTGTAGAACTCTGCTTCCTTGGGGGGAAAGCTCTGTCCCATATTGCTGGGGCCTTCACAGCTGCCGGAGCTATTAGTGGGGTGCTGCAGCACCTCCCCAGCTTTGGCTTACTGAAAGCACACCCCAGGACCACCACTCAAGACCATGATCCAGATCCAGGCCACTCAACACAAGAGCCCTTGGCCCTGATCGATTGCCTCAGTCCCCCTGCTATCTGCAGGCCAGGGGCTCTGAAGCAGCCCAGTGGAGGCTGCTGCTGCTTTCAGCTGTTCCTGCTGCCACAGCCACCACCCGCTGCTTCCTTGCCTAGGGAGCAGTTTGGCTGGACTGCTCTTCTCCCCCAAATTTAGCAAAATCCACTCACCTTTTTCTTAGTCTTTTTTTTCTTCTGGCCTGGTAAATGTGGTAACTTTGCCGTCAGGGTAGCCGATCTACTCTCCTATAGACTTGGCTCCACCTGATGCCCTGGGGCCTACCCGGGGCTGGGTTAGCCAAGGCTCCCAGACTGCTGTGGTAAACCCCACTGCAGAGCTTCCTGTAGCAACAGATTGTTTTCCGTATTTTGGAGAGTTTTGGAGCTCAAAATTTGTTTAAAGTCGCATTTTATGGGTTTTTAGGGTGGTTGTGTGGGAGCTGCGGAGCTTTGCTGCTTCTATGCCGCCATCTTGACTCTGCCCCTAAACTATAGCTATCTAACAGCAAAAGCTGGCATTATCTGTATTGCAGAAAAATTCACTTTTGAAATAAGGACATTTCATCACTATTATCTGATCTAATTTTAGAAATATGAAATAGCAGAGCCAGAGAAAGCCTGGCCAAACTGACTCACCAGAAAATTGCAAATCTCTTACTGCAGGATGGGAGTCTGTTGGAGCTAGATAAGAGACAAGTGCAGGACCTGAGGTAGTAGCGGTAGTTACTTCTGGAGCTAGTGGTCCACAATCTAGATGTTTAAAAATCCTGTCCCTGAACTTCCTGGAGCCAAATGGATGAATAAACCATTGGTTCTCTGATCCTCTCCCCACTTTTGACCTTGAAAAACCCAGAGAATATTATCCCAGTGTAAAATCCTGAAATAAAGGAGCCAGTGGCAGGCTTCAGAGATCTGCAGGAAGGGTGTTGTTGTGACTTTGCTGAGGCTGAAGGGCACCAGTGCAGGACAAGAAGTATCCCAGTGGGAGATTCTGATATCCATGGGCATGGAACCAGTAAGCAATAAGAGCAGAAGCCCAGTTATGCCCTTGCACAACCAGGGGAATCTGCAGACACCAACATGGGCCAGGCTACCAGTGGATGAGCCTGCCTGAGCTCGAGATCAAGAACACAGAGGTGGAAACCTGAAGCAACCAGACCACTCCTCCCTAATACCTCATATTGTGCACTATACTAAAACACTTTCTGAGGAAATACATAAAGTCCTGGCCCTATTCTTTGTCTCAGCACTCAGAGGCCATAGCACACAAAGCCAATAACCAGGCCTCTACCTCCCAGCATTAGAAATGTGGGCCAGAGCCCTCTGTGCCCCAAAAGCAGAAATCCACTTTAAAAGATAGGAAATAGGTAGTTATAAAAAAGCAAAGAATGAATTGGAAAAACAAAGACTTTAGAATCCTGATATGGTGAAAGGGAAGTGCAAAGGTCACATTCAGAAGAAGTCAGCAATGACACTACCTGCACATCTAAAGCCTTAAAAGAGACTATGAATTGGTCTCAAGCCAACAACTTTATTGGAAGAGCTCAAGAAGGATTTTAATAGCCAAATTAAAGAGGTAGATGTAAAACTGGCCACTTATTTTGAAAATACAATTTGCAAAATGGGAAAAAATATTCCCAAAGAGAACAATTTCTTATGAAGTACAATTAGCCAAATGGAAGAGCAAATTTAAAATCTAACTAGAAAAAATCTGTCAAAGCAAAATGTGGCAAAGTGGAAAAGGAGGTTTAAAAAACTGAGGAAAATAATTATTTTGAAATGAGAATTAGAAAACTTAAAGTGAATGACTTTATACAGCATCAAGAATTAGTGAAAGAAAAATCTAAAAAATTGAAAAAAATAAAAGAAAATGTTAAATATCTCATTGTAAAAGCAACATACCTGGAAAATAGATTGAGGAGAGAGAATCTAAGTATTGTTGGTTTAATGGAAAGCCATTTAAAATTACTGTAGACATAAAATATCTGGTAGTCTACCTTCCAAAACAAACCCAGGAATTATATGAACACAATTATAAAACACTTTTCACACAAATGAAGTCAGGTCTAAGTAATTGGAAAAACGTATCAGTTGCTTGTAGTTATATAATGAGCTATTATAATGAAAATGACAATGTTACCTAAATTAAATTATATATTTAATGCCATACCAATCAATCTACAAAAATTATCTTACAGAGCTAGGAAAAAATAGTAACAAAAGTTATCTGGAAGAAAAAAAGGTACAGAATATCAAGGGAATTAATGAAAAGCAATTCTAGGCAAGGTGGTCTAACAATACCAGATTTAAAATTGTCTTATAAAACACCAGTCATCAATACTACTTGTTATTGGCTGAGGAATAGAGTAGTAGATCAGTGGAATAGATTAGATACATAACACATAGTAGCCAATCACTATGCTAATCTACTGTTTGATAAACCTGAACATACCAACTTTCTGGATAAGAACTCATTATCTGACAAACCTGCTGAGAAAACCGGAAAATAATATAGCAGAGAATGAGTATAGAACAATATCTCACATTGTACACCAAAATAAAGTCTAAATGGGTTCATGATCTAGATATAAAGACTGATACTGTAAGCAATCTGGGAAAGCAAGTTGTTACCAAACAGGAGACAGAAAGCATTACAAAATGCTAAATGGATAATTTTGATTATATTAAATTGAATTTTTTGTACAAACAAAGCCAATGTGATCAAAATTAGGAGGAAAGCATAAAATGGGGGAAAAAATTGACAGTGTCTCTGATAAAGGTCTCATTTCTAAAATATACAGAGAATTCATTCAAATCTATAAGAATACAAGTCATTCTCCAACTGATAAATGATCAAAGGATATGAATGGAAATTTTCAGACAAAGAAATTAAAGACATTCATAAGCAAATGAAAAAAATGCTCTAAATCACTATTGATTAGAGAAATCCAAATCAAAACAACTCTGAGGTACCATATGTCATTGGTCAGATTGACTAGCATGACAAAACAGGAAAATGATAAATGCTGAAGAAGATGTGGAAACATGTGAACAATAATGAACTGTTGGTGTAGTTGTAAACTGATCCAACCATTCTGGAGAGCAGTTTGGAACTATGACCAAAGGACTATAAAAAGGTGCATACCTTTTGACCCAGTGATACTATTTTAGGGCTGTATTCCCAAGAAATCATACAATCATACAAATAATACAATAACCCAATAGAAAGTATATACAAAAATATTTATAGCAGTTCTTTTTGTGGTGGCAAAGAGTTGGAAATTAAGGGGATGCCCATCAATTAGGGAATGGCTGAACAAGCTATGATAAATAAATGTAATGGAATGCTATTGTGCTAAAGGAAACAAGGAGCAAATGGACTTCAAAATAAACTGGAGAGATTTATATAAAGTGTTGCTGAGTAAAGGGGGCATAACCAGTAGAACACTGTACATGATTCTACAGACCCATTGTTTCTGTGATGACTGCCTTTGATAGACTAGGTTCATCCCAGTGATGCCTTGCACTCGTATAAGAGGTCCAGAGGACTCATGATGGAAAAGGCTATCCACATTCAGAACAGAATTATGAAGACTGAATGAAGATTGAAGCAAACTATTTGGTCTCTCTCTTTTTGTTTTGTTTTGTTTTGTTTTGTTTTGTTTTGTTTTGTTTCTTCTATCCCATTATTCATTATATTGGTTATAATTCTTCTTTACAATTTGACAAATGTTTAATGTGAAGGTATATGTAGAACCTATATTGGATGGTGTGCCATCATGAGGTCGGATGGGGGTTAAAATTTGGAACTAAATCACTTGTGGAACTGAATGTTATAAACTGATGGTAAATATATTTTTAAGCCACACTCAGAGGGATTCAAAATTCTGGAAGAAAATTTAAAAAGTATTGCTAACTAAAATAGCAGGTCTTTAAAAATGAAAGAAATAATCACAGATAAGAAGCAGGTACTTCTGGATAATATTAATTAGTAGAACTTAGATAGTAAACTAAATTTTAATAGAAAGAATGAGTAACTTCACTAAAGTAATCAACTTTTTTGGTTTGGTTTGGTTTGGTTTGGTTTCTTAAATAATACATTTCAGAACAACTGGGAATACAGCAGGTGAAGAGCTGCCAACAGGTGGACCCAAGTCCATATCATGGATGGTATGGGGGGGACACAGGGGCAACTTCCTCTCTAAGCTTAACAAGTCTTCAGAGTGGAACCATGAAAACATATGCTTTTTTATCAGGACAAACAGATGGAAGACAGACGCTCTTTTTGACTATAGCATTGGTCTGAGTGACATTGTGGAGCTGCTGGTGTAACAAAGCGTAACTGTATGTTCCTAGTAAAGAAATGGATTCTGAATTATCTGATACAGATTTAGGCTGTTGCTCAGGCCAGAGTGAACTGGATAAAGAGTTCCAACCATGAAGAAGAAGCCCTGGAAATTGATGGGCAATCAAGCTCAGCTACTCAAGAGGACTGTATTGATACAGGATTTGGTTTCTCTAAGAAGAATGACTATGTATATGCCTGATATATGAATATGGGAGCATGGTTTAAAGCCATATTGGTAAATGTTATAAGCAAAGAAAGGACAACCATCAGTAAATGCAATGATAGTGGAGATGATCAGCTGACTGAAAAAGTATATTATCTATCATGTGAAATACGAAGACTATCCAGAAAATGGTGTCATGAAGTTGAGTTTGAAAGATGTGAGAGGTCAGGGTGGATAATACTGAAATGGCATCCTCTGGAAATCAGACAAATTATGATCTTGAACTAAAATCCTGATGAGCCCAAGGAGAGAAGGTTCTGATGTGATGCTGAGATCCTTTGGACATGGAAAACTAGGACTGTTAAACTTCCTGCTTGGTGATGCTGGGGAATTTCTGGATGTCTTCTGTGGATGAAGTTTACAAAATTTAAGAGCCTGGCAGTGTGATCCCACTAAGTTTTGAAAACCCTTTGAAAAGATGGAGCTGCCCCATTTGTAAACACTCTAAAGATAACCCCAATAAGACCTGCAGAATGTGTGCCTCCCATGTGTGCAGAGGAAAGCAAGACCCCAAAAGCCACTGATGCAGGTTCCAGATGCGAAGGACTGGTATAGCCTTGAATGTTGGAATAATGCCAGTGAAGTGGTCTTGTCAAGGGCAAAGTTAAAAGAGAGCAAAAAGAAGGCAAAGATGTCATCTGCTACATCATTGTCTAAAAGAGTCTGGGGTAAGAGTATGGGATGTGTGGGTGTCACAAGGGAGCACACTATTATGCCTTCTAATCATTATAGACCAATCTCTGGGATACCTGTTGGTACCATATGGAAGTTCAGAGTACAGATGACTAAATTTGGTAGGTCCCATGTGGCAAATATACACAGCAAAAGCAACAGTAGCATCTATCCTCTGGTCCTGGCAGGGGGCTATGAAGATAATGTAGTACATGGCAGCTCTTTTTCTTATGTGGGTAGAGATCTTTCTGACAACAAGCAGATAGCTCAGCAGTCCTGTGATCAAAAACTCACTAACATGAACATAGCCCTGGCTTTTACCTGCTGTGCTTCTATCAATGACTGAGGTAGAGATGAAGCCAAAGCCAAACTGGAGAGCTAGGAAGCCAGTCAGGGTGATGAGAAATGTTAAGGGAGAAAAACAGAGCAGATGTACCCCAGCTAAGGGGAATAATTGTAATGGATTATACAAGGTAATGTAGTGTTGGCCTGAAAAAGGGAAATCTGGTTTCATTGTGTGTCTTTACCTCCTCAGGAGAGATGCTGATGAACCTGGCTCATGAACAAAGGAAAAAAAAAGGATGAAGAAACTGAGCTTAACAATGCAGTAACCTGAAGGATATTTGGAAACAGTGGCTAAAAAAGAGAAGGGAAAAGAAAATAAGAGTGGTGATGAGGAATTGACATCTCCAAGAAAAGGGGAGGAAGAAAGGGAAGACAACAGGGGGTAGGGAGGCCTTTCTGACCTTTCCTAGTCCCAGAAAACTAAAGCAGAACTATACAAACTCATCTTTCATCATAAGACTCTCATCAAGAATGATGAATCCAATGAATCCAAAGTATTCAGAGCACCGAAGGATGTTCAGAAGTTCCTGAATAGAGTAGAAGAAACATCCCCGTGTATTTATTGTTAAGAGGTTGTGTGTCTTTATGTTTTCACGGATTGTTTGGACCCATCCTTCCAAGCAGAAGTGTACAACAACCATACGGTATGTCAGTATGATCTGGGTAAGTCTTACGCTATGCAAGTGAATCAGTCACTGCAAACCACCTTCAATCATCTCTTCCTAGGTTGTGGCAATAGGCTGTAATTCTGCCTGTCAAGCACTTCTTTCTCAGTTTGATGATAAAACTTGGTAGTGGATTCCCAGTATGCTTTATTTAAATACATGTCTTCACATTTTCCCTGAAAATATTTGTCTTCACCATTTTGTAGACATCTATAAATTTTGATGGCTTTATTTTACATGCATTGTGTCTTTTGAAAAAAAATTGTTGGATATTGCATTCGGTTTGTTTTTTTCTAAAACCTGAAGTTTATCAGCATACATTTTTCTACTTTGGTAAAGGGTACTAATGAACCTGACATTGAGTTCTCAAAAGTTCCACCCCTTACATAGAAGGTGGCTTGATTGCCAGAACACTCTTCGTAAAGTCTGTGGATTTGACCTCAAAGATAGATGTATGCCCTGCTCTTTGGCAATATTTTGATACTGTTTTTGATGTTCAGATTCTCTAAGATTCTTCCTACTGTTTTAGAACCAGTTGCTTAGGTGGTTTATTGGGAAGTTGTTTAAAGGGAGAGTGAGAAATCTTGTTTAAAAAGAATTCTATTCTTTTTCAAGGCCATTCTCTATCATTTGACTTTTATGTTTAAAATAAATATAAAAACGCTCTCAGCCTGTATTTAGGTAAGTGCTCCAGCAAGTACAGAGTACAGGCTCAGCTGGACATTTCTTTTATCAAGGGAACTACTTGTTCAGCCAGATGCTATAACTGATCCAGAATAACATTGTGGAACATACTAGAGCCATTCTTAAGAGCCTTTCAGCCATTTCTAAAAGATTAGGCTCTTTTTAGGACCAAAATGTTGAAATTTCCAACCATATTATATTCCTCCTTTGAAAATGAAAAACTGTAGCCAAATATCATTAGCATGGCATTGTAAACCTTGAAACTCTCTTTTTTTTTCTAGGGTGCACTTTGGTAAGATAAATTTACTTTTTCATTATTTAAAATTCATTCCCATTTAAAAAAAAGTTATATAAGTGAGGAAGCTTTTCTTTTTTATGGCACTTTTATTTCATTTACTGTATGTGAATGGAGAAATATAAGTTTTATTTTGTTTCTTTTGTGAATGGATTTTCAGTTTTTCTGGCAGTACCAATGAGTGCAGTTTAATACCTTAATATAACAGGAATATTTAACTCACTGAACTGTGGACAAATTGGAATTTTACACACACACACACACACACATATACATATGTATATGTATAAATGTATGTATGTGTATATATTTATATGAGTGTATATATGTATACAAAGTTATATATACACACATATACATAAAGACATACACACATATATATTTGTAAAACTCTTTATGGTACAAAACTAATGACTGGGATAAACCCAATGAAACACTGAGTAGCCCTTTTTTCCCTAAAATGTTCAGGTGTTGGGGCAGATCCAAGATGGTGGAATAAAAGCAGGAACAAATCTCTGGTTGAAGAGAGCCTGTCAGGCCCACAGGAAAGGTCTAAAGCACCAGGATAGGAGATAAGCGCAGTCCCATGTGAGCCGCCCCAGCCTAGACCAGTGGCACATACTGGCCAGAACAGACTTCAAGAGATTGAATCACTGGCAGCTATGGCAGTTTCCAGACTTCTCAACCCAAAATTCCAATGAGAAAATAAAAGATCAGTGTGGAACTCTGCTGGAAATGGGTGATAGAAGAGCATGATCTGGACCTCTATTCCCAGGGCAGCAGAGGTGACTGCGGCTACAACTGCTGCCCCCGCTATTGCTTCGGGCTCTTGGCATACAAACAGTAGGGGTACCAAGTGACTGTCCAGAGGACATTTGCATGAATTTCTCTGTCAGTACTGAGGTACGAAGCTCTTGCTTTGCCTCTCTTGGATCTGGGTCTTAGTCTTATGTGGTGGTCCTGGGTTGAGAAGCATTGTTGTGCCAGAGCCTGCTGAGGCTGTGGAGAGAAAGTCCTCCTCATAATTCTGAGGGAGGTGCTGGGGAAAAAGTCTGACAACAGCTGTGCAAAACCCCTGAAATTTGGAATACAGCTCTCTCCACTCTGGAAGCAGACTTCTACCATGGCAAAGAGCTCAAAAGTCAAATAATTGGTTCACAGATGAACAAACAAAGGAAGTGCAATCACACTATAGAATCTTTTTAGGAGACAAAGAGCATGAAAACATAAAACCAGAAGAAGACAACAAAATCAAAACTTCTACATCAAAAGACTCCATGAAAAATATGAATTTGTTGCAGGACATGGAGGAGTTCAAGGAAGATTTTGAAAATCAAGAAAGAGAAGTAGAGGAAATATTGGGAAGAGAAATGAGAATGATGCAAGAAAATCATTAAAAAAAAAAAACCAAGTCAACAGCCCGACTGAAGAAAATAAGTCCTAAAAAATAGACTAACTCAAATAGCAAAAGATGCCCAAAAAGCCAATGAGGAGAAGAATACCTTAAAAACAGAATTGGAGAGATGGAATTTTTTTTTGCTTTTTTTTTAGAGGGCAGTTGGGGTTAAGTGACTTGCCCAAGGTCACATGGCTAGTTTTTGTGTTAAGTGTCTGAGGCCGGATTTGAACTCAGATACTCCTGACTCCAGGACCAGTGCTCTTTTCACTGCGACACCTAGCTACCCCAGAGATGGAAAATTTTAAAGGCTCACTGAAGAAAATAATTCCTTTAAAATTAGATTGGAGCAAATGGAAGCTAATGACTTTATGCGAAGTCAGGATTCTATAAAACAAATCCAAACAAATGAAAAAATAAAAGGCAATATGAAATATCTCATTGGAAAAACTGCTGACCTGAAAAATAGAACCAGGAGAGATCATTTAAAAATGATTGGACTATCTGAAGGCCATGATTAAAAAAAGAGTCTAGACATTACCTTCCAAGAAATTCTCAAGGAAAATTGCCTTGATACTCTAGAACAAGAGAACAAAACATAAATTGAAAGAATTCACCAATTGCCTCTTAAAAATGATCTCAAAAAAGAAAATTCCTAGCAAGATCATGGCCAAATTCCAGAGTTCTGAGGTAAAGGAAAAAATATTATGAGCAGTCGGGAAGAAACAATTTGTGTATTGTGGAAACACATTAAGGGATTGAGGGACTTGTAATATGATATCCAGGATGTCAAAGGAGCTAGGATTAAAACCAAGAATCATCTACCCAGCAAAACTGAGTATAATACTTCAGGGGAAAATATGAACATTCAATAAAATAGGGTACATTCAAACATTCTGGATGAAAAAATCCAGAGCTGAACAGAAAATTTGACTTTCAAATACACAAAGCAAGAGAAGTATGAAAAGGTAAATAGGAAAAAGAAATCATGAAGAAATTATTAATTTACATTCCTATATGGAAAGACAATATTTGTAACTCATGACACTTTTCTCAGTATGAGGGTAGTTGAAGGGACGACACATATGTGTATACATATGTGGGTGTATGTGTATATGTGTTTTTGTACAAGTATACATAGAGAGAGGGCACACGGCGAGATGAATGTGAAGGGATAATATAAAAAAATTAAGAGATGAGAGAGGAATTAATTGTGATAGGGCAAGGGGGAAAGATGCAATGGGATGGATTATCTCAAATAAAGGAGGCAGGAGAAGGCTGTTAAAATGTAGGTGAAGAGCAGGAAGGTGAAAGAGAAAGAGTAAAACTTTCATAAGATTTGGCTTAAGAAGGGAATAACATACACACTCAATTGGGTATCTTACTATACAGAAAAGTAGGGGGAAAGGGGATAAGATGAGAAATGATAGAAGGGAAGGCAAACTGTGGGAGAGGATAGTTAGACATCTTATCAGTTTGAGTGGTTGAGAAGGTGGTTGAGAAAGGAGAGAATCTGGAACTCAAAATTTTAACAATTGTTAAAAAAATGGTTTTTTTTTACATGTAACTGGGAAATAAGATACACAGGCAAAGGGTTATAGAAATCCATATTGCCCTACAAGAAAGTAAGGGGGATTTCAGGGGTATATAAGAAAGGGCAGATTAGCGGAAGGGTTATTCAGTATGCTTGCCATCTTTTGGTGTTCTGGAGAAGAAAGACTGGAAGTAAATAGTAACTCAAAATCTTAGGGAAATGAATGTTGAAAACTAAAAATAAATTTTAAAAAACAATAAAGAATTAAATGAAAAATAAAACAAAACAAAAAAGTGTTTTGTACATGTGCAGATTTTAAGTTCTCAAAATAAATGTCTTCAAATATAAATAAATAAATACTGGATTCTCTGAATGTTATCAGTAAAGTTCAATAAGATGAATTTTTAAATGTGATTTAAAGTAACTACATAATATAGTAATAATTTGGAAGTTTGTTTAACTGGACACAGAGAAGAATTAAATGAGTAGGCTGTAAAAAAGTCATTACAGAAATGAAAGAAGCCTTATATAATTGGATATATATTTATTATGCATTTTGGGGACAATAATTATTATCAATGCAGTGAGCCACAATGATTTCAAAAAACTAATGATCTCTCTTGTTAGAGAGATGTTGGATTTTAGGCACGGAATGAGACATCCATTTTTAAAAATGTCCAATACATTTCCTTGTTTTCTTTGACTGTGCTTATTTGTGATAGGGGAAGACATTTTATTTTAAGAGAAGAGAGTTATGGGAGCATGAGATAAAGGACAGGGATAGCAATGCAAAAAAATAGTAGAAAAAAGAAGATGATCAAAAACACATCAATTTATCCACGTAAAGCAATAAAAGGGCATTCTAAAGAAAATTCAGGAAAATATGGTATTGTTGCTTCAACTGTATTAAATATCATAAATATTTTTTAAAGCTGAGCATAACAGTTTCATGTACACATCTTTTTTCTCTTTTTGTTTATCTGCTTGTTAAAATTAGTTATTGTTCATTTTAAAAATAATTAAAAATAGACAGGATTAACAAATAGCAGTCAACATGGATAATAAATTTATTTTAAAGAAATTTAGCTGATGTATGTCAACTACCAAAATGAAGAGAAGCCATCAAGAGTAAACATTTTATCTTGTCAAGGAGATAAATAAGGCAGCTATGAACAATACTGGTTTAGAGAATAAACTTCTTTGTTACAATCTTATAGAGAAGAATGGAAGATTATGAATAATATTACTTAAATATCAGGAAGCACAAAGGAAAAAGATAACTTCATTTAAAAAAGCTTAGTGAAACACATGAAGGGAAAGTCATTCTCATACCATTTAAGACTAAAACTAGAAAGGAAAGAAGACAAAGATCAAAAATGAAAAAAAATGCTGAAATTTCTATTGCAAGTTCATTTTACCATCTAGAACTGTGTAATTACTTCATTTGTATTCTGATATCTTAGTACGGGATATGATATAAAGAATGTTAAATGACCCTATGAAAAACAAAGATCAAAACACCAGTTAAGGATAGACTGAGTAGAGTTGTAATGGGTGGGACACAATTTTGAAGGTATTGAAATGATCGCTTTAAAAGGTACTTTTAAAAAGAGGAAGGTACAAAAGTAGGAAAATCTCAGACTTTATTATCACCACCAAAAAATGGTCATCAAGAGAATATCTTAAAATTAATTTTCATATTTTTACAAAATTTTATGAGACTAATCTTTCTATATCAATGATATCACAATGTTTATCTCCACTTCAGCCCCAAAACAGGTTGTACATGCTTTATGAGTATCCTTTAGAAGGAAATGAAGAGGTCTCTATAAATAATAATCAATAGTATGACACAGCTTTACAATTATACAGTTGAATGAAAGATTCAAAATATAAGATCCTATTTTGCATATTTTAACAAAAAATATATAAAGTTAATAAAAAAACAATTCCATAAAGTGTCTTCTGAACAAAGTGTTTCTCATGCTTCTCAAAATCATACAGAATCTTGAAAGATATAACAAAATAAATAAATATTTGATGATCTTTTGATTATAAAGTGAAACATAAAACAAGAAAATATGTACCTGCTGAAGTTTTTTGCCACTGTCATATAAATCATTAAGTGTAGAATCCAAATGAAAGAAGGATGTATTTTAAGCACTAAGGCCCTGTAGATACTTCTAATGTAAAACACTGTGATGACTGTATCACATCCAGAAGATTAGAGAATATGTTGAAGTCCATAATCGTTAAGAGGAACTTGGTCTAACAAAACACATTTTTTTAAGTGAAAAAAAATTTTTTTCTAGATAGCTCATAGAACTCTTCCATCACAGGCAAATAGGTCTTGAAGAGATATTGCAAGCTGACAATGAGCTGGACTCCAAAATTAAGAGAAAGTCAGGCTCTATTTAGCCTTTGAGGAAGGTAAAATTCTTTTAAAGTCCCAAGATCTTCCCTGAAGGAGAGGTCAGTATCTTTAATGCCAGTATTCTTTAAGTCATATTCATAGACAAATATTTTGTGTTCTTTGGGCATATGGGCTCATCCTGGGGTGAAATTAGTACTGGCCCTTTTTTATCTGTGAATGACTATGCTGACATTTTGTCACTAAATCATAGAATACTATATAGTTTTCAATGAATCAAAATTAAGAATCAATCAAACAGTAGTGTTGGAAGTCAGTCTATAATGCACTAAAAAAGGGTTGGGGAAACTGTAACCAGGAGACCACTTTAGCCTCTCAGGTCCTTGGATGTGATCTTTTGACAGTACAAGTTTTCCAGAACAAATCTTTTATTAAAGGGGATTTGTTCTGTGAAATTTGGATTCAGTCAAAAAGCTGCACTTGAGGACCTACAGGGCCACATGTGGCCTCCAGGCTGCAGATTCCTGACCCCTCCACTAATTAATTCTATAGAAAAAACTGCAAATGATGTCATCAATAAAAAATATGACTGAAAGAGAGAGATTGGCTGTTGGTTTATTAACAGTGAAGGATAAAGAATAGATGCATGTTCCATCACATTCCATTCAATGTCATGAGAACTAGAGCAAGTTCCTCTACAATTAGATGAAATGTCTGTGGTATAGATAGACATGGACAGGAGTGACACCAAATCAAAAGCAGTAAAAATAGTATTACTATTTTGTTGGGGAAAAATACTCCAATAAATGGAATCACCATTGTTTCAAAGTGTAAAAGACACCAGAGAATTTAAAGATAGATGACAGTCAATCTACAAAAAGGGTAAGCCAATATTAACTCTTGGATAGCCTTCAAAATGTGACCATAGTAAGAAGAAAACAAAATATATTATTTATTTATGGGGGAACAGGATGGGAGGAATAGTTTCTAAAGTTATCTCTGAGCCACAGGCAGAGTCAGGAAATTCTTCAAGACTTGTAAATGTTCTTGGATGGCCTCATAAATGCTGAGAAGGTATTCAGAATGTAATGAAGGGCATTGCAATTCTTCCAACCAAAACCTGAGGCTGGCCAACAAGGAGAAAATGATCTGAAAACACAATGATCAGGAAACAAGCAAAGATCTTTTTTCCAGACTGAACACACAGTTTTAAGCCATAAGAGGATTTAAGAGACGACTAAACTCCACTGTCTCAAAAGGAGACCTTCAAATACCTAATTAATTTTTCATTTGTTTTATAGCTCTAGCAGATGTTCCATTTCTCACAGATTAGCTCGTCACTGAGGTGCTAGGGGGGAAATCGTCTTTTGTTAAATTTGAATTAGCACTCCATCCAAGATGACAAAAAATAGTAGGATATGTGTGATCCTTAATATCCTGGGTGTTTTACATATGTGTAACCCCCAGTGTGAATATATGTGATATTTACATACAACTTGTGTTAGATATGAAAGAAAATATAAACATTCCTTTGGGTTGAAGGAGTTAGACATATTTTGAATATGGATACCAACTGCAAGGAGAATTATTCAGAGGTTTTTAAACTAGTAGACAAGAAAATATTTTTTTCAGATGTTGAAAATGAATGTTGGAGAAGAAGAAGGCGAAAGTGAGTGAAATTAGAGAAGGTATAAAATTTTGGTTTGAATTAGAGATGTATTATAGCATTGTGGATGGTTAAACTTAAACAGTGAAGAAGAAGCTTCAGATCTTACTTCGAATTCTTAAGATATCTGTGAGAGTCACAGAGTCTCTTAACATCTCTAAATCTATTTCCACATCTGTAAAATGGGAATAACAATAGCAGAAGTGTTGTTGTTAGGATAAGCAATTGTAAGTAACCCTTAAAGGGCTTTATAAATATTCAGTATCATTATTATTACTTGAAATACTTCCAAATTCCTATGGGTCTAAAAAAATCTTCATCTACATAAATACATCGAAGAACAAAGAAGAAAAAAATAATAGAAGTTTTCATGAGTGAATGAATGTACCAGCCACAAAGTGCCTTTCCTTTTTTCACACTAATACAAATATTAGTTGCTTTGGAGTTAGTGGAAGATTATTGAAGAGCACATGGATTATAAATTCTCCCATATCTCTTGTATCCATAAAGGAAGTATCTTGAGACCCCCTCAATTGTACCTAGAACATTATTGCTTCTTTTATCATTAGTAATAAATATAACATGTGCAGCATACATGGAAAATATCACACATTATCAGACAATAACCATATCCATATATAGCTTATAATCTTTATAATCAAGCTGTGTCACATAGAATGGGGAAGAGTATCCAGTGCAATTTCATCCAGTTTCTTCTTGTTTGAACAAATAAGTCTTGGGGGTTATGTGATTTACTTAGTCTTTTTCATTTATTTCTTTAGACTTCACAATGGAACTACTAAACAATTACATGAGGTGACTTTTCAAAATCGTAAGACTGATCACCTCATGCCCCTTTTCAATCAGCTCCAGGTGCACTTCTCAACTATACAACTCTTTGGTTCCCCAAGCCCTTTTGGGGAAGAGATTGTCCAAACCATTCCAGAGGAATAGAAGCCTGCCACATAAGTAGGGTTGAGCTAATTCCTAAGGAGATATTCAGCATTTGAGGCCTCAAAAACCAAAGCAAAAGATCCTAATAGTGGTAGTGAATGTGAGTCCTCCAAAACCTGGCCAATAAATCTTTGGGATAACTTTTCAAATCACTGGGAAACAAGTGTCCATAACTTATTCTTGATTATTCTGACAATGTCCTTGGCTCTCCCCAAAACTACATTTGTCTAAGTTTGTATGAGAAGACTGGACCTTTGTTTTTCTTACTGCTTCTTACCTATTTTCCCTTATGTGGGAAATCATTTGCTGTAGGGCCTCTGCCACAATGGTCTCATCTGGCATGGTAAAAATTGTCATCAGTGTACTGGTGTACATAGATATTCTCAGGAAGGGAAGCTTTTAGCAACACTGACCACAAGAATGTTGCTATAGGAAGGAGGATTCAGATAGCCCTAAGAGATGATGGGAAAAGTAGATTTCATTTCTTCCTAGTTGAAAAAAAAGTCTTTCAAGTGGTCTCAGCCATAGGAATAAGGAAAAGACATTGCTGAAGTCAGCAACCCCATAACACTCACACTGGGCCTAGGTTTTCTCACCTAACCTAATAAGGCCAGGAACAGTTGTAGTGGTGGGCATGAGAGCTTTGTACAGCTCCCTATAGTTGATTTAAAATTGGAAGAGGGCATGTACCTTCTTCACAATTCTCACAGGGTTCTAGTTAGGGGAATTAAGTATAATGTAGTACTCCAACTTCCTTCTTCTTTATCACTAGGGAAAAATTTCCTTTATCCTTGGGGAATGGGGGACAGAGGGCATGAATTGCTATAGTTTGGTGTTAACTGCATGTCATAGTCATTTTACCCTCACAACAATCCTGGAAAGTAAGTCCTATTAATTATGCTGAGGCAGACAGAAGTTAGCAGAGTTGTCCAAGGTCACGGCTAGTGTATGAGTTCAGATTTGAACCCAGGTTTTCCTCACTCCAGGTGCAGTACTTCACTATGTCACATAACTGCCTCTTCACACACATAAAGGCCAGGCAGTGGTATTCTCATTAGGGACCTAGATCCCATCTTCCTCCACATAAACTCACCCTCTTTAGTCTCCTGATCCCAATCCCTTCTGTCTGAAGGATATCTTCTTATTGTTTAGAGACTAGGAATCACAATGTCTTCATTATTCACTTATGAATTTCGTAGATGCACCACCATCTACTCCCCTCCATATCTCACTTCTACTCCCTATGCAAACTCAAAATCTATTCTCACCTTTAACATATTGACCTCCTTGTTGGAGGTCCAGGATCTAAATTCAATTCTTACATTTACTTCTCCTAATTCCTTCATTTTCCTTTAAATTTTTAGCCCCTTAGGTCCTTTTCGGTGCTTTAATGATGCCTCTTTGTTAACCCTGTATGTCAATAATTTTCTTTTTCTTGTCTTTTGAAAAAAAATACTTATAAATAAGAGACACTTGACATCATTATTCAACCTTTCTTTGATGATTGTTTTATCTTTCCAACATGTTTAATGTTTAGAATCTTTGAAAAAAAATTTGAGAAAGAAATGGAATAGATTTGATATTACTAAATGATAAATGAAATGGTCTGATCCTTCTCTTCTGATACTTTTCTCTTTACCTAACCCAGATACTATTCACTAATTCTTGCAATTTTTCTTCTTTTAACACCTTTATTATTTACTCTTCATGGTTGAAGTGTATTTTGCTTGTGATGGTTTTCTCCCTATCTCCACTCTCAATATTAAATGTTCCCCTCCCTCGTTCCTATGCCTAACTATTTCTCTATTAAATGTCAATATACCAAACTGTATGAATGATACAATGTATGTGTGCCTATATGCATGTATGTATATGTATATATGTATGCGAGTATGTATCAAAGCATAACATCCTTTGTCTTGTTCAACTAGTCTGAGATTCAGGTATGCCCACTCCTCTTACCTCCATACTCATTATTATTATTGTTATTAATATGAAAAACAGCCAAGGCTATTATATCATAGATTTAATCCTGGAACAGACCTACAAGACCTTCTAATTAAAACCCTTCATTTACAGATGAGGAATTAAAGTCTAAGGAAGGTTAATTAATTTACTAAAAGTCACACAGGGATTAAGTAGCAGCTCCAATACTCTTTCCACCTTCTTCCTCCACCCCCTCCCCACAGACACATATGCTTCACTTTACTTTCTTAAAAAACACAGAACAAAACTACACATAGGCTCTATGCTTATCTTCACTCTTTATGTCACACAGTAAATTTCTGAGATCACATATGAATTTAGGTTTTGTACTCTAGGTACACCCTTCTATCTACTGCACCATCTAGTTGTGCCTATTTATTTATTTGAAATTTTATTTTACTTTATGGCACATAATGTGATATTACACAGAGAGCAGATATATTTCATTAAGGGTATAATATATAATGGGGAAACTAGGTGGCATAATGGAGAGAGTACTAACTAGGTCTGGAGTCAGGAGGACCTGAGTTGAAATCTAGTCTCAGATATTATGTGATCCTTGGCAACTTACTTATCTTTTGTTTGCCTCAGTTTCCTCAACTGTAAAATGAGAATCTTGGAGAATAAAATGGCAAACTGCTTGAGTATCCTTTTCAAGAAAACCCCATAAAATGAGATCACAGAATGTCAGACAAAACTAAACAATTTAACAATAAAATATAATATTGCAATTTCTTCTGCAATAAAACCCTGTCCTCTGCCTCACTTTCTAGCTTCTCCTAGGCTCTCCTCATGACCCACATTGGGCAATAGCCTTATTCCTTTCTTTATCCCCCACTTTTATGCCATCCTTAAAGGGGAATTGTCCTCATCCCCCTGTTATAACCCTGAAAGGTACTGATCAAAATGTTTTGGTTTCAGACCACTTAGAAGGCACCAAGCACCTTTGCCCAATTAATGGCAACTACACTTCCTGATGCAACCAATGAATTTAAAAGTTTGGCTTAACTAACGTTTTCTGGAAGACCTGCTTTTTGTTTCCCTATGCTTCATGCCATTTCTATTCATGCTGACAGTGACCTCGTCATACCTGGCTTTGTCCATCCCCTGCCTCGTCTCCGACAGAATATCAAACATCTTGTTGGTTTGAGCGCTCCTGAAGGGCATTCTTTCATGTTGCCCCACTCTCATGTGGCTTTTTACAGTGACCTAGAAGTTCTGGCTTTTTTCTCTGATGAGATGCGAACAGACCAGGATTTGCTTACTGGATTTATTGTTGTATATTCCCAAACAAAGACCCTACACATTTCTCATCATCTTCTTGTATGCTTGTGAAAAAGAATAAAGAACGTTCTTACTTTCCTTTGATTTTAATATCTAATACCCTTATAATTGTTTTTACTTGCAACGTTGCTATCTTATTAATTAGTTTTCTGTTTGCAAAATTTACTTCCACAAGTTTTTGAGTTCCACATTTTCTCCCCATCTCTCCCCAAACCTGAACCCAATGTGCACTCTGATTACCCCCTTCCCCAATCTGCACTCCCTCCTATCACTCTCCACTTCTATTTTCCTGTAGGACAAGAGAGATTTCTATATACCATTGCCTGAATATCTCATTTCCCAGTTGCATGTAAAAAACAAGTTTTAACATTTGCTTTTAAAACTTTTGAGTTCCACATTCTCTTTCTTCCTTCCTCCCCACTCACCCTCAGTGAGAAGGTAAATGATTTAAGTTAAGCATTTGCATTTATGCAGAACACTTCCATAATAATAATATTGTTAAAGAATGAGTTTATTTTACTGTAGTCTATCCCACCCCCACTTATTCTATTCTCTTCTTTGACGCTGTCCCTCCTCAAAAATGTTTGCTTATGATTATCCCTTCCTCCCATCTGACCTTTCTTCTATCACTGCCCCCTCTCTTATCCCATTCCCTCCTACTTTCCTGTAAGATAAGATGGATTTTCTATTTTCTTATGTAACAAATTTTATTTGTTTCTTGTTTACAACATTCATTTTCATGAAATTTTTGAATTACAAATTTTCTCCCCGTCTTTCCCCTATCCCAACTCCAAAACAGCGATCCCACTCTAGAGCCCCTCCCCTGGTCTGCTCTCTTACTTTCTGGTAGGGCAAGGAGGGTCTCCCTATCCCAGCCCCTGTATATCTTAATTCCTAGTTGCAGGTATTGCAGAGCTTTTAATTCTAGAGTCTTTCGATTACTCCTTTGTCACCCAGCCCCACTGGAAGGACAACCAAATCAATATAGGCTGTGTAGGTGTGATTATACAGGACATCTTATAGTGGACATATTGTGAAAGTGATCATATGTCCCTTCTTCCTATCCCTCCCCGCCCTTGTTCTGTTCTCTGCCCTGTCCCTGTCCCTTTATTGAAGTGTGAGCATCCAGCATCCCTCCACCAGACCCTGCCCTCCTCTCCGTCATCCCGCCTTTCATTCCCACACCCCCTAATCTCTTGTGTGGCATATTGCACAGTTTAGAGTTTATACCATTTCTTCTTTAAGCCAGATTCAATGAGAGTAAATGAAAGTAAAGTTGTAACAGTAATCTCTTGCCTCTCCAATATGAGATGATCAACCCCATTTTATCTCTCACTGTCTCTTCTCATTCTAATCCTCTCCCACCTCAGAATTTGCCTTTTAAAGTATCATCCCTTCATATTCAATTGATCCTATGCCCTCTATATACCCATATATACACATGCTCAGATATGTAGTTATATGCACATATAGCCTCCCATATAGACATATATGGGAGTATACATAAATATTCATTTGTATTCCTTTCACCTATACTTATACTGAGAAAAGTTTCAAAGTTACTATTATTGTTTTTCCATATTGGCATGTAAATAATTCAAATTTGATAAATTCCTTATGATTTCTCTCTTATGTTTACCTTCTCATATTTCTTGTGTTTGATTGTCAAATTTTCTCTTCAGTTCTGGTTTCTTTAAGCAAGAATACTTGAAAGTCCTCCACCTCATTGAATGACCATATTTTCCCCTGAAATAATATGCTCAATTTTGCTGGGTAGTTGATTCTTGGTTTTAATCCCAGTATCCTTAATCTTTGAAATATCATACTGCAAGCCCTTCGATCCCTCAGTGTAGAAGCTGCCAGATTCTATGTTATTCTGATAGTGCTTCCGCAGTATTCAAATGGTTTTCTCTTGGAAGCCTGTAGTATTTTCTCCTTTAACTGGGTATTCTGGAACCTGGCAATAACATTTCTAGGTGTTTTCTTTTGGGGATCTTTCTGAACAGGTGATTGGTTAAGTCTTTCAAGTTCTATTTTGCCCTCTGATTCTAAAACATCAGGGCAATTTTCTTTGAGGATTTTTTTCTTTTTTTTTTTATTAACTTGTTTGTTCACCTTTAGGTTACAAGATTCTTTTCCATAGTCACTTCAGTTATAGATTTTTCTCTCCTTCCTCCCCATCCCCCACATGACCCCTCCACCCCCCGTGGTGGCATACAATCATGTATAGGATCTGCAAACTCCTTCACATTGTACAATCGTCTGGTTGTATAAGTGTTATAGCCAATGGAGTGAACAATGAGAAAAGAGAAACACAAGCCAAACATCAAAAACAATGATAGCATGCATTGCTTCAGTCTCCTTTTAAACTCTGATCTTTCTGGATATTTCTCTGAATGTAGACATCTCCTTCCATCCTGAGACTTGTATAGTTGTCTTTTATCTGTGTGATGCTGAGAAGC
>CM053598.1:177019034-177031955 GCA_028646575.1 Pseudocheirus occidentalis
AGAGAGGTGTTGGAGGAGGGCATAAAAGGGAACAGATTGTGGGAGAGGTCTTACAGTAGGATCAATGTTCTGGGCTGGGGGGTAGGGACAAAAAGGGGAGAAAATTTGTAACTCAAAACCTTGTGGAAATGAATGATGTAACCAAGAAAATAAATTAAAATTAAAAAAAATGCATTTCAAAAACAAATTCATTTTTTTCTTACTAAGGATCATCTGGTCATACATAACTATAATTCTTATCAATAGTATCTAAATTTTCCTCAATCATGAAGTCAGTCTGTAAAAACCACAATAACAGACAACATACTTATTCCAAATTTTTATGCTATATCCGATTTTACAATAAAATCTAGAAAAAAATAATGCTGTTCTTATGAGTTTCAGGCATGGCATGACCACTGAAAATGTCTGTCCTGTTATTAGCACCTCTGTGTAAGCTGTTCAGGCACAAGGCCTGCTGGGATTTAATGAAAAAAAATGAGCCAGACAAACAGCATTGCTAATGCTGAAAAATCAGTTCATGGGAAAGTATTCTCTATGTTAATAATTATGACCAATTTTGGTCCCCAGAGAAAGAGTAAAAACTGTACTTCCTTCACTTCTTTGCTAAGATGGTAGACTATGTGTATGGAACACTGCAAATATTGTCACATATCGTTGATGTATTGGTCGGTTTTGTTGAACTGCTTTCCCCTGAACTCCTGTATTTTGTTTCTTTGTTACAAGGCATAGTTTATTTGGTGGGGGAGGAAAAAAAGCCATATACAGAAATAAGGGTGATATTAAAATAATCCATAGAGAACTTTTAACTGAAAACCATAGTCAAAATTGCCTGTGTCTCTACTTTCAGGAAGGGCCACAGGAACACAGATCTATAGGGTATGTCTAAGTATAAATGAAAAATCATATAAATGGATAAATGAATGAATCTGTAAACAAACAAATAAGTACACAAATGAATGAATGAGTAAACAAACACACCTAAAAGCAATTACCAGAAATGAATTTAGAGTAATTTTAACATTATTATTAGCAACATTCAATGAAAACTGGTCAGGGTCCCTGAAGTTGAAAGAGATATGAAATTAGAAGAGCTGTTTGATTCCTTATTTTGTTGTGCAATTTTAGAAAATTCCTTTAACCTCCATAGATTTTACTTTCTTCATCTGTAAAATGACATTTTCAATGACCCTCTACCCCCCTAATGGGAGGGTGGAGCCACGAACTCCCAAACCTCCATTGTAGGTAGTAGCTGAGTTCCATTATCTTCTCATTTCTAATCTGGCTGCACTGCCCTAGCACTTTTCTGACTTCACTATTCTCTTTTTTCTAGTACATCCCCCAAATTCTCTTGTTTTTCAGATTCTTCTCTTTGTTATCTATTCCCATTAGATTGCAAGCTCATTGAGAGTAAGGCTGTCTTTTTTCCTCGATATTTGTATCATCAATACTTAGTGCCTGGCACAGAGCAGGCAATTGACAAATATTCATTGACTAATAGCCTCATCTCTAAAAATGGCTGTCCTTGGACACTTTGGCATTTATAATCAGTTTATGATTTACCTACTTTATCATCTAAGCTTGAGAAACCGCTGCTGGTTTACTACTGGGGTATACTACCCTCCTGTTCTGAACCCAGGTTAGTCTTAGAAGACAATGAGATGGGTTAAGTTTCCTTTTCTAACACTTTTCAATTCAAATGTCTCACATTAGTACTTAGGGTTGGTTTTATTTATGATAAATTGAATGATAACTCACATGTAAGTTTTCCCCAAAATGGGGGCAGGAGAAAATGCTTGATATATAATATGTATCAAGTAATGAGTCAGGTCATTTATTCCTATACACAAAAGGAAGGCTAATCATAGTATGATCACAACCTTGAATATGACAAAGACAAGCTTAAAATGGGGTTTAGTAATAACTTATAACTGCTATGAAATCTGCTGAGATACCAATACTCAAACCTCCTTAGAATATAAAACAGTTTCCACAGGGTGCCTAATAAGGCACCTTACCTTTAACCTTGCCCTTGTGCTGTTAAAACTGAATTCATACCGGTAAAACAGCCAGGTTTAGATCAATCTTCCAGTCAATGGATAGCTTTTCTGATATAAAATGTATGCCCTGATATAGGCTACTGATGGTCCAGTGGATGCTCACATTATTGTTCCACTGGACACTTACTGCTCCATTCATACATGTCTCGAAGTCACACTGTTACAAGATCACCTCTAAGCCTGTATAGGGCCATCTCAAGGTTGATGCTCAATCGCCTACCCAGGAAAAGAACACATAAGAGGAAAATGTATCCAGAGACTCAGATACAAGCTCACTTAATTTATTCTCCTTAAACTAGCTACCCTGTGGGCATGGTCAATCATAATTGTTGTGTTTATCCTTCGTTTTGAAGAGGACCATGGCATCAAGGAAATGATGACGTGACTTGAAGTTGACTTTGATTTGAGTGAGGGAGGATTGTATAAGGTCACTGGTCTCACTTCTCCTCCAGTCACCTGGAGCCAGTGACCAGATATTCATCACCATGACTGGAGATGACCCAGGATTTTTTCCCACTCCTCATTTGTACTCATTGGCATGTTGGTTCATGCTGGCTCACTAGAACTGATCACGAAATTTTCACTGTGAGCTTTTATACCTTAGAAATGGGAAAATTCTACAAACTGGAAGAAAAGAAGGAAGGAAGAAAGGAGGGAGGAAAGGGGGGGAAGAAGGGGAAAGAAAAAGGAAGGAAAGGACTTATAAAGCAACTATTACACGTCAGACACAGTGCTAAGCACTTTACACAATTATCTCCGGTGATCCTCACAACTCTAGAAAGTAGGCATTATAATAACTCCCTTTTACACTTGAGGAAACTGAGGCAGGGAGAAGTTAAGTGACTTGCCCATAGCTAGAAAGTGTCTGAGATTAAATTTTGATTCAGATCTTCTTAAATTCAGTCTCAATGCTCTATACACAGTAACACCTACTTGCCAGAAGGTATTAAGAATGTGATGGAGAAAATTTTAAATAATCACATTAAACTTAAAGGTACATTGTGTGTATATATATTTTTTCTGGAGAGCCTATTGTTAAACATTTACCAGCATAATCCTGTTTGCAGTCTTCAGGTTACATGATGTCACCAGGAGAGCTGAAAGCAAAGAGGTTGAGTTAGAGATTGTCTCCTCCTTCAAGTGGCTTAGCATTGGGACTTCCTGTCATAGTCGCAGAGTTTGGGGCAGACCAAGAAATGGTTCAGTTTGCCACATCACACCAAAATACTAAATTTTCTCAATGGTGGATCACCATCTGTTTAAAAGGATGAGCTAATATTTCAGTGTGATCCAATAGAACCAGGAAAAGTAATTCTGAAAATGGTTCTCACTACATTCACATAGGAACCTAGAGTAAAACAACCTTTAAAATACTTGAAAACAACATATTTACAATTTTTTAAATGCAGAAAAAAGTTTCACCATGCCCATAATCAAATATAAGCACAAAAATGCATGCCAAATCCATGAAGGCATTTTTTAAATTATCTGACATTTAAATTTGCTATATAATTTAGCATAGGAATAGAGGCTAGCCTTGTGGATTCATTGGTATAAGGGGCTTCCAAATAGGAAAACTCTCTTAAACAGGGCAAATTGAGACCTTCTCAGGAATTTTTAGTCTTAGAGACTTGCCTAGTACAGTTAGCAATAAAGTGATTTGCCAGTGTCTTATATATAGTATGTTTCAGAGACTGGACTTGAACCCAGGTATTCTTCGCTCTAGGATTGACACACACACACACTGTCGCTAATGGAAAATTGTAAGTAATTTAACTTGATGAAGGTGACTTTTTTCCATGAACACAAGTTTGTAAAAGTAGTGACAATAAAGAATTAACTTCTTACTTGACACTTCAATCAATCTGTGCTTTCATCTCTGACGTGGTAGGAACTAGTTCATCTTTGTCTGTGTCTCACCAGCACCCAGTACAGTGCTTAGCACAGAACAGGTACTTAATCAATGTTTATTAACTGACTGATTAACTGATTGCTTTCTTTTTCTGGGTAATTCTTGTCTTTGCCATCTAATAAAGCCTCCAAGGGATGACCACTCAATGTGTCCTGAGTCTTTTCCTAGATCTTTTGAGATTATATGGGGTGTGTGTGTGTGTGTGTATGTGTTTGTGTGTGTGTGTCTGTTGGGGGAGGTGGCCAAAGGGAAGGGAAGGAAGTGCCAAGCCTATGATAAGAGCTTTACAAATATCAATCATCTTGCCTGATCATCACCACAACCCTGAGAAATTAATGCCATTGTTATGTCCACTTTACAATTGAGGAAACCGAGGCAGACAGGTTAAGTGACTTGATCATGGTCGTAGAGGTATAATCTGAGGCAAATTTTGAACTTAGCTTCATACCCAGAACTCTATTCACTGTGCCATCTAGATGACAAATTGACACCAAGGGAACACTTTCTGTCCATCTGGTGAATGTCACACACTTTATGTGTTGACTTAATCATCTTAAACTTAAAAAATATGTAGTGTGTATATTCTGAGATACCAGTATTCAAACCTCCTTAGAACGTAAAGCAGGTCCCACAGGGAGTCTAGTAAGGCACCTTACCTTTAACCTTGGGCATGTACTTTTAAAATCTCTCTCTGCACATTTCTACTGGTAAAACAGTCAAGCTTAGGTCAGTCTTCCAGTCGCTGCATGATTTCTCTGATATAAGTATGCCCTGCTATGGGCCTTTTCTGATCATGAATTTTTTGATGATATTTTTCAGGCTCCTTGTATATAGTTCAATGAAAGCTAAGATCATAGCTCCAGAGATAGAAGAGTCCTCAAAGTCCAGCTAGTCTAATCTCCTTTTTTTAAAAATAGAGAAACTAAGGCCCAGGGTATTTAAATGAATCATCCAATGTTGATGTCAGGTACTAAGCATCAGAGATTGGAAGAGAACTCAGTTTCTCTTACTTTAGAGACATCCATTGCTCTTTTCACTGTACTATGTAATTCTTTGTTAGTCGTATACTGCAGGGAAAATAGATATACATACATACATATATATATATATAAATGTCTTCTGTATGTGTATGTATACATACATATAAACACATGTGTTTATATATTTGAATAACTTTCCACTTTAATTCTTTGGAATCTGTTGTATTACATGATTCATATCAATACAGCACAAACAAAATAATTATTTTTAATCATATGTTAGAAGTGGAATGTGAACTCAGGCCTTCCTGACTCTGAGGCCGGCTCTATATTGCCTATGCCATATTGTCTCTCATAACCAGAAGAACATTGAGATTAGCTAAAGAAAAATGGTTTAAAAAGATGGGTCTTTATTTTAGTGATAAGATTAGGGTGACTCAAAGCACTATGCAAACTCCCAAATGCAATCCAGCTCACTTACTACCTTCTATGAAATACTGGGCCTATGAGAGATGCCCAGCACAGAGTCTAGAAACAATAAGGATTCTCTCCAGATAGCGAGCTCCTTAGATGCTCTTATTTGTGGATGACAGTTTCCTAATTAGATCAAGTGCCAGTATCACACTCATGGATAATTAGCTATATAGTTGGTACCAAATTCTTAGTGAATCAGCTGATTTCTTAATTGATGCAATATATAGGCTCCCTTTAGGTATAACCAAAATCTCTAAAGTAAATTCATAATTGTCACTCATAATTTATATCTATAGTGTCCTTGTTATATTAATTGGAATTCATATGAATTGAAATGAAGTTTTGGGAGGGATATTTCATGAGTTGAGACAAAAGATTGTATCCCTTTTCATATATATATGTGTGTGTGTATGTGTGTGTATGTATATACACATATACACGTAAATATATAAATAATAAGTGGTCATATGATTTAGATAAAATTAGAAATATTATTTGTCTCAATGACATGTATAAATAGGGAAAACGAGAATTCCTTGGCTTTCTGAGTTAATCACAATTGTTGTTTTGTTTTGTTTTCCCATAAGTATTTTTTAAAATTGTTAATCACAATTTTAAGAGAAAAAGAATTGTGTTAGACCTGATCACCAAATCCTCAGTTTATATCATGCCTTCATATGCCAGATCGGCAAGAGGCCAAGAATATTAAAGTGTTAAATTTCAGTGACCTCCGTTTCAGCCTCAAACCAATCGATAGAAATCATTGTTATTTACAGTACTTTAATGATCCAGTCAACGCTCTGAAAAATGACTGCTTTTCTGTCATCTTCCCATGAAGAAAAAATAAATGAACTTTTCAGAATCATAGCTTTAATGACAGCCCCACAATTCATACATTTTAAATAAAGTCCCTAATTGGATGTCTGTGAAGTAAAAAGTGCACTGGTGCACTGAATGGCTAAATGTGGCAATTACAATACTTCTTATTCTTTGCCAATCTAAAATTAATGAAAAACCTTTCCTGCTATGACCTTGACAATGGTGCAGCAACCTTTTTAAATCCATAAAGGTTGCTAAATTTTCCCCTGTGAAAAAAGTGATGTGAAGAAGTTGTTGTTGAATATTTTTAATTGGTCACTAGAAAGAAACTCCAAGACAGGGACAAATCTGAAAGTCATTGATTGGATTTCATTAGGGAGTAGGTAAAAAAAAAATATTGGCTATTTCTTAATGATTAGGTTCCCCAATTTGTCTACTTTTAGGGGACGCCATACTCTCCTTAGTGGGTTGCTATTCCTAGTTTTCCAAGTTTCCAGAAGAAAAGGGTATATTTGGGCTTGCCACCTCTGATCGGCACAAAAAAGGTTTCCCAATATTTTTAGGAAAGAGGATAAAACTTAAAGACTTTTATTTCATCAATTCTGGATTAAACCATGGTTTCTGTCCCTAAAGAAGCTCTGAAGGTTCTTTTAAGATGTGAGCAATTCACCAAGCTGAATATGGCACTTTTTAATGTTATCTATCAGGTTAATTAAATTTAATTAATTGGTCAATGATTTGAAAATGTGCAGGGGATTGTAAATTCAACATGAGCCAACAGTGCAACCTGACAGTCCCCAAAGCTAATACTATTTTAGCCTGTATTATTAGGGGCATGGTGTCAAGGAATGTGAAAGTAAATTTCTGGCTGCTATGTCACACATAGCACTCTCTTCCAGGCAGAAGACATTTGGAATGCCATGTTTACTTTGAGGAGGGTATTGATAAACTGGAGAGCATGCAGAGAAGGTGATTAAAGGGTGAAGGTCCTTGAGATCATACAATAATGAAGCCCAGGTCATGGAACTGGAGATGTTTAACTTAGAGAAGACATGGAAGGAAGACAACAAAGCTGTCCAAAGTATGTTGAGACTTAATTATGAAACTTAAAATGTAGGAATGGCAGACAACTGGTAAATGATAGAAGCAACTAGCAAAGGTAGTAAGAATGTATTTGTCTAAACTTGAAAATATAATCAAAAGAGTTTTAAAATGAAAAGGAGCAGTGAGGAGAGTGATTACTTACTGCCTGTATTCACCAAGTTGAATTACTTTTTTCCCCAGGTGGGAAGAAGGGTTTGGATCTATAATTTCCACGAAGCTACATACCATAAATAATACATATAATGTAGGAAGAAGGATATTAATAGAGATGCCCCGAAGCTCACAGAAGATAAAAATCCAAAAAGGAGTCAATAATAAGACCCATGGTCTCAAATATCTATATACAAATGCACCAGATATGGATAACCAACAAGAAGAATTATACATCCAAAAGCAAGGAGAAAAAATTACCTAATTAGCATCACTGGGACATGGCAGGGCCAGATCCATGAAAGAAATATGACTCTGGAAGTGCTTATCCAAAAGAAACAGGAGAGAGAGAAATAATGAGGAAGAGGAGTAATGGGGTATGCTATTTAGTAAGAATATATGCTCATAACTATCCCCAAAGGGCTGTGAAAATGTGCATACCCATTGACCCAGCAATACCCACTTCTAGGGCTGTATCCCAAAGAAATTTTTAAAAAGGGAAAAGGACATACAAGTACAAAAATACTTATAGCAGCTATTTTTGTGGTAGCCAAGAACTTGAAATTGAGGGGATGCCTATCAATTGAGTAAATGAATGTAATACTATTGTGCTATGAGAAATGATGAACTGGAAGACTGCAGAGCAACCTGGAAAGACTTATATGAACTGATGCTGAGTTAGGGGAGCAGAACCAGGAGAACACTGTACACAGTAACAGCCATGATGTGTGAGAACTGATTTTGATACTCTTAGCTCTTCTCTGCAATGCAAGGACCTAAAACAATTTCAAAGAATAAATGATGGAAAATGTCAGCCACATACAGAGAAAGAAGTATGAAATTGGAATGCAGAATGAAGCAATTTTCTTTTTTAGTTTGTTTTATTTTTCTTTCTCATGCTTTCCCCCATTTGTTGTAATTCTTCTATGCAACATGACTAATTTGAAAATGTGTTCAATAAGAATGTATGTGTAGAGTACATATCAGATTGAAGCCATCTTGGGGAGGCAGGGATGAAGGAGAGGGAGAAATCCTAAAACTTATGGAAGTGATTGTTGAAAATTAAAAATAAATAATTTATTTTAAAAAAGTAAAGTGCTGAGTGGCTAGGTGGCACAGTTAATAGAGCACCAGCCCTGGAGTCAGGAGGACCTGAGTTCAAATACAGCTTCAGACACTTAACACTTACTAGCCATGTGACCTTGGGAAAGTCATCTAACTCCAATTGCCCCTCCCAAAAGAAAATAAATAGATAGATAGATAGATAGATAGATGGATAGATGATAGATAGGTAGATAGATAGATAGACAGATAGATAGATAGACAAATAAATGAATGAATAAAATAAAATAAAGTGTTCACACACCCCAGGTTTAAAACCCTCGATGTAAAAAAATATTTCTGCTTATCATTTAATTCTTTCCTTTCACTGCTCACCTCACCAAAAGCATCCTACTGAATGTTTTACTGAAATAAGGGTCTACTCCAAGCTGCAGTAATGTCTTCTTAGAATTGTGATTTGGACTAAGTGGCTTCTTGGAAAACAGCTTGTGATACCTTTATCGGATGAAGATGAAATTGGAGTGCTCAACAGCTACAGTGTTATGAGTGAAGAACTCTCTGCCATGTATAATTTGTTGGTCAGCCTCTGATGAGAATCAGAGAAAATACCTCACAACTCTCTTCACTGTAATGGAATCAGTGCTATGCAGTTCATTGACCACAAAAGATTTCTCAAGCTTCCAATTATCCTCTTTCCTTTTTTTTCTCTTTGTTCTACCTTCCTGGAAAAGGGGTTCTGGGTCAAGAATTGTTGGCAATAAAGTTGGGAGTAGAGGAGTGGGCCCACACAAAGAATACTAACTTGAAAATTGCCTAAGAATAGTTTAAATCAGCTGTTTAAATCAGCTTTCTGCATTAGGTGAATTTCTAAAAATCTGTGTAAATAAAAACAATATATAAGAAAAAAAAGGAATATATGCTCATGTAAGGAAATGGAGTTGTAACAAGTATGCTCTGGTTCTCTTTCCCAGAGCCCTAGCTTTATCACGCTAGGGTTCTAACTCCCTGTCAAGGTAGAACTCTGCTTCTAGTGGGAGTGGGGGTGGGGATAGGTATACTATACCAGGCTTCTGGGGTTTTGGATCAGCCACTGGATTCCACACTGTGTGTGGGCCCACAGCACTGGAAGCAGCTGCTGCTGGTGCTGTTGCCACTGCTGCCACCGCTATTGTATCTGAGGCTGGGGCCAGACCATGCACTCCTCTTTCACATAGGTCCCACAGAGTTCCCCCACTGACCTTCCATACTGTTCTTGGCATTTGTGGGTTGAAACATCTGGAAATTGCCACAACTGCCAGTGAGTTAGTCCAGTGATCCCTGTTCTGATCTCATTTCACCCAGCACTGGACCTGTATCTACTCCCAACCCAGTGCAATGCACACTTCCTGTGGATTTTCCAGGCTGTTGGGCTGGATATGCATTTCACTCTTTTATTCTGTGGATTTTAGAATTTGTTTAGAGTCATTTTTACAAGTATTTGGAGGGATTGGGGGCAAGATCAAGCAAGTCCCTCCTTTTACTCCACTGTCTTGGCTATGCCCTTACCTTGGGTTTCTAGAGTGTCCTAAGGGATTTGCAGGGTATCTTCTCCAACACTACAAATGATGAAGTTCCTCCAGTTATTAGAGTTTTGGCCCTACTGCCCCAGTTTATTTTTAACATTTGAGTAGCTTTTATAAAATTTCAAAGCTGTAACATAAACAATTATGCAAACTCTTTCCTAATATCTTTAGGGATGTACTCTACGCTGTAATAACTCAAACTCTACAGAAGTAAATTCAAAACTTAGTTCATTTACTACATAGCATTGGCCCTACCCTGTTCACACTCAAACTTTGCATTACTGCTGGAAAATTGCTCATTTCAGCTCTGGATGACATGAGTCTAGGAAGTAATTTCCAAAGATCATAACTTAATCTTTGGGTGAGCAATGTCAACCTAGTTGGACTCTGACTCTTAGATTCCTGTGGCTTACTCTCCCATGGTTGGAGACTCCATTCTCTGTGAATGAAAAAGAATTAACAAAAAAGCCAATGACCCAGATCCCATTTCTTGGGGACCACATGACCTCAGAGGAAAGAAAGCCTCAAGGCCAATCTTCTTGCTACATGTCTCTCACTGAACAATTTGAATGAATCACTGAACTCCCTTAGACATGAATGGAGAAAGAAAGAGTGCCAGCCAAAGTTGACTAATGCTTTTTTGAAGATTCTCAGCATTCTGTCTATACAACTAATCAAGAGTGGATCTTCTCAAACATAGAGTTAGATAGCTGGAACCAGTTACAAAATGTACCCATATTTTCTATACTCTCTCCAAGGCATTTCTTTTATATATCATCATGATTCTCCTAGAAGAAAAAAATGGATGGAGTTTGAACATACGCCAGACTCCCATTATATAGTAAATGAAAGGAAAAGCATGGTGAAGAAAATGTAGATTAAAATCAATAAAAGAAGAATCGGAACATTTTTTTCTAGCAGTAATATACATAAAACACTTAGAGCAAATGGTGAAGAGTTCAAGAAACATAACATCTGGCACAGAGGTATCACATAGAAATGACTTGGGACTTCAATTATCTGCTAGAGCATTTCCTACAAAACCACCACCAGCACTACCACAAGAGAACAGTCAATAATTTTTAATTGTCTTAATAGCAATTTAGTCTTTTAAAAGGAAGACTCAACAAGTAGAAATTCAGTTTGAGATTTCATTCTTGTTGACAACAATTGGTAGAGACAAAACTGGAATTTGGGGGGAAGGGGAAGGAATGAACACTAGATCTCATAATTTGTGAGTGAGGAGAAGAAAATCACGCATATTCTGACGTTGTACACTAAATTTCTGAGAGAGCATGCTTCAAAGGAATTAAATAAAAAAATATGAAAACATCTGTGGGCTAAAATTCCATAGTGTAAGTCAATCTAGGAAGAGAAAAGATACATTTAAGAATGAAATTCTGAAGACAGAAAATTTTTGATTGGGAAAAAGTAAGATTCGTCTAAAGTGACTAACATATATGCACAAATAATTCAATAACCAACACAACTTTAAAAACACTTTATACAGAACATGTAAGTGTAAAAATACTACAGCAACTTATATTGTAACTTATAGTGTAAAACTTATAGTGTAAAAAGACTACAGCAACTTATAACTAGAATGATACATTTTGACCAGGTTGGATTTATTCCAGGAATGCAAGGATGGTTCAATATTGGGAAAACCATCAGCATCATTGATTATATCAAAAATAAACTAGCAGAAACCATATGATTTTTTCATAGATGCAGAAAAACCTTTGACAAAATACAACATCTATTCCTGTTAAAAACACTAGAAAGTATAGGAATAAATGGAGATTTCCTTCGAATAATAGGTAGCATCTACTTAAAGCCATAAGCAATTATTATATGCAACAGGGATAAACTACAAGCACTTCCAATAAGATCAGGGGTGAAACAAGGATGTCCACTCTCGCCCGTCTTATTCAATCTAGTACTATAAACATTAGCAGTAGCAATTAGAGAAGAAAAAGAAATCAGAGAAATCAAATTAGGCAAAGAGACTAAATTATCATTCTTTGCAGATGACATGATGATATACTTGGAGAATCCTAGAGAATCAAGTAAAATAAATAAATAAAATTTGCAAAGTTGCAGTATATACAATAAACTCACATAAATCCTCAGTATTCTTATATATTTCCACTGAAGCCAATCAGCAAGAGATAGTAAGAGAAACCCCATTTCAAATTACTGTAGACATTATAAAATATTTGGGAATCTACCTGCCAAAAAAACCCAGTACCTTTATGAGCACAAGTACAAAACACTTTTCACACAAATAAAATCAAATCTCACTAATTGGAAAAACATCAATTTCTCATGGTTGGGTAGAGCTAATATAATAAAAATGACAATTTTTTCTAAATTAAATTACATATTTAGTGCCATATCAATCAATCTACCAAAAAATTACTTTATAGAGCTAGAAAAAATAGTGACAAAATTCATTTGGAAGAACAAAAAATCCAGAATATCAAGGGAATTAATGAAAAGAAATGTTAGAGAAGTGTAAAGCCAATCAGCAGTAGATTTCTGAGAGAATGCTACTGTGAGGAGCTTTTAAGATCTGGATTACACAGTATTAGTGAACACTCTGTTTATTCCATTACAAATCTTTATTCAGTACAATGTTCACAGTTTCAACAGTGCACAATATTATATACAATCTTCAGAACAAGGAAAGTCTCTATATTATATCTTATTACAGAAAGGAACAAGGAAGAAGAGAAGAATAAGCTGGTTTCCCTAAGGGAGAAACCAGCTTCACAGTTTTAGACTCAATCAGTCAA
>CM053598.1:177032055-177044504 GCA_028646575.1 Pseudocheirus occidentalis
ACCATAATTATCAAAGTAATGCTTCACTTTCTGACAAAAATTGTTGGGGAAATTGTAAAGTGAATTGGCAGAAATTAGGTATAGACTATGATCTCACAACATGCACCAAGATACAATCCAAACATACTGATGATTAAGAAATAGAGAAGTAAATTAAAGGAAGTAGGTACCTTTCAGATACATGGATAAGGGAATTGATGTAAGAAGTCTTAGAAAAGAACAATAGAAGATATTTCACACAAACAAATATAAAGTTAGAATGGAAAGATGTAAAGAACTGCAAACAAAATTTGCAACAGTTTCTCTGATAAAGGTCTAATAGCTGAGATATATAAAGAATTGATTAAATTCTTTTAACAAGTTAAATGACGATGAATAGACTATTCACAGGAAGAAATCCAAACCATTAACTACCATTTGAAAACAAAAATCCTCCAAATCATTAGTAATCATAGAAATAAAATTTAAATCATATTTTAACTCTACATTTTACTTATTATATTGGCAAAAGCGACCTAGAGTGAAAATTATATGTGTTGGAGGATGTGTGGCAAAAAGGGCTTTCTTTTTTACACTGCTTTTTTAAACTTTTTTACACTGATTTAAAAAATGAAATCTAAATTCTCTCCCACCAAATCCCCAACCAGTTGAGAAGGTAAGAAATATTATATCAATTATACATGTGAATCCACGTGAGACATATTAAAATATTATCAATGTTTCACAAAAAAGCAAATAATAAAATGCAGAAAAATAAAAACAAAGTCAAAATGAATTATTTAATCTATATTCAGAGTTAATGAGTTCTTTCTTTGGAATAGTTGAGTAATTGTCTCTATTAAAGTAATTAAATTGCTCATGGTTAACTTTAAAATATTGTTTCTACTGTAAATAAATTTCTTTTGAATCTATCATTTTACTTTGCATCAGTTAATAACATTTTTACCATTTTTTTCTGAAACCAATTCATTTTCATATCTTATGTCGCAAGAGTATTCTGTCACAATCATATATCATTCATGCATTCTCACTTAATGTACACCCTCTTAATTTCTAATTTATGTCACCAGAAAAAGAGCTATTATAAATAATACACAGACATAGTGTGTGTCCATATCTATCATTTAATCAGTTGATAAATGCCTTTCCTTTTACTTCTTTGGGATACAGACATATTAGTGGTATTGGTGGGTCAAACAATAGCACAGTTTAATAGCCCTTTAGGCACAGTTACAAATTGTTCGCCAGAAAAACTGGACCAGTTTACAACTCCACCAACAGTGGATTAGTGTATCTATTAAATTTTACATACTTGGTGGATCTGCAGATTCATCCATTCATTCTGGAAACAAAAATACGTTTTTTAACTGTGCTCCAAAAGTAACTAAACTGCACATAACCTTTGACCTAACAATACTATTATTAGGCTAACATGCCAAAGAAAAAAAGTACATATACAGAAACATTTATAAGAGCTGATGCATCAGTCATTGAAATTGGAATAGACCAAAAACTGATCTAATTGCAGAGATAGCCCAATGTACTCCAAAGTAGCCCAATTTACTTTTTAAATGAGACTGATTCTCATTTCAGACATTATATTTAAAGGTGATTAATTCATTCATGTCCTTCTTCAATTCACATATGGGACAGGAGAAGGAAAACAGATCTCCAGCGACATCAATTGGAGTTCAGTATAAAGATTCATGGACCAGTATTATGCTATGCTTTTAATTGTCACAAGTACTAGAAAAGGAGAGGATGACTTTTGACATCATATGGTCCCATGCCCTTGATAATCTTTTAATATCATATTTTAGCTAAAGTCTGATTTAATCAAACTGCTCTGATTAAAAATGCCTTTCCCTGTGTCTGTAACTTCAAAGACCAGAGGTGAGATTTCCCTTATCTTGGGGTTTGTTCCACATTAGAGCCGAACAGATATCCTGAGACCATAAAATGTAAATATACACTACTCTAGTCCTTGCCAGTTTTCATTTACAACTAAGGAACTCTGCATAGATGATAACAAATGGAAGTAATATTGCTTTCTGTCATGGTCATCCTGAACTTGGATGGTTCTGAAATGTATAAAGAGTCTTACAATTTCTCTGTTCATCAGTCAGGACTTTAGTCCTGCACTCCTCATCTCATGCAGGTAATGCTAGTCTTAAGGGAATAATAAGGAATAAATAAATATTATATTACTATCTGTTCATCTCTTTAACCAAACCTTTCTAATAGTCAATGCACCATTTACACAGATGAGCCAACTGAGATTCAGGAAAATTATCTGATCAACATCACACATCTGGGACTAACTGCTAGTACACTATAGCCTATTAGAATCATCTTCTACCTATGAAATAATACATCTTATTCTTTATATGACAAGTAGGAATAAGGAAAGAGATTAGGTCTATGGTTTAATTGTATAGGCAACTCATACATTAGATAACTTCCCCTACCAATTCATCTTGGCATCTTATCTTCAACTTATAGTTTTAGATAACTGCCTAAGGTGACATCTTAACTGACTTTTCCGAAGTCACACAGTCAGAACTTGTCAGAGACAAGACTAGAACCAAGGATATCCTGGCTCTAAGACCAGCCCTTTAGCCATTATGACTTTCCTCTCATTTTCCAAGCTCTGAGTAAGTATATAACCATGTACCTTTTTGAAAAAAAATCATTTTAACAGCATTTCAAGAAATTACAATCAATATTCCTTATATCTGTTTTCTGGATATCCTAAAATCCTTTTTCCACATAGTAGCTATGATTTTCCTCTTTGTCTTCAGGATCATTATCATCCTATTATTGTTTTTAGTCAACTGCATTCGACATCTATCAACCTATGGCCATAAATACATTTTACCTAACTACTATTGTTTTAGGAGTAGGAGAAGAAGGGGAGGTGCTTCCTGCAACTTAATATCAGGTACAATTTAGGAATTTAGCTATTCCTTCCACCCTACAAAGATACCTATAATGCAACAAGAGGAGAAAAAAACTTACAAATTATTCTTTCTTAACTGAATACAACATGGAAAAGCCTAAATAATAAGTTAAAAGGACCTATTTGAATTCTAACTCAATCCTCTCATTTTATTAAGTAGAAACTGAGGCCAGAACCCTGATGTGTCTTCTTGAAAGGTATACAAATAGTTGGTGAGAAATATCAGTTGCTCTTATAATCATTCAGTTATTCAGTATCTGACTCTTCTTGACCACATGGACCTTCTGTCCATTACTTTCTCTCGCAGCTTGAACAAGTTCATGTTTATAGTTTCCGTAATACTACCCATCTCATCCTCTGCCACTCCCTTATCCTTCAATTTTTCCTGACATCAAGGTCTTTTCCAATGAGTCCTGTCTTCCCATTATGTGACCAAAGTATGTAAGCTTCACCTACAGCATGTGACCTTCAAGTGAATATTCTGAATCAATTTCTTTAAGTATTGACTGATGTGATCTCTTTCTGTCCAATGGACTCTCAAATGTCTTCTCCCAGCACCACAATTCAAAAAACATCAAATCTGAGGTGCTCAGCTTTCCTTATAGTCCAATTCTCACAATCATACATTTCTACTGGGAAAACCACAGTTTGACTATATGGACTTTTGTTGTTCAGATCATGTCAGCTATCGAATCCTGAAATTTCATCCTTGTGGCATTTAGAACCATTTTCGAACCAGGAAGATCTGATTTCAAGATTTCAGATCTGCTCTCTGATGCATAGGAGTTATGTTACTGTGACTAGTTCATGAGACCCTTTGAGGTCTCTGAACAACTAAGACTATTAGCAACAAAAACACTTAGCAATTTACATCAATGCAGAAAGTTTTCAGAGGGAGATGACAAATAGAGAGTTGAAATCTTAGGTGAAAACAAATGTTTTTAATATTTAAATGTGTGTTTGTGTGCAAACTGAGTATATATAAATATATATGTGTGTGTGTGTATGTGTGAATGTGTGTGTATAGTGAGAATATGTATAGTAGCATACATGTGTATATATGTGAGAATGGGTATACTTTTTGACATAATAAGGGAGAAGGCAGAAAATAATAATAATTATAATTATAATATAATAATGTATGTAATGCTTTAAGATTTTCAAGGAGTTTTATAAATATTATCTCATTTTATTGTCATAAGAACTCTTGACTTTAAGTGTTACTATTATCTCCAATTTACAGATGAGAAAAGTAGGGTTCTCAAATGGTAAATGACCTGCCTGGTTTCACAAAGCCAAGAAGTATTTGAGGCTGGATTGAATTCAGGTCTTTTATTACTTCAGGTCTTGCACTTTATGCTCTGAGATACCTACTGCCTCATATAGAAATTTTGAAAGTATCTTCAATCAATGGGTCAATCAGAAACAGTGAGACAAAGTATAAGGTACAATCTGAATGGAGAGAATTTCAGAGCTGGGGATGCTCAGTGGTGGTGAATTTCCTTTTAGAATTTCCTACATGTGTATAACCCTTATAAGGTTTATACCTAAGGGAAACTTAGTGAATATGGCTGAATAAATACTGGAAAGTGGAGAGAGTGAAATGAAAATGAATGAAAATTATTTATTAAGCTTTTACTCTTGATCAAATATTCTGTTAAGCACTGGGAAGAATAGAAAAAAGACAATCTCTATTTTCAAGGAGTTCACAGTTTAAATATGGGAGAAAATACACATAAGAGGGTTCATCTACTGAATTAATAAAAGGGCCTAGATTTCCAAGGTTGCAATAGGGAACTATCCAGAGGATCTTATGGTACATTAGCACGTCATGTGGCATAGCTCAACGGTCTGAGAAGCATAACAGCCAAGCAGATGGCAAGGTCTGGAAGGCCTTTGGATTTCTTCTTGCCATCTTACCTGAAAAGGCCATCAAGGAACTTGGGTATGAACAAAGAGAGAGAGTCAGAGAAAGGCCACACCATTTTGCAATTGTTCTTCCTACCCTATGATTGAATACAATGCAATTATTCTAATAGTACTGGTAGATCGGGACATTACTTGAATGTACAAACAATGAGGAATTTGGGGAAAAAAAGTATGATCAATGCCAAAAGTGTACAGTCAAGTGTTCAGTGATCCTGTTACCCCATGGTTCTGGTACTTGTATTAAATAGCAATTACATTTATTCTTGCTGAAAAGAACAGGAAAGGGAAATTAATAGAATAGCAGTTTGCTGACTAGCATGGTTTACTGATTGCTTCATTTCTAATTAATTCAGTAATTCATTAACAAGCCTTATTTCTTCATGCAATGCATTTCAATTACAGGAAGCAATGAATGAAGGGCACTCATCACCAGTTTAAAAGCCAGCCTTGCCAACATCTGCGAATATATCCCTTCCCCCAGTTCCCACTTAAATTTGATTGGTTGATCCCTGATTATTCCTAGAAGGGTTTATGACCTTGGTGTTGGCACTCCAAGGAGATCCTTCCTGAGTTCTATCTTTCAAAAGAAAGAAGGTAGTGTTTTTGTAAACGTGGAATGGACTGGGCCCCTGGTGTCTGAAATTGAAAAATCTAATGCAAGCTTCTCCAAGTTGCTACCACATCAGAGGGAGGACTTGAGTGGAAAATCATGGAGGGCCTCGAGAGGACTCCAGACTAAATTTTATCCCTCAGCTGAATCAATAAAATTGTTTTATTATTTGCAAGACAGTGGCAGGACAGTATTATACAGTCTGAATCTTCTCTTCAGTGATCTGTGATTTCACTGCTTTGACTATCCATTTAACAGCAGAGATCATGATTACTTTACATTTTAATAAATGGTTTTAGAGATATTTGTTTTAGCTAAAAACATATGATGTACTTATTTGCTGGCAAGTATGATTTTGTCATAGGATCACAGATTTAGAGATGGAAAGGATTTTTGACATACGCATATGTATACATATGTATGAGTGTTTATGTATGTATATATACATATTTGTATTCACACATATTCATCTATCTATCTATCTGTCTATCTATCTATCTATCTATGTATAATAGGTAAATTGACAATATATAGAAAACTGGCCATGGATTCAGGAAAATCTGGGTTCATGTTTTGCCTCTCCTCCATATTGACTGTGTGTCCATAAGCAAGTCATTCAGTCACAACCTCTCAGAGTCCAAGAAAATTCCCTAAGATTACTTTGCAGGATAATCAATGAAGTGCATTTCTAAGAGTTTTCTTATTGGTTGTTGTCAATGTCATCTCACCCTGATGACACGTCTGTCAGGGTCACTTTCCTTGATGACAACTCTGATGGAAGGGGCAGCTGGTTACTTACCTACTTACCTCAATTGAGAAGGCGCCAGCTCGTTCTCTAGAACAGAATAGTCTCAAGGCTCATAGGTGCAAACAGAGAAAGTTTATTGAGTCCTCTCCATGGGGAAGCCTAACAGCAAGATTTCAAGACCAACTTCTCCCTGCCCCAAAACCTGAGTCTTGTATATCACCCAAACTCAGGTACCACACATGATAAAAAAAAAACAGAGTCCAGCTGCAAGGAGCAGGATATAGCCAAATGTGGGGGTACGAAGTTGCAGTTACAAGGGCTTCACCTGGCCCCAGGGTAAGGAGACACTATCTGGAAAATCTGGTTTCCACGCTCATTAGAACTTTAAGCACTGCTTCTCACCACAGCCCCTGAGAGACCCAGAGAGTCCAGCATGCCCCAACCTCTAAATGACCCAGACTTTTCCAGGGCCTCAACTCTCCCTGTGCCTCTTCATAACCACCTGTAACCTGCAAGTATTTCCCAGACCCTCACAGGGTGTTTCCTGTGAGGAAATGACAAAATGACAAAAGTCATGGGTCTAGACTGTGTACCCCCCTCCTACACCCCTGCAAAAATAATGTTTATATATACACACATTTACATATATACATACATAAATACATACATGTGTATAAATACCCATATACATATGTGTGTTCCTGCAACACAGAGTGTGTATACATACACATGCATTTATGTATATATTACAAGGATTTCTAATTTCATTGATGTGATGTGGGCATTCCATATATGCATTCAGATTGCAAAACTTTAATATAGTATGTTTAAATGTAATTAGTGATTAAATTTTCAGAACCTAACTAGGATAGTCATCACAGTGCCAACAGTCATTGTCATGAAGCTAGTATTTGAAGCCCTTCAAAAATGATTGGTCTCTTCTGTTCTCCAGTAATCCAAATCCTTTTGATCCTATTTTGATAAGCACCTTTAGCAAGAACACTCTTTGGAAAATTAATGAGAATTATGACAATTCTTTATTGCCCTAAAACCAAGCGGATACAACTTTGTCATTTATAATTTTTTTGTTTTCTTTTCTTTTTAAATCTTTGAAAGGATAGATCTGGTACTTATGTTTATGGCAAACCATTCTACTTTGTTATAGATACAGAATCAGAAGGGACCTTAGAATTAATACAGTCCTGTCACTTGATAAATGAGAAACCGGGACACACACAATATTTTTCATATTTTTGTATGGTCACACAGCTAGGCAGTCTTAAAACCAGGATTCAAAATAAGACTTTCTGTTTCTACGTTCAGTGCTATTTTCACTGTACCATACTAAGTATCTGTGGTAATGTTGAAATGAAGATGAAGTTCAATTGTAAATGAATTTAGTGGATTTATAAAAGCAATTAAATACCTGGTTTACAAGTAAATTTTTTAACTGAAGATTTCAAGTGGAGAAAGTAGTGAGGCCACTCTTCTTGATAATATGAGAATCTAAGACAACTCCAAAAGATTCAGAATGAAAAATGTATCCATATCCAGAAAAAGAACTATGGAGTCAATGCAGATTGAAGCACACTCTTTGCCCTATCTCTATCTCTGTTTGTGTGTGCGTGTGTCTGTCTGTCTGTCTCTGTCTCTGTTTGTGTGTGTGTCTGTCTGTCTCTGTCCGTCTTGTTTTGTTTTGTTTCTTCTTTCTTGTGGTTTATCCCATTTGTTTGAATTCTCCTTTACAACATGATTAATGTGAAAATATGTTTAATATAGGTGCATTTTTAGACCCAATATCAGATTGCATTCCATCTTGTGATGGAAACGAAGGGGAGAAATTGAGATCTTAAAATCTTGTGCAAGTAAATGTTGAAAATTAAAAATTAATTAATTGAAAAAAAAGAAGAATTAGGTATGTCTTTTACAAGCTTTCTTTTTAGGACTTCTTTCAGTTATTTGCCATTCCAGAGAAATTTAATTTCTCCCTGGTCCCCAATCATACTCTGCTCTCTCTTTTCTTCAGACCCTTATTTGTGCTATAATCCATTCTAAAGCTTGTTCTTCTGCATAAGACTCTATGCAAGAAAATAAATATGGAAAAACAACGGAGTGATGCTTTTTTTCCTTTTTAATAGATTAATAACCCTGGGCAATACTTAAAACTGGGAGTATCCATTGCAAAATTCCTGAGTTATTGAGGGTAGTCATTATTTTAATAGTGTTGATAAATCTTCCTTTTCTCCTTCTACTACAATATGACTTGGAACCTGCCAACTGGTCCTTCAATAGCATATTATGTTTCTGGGTCACTTATTTAAAAAGTATAGACTCTTTAGTTGGCATTCATTGTCTTTCCCAATATGATACTCACCAGAGGTAATCTAGGTCCATTGTCTACATTTTATTAATATGAAGAAACAGGTCCAGAAAATATTGTTAATTTATCTGAAGTCACACAGGTAGCAAGTGAAGGAGACAAGATTTGTACTGAGGTCCCATGGATTCAAGTCCAGCTCATTTTTGCTGCAGTTCTGGGAAACTGAAAATGCATGGACAAAAAAGTTAACTTTTAGTAAAAGAGTGGAAACATGTAATTTAAAAACCACCAGGTATCATCATAAGAAAAAAAAACAGAAAGTTTGAACCTGAGTCAAATGATATCTCTTGATCAAACAATGCATGTAAACCTTTTTTAGCCTTGGAAAACATGCTATAATTACCACCAAAATAATGAAAAGATCAGAACATGTTATAATAAATGAAATGAAGCCTAAGTCAATTTGTACCATTTCTTTTTGTCTCTGTTTTAATTGGCATCCATGCTTGAAAAAATTCCATGACATTCATACTTCAATTAAATATGATGAAAATGTTATCCTATTAAAAAAGTAAACCAAACCCCAAACAGTTGGAAATAATAACCTGAAAATGGAGGCAGTAAAATGTAGCTCCAAAATCATGTCCTTATACCCACAATCAGATTCAGACTCCAGTTACATGAGGTTCATTTGGCATCATTAACTGACAAATTCAGTCATACAGTTAGGCTCTGTGTGTGTGTGGACTTATATGTGTGTTTTAACAGATATGACAAGTTGTTTGAATACACTGAATAGTTATTTTTGATGGGTTGACAAATGTCAGTCTCTCTTTTTAGTGCAGGGTAACTCGGGATAGTTCGTCATTGTTTTCAATAACATATAGTGTTTCCATGATGCCTAAAGAAAGGAAAGATCAAACTTCATGTCATGGCAATCAATGCGCTTCATCAGTACTTAGCTCTGTGTCTGATATGGAGTAGTTGTTTAATCAATACTAATTTACTGACTTCACAATCTGACCTCACCTACCTATCTAACCTATACTAAGCAAACTCTATGTAACAGTCAAATGTTTTACTTTCATTTCTCTGAACATATCTCATACTTGTCTGCCTTCACACCTAATTTCTAATGTGCCCTCCTTTTTCCTCTCAATAGAGGGAATGCACCAAGATGATAGATAATTATATAGGCTATCAAACTGGGTTGCTATGTCAATTTGTTTAGCTGCTCTTTTTTCTGTGTTACGCAGGATGATTTTGCTCTCCTCCAGGATTGTTTGATGACATTTCTCACACCTAGAATTCACTCATCCTTTTCCACCTCCATCCTGTCTCTACCTTTATACAAATCTAAATGTTTCCTCCTTCACTAAATTATTGTTAATCACCTCAGCCGTAAGTCATTTATCCTAACTTCAAATTGCTTTAGCAGTTGGTACCATTATATGATCTGTCGCATGAGATACTACTGTGTAGCTGTCTTCATGTCTTATCTCCCATCCAGAACAATAAGTTCTTTGTGGTGTGGTATTTTATCTGATGAAATCAATGTTCAACACCACACTTAGCATGTAATATATAAATAGGTGATGCCCATTAAGTGTTTGTTGAAAGGATGAAATTATAAAATATGCCAAATCATCTTGGAAATAGGCAGGATATAAACTGTAAAATGCAGATGCTACAAAGAGATAAGTGCCTCCCAAACGTGATAGAGAGGATGTAATCACAGGATCCCTTCTTATGAAATGTGAATTCAGGGGACTGAAGGAGAAAGCTTTGAAATACCACCCAGAATGCACTGTTTTGAAGGGCTTTGTTATTAATAAAATAAAGCAAGTTCTAACATACAACACAAACTTCTTTAAAAATAATTTATGTTGTTTATGTCTTTGTATTTTCAGCACCGAGCACATTATAGAACACATTGTAAGTCTATAGTAAACAATTGATTGAAAGATGGCAGAGTTTATTCTACCTTGCTCTGAAATTTATGAACTTCATTTTCCCTCTTATCTTATTTCCTCTCATTTTTCTCCTTCCCTTGGACTTCACTTAGGACCACTTATCTTTAACTTATAAAAGATCCTTCCTAATCACCACCAGGCTTTTGCCTTGTCTGCCCTCAGCTTGCTTAACTTCACCACGAGCCAGAAGAGGATCAGAAATGGATGGCAGATAAAAACTATCAGGGAATAGATAGAAAAAAAAGTGTGTTACCAAAGAAAATGATTTCTGCTCTTTCCTTTTAATGAGGTCTCTTTCTTATTGTGATATTCATTGAATACATTGCACACAATGAAGTATGTATTTCGGGCATCGCTTCCTGGGAGAATTGTTCTGATGAAAAGAAACTAATCATGGGGTAGGAAACAAAACTAATTCTTAATGGTGTCACTGAAAAAGAAAAATACACAAAAAATATACACACATACACATATATCACACACTCAAAAACACTGTTGGGTAACCACATCTCTGTGAATGAATCTGAGCACCAAAAGCTATTGTTTCTATGGAATAAACATTTCAAAAAAGAAGTCCTGGAAGCACCTCAAATTTAGTATGCCCCAAAAGGAATTCATTGTCTTTCCCCATTAGCCTTCCTCACTACAAAACTTCTCTATTTTTGTAGAAGGCAGTAAGGGCCTTCTCAGTGTCTTCAGATCATAATCTCAGTTTTTCTTTAACCCTAACTTTGTCTCATATAGAATATTAAACCATTTGCAAAACATAGTTGTTTCTACCTCCACAATATCTATTATATTCTGACTATTATTTTCTGGTTGTTGAGCTACAACTTTAGTAGAGAGCCCCCACATCCCCTAACCAGGACTATTTCAGTGATTTCCTTGGGAATTTCTTGGAGGAGGCTTCTAGGTTCTTTTTTTAATCATGGCTTTCAGGAAGTCCAATAATATTTAAATTATCTCTCCTGGATCTATTTTCCAGGTCAGTGGTTTTTTTTTTCAATGGGATATATTATATTGCCTTCTATTTTTTTTCATTTGTTTGCATCCATTTAATAGTATCTTCATGTCTCATAAAGTCATTTGCTGGGGGCGGAGCCAAGATGGCTGCATAGAAGCAGCAAAACACCACAGCTCTCACACAAACACGCTAAAAAACTCATAAAATGGGACTCTAAACAGATTTTCAACCTCCAAAACTCTCCACAAGACAGAAAGCACATCTGTTGCTACAGGCAGGGTAGCAGGCGGGGCTCTTCACAGCAGTCTGGGAGCCTCGGCCAAAACCCAGCCAGCTCAGGCCCTGGGGCATTGGGCGGGGATTCGTGTCTACAGGAGAGCAGATCAGCTGCACTGGAGGCAGAGTTACCACAGTTATCAGACCAGAAGACAAAAAGGCTAAGAGAAAGGTCAGTGGATTTTGCTAACTGAGGAGAAGAGCAGGTCCGGCCAAACTGCTCCCAGGGCAGGGAGGCAGCAGGAGGTGGCTGTAGCAGCAGGAACGGCTGAAAGCAGCAGCGGCTTCCACTGGGCTGCTTCACAGCCCTCAGTCTTCAGATACCAGGGGGGCTAACGTGATCCATCGAGGCCAAGGGCTCTTGTGTTGAGCAGCCTGGATCTGGATGGTGGTCTTGAGTGGCGGTCCTGGGGTGCACTTTCAGTGAGCCAAAGCTGGGGGAGGGGCGAGCTTCAGCATACCACTAAAAGCTGCGGCAGCTGAGAGGGCCCCAGTGATTTGGGACAGAACTTTCCCCCTCCAGGAAGCAGAGTTCCACAGAGCTAAAAAACCAAGCAATTAATAGATTGGCCAACATGAGAAAAAGGAGGCAGGCTAGGAACAGCAGTAAAACTCTAGAATCCTTTTTTATGGACAAAAAAGACCAAAGTATGGAGCAGGAGGAAGACAA
>CM053598.1:177045004-177085132 GCA_028646575.1 Pseudocheirus occidentalis
AGTTTGGCCGGACCTGCTCTTCTCCTCCCCAGTTAGCAAAATCCACTGACCTTTCTCTTAGCCTTTTTGTCTTCTGGCCTGATAAATGTGGTAACTGTGCCTCCAGTGCAGCTGATCTGCTCTCCTATAGCCACGGCTCCCCGCCCGATGCCCCAGGGCCTGAGCCGGCCTGGGTTTTGGCCACGGGTCCCAGACTACTGTGAGGAGCCCCGCCTGCTGTGCTGCCTATAGCAACAGATGTGCTTTCTGTCTTGTGGAGAGTTTTGGAGCTTGAAAATCCGTTTACCGTCCCATTTTATGAGTTTTTTAGCGTGTTTGTGTGGGAGCTGTGGTGCTTTGCTGCTTCTACGCCGCCATCTTGGCTCCGCCCGATCAATCTCTCTTTATTTAAAAAAAAAACAAGTGTGAAATCTTTTTAATGATTATTGCCTTGTAGTATAATTTGTAATCTGGAACTGATAGACTCCATTACTTTCTTCTTCTTCTTCTTCTTCTTCTTCTTCTTCTTCTTCTTCTTCTTCTTTTTCTTCTTCTTCTTCTTCTTCTTTTTCTTCTTCTTCTTCTTCTTCTTCTTCTTCTTCTTTTTCTTCATCTTCTTCTTCTTCCTCCTCTTTTCCCCCTCCTCCTCCTCTTTTTCTTCTTCCACTTTTTCTTCTTCCACTTCCACTTATACTTGAGATTCCTAACATTTTGTTCCTCCAACTTTGATGATTTAAAAAAATAATGTTTTAGGTGTCTCATAGTTTTTAAATAAATCATATCATCTGCAAAAAGAATTTCTGAAAATCTTCTTTGCTTAGGCTTATTCCATAAATTTCTCACAACTCTTTTAGTAGTAGTCAAAAACTGTTAACTAAAGAGCCATCCATCTGTTGTGAAATGATTAAGTCAAATAAAGTGTGATATCATGAGCAAATTAGGAGAAAAAGAATAGTTTACTCATCAAATCTATCGAGAAAGGAAGAATTTGTGAACAAGAGATAGGGAGCATTGTAAAATCCAAAATGGATCATTTTTTTACATTAAGTTAAGATTTTTCACAAAGCTAATATAACCAAGATTAGAAGGGAAGGAGAAAGCTGGGAATCGATGTTTAGTGTCAGTATTTTTGATAAAGGCCTCAATTCTAAAATATATATAGAACTGAATAAGTTTATAAGATTACAAGTCAGTTCCCAATTGATAAATGGTCAAATGGTATCAACAGGCATTTCAGATGAAGAAATTAAAGTTATCTATAGTCATATGAAAATTGTTCTAAATCACTACTGATTAAAGAAATGCAAATTAAAACTAATATGACATACCATATCGTACCTATTAGATTGGCTTATGTAACAGAAATAAAAATGATAAATTTTGGAGACGTGTGAAAATCACAACACTAATGCCTTGTTGGCAAGAGTTGTGAAATGATCCAACCATTCTGGAGACCAACTTGGGACTATGGCCAAAGGGTGATAAAACTTTGCAAGTCTTTTTTGATCCAGCAATACCACTCCATGTTCTGTATTACAAAAACATTAAGAGGGCAAAGGATCCACCTCTACAAAAAGCACTTATATCAGCTTCCTTTTTATTGTAGTGGCAAAGAATTGGAAATTGAGAGAATGCCTATCAATTGGGGAAAGGCTGAACGTGTTATGATATATGTATGCAATGGAATACTATTATTCTATAAGAAATGATGAGCAGGCAGATTTTAGAAAAAAATCTGGAAATACTTACCTGAATTGATGCTGAGTGAAGTGAGCAGAATGAAGTAACATCAACATTGTGTGATAATGAACTTTGGTAGATATTGTTATTCTAAGAAATACAATGACAAATTGTACACAATGAAAATTCTGACTCATCATGCAAAATGCTATCTACATCCAGAGAAAGAAGTATGAAATCTGAATGCATATCAAAGCATACTATTTTCACTTCTTAATTTTTTTTTTCTTGCTTGCTTTTTCTCCCCTATTTTCCTGATTCTTCTTTTGCAACATGACTAATGTTGAAATGTCTTTTATATGATTGTACATGTATGAGTTATGTGGAATTACTTGATATCTTGGCAAAGAAGGAAGAGAGGAGAAAAAATTTGGAACTCAAAATCTTATGAAAAATGAATGTTGGAAAATAATAAAAAATAAAAATTAAGTCAATTTTGATGCATAAATGTAATGGAATATTATTGTGACATAAGAAATGCCAATAGAGAAATTTTAAGAGAAACCAAAGAAAACTTCTATGAACTGATACGCAATGAAATAAGCAGGACTTGAAGAACTATTTCTATAATGACAACATTATAGAGAAATACAGAAAAAAATTTAAAGACTTCCTAGAATCTCCACAATGCAACAGCAAACCATGAGTCCAGCAGACTGAAGGTAAGAGAGGTAACTTGCTTATTGCTGGAGAGGTGATAGACAAAAAATTGGGACCGACACAAGAAGATCTGAATTCAAATCTCAACTCCTGGGCTTTGCATTTGACTTTTCAAACTTTACTTTCCTGCTTTGTAAAATGAGCGGGCTGGAATAGATGACTTCTTAAGATCCTTTCTATCTTTAAATCCATTATCTTTCTGAGATGTCCTCAAGTTCTGCTTCATCCATGAATTAACTTTTTCTCTTATTACATATGAGATTTATGTCTGTTTGTCATCTGAATTCTAATTTGAAAAAAGTCATAGCTTTGTCTTATTTAATATTATTTCATTTGTGTTGGTATTATCTGTCCAATGATTCTCAAGTGGAATATTTTTTTTCAATTTTTCAAGATTTTCAAATTTTCGAGATATTTTCATTATTTCCAAATCACTTAGTTAAGCACAAAATACATATTAGGTATTTAAAAAATATTTGAAGGATTGATTGACACACAATAAAAACTTATAACATGTCATATTTCCAGGACCTTACCGGCTGATTACTGACTAGCTTTTCTTATCTATTAATCATTGGTAACAGATGTATTACTTGATATTAATGTCTACAAATTGCTTACTATATCACACTTCCCAAATATAATTTCACTTTAACATGAGTAGTCAGTATCTTAAACCATAAGAGTCAATAAGTCACATGATTGTATGCCACCATGGCGGGGGGGGGGGTCGGGTGGGGGATGGGGAGGAAGGGGAGAAAAATCTATAACTGAAGTGACTATGGAACAGAATCTTGTAACCTAAAAGTGAACAAACAAGTTAATTTAAAAAATAATAATAAAACAAAATTAAAAAAAGAGTCTATAAGTCTGAGAATTTCCTACTTTGTGACAGGTTAAGGGTGTATCTGGGTATGGATGTTCTTCATCAGCAGTTATATCATATCATACAGACATCAATCTATTTCACTTAGCTTATAAATCATGCTAACCACAGTCTTGAACCATACAACACACTCCTGATGCTTTTTGGCACTCTTGCAACAGATTCCACTCAGAGTCCCCAGGTGCAAATGAATCTCAAACGATGGGTGCAGTTGAAATGAAAGCCTTCCTAACCATGCCTTCCTCCAGCCTCAGGTGAAAGCTGTTTCTCCATCCTGAAATTTTCATAGGTCACTTTGTTTGTACCTCCTTTGAATCTATCACATTCCACTTCCTATCTTATTTCCCTGTCTTATGACCTGAGTTCAAGTGTGAACTCCTGTACAAGAATTCACTTATCATTTTACATCTTTATATCCCAAGCCTGTTAGAAGACTAATTTGAATGAAATGTATCTGAGGTTGAATTTTTACACATATTTCTGACACTGGAGCCAATTCTCCTCTCCACTGCACCACTTAGTTTCCTCTAAATTAAGGAAGAAGTAGAGAAATTAACTCAAAAAGCTAATTTATCTAACATCATTAAGAAAATAGATTTCCAATATAATTAAATTGATGAGTTCTTCAGATGATGAACTTATAATTTAAACTTTGTTGTTTTTGCTCTCAGTTCATTCTTGTTACGTTTCCCCCCCCCCCCCCAGATAGAAACAGACTCAAGAAATGGTCCCATTCTCTTATTCTCTGGACTACTTCACATATTTACAAAATTTTTCATTTTAAAAATAAAATAATTTGTATTATAAGCTCATATTTTGGAGTTTCCTTGTTTGCAACTTTGGGATACTCTAGTGGCAGATAGAAAGGCTGAGATGATATGGACTTAATCTTCTGCATTTATTTCAAAGATCAGAACTGCAAAAGGTGCGTAAAAATTGTCAGTTGATTTTTTTATGTCCCTATATGACTTTTATAACTTTCATTTTGAAATTTTTTTCATTCCACATGGCTTGGGCATTGTAAGTAGTGCCATCTATCCCTAATGTTTTTAATGTTTATTAATAGATGTTTTGTTTGGGTGATTATGGATCAAATATTTACCTATGATAATTTTCCTACTCAAGAATAGTTAATTTGTTGAATTCTCAAAGGTGTTATCTTTGATTATAGAAAAAATCTTATTTTGTTCAATATCATTCAGAGAGAAATTGTCCAAGAGCATGTCATCATATTTCTATCATTGTTTTGTATCTAATTTTTGGTGACAGATAGTTAAATAATGTTTCTATAATTGATTGTAAATATTAGAATTTAAACATTTTCCCCCCTATAAGATCACTGAAAGGACTCTCAGTATAATTCCAGTGACAGGATAATAGGGAAGATGTGTCTCATCCTATTCGCATAAAGTCTGGATTTCTTCCTCTTAGTCTTTATGTATTATGTACTATCTGGAATTTATGAATATTTAGTAACATATCTATTTAAAATATTGTTCTTAAGTTTTTCAGATATCAGTGATATGTAGGGACAATTGTGGATAATATTTTGGTTCATTATAATGCTCTCCTCACTCCAGATCAGGCTCCATTCAGCCATCAAAGTGATTTTCCTAAAGCACAGGTCCAACCATACCAGCCCCTTACTTAGTGACCTTCTGTGTTAACTAGAGGTAAGCACAGTGTCTGGCATATATTAGATGCTTAATAAATGTTTATTGACTAACTGTTCTAGGATTAATGGCTTCAGACTCTTATGTATCAATTTTTATCTGTGTACTGTCATCTCTATTTCTGGAAAACCATCTTCTGGCACTATTAAATGCTGTTTTGTTTTGTTTTGTTTGGGGGTTTTGGATTTTTTTAGCTGGATCTGGGGTCAGTAAGATCTGAATTCAAATTTAGTTTCAGAAATTTGCTATGTTTGCCTTGGTTTTTTCAAATATAAAATGGGGATATTAACAATTCCTGTCTCACAGGGATGCAGTGAGAATCAAATGAAATAAAATTTTTAAAGAGATTAGCATAGTGCCTGGCACTTAGTAAGTGCTATATAAAAGTTTGTTAGGTAGGCAGGTAGGTAGGTAGATAGATAGATAAGTAGTAGTAGTAGTAGCAGCAGCAGCAGCAGTATCTGCATGCTGTGACACTCTGTCCTTACTTGTGCCCTACATTATGCAAAGGAAAGGTTATAAGCATGGATGTCTTAAACTCAGTGTGCTTGGGTTCTAAACAACTAGGTTGTATAGTAGATTGAGCAAAGGACTTGAAGTCAGGAAGATTGGAGTTCAAATCTATCCTTAGATATTTACTAAATGTAAAATGTGAATGATAATACACAGCTTCCAAGGTAGTAGAGAAGATAGCATAATATTTATAAAACATTTGGAACTTACCTTGCATATGATAGGTACTTAATAAATGCTTCTTTTTCCTTCCTTTCTTTCCTTCCTAATCAAGCCCTGCAACTGACTCTGCCTTTGTGCAAATTATTTGACCTCCCTGGGCTTAATTTTCTTTATTTTTTTTTCAAATGCACTGAATTAAAGGGTATTTTTATATTCTAAATTTCTATAAGCCCTTAACACCTTGCTTCTAGATTTTCTATGTTCTGGGAAAGCATTGAACAAAGCTAATTAGTATGGTAGTTGAGTTTTGAAATAGTTTGGACATTGAAACTTATATTTACTTACTTTGTGGTTTTCTCAGTGTATTAATGTTGAGTTTTCTAGATAAATGACTTCCATTAAAAAGATACTACAGTGAATTTTGAAATCATGTTTCTCTTTAGATGCACTTATACAGGAATATTTTTTTCTTTCTTTTTCTTTTCTTTTTTTTTTTTAGAGGGCAACTGGGGTTAAGTGACTTGCCCAAAGTTTCACAGCTAGTAAACGTGTTAAGTGCCTGAGGCGAGATTTGAACTCAGATCCTCCTGACTTCAGGGCCAGTGCTCTATTCACTATACCACTTTGAGGCCCCTGTTCTTTTCTTGATTAAATGTCTGGAGTCTTGTCTTTATTTATTAACTGGTCATGTGATTTCAGTAGGGAAATGACCAATATGCATCTGCATCCACTGTGTAACTCATAAACTTAGAGAATTGTCTGCGGACCCTTAGAGATTAAGAACTTGCCCAGAGTCCCATAAGCAGTAGGTGTTACAGGAAGCCTTGTCTTCCTGACTCCAAGGTCCATTTCTCTCTCAACACCATTAGACACTTAATGCCTAGGTGAAAAAAGCCTATTGTTATACTCTATTGCTGTGCAGTCCTTTTAGTCTTGTCCAAATCTTTGTGATCCCATTTGGAGTTTTCTTGGCCAAGATAATGCAGTTGTTTGCCATTTTCTTCTCCAGCTCACTTGACAGATGAGGAAACTGAGACAAACAGGATAAAGTGTTTTGCCTAGGGTCATATAGCAGTTAGTGTCTGAGGCCAGATGCAAACTCTTAAAGTGTCTATTGTCTTCTGGACCTTCTAGCTAACCAATATTCTTATACTGGGATTAAATATAATTCCAGTCAAAAATTGCACAGAAGCAGCATGAAGGATATCATCAGCAAGCTGGGTAAGTGAAAAATAATCAATCAGGCAGTAACATAACAAGGACAAAATATAAGCAATAGATAGCCCTCATGTTCTAGTGGTCCCCATGTGACATTGAGAGGTTTAGATGAAAGTCCTTAGCAGGTTTGTTGCCCTCATTGGAGTAGTAATGGGAAGATATAGACAAGTGTTCCACAGGATGGCCGAGTATGAGTAGATTATGAGCTGCACCAGTGGAAGGGAGTTCTTTAATGAATAAGATTACAGATCCATGCTAGGATTGATGATATCTAAAAATGTTTGAGGAAGAAATGGGACAGAAAGACCACATATTTCTTATCTCAACTTAAATTGGAGATTGAGAAAATGCAAGCTAGAATCCACATTCAGAATTTTGAACAGATGGAATATTGTTTCAGTGAAGGGAAAAACAGGACAAGATAGAATGTGAATGATTGGCTATTAGAAAGAAGAACAAGTAGAAAGAATGGAAATTAATTACATGGAAGTAAAGAGGAAGGAAAAAAAAGCTTTATTGTCTAACTAGGTTTTGCCTACTCCAAGGACGGGTCCCATACAATGTATCTTTCCTGACATAATTGTCCTTGTAGGTAGGAGTAGGAGTTCAAGTCAACAGTTTTCTGTACCAAACCTAAAGGTATAAGAAAAGTTAAGTTGTTTTTGAATTCATGAGTTATTTTATTAGATTAGATTTCATCAGCATTGGAATAACACTCTACCCATAAAACTAGTAGCAAAGTATTTGTAATTAAAGTCTCATATATCTATGTATATCTATATATATCTATCTCTATGTATAGATAGATATAGATATAGATATATACAAAAAACCTAACTGCCCCTCAAATGTCATTTAACTGTTATTTCAAGGGGATTGTCACATGCCAGTATTTTTTAAATCTCTTATGAAATTAATATATATTAGTTGATACTATAATGTTAAACTGGACAGAGGACACACACACACACACATGCACACACACACACCCTCAACCACACACAGTGAAATTGAGATTTTGCAGTAATGTAGTGATTTAAATGTTATTTTAAAATTAACTTTATTGTGCTATTTTACTAGAACTTCGAGAGAATTCATTTGAGCAGATTCTGAATTATTTTAATAGTAAAATTCCTATTTAAATATAAAGCACAAGTTATTTTAAACCTTCCTTCAGAGAAGAAATTTCCCAGCTGCTAAATTAATGTTAGTACTAGGGCAAATTTGCAGAAAACTAGAAGTGGGGAAGGCATTTCATTTATTCTATGAATCATAGAATTAGACGTTTAGGACTAAAAAGACTGTTAATGGTCAATTAAATTAGTTTTCTTACTCTTTTACATTGCAGATGAGGAAACTGAGGCCTGGACATTTTCAGTCTTGTACAAGTTGTCACAGGTAAGGCAGTAAGGTGGTAGAATTAAGATTCAAAGCCAGGTTATCTGACTAAAATTCCAGTCCTCTTTCACTTAATTTTATACTTATTAATTCCTTAGAGGCAGCTAGGTAGCACATCACTAGACCTGATGTCACAAAGACCTGAGTTCAAATGTGGCCTTAAACACTAGAGGTTTGACTATAGCAAAGTCACTTAATCACTATCTGCCACAGCTTACTCAATTGTAAGATGGGAATAATAATGACACGTTGCTGGATCAAATGACATAATATGTGTAAAGTGCTTAGGACAGAGTCTTGCACATAGCAAGCACTTAATAAATTATCATTTCTTTACTTCCCTACCTCTTTCCATCCATTTCCCATGACTAGTGATGCTCTGGAAATAGTTATCTTTACAGTGTCTGTTATAGAAAGTTTATTAAAATAAAGATTGTAAAAAGATTTAAGGAGTCATCCTTAAACTACTTTAAAAAGCAAATTGTGTTCAAGTTCCTTAGGGATACCTGTTTTCATACACTAAAGTGATAAGTAAATCCCAACTGTTGATATAAACTTTTTTTCTATCCAAGGAAAGCTTTACTAAAATGATGTCATTAATCTTATGAATTAGAAATTAGAGGTTATTCAAAGATGAAAGGATATCAGAAAATTGTCCAACATTTCAAAATGATATTTTGTGACTTAAAAACTGACATTGTTTCCCAAAAGGGTATGTCAATCTATGTTACTCACCATATCTGTAATTTTCAAAAATTAAAATATCCCACCCTTCCCACTATTTTTCCTACTATATATTGTCTATCTTATTAATATATAAACTCATTGTGAAAAGAGATTGTCTTCACTTTTTTTTTAATTCCTGGTGCTTTGCCAATTTTGACACATAATTATGCTTAAAAGTTTTTTCATACATCCATTTGTTATAGTTAAAAAATATTCAATTTTGTTGTTTCAATTTACATTATAGTTACCTTCTTGATAGGTTTCCTGGTTCTGCACATTTCATTTTGCATCCATTCATATATCTTCTCATTCCATCCTTGGATTCTTCATATTCATTCTTTCTTATGGTACAGTAATACCACCATTGGTTTGGCCATTCGATGGTCAATGGGAGTTTACTTTGTTTCCAGTTCTTAGCTACAGTATAGAGAGATGATAAAAATTAAAAAAAAAAAATTAGAGGTTATAAAGTTGATTTATTTGATCTAAATTTAATTCAGACTTTTAAAAAATTCACTCTGATTTGTCTGATTTTTCAACTCCCATTTCTTCCCACAGTGTTTAAATGGTGATGTAACCTGTATTCTCTGCCTAGGTAATACGTAGGTCATATCTGCATCCTTGTGGTATATGATCTTATATAACTTTATATAACTTTAACTGGTCTCTGCTTTAAATAAGGGAGTTTTCCTAATTACCAGATGTTTTCTTTATTCAGAAAAAATCCCTTTCTCAAGTATAAAAATGAATATTATTGAATATTTCTTCATTTTTTTGAGGAAAACAATCATTCAGAGGAAGGTAACTGTCAAGAAAACTGGAGAGGAAAAACATTAGAAAAACTTATCTTTGATTTTTTGGATAAACTGCTGAAATTTGTTATTTCAAGAAAGTTGGGAAAAAACATTATCTAATAGGGTTCCATATTTCTAAGGTACTCAGTGTTTATGGTAATATTATATGTTGCTTTAAATGATTAATGTCTATTATTTGCCTGCGTATCCTAGACATTGTTATTTTTTTATCACTTTATATATACTTTATTCTTTATTCTTAGAGGTTATTTAAGAGAGGACATTATGAAATTTAAAAGCAGCGTTTGCTAGTGTCTTACAATTCAAGTTTTGCTTCTGACAAGTATTATTGATACCTACATTGGTAGAAGGAACTACCATAAGGATGAAATCATGTAAGTAACAAGAAATACAAATCCATGGAGAACACATATGTACATGTTTTTAAAATTTTCTGTGCTTCTGAAAACCTTTTGACTATTATGTCAAGACTATTAGGTTTAATCATTAGGATCTAGATTCTGCTGTTCTTCCCTAAGATTTTTTTTATCAAGCAATTTTGATGTAAGTTCTAATAATTTCATTTACATGACTAATTCATTGGAAATATGCACACACACTATTCCCTTTCTTCTGTTTACCATTTCTTATCTATATTTCCACAGTTTATACTTTGGGCAAAATTTCATACTGGAGAAGGAAATGGAAAACCACTCCAGTATCTTTGCCAGGAAAAACACAAACAGGATCCCAAAGAGGCAGACAGGACTGAAAATGAAACAACAAGAACAACAAAAAAAATAGGGTAAAGTAATTCTTAGTTGACATCACAAACCAACAGTGGAAAGTTATGATTTATGCTCCAGCTAAAAACTTCCTGATGTGAAATTTTTTTTATTAAAACTTCCCTCTCAAGGTCACTACTGACCTAATTGTTATATCCAATGATTTTATTTCAGTCTTTTTTCTTTCTTTGGCTTTTCTGTAGCATTTTGTAGTCCCTCATATAGTGAAGAGATAGATGGTTTCAGAACAGGGAATAAACCAAACAAACAAACCTTAGTTAATATCCTGTCTCTGAAACAAACTAGCTGTGTGATCCTGTGCAAGTCACTTAAGCTCTTAGTGCTTTAGACAATTTTCTAAGACTTAAGATTTCAGAGAAGGTGCCAACCTGCATTGAAAGCAATTTCTCACCTGAGAGTTCTCTATAGCAAGGGAATCAGAAGTTTAGTTACATCCCTTTTTTTCTCCTTTGTCTTTCCAATGCATAACATTCTTGATTCTTTCTGGTTCCTTCCAACATAAAGGCAATAACATGCAGGGGGAAGAGATGAGATCTGATTTTAAATCCGTGATTCAGTTCTATTTTAACTACATGAGTCAATATGAAGAAATCTCTCAGCCTCAGTTTCCTCACCTGTAATATCTATCTATCTATGTGTCTGTCTATCTATCTATCTATCTATCTATCTATCTATCTATCTATCTATCTATCTATCTATATTATTGCTGGCCATTTAGGGATGCTGTGAACATGCACTTCATAAACCACAGAGCACACTGGAAAAGGAAGTCATTAAACTTCTGGTGTTTGGTGACAGTTTGTAGGTGACAGGCTTGTGATACTGGCACTCTGGCCCTGGGTTACTGCCCTGAGAGATACAGTCTTAGCATTCAACTAAAGTTTCTGCTGGCATTACATGTGAATGTGACCTAATCTTATCATTCTGATTACCCATCTAATCAGTTTTTTTCCCTTTGAAATAATACCTCCTTATTAGTGCTGGCAAGATTGAGCCTCATATATTTGATTTACAAGCCAGTAATTCTGTTCAAATAAAATAGTAAGATAAATGTATGTAATAAAGTGAAATCTAACTCAATGAATCCAATATGATTTAATTAGTTGTGCAGTTAAGGATCAAAATCCCACTTGTTCTCTTTCATTTGGACTTTATATTAATAAGGCTACAACCAGAATAAAGTTGGTAGTATGATGGATAATTGATTAAAATTACTAGGTCTTTGGAAATATCCTTTAAAATTATAAGAACCATGCTTAAAAAAATGTTAACTGAATCTTAAATTTAATTGATTCAAGTTGCGAGAAATTAAAGAAAAAGCTCAATTTTATGGATTCACAGACTTTAAAACCATCTATCAGGTCAAACAAACTAGCTTTTCACCAGGTAAGTCTATAGTTACACTACAAAACATGGTTGATTTGCACTGTTTCACATAACAATCTGACATACGTAAAGAAATTAAAATAAAAATTCAAATAGTCTGTATTTTCTTCATGCAATGAGTTAAAACCAATTCTTGGCATTTAAAAAATGAAATATTTTTTTCCATCGACATTATGTGACTAATTAATGGAGTAGTTGGATGATAAACACTTATTAAGTACTTGTTATGTACCAGGCACTATGCTAAGCACTGGGGATACAATGAAACCAAAAGACCACCCCAGTCCTCAAAAAGCTCTCAATCTAATAAGGAAAGATTATGCTAAGAAAAAGCTGAAAAGGAAAGGGAAGGAGAGAAGAAAGAGAAAGATACAGGTAGTTACTGTTGTTTGCACTTTGTTCTCAAAGAAGATCATAACAACAGGAAGATGATGTCATGACTTGCAAGTGAAGTGAATTTAAGTGAGGGAGGGCTGTGCAAAGTCACCAGACTCATTTTCTCCTCCTGAACAATCTGGACCCAGTGTCAAGATATAGATCAGGATGACTGGAGATGGTCCTGGATGCAATGGCAGACCCTGACCTTTTTAAGCAAAGGTCATTCTGAGTTCTCACTTTGACTGAGTCAATGCCCGTTCAGTGATTAAACCTGGTTAAGAAACGAGCCAAGACATTAGCCACTTTTATCTAAAAAATAATGCAATCTGGAAGGGGAATACCCTCAGGATTTCTGACTAAAGCAGAAACAATTATTATTCACATTCATTTTGAGCCAACAGGGCTTAGACTGGGACCTTTTTTTGTTTTTCTTCCAATCAAGGAGAGCCAGAGCAAAAGCTCTTTAAAGCATGGTCTTTAAGAAAGAATTCTAGCCGGTAAACCCAAAGATACCTTGCTTGGTTTAAGCCATAAAAATTTACATTCCTTTAGGCAGAGCACCTGTACGTAAGGTTCTGATACTTCATGTGGACAGAAAGAGAAGAAAGAAGAGAAGAGAAGGAAAGGGAAGAGGAGGGCATGGGAGGGGAGGGAAGGGAGGGAAAATCATGCCATGACTTGCAAGTGAATTCTATTTAAGTGAAGGAAGTCTACGCAAGGTCACCAAACTCATTTTCTCCTCTGGAGCTATCTGAGTCCACTGCCAAGATATAGATCAAGATGACTGGAGATGACCTCCAAGGTGCACAGGGTGAGTGGATGATGAAGTCCAGAGGAGTATAATCAAATGGGAAATGAAGAATAGAATAATTTCTCCCAGGGGTCAAAAGGACAATGTGGAGACATGTCTTCAGTGCACATAGGCATGGGTAGATTTCCAACAATGTTTTTATCACAATACTTGACCACAGGAAGTGGAACAGTGAGAGTAAGGAGCAACAGAATTTCTCTTTAAGAAATAGGAAGGGCTCTGGGACATTGAATAGATTCTCTAGAGTCACTTTCGGGGATGGTATGATTGAAAATTTCACAGGTTAGCATTATACAGATAGATTGAAATCCATATAATGGGAGGGAGTATCAGACCCCATTAATTATTGATGGTACATTCTAAAAATGATTAAAGAATTATAAGATTTATTGTTCTTCATCATTTCTTTTTCTAATACTCAAAGTATAATGAGATGGCTTTGAAAATGAACAAACATGCAATTTATCTCAATTGATCTCAGTAAGATGATGCAAATTGTTATACATAGAGAGAGTCGTAGAAACAAAATAAAAATATGATAACAAAAGAAATTAAATGCTCATAAATGTTCTGGATAGTTAGGTGGCAAAGTAATAGACTACAGGGCCTGGAATCTGTAAGACTGATCTTTCTGAGTTCAAATGCAGCCTCAGGCACTTACTAGCTGTGGGACTCTGGAAAAGTCACAACCCCATTTGCCTCAATTTTCTCACCTGTAAAATGAGCTGGAGAAGGAAATAGCAAACTACTCCTATATCTTTGCCAAGAAAACTTCAAATTGTGTCACTGAAAGTCAGGCACAATCAACAACTGAAGACCCATAAAGAAATGTTATCAGTGATACAGAAAGATAAGTTTTGTACAAGACGGGCAAGTATCAAAATTTATGAACATGTATCTTTGGAGATAGTTCATATCCATGAGATCATTGATTCATTTAAGTAATAAATGTCACAAATAAGATTTTTTTTGGGGGGGGGGGGAAGGAAGAGGAAGGGAGTGGAGCAAAGATGGCAGAGAAAAGGCAGGTACTATGATGACAAGAAAGGTTAATAGAAACTCAGAAAACGACAAAAAAGGCAAAACTCCTACATCGAAAGCCTCCAAGAAAAATATGTAATGGTCTTAGGCCATCAAAGAGCTGAAAAAGGATTTTAAAAATCAAGTTAGAAAGGTAGAGGAAAATAAATGAAAGGCATATATGAAAATTATGAAAAAAATAGTCAACAACTTTGTAAAGGAGTCACAAAAAGTACTAAGGAAAATAGCACCTTAAAAAACAGAATGGGCCAAATGAAAAAAGAGGTACAGACATCCAATGAGGAGAAAAATGCCTTGAAAGCAGAAAAGGGCAAATGGGAGGGGGGTATGTGAAATTCACTGAAGAAAATAATTCCACAAAATTGGAACTGAGCAAGTGGAAGCTAATGATTCTATGAGACATTAAGAAACAATAAAGCAATTCAAGTACAATGGAGCCACAGTAAGATTAGCACAGGATTTAGCAGCTTCCACATTAAACAAATGTGATATTCCAGAGGTCAAAGGAGATAGGATTATAACCAAGAATCACATATTCTGCAAAACAGAGAAAAATCAGGGGGGAAACAAACATTTAATGAAACAGAGGACTTTCAAGTATTCTTGATGAAAAGACTAGAGCTGAATAGAAAATTTTAATTTCAAATACAAGACTCAAGAGAAGCATAAAAAGGTTAACAGGAAAGGGAAATCATATGGGATTTATTAACGTTAAACAATTTACATTCCTAATATGGGAAGATGATACTTGTAACTGATAGAACTTTCTCATTATTACAGTAGTTAGGAGTATATATATAGAAAAAGGGCACAAGTATAAGCTGAATATGATGGATGCTATATAAAAAAAGATAAGGTGTAATACTTAAGTTTGCACTGGGAGATGGGGAAAGGAAGAGGTAGAATATGGTAAATTATTTCACATGAAAGAGGCATGAAAGAGCTTTTGCAGTGTAGGAAAAGATGATGGAGGATATTTGAACCTTAATCTCATCAGATTTGGTTCAAAGAAGAAATAACATACATAGTTAATTGCATATGCTGTCTCACAGGAAAGAAGAAAAAGAAGAGGATAAGTGAAAGAAGGAATGTTTATAGAAGGGAGACCAGAGTGGGGGAGGTGGTGGCCAGAAACAAAACACTTTTGAGGAGGGATGGGTTAAAAGGAGAGAGAGACTGGAATAAACCGGGGTGGAGGCGGGGGGAAGAGGAATAAGATGGGAGGAAACACAGCTATTATAACTGTGAAAAAAAATTAAGCACATTTCTCAGAAATATAAAGAAAAATGACTCTCATTTATAAAAGTAAGAATCATTCCCCAATCAATAATTTTAAAAGTATAAACTTCTTTCAGATGAAATAATCAAAGCTATATATAGCCATATGGAAAAAAAATGTTTAAATCACTGTCAATTGAAAAATGAAAATTAAAACAATTCTGAGGTACTACCTTATACCTATTAGATTGGCTATTAGGATAGAAAAAGAAAATGACAAAAGTTGAAAGGGGTGTGGGAAAATTGATATGCAACAATACATTGTTGGTGGAACTGAAAACTGATTTAACTATTCCGTAGAAAAAAAATAAGGAGTATACCCAAAAGACTACAAAAGCATACATTCCATTCAACCTAGAAATACCACTACTAGTTATGTATCCCAAAAGAAACAAAAAAGGAAAAGGACTTATAAAGCAAAAATATAGCACTGCTTTTCTGGTGGCAAAAAAATAGAAATTGAAGGGATGCCTATAAATTTCAGCACAATTTATGGTATATGATTGCGATGGAATACCATTGTGCTGTAAGAATATGATGAGCAGGATGCTCTCAGAAACTGGAAAGTCTTACATGCTGATGCTAAGTGAAATGTACTGTGTACAAAATAAAACCAATATTGTAAGATGATCAGCTGTGAATGACTTAGCTATTCTCAGCAATATAATGATCCAAGACAGCTCTGAAGGACTTAGGATGAAAAATGCTATCCATCCCCAGAGAAAGAACTGATGGAATCTGAATAAAGACTTAAGCATCCTTTCTATTTTGCTATGTTTACTTTTCTTCAGTTTTCATTTTGATCTGTTTTTTTCTTACAGCAAGATGAATGTGAAAATATTATGCATAACTACACAGGTGTAAGCTATGTCAAATTGCTTATCTTCTCAATTATGGGCTGGGGAGGGAGGTATAGAATTTGGAACTCAATTTTAAAAATGTTTTAAATTGTTTTTACATGTAATTGGGGAAAAATAAAATACTAAATAAAAATAATTAATTAGAGAATGTATCAGCATCATGGAAGAGGATATACTGTGAAACATCTTATGATTTTAGTCCTGGAAGACAGAAGTTGATTCGAAGAAAGAGTTCGGTTAAACTTAAAGTGTTATATCAATATAAATTGTCATTATTGTTATCTCATTTGTCATTCTAATAACCCTACATTATATAAAGAACTAAAGTTTTTAAAATGAAGTGACTGGCCCAAGGTCACACCAATAATATATGTCACCTTGACATCTAGTACTAATATCATTTTAAGTGTGTCACGTTGTAACAATATATATTTTAGCACTTATATAACCTCCTTTAGCTAAATATCCTTTCTATACTTAATTCTGCTCTGCCATGGCTTTCTCCTAATAAGTCTTTTTCAATTTCTCTTCCTCCCTTTTCTTACCTCTACTTAAGTGAGAGAATAAACTGTTAATAACTTTCACTATTTCTCTATCTCTCTGTCTCTCTCCATCTCTATTTTTCTTTCTCTGTCTCTCTCTGTCCCTCTCTCTGTCTCTCTGTCTCTCTCTGTCTCTCGCTGTCTCTGTCTCTCTCTGTCTCTGTCTCTCTGTCTCTCTCTCTATTTCTCTCTCTCTCTCTCTCACTCTCTCTCTCACTCTCCCTCTCCCTCTCTCTCTCTCTCTCTCACTCTCTCTCTCTCTTTCTCTCTCTCTCTCACTCTCTCTCTCTCTTTCTCTCTCTCTCTCTCTCTCTCTCTCTCTCTCTCTCTCTCTCTCTCTCTCTCTCTCTCTCTCTCTCTCTCTCTCTCTCTCTCTCTCAGTCTCTGTCTCTCAATAAATGGGACTACCATGAATCAAACTTCTGTATATTTTGACTGGGATAAATACCACATCAATCATATGAATATAGCCAATGCCTTTTTAAGTCACATTTGAAAAGGACAAGTTGACCATAAATTCTATGTAGGGTAGGTCATATTTGGAAGGCAATTTTATATTAGTCAATTTGGCACTGTGAAAATAATACTGCATAGTTTTTTGGAGCCAGAGGTACCAGAATCAAATCTAGTCAAGCTTGGCCATCACTTAACCTCCGTGAGCCTCAGTTTTCTCTTCTGTAACTTGAGAGGGTTAGCCTCGATGACCTAGAATGTTCCTGCTCAATCTGAATGTATGATCTAATGAACAACATAAAGATGGTTTTTGATTACATACATAAATTATTCTATAGCACTTCTATCTTACTTAAAAATGTGAATTTTTCACTCTTATCTAAATCATAAATAATGCAGTTAGTCTGTGCTCCCTATTAAATGGAGTTGCAACTCTCTCCTTTCTTTGTTTGATATCCCAGTTCAAAATAGAAATAAACTTGTATTACCTTAGAATTCTATGTCCTGTGGAACACTACATGCATTTCCTTAATCTCTACATATAAGTGGCAAAATGATAATGAGCTTCATATAGAAAATATTTAAAATGATGATATAAGGACTTGAGTACAAGTACTTGATTTCTCAAGTTTTTCTCAAGTGTTTTAGCCATATCTGCCAAACTTTTCTATTGCCCACTTTATCTCATTTTAAATCATTAATAAAATCAGCTAGGTCCTGTTAGTGTGAATAATGAATCCTTTGAAGTATCCCCATGTATTTGAAGCTTTACAGTCTAAAGTTATAATTGTGTTAAAGGTCATTATTGGTGCCAGATCAATGGAAATATGAACAAAATTGAAATACTGCAAACACTTCAGGACATTAATTATCTTACTAACACAATGAGATCTAGCTGTATTCAAATCCCCACCGAATATTTCCATTGCGTTAGCTCAAATTACCATATTTTAGACAATTCAAAGTTGCAACATAACTTCAAATAATACCAATATAGATATTGTGATTACTCCAGTGAATTCATTTTTCACATTGATCTGCAAGTAGTTTCTAATATGCTTGTATAACCAGGTTTAAGTTTGCTATTTAAACAATTTTAATAGTGTAGTTCCTTCCTCTTTTTCTCCTTCCCTTCCTTCCTTCCTTCCTTGCTTCCTTCCATATTTCCTTTCTCTCTCTCTCTTCATCCTTCCCTTTTTGGTGAAGGATCCTTCTTATCCCCAAACTTTTTCTAAACAACTGACTTGTACAATAGATTTATGTATGTTAAGATTTGCCAGGTGTCTCATAGAATTATAAAATGTTACAATGGGAACAGTCTTAGAGATCCTTATGTCCAACCCTTCCATTTAAGAACTAGCAAATTGAGGTCTAGAGATGTTCAGTGACTTATATACACAAAGATACACAACTAGTTTGTGGAAAAACTAGGATCAAACACATAGCTAGATATCTAATGCAGTGTTCTCGTAATATCATATCATTCTCTCTTACATTCATCCATCTCAATATTTTATATATTTTCTCCTCTTAAAGATGAGCATATTGCTAGGGCACTTTATAAGTGTCTTCTGCAACATATTGAATAATTATATCATGTATTAATCCTTATTTTTAACCAGGATATGGAGCAGGGTAATTTTGAAAGCAAGAAACCATTGAACATTAAAATACTTTTAAAATTGCTAAATATTAATGTGTTTTGACATCTGTAAGTGAGAAGTGACAGCTCAAAAGATTTTAAATAAAAATACCATGCAGTTTAATTGATCCAGAAAAGTGCTATATTTCAACATTGCTTCAGTACATCTAGGTTTGCCCATTTCTAGATTGCGGAAAAGGAAATGGCAAACCACTCCAATATCTTTGCAAAGAAAACTTCAAACGGGATCCAAGAGTTGGACACAACTGTACAACTACAACAACCTATTTCTCTTCCCTTTCTCAGTTGAGAAAAACACTGACATTCACTGCCAGGCAGCTAGGTAGTACAGTGGATAAGAGTATGGGGCCTGGAGTCAGGAAGAATCCTCTTCCTGAGTTCAAATCAGGTGTCAGATACTTACTACCTGCATGACTCAGGGCAAATTTCTTAACCTTGTTTGCCTCAGTTTCTTCACCTTTAAAGTGGGCTGGGAAAGGAAATGGCAAACTGCACTAGCATCTTTACCAAGAAAACCCCAAATGGGACCATGAAGAGTTAGATGCCTAAAAAAGCAAGAACAATGATATTACGGAGGTGATATGGAGTCAAAAGAAATATCTTCAGTTCATACCTTTGTCATTTATGAGCCAAGTGACATGACAAGCAATTTGTCCTCCTGGGTCTCAGTTTACTCAACTTAAAAATGAAATTGTTGAACTCAATTGCTTCCGAGATTTTTTAATCTCTAGATCAATGATCCTAGCATGCTAGAAATAAAAAGATTTGGATTCAAATCTTGGCTTTGCTATTTACTAGCTTTAAGCAGATTACTACCTCTCTGAGTCTTATTCTTTGTCTGAAAAAAGTGTAATGAGAAACACTGAAAAAGAGTGTATTCTTTCATACACATACCAAGCACCCATCACTTTTTGTAAAAGCTACCCTTCAACTCCTTTCTCTTTCCTTTCCCATCATACAACTGGCTATGTGTTGTGGACACTCAATAAATGCTTCAAATAAATTCAGGGAACATATGAGCATTCTATTACATTTTCTTCTTTTTTTTACCTGCTGTCTGTAGTTCTCTTCCAGCCTCATACCTCATAGTACTCTCATCATACCATATCTATATGTTATAGGTAATTTTCAAAATATATATCTATTTTAAGCAACTTCTTAGATGTCGAAATGATACTGAGCCTCAGATAGAAAGTATTAAAGGGGATCATATAAGGGCTTGAGGACAATGGTATGATTTGAAATAAATGCACCAATTAATTCACAGATTGTAATAAATGCTTACTATAAAGATCTCTGAGCAGAGGAAGAGTTTTATATAATGGAAAGATAAAGGAACTGGTACTGGCAAACTGAGCTAAACTGAAATGGCCAAAGGAGAACAGGGAGTTTTCTTTCAGGCATCCAATTAAGTACATTGCTAGTGTCCCTTTGTCAGTAATAAGAGTGAATCTAGCTGACAGTTCCTCACTTTTCTTAGTTATAAAATGGGCAAGATAATAGCATCTACCTCACAGAGTTGTTTTAACAATAAAATGAAATAATATGTGTAAAGTATATTGCAAACTTTAAAGTGCAGTATTTGTAAGCTATTGTTTTAAAATGTATTTTATATGTTTTGTTTTTTTTAATCACCCCTGTTTCCTAATGCATGCCTCTGTCTTCCCTGCACGGAGAGCCAACTCTGATAACAACAAAGAAAGAAGGGGGGAAAAATGTTTGGCAATACTAAAGAACAAATTAAAAACATCTGCCATTATCTGTAATATTTCATACTCATAATTTTCCACCTGTGCAAAGAACAGGACAAGTTCTCTTTAAAGCTCTTTTTTGGAGCCGCTGTATTTGGCTCCAATTTGGTCATTATAATTTCACAGCCTTCAGTTTCAATCGTCTTATTGCTGTCATTTTTAGTGTTTACATTGTTGCGATCATGAAATGTATCATTTGCATATTCTGCATCACTTCATGCAAGTGTTTCTGTGATTCTCTGTAGTCATCACATTCCTTATTTCTTACAAGACAGTCATACTCATTACATTTATGTCTTCTTTACTCATTCCACAATTAATGTCCATCTACATTGTTTAGGATCTTTGGTATAGTGGTACAGTGAATAGAGTTCTGTTCCTAAAACTAGAAAGATTTGAGATAAGATGGGACCTTAGATACTCACTCTGTGGGACCCTCAGGAAATGACTCAGTTTGACTCAGTTTTTTCACCTGTAAAAATTAAGTATAATAATAGAAACTACTTCCACATTTGTTGTAAAGATAAAATCAAAAAGCATCTAGCACAATAGCTGGCACATAGTAAATAATTTATTGATTATTGTTATTATTATTGTTATTATTACTAAAAGAAGGGCTACATATATTTTATGTATTTGGATTGTTTTTTTTTCTTTTTATCTTTGACCTCCTTAATATATATGCCTAGCAGTAAAATCTGATTGGAAGTATGCTTGTCATCATCATCATCATCATCATCATCATCATAACCATTATCATTTCCAACAATCAAAAAATGGCCACTCTAGGAAAGAAATTAATAATCTCACTAGAAAAATAACTGTGTGATCTATTATAGGAATTCATTTAGCAAGGAAATTGGTATGGGACTAATTGACTCACCCAGGTGCCAAAACTTCCAGAGAGGATGGTTAGGGGTGGTGGGGGTAGGGGTAAGGAGTGAGATAGATTTACATTCTGGATGAAAGTTACAAAGATGACTGCTGATAGGAGGATGCACTGTAATTTTGTTTTAATGTCTTCAGTAGAATGGTGCCATTTAGTTCAGCTTTTAATGTGGCCTTAAATTGCTATTTTATTACCCTTGTTGACATTTTGGAGGCATGAAATTAGGAAATCACATTAAAGACGTAAACAAAAAAGGCAAAATCCCAAAGCCTAGTTAAACAATGCAAGCCTTAGCCACACATTTGAGTAATGTTCTTACCTTAACACACTGAGCATGCATATATTGGAAGTTTTTGTTTTCCTCACCAATGAATTAGTTTTTATGAATAATTGCATACTCTGTCACATTCTCAGCCTCTTGGGTCTGTGGTGTGACCTTGAATCAATGCTTTGTAGTTGTTGTGTGTGAGAGGAAGAAGATATTTTTATTGTATTTCTACACCCTTCCAAGGAAACAAGATTCCTCATGATTCCACTTTGTGCAATCGTTCTGTCTTAGAACCAACACATGTCAATATGCTGGCTGCTCTACTTAGCAGTTCTCTGATTCTATATTAAGACAGCGATAGTTTTGTCCCTGATCAAAGTCATCCTATAGTGAGATTTGGGGAGTAAATCTCTTTACTCACATCGTTTGTGTCTTTTCTGTTTCTGGTATACAATTAAATTGATTCTTAAACGACAATGGAGGGGAGAAGGAAGCATTTGCCAGCAAACAAAAAGTAGTATTTGATGAACTAGAATGTATAAATGTGTTTACTCTTTTTTAAACTTATTTTTTAAAACCCAAAACTAGTTCTTTCCTTTAATGTGTAAAAAATGAAAGAAAACACTCATCTTTAAATTTAGTTTCCTTGAGGCAACACAAAAGAATCTTAAAAAACCCAGTCTAAATAGACAGTTTCTGAGAATAACACGTTTGTTTTATAAAGTATTCAGGACCAATAAACATCAAGAAAATGGATCATGATTCCAGGAAAGAAAACTTCCACAACTGTCACTAAGGATAAAACCTCTTTTGAGGTTGAGTTTTTAGAGGCAAAAATGGAATATGAGGGGATATTTCACTTTCCCAAAGTTAAGGGAAAACAAAGAATGGAAATCTGGAGACTACCTCCCTTTTCATAGAAGCTTTTCCCTCATTTTGTTGACAGACAAAATGGAGGGGCGTGGAGACAGACAGACAGATGGAGACAGGGAGAGACAGAGAGAGAGAGACAGGGAGACAGAGAAAGAGACAGAGAGAGATAGAGACAGAGACAGAGAAAGAAAAAGAGATAGAGACAAAGAGAGAGAGACAGAGAGAGGAGAGAGACAGAGAGAGAGACAGAGAGAGAGAGAGAGAAGAGACAGAAGACAGAGAGAGATAGAGACAGAGAAAGAGAAAGAAAAAGAGATAGAGACACAGAGAGAGAGACAGAGAGAGAAGAGACAGAGAGACAGAGAGAGAGAGAGAGAAGAGACAGAGAGACAGAGAGAGATAGAGACAGAGACAGAGAAAGAAAAAGAGATAGAGACAAAGAGAGAGAGACAGAGAGGAGAGAGAGACAGAGAGATAGAGAGAGAGACAGAGAGAGAAGAGACAGAGAGACAGAGAGACAGAGAGAGAGACAGAGAGACAGAGAGAGAGAGAGAGAGAGAGAGAGAAAGAGAGAGAGAGAGAGAGAGAGAGAGAGAGAGAGAGAGAGAGAGAGAGAGAGAGAACTCTCTTAATGACTTGTGGGGCAACAAAACTGGAACCCAAAATTTTAGTCTTATTTTGCTCTGTAGCTTTTGTTCCTTTGTCTTTTAAGGTGGTAGTTTAGGTTTTACAATTAAAACTGAAATATGTGGATAGTAACTTATGAATTCATTGCTTTAGGAAACTCCCAGATGGGAGACCTCTTTCTATCGATTCCTCCTCCTCAATTTACAATGTTAGAAAGGTGCCTATTGTAACCTACAAATTAATGACTTACCAGGATCACACAGTCAGTATGTCTCAAAGGTGGGATTTGAACCCAGGTTTTCCTGCCCTCGAGTCTGGCAATCTATCCACTACGTCTGGGCTGCATCACATATGGCTTGTAGGCCCCTTGTGGCCTGCCAAATAATTTCCATGAAAAAGTGCAGAGCTACCACTGGGCACTCTCCTTTTTGTCACATGACCCACTGCAACCAACCCTTGTCAGTCTGTCTCTAGTCTAATCTATCTATGGCCCTTAGAATCTCATCTTATTTTAATTTTAGCCCCTACCTATAGCCAAGTTCTGCAGGTCTGCAGTATATTATGCTTCCTCCCTTCTTAATATTGAATGGAGAGGTACATTTGCTTCCCTCAAGTCTCCCCTATCTCTACCCTTCTCCTTTACTGCAATAAATGGAAGAGAATGTGCTGCCAAACTAAGATAAAATATTACTCGGATAATATCAGTGGAGATGAAGATTTTCTTTTTTGTAAACTGACAATTTGTGCAAGTTAATGTGTAGTGATGGAAGCTTAGCAGGTACAAGGAATGGGGAAGCCAACTTCCTATATACAAAACGAGAAAGGTTTAGTTATGAATAAATGCATCAGAAATTACCTATAGGTCACCATAAGATGAATAAACAAGAGTAGAATGTGGAACTGGTTGTGTAATTTGGATTGTAATTAGAATACTCTGTGATCATTTTGCTGGAGAGTATAGACTATAGTTGGACAGAGCCAGAACTAGCAATTCTTAGGAAACAGACATAGCCAAAAAAAGAAAAGACCTGAGGGAGGCTAAGATAAAGTTAGTATTGGGGAGAAACTCTGACCTCTGGATAAAAGGCATCATGATGGGAAGAATCCCTGGAGCAGTACAAAATTTGCTACTGGTTAAATTCACCATGGAAAGAAGTCTGGGGACTGGCTGGGAAAAACCTGATTAACAGTGTCCTCTAAGGCTTGAGGGAGGAAAAGCATGACCACCATCTGACAATTTTCTCTTTTAACTGCTCATTCTTACTAACTAGGTAATAAACACTGATTTTTCTGTTGCCCTGAAGTGCTACAACAATAGCTAATATTTATGTAACACTTACTAGGTGCCAGGCACTGTTCTAAGTGCTTTAGAAATATCTTGATTGATCCTTACAAGAACCCTTGAAGGTAAATGGTATTAACACCATTTTATAGATAAGGGAAGTGAGGTAAGAAGAGTTCAAGTGACTTGCCCAGGATCATACATGTGGCTGAGGCCAGACTTGAACCCAGGTCTTTTTGACCTCTAGGACTGACACTCTATCCACTGTGCCACCAACTGTCACACAAGTACTAAAAATTAAAATGCTTTAATGTATACCACTTAGTTGGCTTCTAAAATAGCTAATGCTTATGTAAGATTTCAAAGCTGTAAAACATAGATAGATAGACAGACACACACACATGTGTCTGCATATACTCATAGATACACACATGCATTCATACATACACATATATACACAGATGCATACATATCAATATGTATGCACACACACATTCAAATTTCTTCATCTCTACAGCCTTGTAAAGTAGGTTCTCTTACTACTCCCATTTTGGAGATGAAACTGAGACTGAGAGATGTGAAGTAACTTCTCAAAGGCCACATAGCTAGTTACTTACTGAGGCAGCATTTGCATTTAGCTCTTTCTAACTCCAACATCAGTACTCTCTCCACCATGCCACTTAGCTCTTTCTTTATCATTAAAGCTCTTTACTGCAAATAAGAAGACCATGGCCAAAGAATCTAAATGAAATCTTCAATAATTGTCACTTACATTAGAGTAAATTCCTCCCAACTGATTCATCTTACTCTACTGCCTCAGCTTTCCAATCCATCCTTGTCACTACTACCAAAATATTCTTCATACTTTGTCACTGATCACAACACTCTCCTGCTCCAAAAAACAAAATAAAACAAAAACAAAAACAAAAAATCTTTACTCCTATTGATTTGCAGTCTGATTCAGCAGATGTTTGAGACAATCCGTACTGTGACTCCAGCTTATTTTTCATCCTGATGACATACATTCTCTGCCCCTGTATGAACACTGTGTTGCTGCATATTGTGACTATTTTATATTCCCTAATCAGTGTAACATAGATCTGGTCAATAAGCCCACCCCGTAAGAGTACTTGGCTAGACTCATGAATCTAATCAGAAAACCATTTAAATTTAAAAGAAAATAGAAGTTAAAAATGATTGTATATTTATATATCAAGAAAGAGATCATAACATAGAAAAACCTGTAATATGATAAAGGACAAATACAAGAAGGTAGACAACACCAAAAAACAAAATTTGATAAAAATAAAAACATATGAGAAAGAAGGAAAACAATAACTTCAAGTGTCTATCTACAAACTCAGAAGGTATCAGTACTATTAAAATGCTAAAATTATAGAGGTCCTAATGCAAGGTGACAAATGTTATAGTTTAGAAATTTTCAGACTTTTTGTATTAAGATTTTTGAATAGAAAATGGCTTTGAAAAAAGTATAATATTTGAAAAAGAAAAGAGTAGGAAAAGGAACAAAAATTGTTTATTCAGAATAAAGTTTAATTATGTGAGAACAATAGAATGAGAACTATGTACAATGTGGGGATATAAAAGAAGTGAAAAGCAGTAACATTGTGGGGAGCATTTAGGTAAGGTTCAATGGTGAAATGAACAGAAGTGACACTACCTTGGTGTAATGCCATGCACTAGCAGATTCCCAAAAGAATGCTACTGTGAACAGCTTTTAAGGTTCAGATTACACAGTATAGTGAACACTCCTTTATTCCATTACAAATCAAGGCAAACATTCCCAACAAATCACAATATAATATTCACAAAAAATCAAGGTAGAGTATAATAGTCACAATATTACATCTAATCACAAAAAAATCACAATATAGTGTTCATAACAGCTTAACATTAGAATGGCCACACAGTTTTCCCTACAGTGGTCACAATATTTAGAACAAAAGGATAATCATCTGGTTTCCCTAAGGGGAAAACCCTAATTACTTAATAATTCAATCAATTAACAATATAATAATCAATACTTAATCATTCAATCGAGAAATAAAGCATTTATGATTTTTTTGTAAAAATGAATCATCTCCTATCCTTCCTTTTCCCCCAACTTTCTATCATGTAACTGAAATAAAGCTTCCCCCATAAACATTTTACTTCCCTCCATGCACACAAGCTAACTCCTTTTTACTTGTATTTTTGGTAATTTTCTTGCTTTGTTTTTTAGCAAAAAAAGGTACATCTATCTAGACTTTTTTTTTATTGTATCCCATATTTTCTTTGACTTGCTTAAATTTATATCCCTATTCCTTGATAAGGACTTCCTTCTAGGGACAAGCTGTACTCCCTTTCTCCTCTTGGATTATGTGGTTAGGCCCTAGTTGATCCTGGCCCTGATTTCCATAAGTTCTGATGTTGGCTCCCACCTTTCCCATTTGTCTATGATCAGTGATTCATACTTGATCAGAGCACTACTGGCTTCAACTTCCTGCACTCCCCTCCAGCATTCCTGGTCAGTGTACTGAGGGCTTTTGGGCCACTTGGATTCTTCCCAGGAAGAGAGTTGGCAGGCTTTATGAGTTTTGATTTGGGCTTATGCTGACTTTCCTGATTTTTCTCCTACCCCACTGTCTGCAGATATTTTTGCTGTCTTTTATATATAGTCCAGGATTTCCTGCAGGAGCTTAATACTATTTCTCTAAATTTCTTGATAATTATTCAAACATTGCTCTTTTAGGTTTTTGCTAGAATTTATGTTGGAGAATGGGTCCCTTGTGGCAGTGACTTTTCAAGCAAACATCTTAATTGGAAATTCTTTCTATCTTTTTTAAAAAATTGAAATATTTTACATATTTACCTCCTTGTTGGAGTTAATTGTGGGGGCTATTGTACAGTGAGTATTTGAACTGATTTTTTTTGTTCATGTACCCATTCATTTCCTCGCAGTTTTTAATTGTCATACTTTCCCAAAATATGTTTCTATTGTGGGTTTATCAAATATTATTTTTATACATTGGGTTTTTACTTTGGTATTCTCTGTTCTACTAATCTATTTGTGAATCTCCTTCCCCAGTACGAATCAGTTTTTATATTCATCATTTATTTTTAAATTGGGCAGGTTTTTGTTTCTTTATAAGATTCAGCTTGTTAGCTGTCACTCATATTAAGTCTATTTTTCCCCATATGGATTTTATTGTGACTTTACCTAATTCTCTGAAATAATTTTTTGGCATTTTGCATCAAATATGTAAATTAGATTGGGGAGTATTAATATTCCCACATTCTAATTCCAATTAAATCAAGAGGAGAATATTCCAATATCTGTTCAGTTATTTTGAAAATTTCTGATGAAATCATTCTAGATGTTTAACTGTATCTTATACATTATGAAAATTTAACCTGTATCTTACACATCATGACAAGTTAACACACACACACACACACACAAGCAAAAACTGATGTGTCTTTTGTCATTATTATTATGAGCATTTACCTTTGTTCTTAAGGGCTGTATATACAAGTAAATATGATTTCTATGGGAGGAATTTTTTATAATATATTACTTTAAAAGAAATAAAAAAAATGGGGTTGCTAGGTGGTGCAGTGAATACAGCACCAGCCCTGGAGTCAGGAGGACCTGAGTTCAAATCTGGCTTTGGACACTTAACACAGGTACTAGACATGTGACCTTGGGCAAGTCACTTAATCCCAATTGCCCTTCCAAAAAATTTTAAAAAGCAAAAAAAGAAAAATTTAAAAATATATTTTTTAGGTGTTGTTGTTGTTGTTGTTGTTTAGCTTTAGTTCACAACATTCATTTCAACCAGAGTTTGAGTTACTAGACACCACCTCAAAATGGCAACCCCACTGAATACACCCCAGGCCAATCTTCTCTCTCCATTCTCCCCCATTCTCCCTCCAACTTTCCAGTAGGGCAAGATGAATCTCCATATCCCAGTGCCTGTATGTCTTATTTCCAAGTTGCATGTGAAACTAATGATAATAATAATAATGAGTTTTTTTTTTAAAATTGATTTTAAAACTTTAAATTCCAGATCCTTTCCCTTCTTCCCTCCTCACCCACCCTTATTGGAAAGATAAACTACTCAATATAGGATGTGCATGTGTAGTTATGCAAAACATTTCCTTAGTAGATATATTGTGAAAGACTGACTATCTTTCTTTCCATCCTATCCTGTCTCTCAGTTGTTCTATTTTCTACTTTGACCCTGTCCCTTTTCAACAGTTTGTGCTTCCAACTACCCTCCCCCCCCATCTGCTTTCCCATCTATCATCCCCTCTCTTATCTCCTTCTCCCCTACTTTCTTGTAGGGTAAGATATCCAATTTAGTGTGTATGTTGTTCCCTCCTTAAGCCAAATTCAATGAGGATGTTTGACCCATTTCCTTTTGCCTTCCTGTTATTCCTCTCCATTAAAACAGTTTTCTCTTACCTTTTTTATATGAGGTAATTTACCAGATACTGTCTCTTCATATCTCCTTTCATTATATTCCTCTCTCACCCCTTAATTTTATTTTTTGGATATTATCTCTTCCTATTCAACTGATCCTGTGCCTTCTGTCAATATATATGTACACACATATACACACACTCACATATGTATTTATATACACAAATACCCTCCTATAAAGCATATATAATACATACATACATACATATATTCATATACGCACATTTATATTCCTACAATCATACTGAAAAAAGTTTAATAAGTTAAAATGGTCATTTTCCCATGTAGCAATGTAAAGAGTTCAAATTTAATAAGTTATTTATGATTTATTTTGCCTGTTTACTTTCTCATGCTTCTTGTGCTTCTTGTATTTGAACATTAATTTTCTATTCTACTCTGGATTTTTCATAAAGAATGCTTGAAAATCTTCTATTTCATTGAATGACTATATTTTTCCCTGAAACATTCAACTTAATTTTGCTGGGTATGTGATTCTTGGTTTTAATCCAAGCTCCTTTGACCTCCAGAATATCATATTCCAAGCCTTTCAATCCCTTAATGCAGAAGCTGCTAGATCTTGTGTTACCCTGATTGTATTTCCACAGTTTTCTAATTGTTTCTTCTTGGCTACTTGTGATTTTTCTCCTTGACCTGGGAACTCCAGAACCTGTCTATAATATTTCTAGGAGTTTTATTTTGGGCATTTTTTTCAAGAGGCAATTGGTGAATTCTTTCCATTTCTATTTTTCCCTCTCATTCTAAAAATATCAGGGCAATTTTCCTTGAGAATTTCTAAAAGGTTGATTTCTAGGGTTTTTCTTTATCATGCCTTTCAGGTAGTCAAAAAATTTTTAAATGATCTCCCCTGGATCTATTTTCCAGGCCAGTGGTTTTTCCAATGAGACAGTTCACATTATCTTCTATTTTTTCATTTGTTTGGATCAGTTTTTATAGTACCTTTATTTCATAGTCATTGTCTTCCCTTTGCTCCAGTCTAATTCTGAAGGCATCCTTCTCCTCATTGGCTTTTTGGGCCTCTTTTGCCATTTGAGCTAGTCTACTTTTAAGGTGCTATTTTCTTCATTCAGGTTGTTGACTCTCTTTTCATGATTTTCTTGAAACATTCTCATTGCTCTTCCCAATTGTTCCTCCACCTCTGATACTTGATTTTCAGAATCCTTTTTGAGCTCCTCAATGGCCTGTACCCACTTCATATTTTTACTTGTAAGCTTTTGATCCACTTGTGACTTTGTTTTCTTTTTCCCATTCCTGCTTTGATCCTTTTTGTCCCCTAAAGAGGAATCTAAGGTTTGATTGCTATGTTTGCTTTGCTTCCTCTGCTTGCTCAAGTCAATTATTTGACTTTTGAGCTCTTTGCCACAGAAGAACTCTGCTTCCAGACAGAAGAGCTTTGCCCCAAATTGCTGGGAAGTTTATAGCTGCTGGAGTCATTATTTGGGTGACCTCTCTGAAGCCCCGACAAAATCTGGACCACTGGCCACACACCCTGAGACCTCCATCCAAGACAGCAATCTAGATCCAAGCAGGTTACAGCAAGAGTAATTACCCTCAGAATGGTTGGTTTATCGCCCTACAACCTGTAGGGCAGGAGCTCTGAAAGCAGCCACATCGTGGCTGCACATCCACTGTGCCCAAGCTGCTTCTCACCCTGGGGGCAGAGGATTGACCATGCTCCTACATCTCACCCACTTCCAACAGTGTTCCACATTGACCTTTTACTTGTTCTTTGTCATTTATGGGTTGATAAATCTGGAAACTGTCACAGTTGCTGTTTCTTCACTCTCCTGGAGTCTGCTCTGGGGTTGCACTGAGGCTAAAAACAAGGCTCCTGGTGGACTGGGTTGGGCCATCAGTGGGTTGTGATGGACCTTTCCCATAGGCCTGCTGGGCTGCCTGCAGCAAGAGATATGTTTCTCTCTGTTACTTTGTGGGTTCTCTAGCACTAAAATTTGGTTAGAGTCATATTTTATACATATTTGAGGTGGTCGTGGGGAAAGCTCATGGAATGATCCTGTTTCTATGCCACAACTTTGACTCCACTTAACCTATTACTTTTAAAAAACAATTTATTACTTTCATTATTTGTTTACTCATTTGTTTATAGTCTTTCTCCTGTGTTTTGATGATACAATCATGCTATCTAGAAATGAGACAGTTTTGCTTCTTCACATCCATTTTTTGACTTTTTTTGGATATCTTATCTTAATTGCTGAAGTTTCTACAAATACATTAAGGAGGAGTGAGGAGAATGGACATCCCTCTTTTTGAAGGTTTGTTTATATGTTTGTGCTGCATAATATCGTGCAAATACTACATGTTCACATTGACTGTCGAATTTTCTTAGTTATACTTTTCCTATTTTTCCAATAAAAGGAATTGATTAGCCTACTAACTTTACCTTTATTTAAAATTATCTATAAAATATTAGTTACTTTGTTTAAAAAGTTTAATAAGTTTTACCTTTGACACAACTGGAACTGGTAGTTTTTTTTTTCTTCAACCCAGATTTAAAATAATAATAATAATTTTTTTATTCTGAATTTAACACTACACAAAACACCATTTTCACTTACCTCACAGAACACCAAAATGGCAATTCTCTATGAAACCTTAAATCTGTAGCACTTGCTTTTTAAAAAAAAGTACGTAAAATTCTACATTATGCTTTCAAAATAGTTCTACTTTGCTTCTATCTGAGCTATATTCTGCTCTGCAGGTGCTTTAAAAAATATGGTAATGGTCCTTTGCTTTTGGTATCACTATAGATAACCTCTCTCTTCATTCACTAAGATATTTTTTAAACGTTGAAAAAATAAGTATTCTGAAGTAAAATAAATTCTCCGTTACCATGTACAAAATGAAAAAAAAATATGCCTCTTTCTAGAGCTTGTGCCCATCACTTTTGTCAGGAACTAAATGTTTTATTATTGGTCTTCTAGAATAAGGTTGGTCATGGAATTGAGTAGAGTTCTAAAGTCCTCTTTTTCTTGGCAATGCTCCTGAATATTTATTCATATGACACAAGATTTTGTGAAATTGCCTTTTTATTATTTCTTGTGGTGCAATAACTTTTCATTAAATTCAAACACAGTTTGTTGACCCATCCTCTAATTGTTTAAGGAGTTATTGTGCTTCATCTTTTCATGTTTTACTCCCTCTTCAGGATCAAGAAGTTCGTTTTACTTGAAACTCTTCTCTCATAGGTCTTAGCCTCCCTCTTACTGTTTCTATATCTGCACTTATTCCCTGTTCAGTATAATTTATTTGTGTTGAAATCCATTTTTCAACCTATTTGTATAATCATTTCTTCTTTCTATTTCAGATAGGAATGGAATTCACTTAATGCCCTCTTCGTCTCTCCTTGACTTTCTGCTTTTCATATCATAAATTCTAGTCATGCGATTTTTATTTCTTATTTTTAAGCCTCTTCAGACCCTCTGAATGTAACCAACTCATCTTCCCAGAAACTCTGCCTTATTTAACTCACATAATATCATTTAGAAATGTTACATTTCTGAAGGGACACATATTTCTTCTCCCCCTTTAAATTATTTCTTTATGTCATTGTATATCAGGACATTTCATTCATATATATTCACACACACAAACACACATATAGACACATATATGTGTGTATATGTATATACATGCACACATGTAAATGCATATACATATGTACATAAATATATGGGTAGGTGTATACATGTGTATGTATGTAAGCATATGTATACACATATGTATGCATGTGTTACACATAAAAACTTAGCTCTGGTATTTTAATCAGAAATGCTTGACTATTCTATAATAAAATCCCCTCCCTTCCCTTGAGGCTGATATTCAATTTTTGAAGGATAAATTATTTTAGATATATTGTTGATCTATCACAATAATGGAGTTTTGTGGTTCAAGATCTCCTTTGCTTTATGGAAGAAGTTGTCAGATCTTATACTATGCTTAGTGTGGTATGTTGATATTTCAGTTATTTCTTTCTGAACATTTGTATTTTTCCCTTTGTCTATGAAGCTCCTCATTTGGCCTAATTACTAGGAATTTTGCTTTTCAGGTTTATTTCAGGAGATGGATTCTACCTCTTTGCAAATAGATTTATGCAGTTTTTATTTATGATTTCTTGAAATGAAATGTTCAGGTTATTTTCCCCCATGATTGTCATGAAGCTCAAATGATTCATAAATAACCTCAACTTTTGACACATACTTTATTTTTCTTTTTTATTTCATTATTTTTACAGTTTGAAAAAATTTAGAAAACTTTAAGTTTATGTAGGAAGGTGCTGACCTACACTGACAAGGAGTTTCTTAATTAAGGAATTCCATAATCAGTGGAGACACGGGTGAAGAAACTTTCTTCCATTAATTATACACGTTTCTCTCCTCTCTTTTCCTAACTTATGAAGTATACCTTGTTATGAAGATGGAAAGAAAACAAGAAAAATAATCAACCGTGTTAGTGAGCATATGCAGTGGATCTCACATATGTGGCTATACTTCTGGAAAGTTGTATTTTTTCTTAATCTATTCTCTAGCAGTACTTTTGTATATTATTTGTTATTTTTATATTGTTCTTTTCATGTAAATTTTTGTTTTATCTGTGAATGTGAAAGTATGAAGAGGAAGGGAGGAAGAATGACAAAGAGACAGAGTGAGAGTGAGGGAGAGAGTTTTCCTGGTTCTGCTTTCTCTGTATCAGTTCATATCAATTTTCTTATCATCTTAAGTGATTATGTGTGTATACATCTATATATCTATATCTATATATAGATATCTATAGACAGATATATATGTATGTATTATGTGTTATACGTATGTATGTGTGTGTTATAAATAGAGTGGTTTAGTAATATTCTTGTATCATACTTTATTTAGTCTTTGCCATATCAATGGTTCTAACGAGGAGTTGCCCTACAGTGACAATTGACATCTCTTCAGTGTTTAGTCTTAGAGATTTGCCTGTGGTAATAAGATGGCAAGTGACATGCCCAAGGAAACACATACAGTATATATCATAGTAGGGAATTAAATACAGGTTGTGCTCACTGTGAAATTCTCTCCTTATCATCATGTTTCCTCTCCCACACTATTATGTAATGTTATGCCATGTTAAGAGAAAGCATGTAAAAAGACTTTGAAAGTGGTAAAGCATTTTATAAACTTAAGAAATTATCAAGATATTTTGGCTACCATATTTTAAACAGTAAATGCAGGCCTTGATTAAGTCATGAATGGCAACAAAAATATCTGAAGTAATGGTTCTCAACTTGTGGGTCACAACCCCTTCAGGGATCAAACGACCCTGTCACAGGGGTCACCTAAGACCATTGGAAAACTCACATTTCTGATAGTTTTAGGAACTGAGACATCGTTCCTCTGTCTTTCTCCAGGCGGGTCCAGCCACATTCAGATATGCCTACATAGAAGTATTAAAGGGTTGTGGCATTAGGAACGTTGAGAACCACTGACCTAAAGAGTTAAGACACTGACTTCATAAAGATGCAAAATGATTGGGAAGGTTTGATACAGGACTTATTACAAGACTTCATAATTTCTAGAAGCATATCTGATAAGTGGTAATAATATGATGTTATAAATATATTTCTGTTGGAGAGACGACCAAGGGGAAACATCTCAAAACATATGAAGACAAATTTATGTTGAACATTAAGAATAGGCACTTGAACAATGTGAAAGAGCTTGCAGAACCTATACATGATTGTATGCCACCATGGCGGGCGGGGGTGGGGGGAGAAGGAAGGGGAGAAAATCTGAAACTCAAGGGATTCTGGAACTGAATCTTGTAAGCTAAAAGTTAATAAACAAGTCAATAAAAAAAGAAAAAAAAGAAACTTTAAGGAGAAAAAGAATAGGCTAGAAGGGTTTTGAGCCATCAGAACACATATGCAAAGGTTTTCTACATCAGTGTGAAATGGTCCAAAATTATTTCCACACTTCAAAGTACAATTGAAGATGGGTCAGTGACTGAGATGCTAGTAAGGTTCAGGAAAGCTTGTACTAAGCTCTAATATCCTAAGAATTGATTGGAATGTAAAAAAACAAAGCAGTCATATGCAACTCTACTGAGTTTAGTGCAAACACTGAAGTATTTCCAATAGCTGAAGTATTTTTATTTCTCAATTACTTGACCCAAAGCATTATACCCTCATAATACCAAGACCTCCAAGAGTGCAACTTATATCAATATCCTTTGTGTCGTCATATTACATTGTTTTCAAATTTCATGCTATCTTATAGGTCTGTGATGTCTCATGTGTTCCTTCCATTCATAGCAACACTTTCACAACTTTGACAAAGGTTTTAAAAGGAGGTGGTCTCATTAGAACTCAACTGACTAGTGTTTTAGGACTACTGAAAGCCTTTCAGAACTAGTGCAGCAGTCTCAAGAAGGAGAATCCTAACTATTCATCACCCTGGATGGCATTACTTTATTTTTTCATTGACCTGAACTGCCAGCCCCCATGGCATGGATAATTTACTGTACATTGTAGGATTTATTATGATCATAATTGTTATTATTATTATTATTAGGAGGAGGAGGAGGAGGAGAAGGAGGAGGAGTATTGTCATTCTTAATACACACATGGGTTACAATTTTCATTTAGAAAGATGTCTTTATCAGTAATTAAAAAAATTGTGTGTCAGCTGTGTGATTATCATAAAGTACTAAAATTGTTCCAGAAGTTTACAAAGTAATAAAGACAGTAGTCATATTTCTTTTTTATTTAAATAAAATTTTATGTTTATTTTTAGTTCACAAAATTCATTTCCACAATTTTTGAATTACAAATTTTCTAGCCCTTTCCCCTACCTACCACCCCAAAACAGTGATCCCACTATATACCTCCTCAGTCAATCTGCTCTGTCATATATCCTCCCCCATATTCCTTCCGACTTTCTGGTAGGGGAAGATGGATCTCTTTACCCCAGTGCCCACGTTGCTTATTTCCCAGTTGCATGTAAAAAATAATATATTTTCTAAACATTTGATTTTAAAACTTTGAATTCCATATTCTTTCCCTTCCTCAGTTGTCACCCACCCTTACTGGTGAGATAAGCAATTCAGTATAGGTTATAGGTGTGTAGCTCCTCAAAACATTTACATAGTGGATATATTTTGAAAGACTGACTATAATTCTCTCCATCCTATAGCACCATGCACTTATTCTATTTTCTACTTTGACCCTATCTATTTTTTTTTAGTTTTACATGGTTTCATTTTATTCAGTTTGGATACAATCTCTTCCAGAATTAATTCTACTTCAGCTTGTAGATGAAATGAAAATGCAGAAAATTCCTCTTCATGTTGTTGGCACATTTGTGGGCATCTCCTCCCTTTTTCAAAAGAAGGCAACTGTAGAAAAGTCTATCTGAAGAGTCTTATGCAGAAAAATAACCTAAGACCAGGCAATGATCTCTACAATGATCCTTGAGGTACAATTATAGCAAGATACTGTAATTTGAGCTCAAAAAACCTTAGACCAAGAGGAATTCTCTCAAATGGGTTTAAATGGGTTTTATTTTAGATAAACTACATGACATGTTTTTAAAAACAATGCCTCCACTCCAAATAAATCAAGGTCAAAAATAAATGAATAAAGCTCAAGATGACCAAGTTTGTCCAAGTCCTGGTATTATATATATGACAAAAAGCAGCAGCCAGTTATGATGACAGGTGATTCAAAGTAATCAGCTGAATTTGTTAACATTTCTCCATTTCTAAGCCATCCTTAAAGAAAATCATATACGGAGTCACACCATCCTCACAGAAGTCCAAGAGATCCACCATGCCATCTGAATCCATGTTTTCACCTATGAAGAACTGATAGTTTTTAAAATTAGCAAGGATGTGTTTGATCTGTTCTGCAGTTCCTGTCATAAAAGATTTTACTCTATCTGGCTTGTGTTCTTCAATTCTGCCTTTGATTGATTTCGTATACTCTTCGTGCATATTTTTTGTAGGATTCTTTTGTGAAACTAGTTTCTTGCAGATGATGGTTTATTACTATGTCAACTCCAGTGATTACAGCATCATCTGTTCCTTCACTCTCAGGACCATAGGCAGAGGTATTTCCACTGATCAAATCATCAATGGTACCCTGTGTTCTACTGACGATCTTCCCCTCCACCTCCAGGCGCAGCCCATTAGCAAACTACCAGATCTTGTAAATGTCAGAGAACATCTCCTTGTGGCTGATGAGGTCCTGGTAGATGATCATGGAAATGAAAGGAGGAAGGTGGGGGCGGAGGCCCTAGGTAGTGCTGAGGTGTATGGGAGCTTGGTGTGAGCACAGTGCAGCTGGAGCAGCACTTGGAGGGACAGGGGGTAGTGGGCAGAAAAGACCCTGTCCATTTTCAAAAGTGGGTGCTTCTAACTACCCTCTCCCACCAAGCTGCCATCATTTCCCCTCCCATTCCCTTCCCCCTTACTCTCCTGTAGGGCAAGATACCCCATTTAGTGTGTATGTTATTCCGTCCCTGAGCCAAATTCAATGAGAGTAAGGTTGACCCATTCCCTTTTGTCTTCCTGTTCTTCCCCTCCTTTGTAATAGGTTTCCCTTGTCTCTTCTCTATGAGATAATTTACCCCATTCTGTCTCTCCCTATCTCCCATTATATTCCTTTCTCATCTCTTAATTTAATCTTTTAAGTATCATCCCTTCTTGTTCAGTAGATCCTGTGCCCTCTTTCTGTGTATACCTGTACACATACATACACACACTCACATATGTATTCATACACCCATATGCCCTCCTATATAGACATGTATATGCATGTATACATGTGTGTATTCCCTTCACCTATCCTCATACTGAGAAGTTTTATAAATTTTATAAGCACAATTAATAAGTTTTATAAGCATAATTAATAATTTAGTAAGTTCTTATGATTTCTTTTCCTTGTTTACCTTCTCATGCTTCTCTTGCTTCTTGTATTTGAATGTCATATTTTCTATTCAACTCTGGTTTTTTCATCAAGACAGCTTGAAGTCCTCTATTTCATTGAATGACCGTATTTCCCCTGAAACATTATTCTCAATTTTGCTTGTAGGTGATTCTTGGTTTTAATCTTAGCTCCCTTGACCTACAGAATATCACATTCCAAGCCCTTCAATCCTTCAATGTAGAAGCTGCCAGATCTTGTGTTAACCTTATTGTGTTTCCACAAGATTCAAATTCTTTCTTCTCTGCTGCTTGTAATATTTTCTCCTTGATCTGGGAACTCCAGAACCTGGCTGTAATATTTCTTGGAGTTTTGTTTTGGGGATCTTTTTGAAGAGGTGATTGGTGGATTATTTAAACCTCTATTTAGCCCTCTAACAAATCAGGGCAATTTTTCTTGAGAATTTCTTGAAGGCTGATTTCTAGGTTCTTTTTTGGATCGTGGCTTTCAGAAAGTCCAATAATTTTTAAATCATCTGTCCTGGATCTGATTTCCAGGTCAGTGGCTTTTTCAGTGAAATATTTCACATTGACATTCTATTTTTCCATTTGTTTTCATCTGTTTAATAGTATCTTGATTTCTCATAAAGTTATCAACTTCCATTTGTTCCAATCTAATCCTGAAGAAATTATTCTCGTCAGTGAGCTTTTCTTTTTCCATCTGACAAATTTGGTTTTTTTAAAAAATTTAATTAATTTTCTTGATTACATCATTCATTTCCACAAGGTTTTGAGTTACATATTTTCTACCCTTATTTCCCCTACCCCCAAGACCAAAACAATGATCCCACTGTAAAGCCCCTCCCACAATCTGTTCTCTTTTATGTCCTCCTCCAACGCCCCTCTAACTTTCTAGTAGGGCAGAGGAGAGTCTCCCTACCCCTGTCCTTGTATGTCTTATTTCCCAGTTGCATGTGGTAAATAATGATCATTATATATATATATATATATATATATATATATATATATATGTATATGTTTGTTTGTTTGTTTTAACATTTGATTGTATAGTGTTAAATTCTAGATTCTTGCAGTGCCTCCCTTGTCACCCACTCCCACTGGAAGGAGCAGAAAATTCAATACAGGCTGTACACGTGTAATTACGTAGGCTATCTCCACAGTGGGCATATTGTGAGAGGCTGATTGTATGTCTCTCCTTCCTATCCTGCACCCCCCCTTGTTTTGTTCTCTACCCTGTCACTGTCCCTTTACTGAGGTGTGTGCTTCCCACAACCCTCCCAACCACTATGCCCTTCCCTCCATCATCCCTCCTCTCATACCCATCCCCCTGATCTCCTGTGTGACAAGATACCCAGTTTCGAGATTATTTCATTCCTTCCCTAAGCCAAATTTAATGAGAGTAAATGAAAGTAAAGTTGTAACAGTTATCCCTTGCCTCTTTTATATGGGATGATTAACCCCATTTTGTCTCTCCCTGTCTTCTCTCATTCAAGTCCTCTCCCACTTCAGAATTTCACCTTTTAAAGTATCATCTCTTCCTAATCAATTTATCCTGAACCCTCTATGTACAAATATATACCCATGCTCAGATATGTGTTCATATGCATATATACCCTATATAGACATATGAGTAGGCATACATACATACATACATATATATGCATGTATGTATGAATGTATGCATGTATGTATGTATATACATTTGTATTCCCTTCACCTATCCTCATAGTATGAAAAGTTTCATAAGTCACTATTACTGTTTTTCCATATTGGCATGTAAATAGTTCAACTTTGATAAGTTCCTTGTGATTTCTTTCCAGTGTTTACCTTCTCATGCTTCTTGTGTTTGAATGTCAAATTTTCTGTTCAGTTTTGGTTTTTTCCTCAAGAATGCTTGAAAGTCCTCCACCTCACTGAATGACCATATTTTCCCCTGGAACATTATACTTAGTTTTCCTGAGTAGGTGATTCTTGGTTTTAATCCCAGCTCTCTTGCTCTCTGGAATATCATATTCCAGGCCCTTCAATCCCTC
>CM053598.1:177085632-177100809 GCA_028646575.1 Pseudocheirus occidentalis
AAACAATAATAGTGACTTATGAATCTTTTCTTAGTATGAAGGATAGGTGAAAGGAATACAAATGTATAAATATGTATACCTACTCATATGTCTGTATAGGAGGGTATATATGTGTATGAATACATATCTGAGCATGGGTATATATGTGTACATAGAGGGTTCAGGATCAGTTAATTGGGAAGAGACGATACTTCAAAAGGTGAAATTTTGAAGAGGGAGAGGACTTGAATGAGAGGAGACAGGGAGAGACAAAATGGGGTTAATCATCCCATAAAAAAGAGGCAAGGGATAACTGTTACAACTTTACTTTCATTTACTCTCACTGAATTTGGCTTAGGGAAGGAAAGACATAAACTCTAAACTGAGTATCTTGCTGCACAGGAGAATATGGGGGAGGTTAATTTGAGGGGGTGTGATGGAAGGAAGGGCGGAGTGTGGGGAGGGGTGTGGGAAGCACACATCTCATAAAGGTACAGGGACAGGGTAGAGAACAAAACGAGGGGGAGTACAGGATAGGAAGGAGGAACATACAATCAGCCTCTCACAATTTGCCCACCATGGAGATGCCCTGTGTAATTACACAGGTACAGCCTGTATTGAATTGCTGCTCCTCTCAGTGGGAGTGGGTGACAGGGGAGGAATTGCAAGAATCTAGTATTTAAAGCTATACAATCAAATGCAACTGGGAAATAATACATACAGGGACAGGGGCAGGGAGGAGCTCCCTACCCTGCTAGAAAGCTAGAGAGGTGTTGGAGGAGGGCATAAAAGGGAACAGATTGTGGGAGGGGCCTTACAGTGGGATCAATGTTCTGGGCTGTGGGGTAGGGGAAAAAAGGGGAGAAAATTTGTAACTCAAAACCTTGTGGAAATGAATGATGTAACCAAGAAAATAAATTAAAATTTAAAAAAAAATATGTTCTCCAAATTCCAAGCCTTTCACTAATTGGGTACCTAAAATTTATTCTTTGAGTCACAGAAACTGATTGTGTGTGTGTGTATGTGTGTGTGTGTGACTGAATAGTTTTATTAGGGTGTTCTACAGATCCTGCTATCAATATATTAGCACAGTAAATTCAAAATAATTGTCTGTAATGAATAGCATTGTTTTCTTCTCATATTCTGATAAGCATTCGTAGTCTCAAAGAAATTTGCAGTTTGGAAGTGAACTTGGGAGATCATTGAGTTCATAGCACTTCCAAATGCTCCCTGACAAAGATTAAAGTGTAATTGGTGAATGTTTTTGCAAAATAAATGAAAATACAGTAAAACATAACAAATATTGCATTTTAAACTTATGTATGTTTTAGTGGATCTCATTTCTAATTGAGTTTGACACCACTGATCTAATCCACCCCCGTCATTTTATAAATAAATTATATATTTATATTTATTATATATTTATAATATATCCATATAGACTTATTTTAATATTATATTTATAAATGAATTTATACATGCGTATATATAGACCTATGTGTATGTTTGTTTGTATTTATGTGTATGTGTATGTGTGTATATTCATTGCTTTATCCAAGATCACATATGTAATTTTTGACAAAACTAGTATTAGAATCAAGATCTCCTGACTTTTAACTCAGTGTTCTTTTACTTTTATTATATGTTTTCCATGTATTGGGATTATTTTCCTGGGGGGGGGGTGATACAAGCTAGAGTATGTATACTTGTGTATATTAGCATCACCGAAATGTAGGGTGAAGGTCAAACTTTCTTTCCATGCTATCCAAATTGTAGTTATGAGAGGACTTAATCATATGCTGAAATAATTTAAAAATAATGAAAACAGGAGCCCCATCCCTGGAGATCTATATTAGAATACATAAAGAACTAAGGGTCAACCTGATGCAATGTTCAGGGTTCATTCTCCTGAGTTGTAGAAAAACATAGGAAATCCTTGATGCCCTGAGCTAAAGTCATTCCTCTTCTTATTTTTCCTTATATTGTGCTAGGACATACTTGGTTTCATGTGGCTAATATTATCCCTAGGAATAGGAAGATATCTAATAACCACAATAAATTGTTTAGAAAATAAAGATTGCTTATTGTGTGGTTGTTATAAATCTATCTGACCAGATGGTAAGGAGCCTTCATTTCAGATGGCGGTATTGTAGTACTGCTCCCACCACCAGCACTCACTTTCAGGAAGAGAGAAAAGTATAGCCTGGAATGAATAAAATAATAACCATGTTATTCTTCAAGGACATATTTATCCTCTGGTTATAGAGAATAATTTTGCTCTTGGTGGAAGCTTACAGAGAGTTGAGTTGTAAGGAGTATTCAACAAGCATTTTCAAGGAAATTTTATTACATATCAATTATTGATTCATTATTAATTTTAAATTAAATATTAATTTATTTAACATTTATGATTTATTGTCTGCAACTGTGAATATGCTACCTCCTCTGGGTCTTCTGGACACTAATTTCTCCTTGGTCTCCCTGTGTCTAGGAGACACCTCCTTTTATAACTCATTTATACTTCATGATCTCTATCAAGGCTCTAAAGTGTAGGTATAGTTTAAGGACCTCTTCTCTTTCTATACTTTGTCATATCTAGCTCCCAGATGTATCTAACAAATCCCTAGTAAATCTGAGTTCCAGTTCTGTGTCACCAAAATCTAATGATTGGATATTTCAAACTGGGCATCTCATCGACACCTCAAAATCAATATATCCAAAGCAGAATTTGTAATCTTTCCCCCAAAATCCACCCTTCTTCTGAACTTCCTTATTTATTCAAAGTAGATTACTATCCTTCCATGTTCCCACATGTGTAATTTCAACATTTTCCTTGACTCCTAACTTTACCGTACCTCACAGATCCAATTGCCAAATGTTGACATTTCTACCTCTACAGCATTTCTAGTATTCCATTACCTTCCACTTTCTCTACTTGCACAGACCTATTGTAATGACCTATTTCCCTCCTTGACTCAAGTCTCCCTCCACTACAATTAAACCTCCACACAATTGCCTAGGTGATTTTCTTTAAACCCAGATTCAGTAACGGCAGTCCCCTGCTACAATGGTTCCCCGTGACCTTTAAGGCAAATATAATTTCTGTTCATCCTATAAAGCTCTGTACAACTCACTTATTTTTCTAGGATCATCATTTATTATTTTCTTCTTTTAATTATTCCAGTAATCAAATTAGCCTACTTTTTTCACATGCTATGCCACCTCTGTTTTTCAGGCTTTTGCATGACCACCTCCCACATCTATAAGGGACATTGGCCTAACCTCTGCATTGTGACATCTCTCACTTCCATCATGACTTGGCTCAAGAATTATCTTCTACATGAAACCTTTGATGATTTCTACCTCCCCATCTACTAGTTCCTTCACTCCCTAAAATTACATCTTATTTATTTTGTATTTATTTCACATATACCATAAAATCCATACGTATGTACTATGAATATACACTATGTTTACATTTCCTTTCTCTAAATGGTGTTTAAGCCCTGTGAGAAGTAGAAATATTTTATTTTTGTCTTTGTAACCCTAGTATTTAACGCAGTGCTGTTTAATAATTTAATAATTCTTGAATGAAGAATAAAACAAAATAGTCTCTTTACTCAATATATTCTATTGATGGGAAATAAAATTTTGAGTATTAATTGAAAATATTGAAAAATATTAATTGTAAAAAAATTACATGGAAAAGAGACATGTTGTCTCCACCAAGAGGGTGATGCATCTTAAAGCATCAAATTGGGGAGCAGATGGAGAACACATTGTTTTTCTGAAAAGGTTGAGATATAAGAACTTTTCCATGGCATTTCTCAACTGATAAATCACAAATCTATCCCCTAGAAAGTAGTCCTTTAATGACTGCAGCATAATGGCCAGTATCATTGTTATTTTGAAAATGAATTCATCATCTTAAGACCAACACCCTCCTCTCCTCAGACTTGTGGTCCTATCTACAATTTGGCCCTCATAGCAATCATCCAGGTAAGAAAATCATATGGAGAAGGGGCCAGCCATCTCCCCCAACTGACAGCTAACTGCCACCCACAGGTCAAACAAGGCAACTGAGCTGAAGCAGCAGGCACCCTGAGGGAGATGTGGCATACAAGTAAAACAATCAGCATCACTATGACAACCAACTCCTCTCAAATACAGATGGAGACAGGCCAGGAGCCTAAAACCAAGATCTTTGGGAATGGCAATATTTCCTGCACAATTCCTGTAGCCAAGATATTGGGAAACAGCCCCTGAGAGATGCAGTCTGGCCACTGCTCCTGTTGAGGTTTGGAGCCAAAGAAGTTGAAAATTGGGGAAAAAAAGGAGCTGAAGTGACTTAAGCAAAGTCACACATCTAGTAAAGGGAATGTCAGAATAATCATAAAAGCATTAATATTATCTGATAGTTACTTAGTGCTATAGGATGCACAAATGACTCATTAGATATTAATTTAATCCTAAAAGTTCAGTGAAAGAATGCAGCCTCAAGAGTCAGAGGATATGGCTTCATATCACATTTCTAATGCTTACTTAAAGTACAATTTTAAGCAAATGAGTTAATTTTCAGTGAGCCACAGTTTCTACACCTGTATAATGGGGAGTTTGGTTTAGATGGCCTTAGAGGTACCATGCAGCTCTAAATTTCTGGGTTTATGAACTCTGTGAGCATATATGACTGTAATATCCTTGGAATCATTGTTACACACTCTACTTGCCTTACTCATACAACATTTTCTAATTCCTTATGATTTTTATTTTTTATTCCTTAGTTGTCTCAGCTGTGTCTGATTCTTCATGACCCCATTTGGGGTTCTATTGACAAATATAATGAAGTGGTTTTCCATTTTGTTCTCCCACTCATATTACAGATGAGGAAACTAAAGCAAACAATGTTAAGTGATTTCCCCAGAGACATACAGCTAGTTAAGTGTCTGAGTCCCAGATTAGAACTCAGGAAGATGAGTTTTTCTCACTTTAGGTCCAATATTCTATCTACTGTGCCGTTAACTGCATCTGTCTTATGATACACAATGATTTTTTTTCAATGAGCAAGACTCAGCTTTAATTTGTTGCCTTTCCAGTTGGCCAGCCAGCAGGGGCTTTGGCCAGAGCTACTTATAATTTTATTGTACAGTATTTACAACAGGATGCTGAACAGACAGCATCACAGGGAGGAAGGTAAAAAGGGCTAAGAAATAGAAACCATTACCAGTAATACAGGAAAGGGTGTTAAGGGGAAGGTTCAAGATGAGACGATAGGAGGAGAAAATCCAAATGGCTATGAAAAGGAAACCATGGCACCAAAGGAAAAGGAGCTGAGGGGAGACCGTTAGGCAATTCTCCAACATGAGACCAAAAACACTCATTGGCTGAATCATCCTCTGCACTGAAAGGGGAACAGCTAAGGCATGATGGATCAAAATTCTGGGTCACCCTTCTTCCCTTAAGGGAATGTAAATAATAAATAACTAAGATGGAAAATGAGGAGGAATTTAAAGAGTCTCAGAAATATATCTGAGAAAAAACTAGAAAAAAAGTAAAATAACCATACATGTTTTGAATGGGGGGGTCTGTTTTTCTTTGTTTCTCAATGGAGGAGTAGGAGGGAGAGAAGGAGGATTTTTGTTGACTGAAAAAATTTAAAGTTAATTTAAAAATCATAAGAAGGTATTCAAGAGACATAAAGAATGAATGCAATAAGTGGAAGAGAATTATCCCACTGAATCCAAAGGCCTCCCTTTCCCCTCTAGTCACTCTTCATCTGTAATTCTCCAACTTGAATTGTAACTGAAAAGAAAGTTGGGGTGACAATGGAACAGAAAGAATCTGCCACCTGTCCCTGTTCCCAGCTCAGACTCTCTTCCACCCTAGAATTTTGATTTCAGGGTTTGAGTTGAAGCCAGGGACAGAGTAGGATAAGGATAGATATGATGGATGCCACCAGACCACAGAACCCCACAACTCCAGGGCCACAGTGTAATAGGCCCAGGATGTCCAGTGGGATGAAGAGAACTCAAGTATTTCTGACCACATGCAGCAGGAGGGGGTGATGGCCTCATAGAACCCAAACCAGAAGAAGGACTTGAAGCCAAAGCCGCAGGGCCAGATGAGGCAGATTCCCTCCTGGGGCATAGACCCCGGATGCACCCCCAGCTTCACTACCTCCTTGGATCCCTCTTGTTGATCCCTTTGACTGATGGCCGCAAGCTGAAGACTCCTGTCCCATCAGTAGTCATATCTTGTAGGCATCACGACTCAAATTCATGATGAGGGAGAATAAGTAATACCTGAATGTATGCTGGGCCCACTTCTCCTGGTCCACAAGGGGTGCCAACCCAGCCTTTCCAGCCCACAAGACACTGTCACAGGTGAAATACAAGGTTTGATTGAGATGGCTGACAGTGATGTAGAACAGAAGGACGACATCTGACAGATGCAAAGCCCATTTGGCTGACTCGATGGCATCTGCCAAGTTACCCAGGTGAAGAAGCTTTCCCCCAGGCCTCAGATGGCCCTCCAACTGCCTTATTTGTTTCTGATGTTTGGCACTTGCCCCATGTTTCTGCAGTGCATTACCAAGGAGGGAGCAGGCATACTGGGCAGCCCAGGGCCTGGGTCTGGGTGCTGAAACGGACCCAGGAATCCATGCCCATGGCCCCAAAGTCCACTAACCAACTCTGTGGCCCAGTCCTGCCTCATTGGGCCCTGTCTCCTTTGCCCTCCCCATGCCCACATCCACAATGAAAAATTTTTATGCTCAAATATACCTTCTACATCTGTCTGTCTGAGGTTCATCTCAATTCCAACTTTCATCACAAAGTCTTCATGACTCAGCTGTCACTTTTGCATCTAAATTTCTCCAGTTTTGAATATGAATCACACAGAAATATCATGAGCTCATATTTCACATTGTTTTTTATTTTCTTCATGAGTTTTCTTGACAGATAATCAGGATAAAGTACATTGTATGGTAAAAAAAAAAAGTATCATTTCATTCAAATCATGTATCCTCACAGACAGAAAATATTCTAAGGGCAGGGACTGTGGTTTTCCCTGGGATGCTTTGCATTTCCTAGTAAAGAGCTTAGCACACAGTAAACATTCAAAATAATATTTTTGATTACGTGTAAAAATACTTATTCCAAAGTAAACAGGAGAACATTGTACACAGTAACCACAATGTTATATTAATGATCAACTGTGAAAGCCTTAGGCACTAATAAATTCAATGATCCACAACATCTACAAGGATTTATGATGAAAACAAAAAATGCTGTCCACCTCCAGAGACAAAACTGATGAACTCCTGGAACAGATTGTAGCATTTTTTTCACTTTATTTTTCTGGTATTTTTTCCTGCAACATAATTAATATGGAAATATGTTTGTCATGAATTCACATGTATAATATATATAATACTGGTTACTTTCTCAATTGGTTGAGGAGGGCCTAGAGATAGTTTGGAACTCATAAACATACATGCATACATACATATATACACACATATACGCATATATACATATATATGTACAAATATATGTGCTTGTATGTATATAATACTTGTTCTGTGAATCATAGGATCATTAATTTAGACCTAAAAGATGCTTAAAATTTCCTCTAAATCACTACTTCCTTATTCTATGAATGAGTAAGCTAAAAACCCAGAGGATTAAATAACTTGGCAAGATCTGAATAAAAAGTTAAAATAGTAGGATTCAGTTGATGTTATTTTAAATACTGATTCTTTACCAGATCAGATGCTTTGTCTAATGGCAAATGAGCCTCTTCTTAGTAGCCTGAAAAGTCAGGTAATGTTATTTTTATAATTCTAAGTCACATTTAACACTATTCTGTACACAGGAGATGCTCCTAATAAAAGCCTATTCACCAATTGATCTCTTTCCTTTATGCTAAGGATTTCAAAAATGAGAAGCATTCTCTCAGTAAAGGTGAATCCTTTTAAAAAACATATTCATATTTACTTTCTTGCCATAAAAATTTCCTTTTTAATCCTGTCATTCATCCTTAACCCAGAAAATCTCCAACTTTATATTTGCTTTAAAGTGAGGTTTTAGTGATTAGCACAAACTAAGCATTCACAGGAAGATATTTAAAGAAAATGGTTTTAAATATATTGAAGTATGATAGGTATATCAGCTAATGCTACTAGTATTCCTGATTTTATCATATAGCTATTACATCTGAGATGAATCATGATGTGATATATGGCAAATAGCTTTAGCATCAAGATGATTTGGGTTCAAGTCCTGCCTTTGTGACAAATAGTGGCTATGTGACATTTGAATAAGTTACCTAATCTCTCCTTACACTCCAACAAATCTTTTTGAATAGAAATTGCAGAGTGGTCATTGTTCTATATTGTAGAGAAATATTCACATCAACAACTTCCTATGCCACCTAAATCACAGTTCTGATCTCTCAGTCTCCAAAAAATTTACAGAATACCCCAATTTGATGCAGTTCTCACCATCATGAAATTCCTAACATAGGCCTTTATTTCACCTCGCCACAGGCAGTTAGGGTTTTGTACAACCTTGTTACTCAAGGGCTACTTTTCTGACCATTTTACTTTAATTTAAAAATATTTTTATTGATTTTTTTGCTTATATATGACATATTTCTCAATATATTTCTCACTCTTCATCTAGGAAATCATCCATTATAAGAAAGAATTTTTAAAAGATGGAAAATTATGGAGAAAAATTAACCATTTTATTAAAAAGGTCTAACATTTTATTCATTTTCATAGCCATAAACCTTCATCTCTGTAGAAAAAAGTTGGAAGTGCTACCTTTGGACAGAAGTTTGGTGATTTAGTTTAGATAGTTTTGTTGGTATTTCCACTTATATTATCATAGTCGTTGTGTGTGTCATTTACCTTCTCCTGGTTCTTAAAAATCTTCCAGTTATATAAGTCTTCCAGGATCCTGTTCTCTATAAAGTCTTGTAATAGTTTTCTTCATTTGTTATGTTCATCATTTTTATACCAGAGTCTCATACTATATATATATATATATATATATATATATATATATATATATATATATATATATATAAAACCAAAAGTATTTTCGAATGGTTAAGTAGTCAAAGGATATTAACAAACATTTTTTTCAAAATGGGAATTGCAAACTCATAACCATCACATGACAGAATGATCCAGATCACTAATAATAAGAATAGTGTAAATCAAAGGAATGCTGAGGTTGCACTTCATAGCCAACACATGGACAAATATGACAAATGGTGAAAATATCCAATTAATATTGAAAATAGCTTTTTTGCACCTAGTTATTTTTATGTTATCTCCCTCATCGTATTTTCATCTTAGAGAGATAAGGGATTCTTGTTTTATCTTTCTTTATATCCCTACACTTAGAACAATACCTAACTCACAGTAAGCATTACATGTTTATTGAGTAAATGACTGACTGGAAATTATCAGTTTGGGAAAGGGTCAAAGAGACTAAAACTGTGAAATGGTGGAACCATTCTAGAAAACAATTTGGAATTATCTGAAAAAAAGTAAATAAATTGTTCATATTCCTTGACCAAGTGCTTCTGATGCTAGATATATGCACAAAGGACATTCAGTAATGAAAAGAAAGTCCAAAGCAGTATGTGCCAACATATTTGTATCAGTATATTTTATAGTAGGAAAAAAACCAAACAAACTGGAAACAAAACTGATGCTCATTTATTAGTGAATGGCTAATCAACTTGTGATACTTGAATTTAATGAAAAAATTACATTACCGCCATTGATTTTAATGTTTTACCAATTCCATTTTTCTGGTATAACATGGTATGCCTGGTGGATAATGTGCATAATATTTAGCTACTATAATCTCTTATCTCTGCCAAAAGGAGAAAGATGATTATTCAAGTTTTCTCCAGGAAAAGAATGATCATTCTAATTTATCAGCTTCCTTTTGTTATTTACATTTACACTGTTGGGCTCTTATAAATATTATTCTTATAATTCTATTTAGCATAATTTACATCAATCCACAGAAGGGCTCCCAGATTTCATTGAGTTCTTCATATTTCTCATTTCTTTCAGCATAACAGCATTCCATCACATTGATATGCCCCATTTTGTTTCATATGTCATTCATTTAAAAACCTATAATGAAGACCAAGTTCTATTTCATATTAGATACTCTAATGTAATGGTCCAGTGGATAATTTATTGAAGCTTACTCTGTATTCCCTGTTTTTCTTTTTCTTTTCAAGGACAATGTTTTCACCCACCAAGAAATTTCAGGATGATGTGGATTTCAGATGCTCAAAATATTACTCATGTGTCTTTCTATTTTTCAAATCTTCTCTGAAAGCATAGCTTTTCTAACTACTGACTCCATTTCAGTTCCTCACTTACTCCCCTGTTATTTGTAGTTTAACTCCAGAAATCATTTTAGGGTCCTGATTTTATAAGTGATAAAAAAGCTGTCTTGTATTATTTTTGTGATATACCTGTCAGACCATAAATGCCATAAAGACAGCTTTTCTCCTGACATTTCAGAACTTCTGTCTCTAATCTCACATTCAAAAACTATATCAAAAATATCTTTTTTAACACATATTTTTAAATGGGAAAAGGCATCTTTTTTTAAACTTCCAAAGTTAGTATGTTGTTCTCTCCTTGGATTTACGTTTGAGTGTAAACGTTTCAGATAAATTCTTATTTTCCTTCAATAATTTGATGCATCTTGAAATAATATTCAAGTTACCAAAACGTCACATGAAATGTAGTCATAAAGGACATCTTAAATTTTCTTTATCTTCTAGAAGCCAAACTATATATGTTTTTTGTTATTTAATAAATCTAAGAGAATAGGATCATTTGTTATTTTGATTGCTGGAGAGTTCACATATAGTTATTCTCTTTTCTGGGCTGGACTTTGAATTAGGAAAACTTAGATGCAAGTTTCAGCCTATGTCACTATCAGTGTGACAAACTCAGTCTCTCTGTTTTTCAATCTCATCACTGGCAAATTTCTTCCCTCAGAAGGTTTGTGTAAGACTCAAATAAATTATATGTAGTGTCTTTTCCAAATGTTTAACCTCTCTAGTCAGTCAATTATTGTTAATACTATTGCTGTGGTGTTGCCACAGATATAACCCTTCCTTGCTTTAGTATAACATCTTCATGGGTTGCTGGGACCAAATATATTCCTTATTCAAGTGATCAATGTTCTATAGATAAACCTCTCTAAATTCAGTAAGACTACTCCTTGATCAATACTCAGTATCAAAACTAGATTCAAAGTGTCTTCAAGATCTGTAGCATCAAACAACATTTCTACTGAACTGCCATAGTCTTTGAGTTCCCAAAGTAAAATATACAACATCATGAGAACAGGATAGCTGGCGGCCAAAGGAGTGGGAGGAGGTATTAAGTATACCATGTACTAAAAGACCAAATTATGGGCCTTGATTATAGGATCAAACATATTAATAAAGAAAAACACTGTCGCAAGTATAGATCTTAAGAAAAATTTTAGGACAAAAGTTTATGTATTTTGTTGACAATTAGAAAATAGACATAATGAAAAATATAATACTCCTTGTTTTTGCTTTTAAGGACTTTATAATTAAATAGAGCACAAAAAGTATATATCCAAATAAATACAAATCAAAATTTTGCCACATCATTTTTTATTATTATTTTTGTAATAGTAGTAGTAGTAGTAGTAGTAGTAGTAGTAGTAGTAGTAGTAGTAGTAGTAGTAGTAATAGTAGTCAAGGCTTGTGATTTCTTCAGTATAAGGAACTCTCAGTTTGGGATTGATTTCAATTAAAGAAACTGAACAAGTTCTCTATAGTACATATTCTTTTACAGTAAGCTCTATGAGGCCAAAGGCTGACTGCTTTTTATTATTTTATATTCAGTACTTAGTATACAGTAGGACTCAGGGGAGGGGAATCTGCGGCCTCAAGGCCACATGCAGCAGTCTAGGTCCTCAAGTGAGGCCCTTTGACTGAATCCAAACTTCACAGAACAAATCCCCTTAATAAAAGGCTTTGTCTGTAAACCTTGGAATCAGTCAAAAGGCTTCACCCAAGGACCTAGAATGCTCCCTGTGGCCTCAAGGCCTCAGGTTCCACACTACTGTATTATGTGCTTAATAAATGTTTATAGATTTAAGTTACCTAATTTTGATTATTTTCTCATGGTCCTGTAGTAGATATGCATCAGGATAACTAGAGTCCATTTCTTATAGAATTTCAAAACAGTACTATATCTACTATGCAGAGTTACCTGTCCATACCTATCATATTCTCTATAATATTGGAGCAATGAAAAATTCTTTTGATTGAGGGATGCGGGGAAACTTCATGTGGGACCTGGTATGTAAACATTCATTTGAAAGATGACAAATTAATTTCTAACTACTGGAAATCAGATCAGCTCCATCACTAAGGAATTATAATTTTATTTAAAGCTGTTCGATCTTCCTTAACCTGACTATCTTCTTTGTTAAAATGAAAGGGTGGGAGCTCAGGACTTTGGTGATCTCTTGAGATGCTATGCTCATATGAATTCTTTAAAAACCACAAATATTATAGTTTTAATGAACTCTTTTGAATTTAGGAGGATCTGGCCTCAGACACTGTGTGACCCTGGGCATGTCATTTATTCTGTATGGGACACAGCTTCTTCAACCATAAAATGAGAACTTTGGACTCCATGACATTTAAGATCAATTCCTGCTCTAAACTAATAATCCTGTAATACTATGAGGTTATATTTTCTTTTTCTTAATTTTCAATTTTATTTTGTTATCAGTTCCAAATTCCTTCCCTGATACCTCCCTTTCTTTCTCTTGCCCTGAAAGGCAAGAAAAGCAGCACTTATTACATGCACACACACACACACACACACACACACACACACACAAACATCTGTATATGTGTAGTCAAGCAAAACAAATTTTCGTGTTTGTAGCTATATTTTCTTAATGTGTTAGATTCTTCTAAATTCAATGTGCTCAGTATGGGCAAGCTACTGTATAATTTAGCTGGAAAATGTGGCTGTATTCAGCCTACTCTATCCTCCTTCCTTTTTCATTCTCCTTTATGAGACCTTTCCAAGTTCACATAGGAAGCAAAAGCTTGAAAGTCAAAATTCCAATTTGGCCATAACTCCAAATTCAGGGTCCAAATTACAGTGTTCTTTCCCATTGCTCCATGATGCTTCCCTTGGCTAAAACCCCAAATTTTCTCTTAAATCTCCTAAACAAATTCACTTATTTTAATAATAGGAGAAATACAAAAGGGCTTAAATATTCATTTTCTGCTTACTATGTTCCAGGCTCTGAGATAATTGTTCTTACACATATTAGTACTATGATTCCTTTACTATGGGTACTCTCTTTATCCATGGAGGTTAGAATAGCCCTGCACCTTAGTAGAAATTTTTTATAGGTTGTGTTAAACAAAATATTCATTTATCTAGAGTTCAAGCTTGTGGTGATGATAAATTACTTCCTTTGAGATTTTTGATGATTACACAATCTCATCATAAAATAATCCTTTATCTTAAGCAGATAATATATTTTAGTCCATAAATTTAATTTGAAGGAAAATTCTCCCGTGACATTGCCATTGTCATCTTTTTATCTTTAATAAGATCTGAGATTAATAGCTGAAAGCACTTCAGAGTTCAACTAATCCAAGTACCTCTTGTTTTTACTTTTTTTTCTCTTTGCAGGGCAATTGGGGTTAAGTGACTTGCCCAAGGTCACATGGCTAGTTTTTGTATTTAGGGTCTGAGTACAGATTTGAACTTAGGTCCTCCCGACTCCATGCCAGTGCTCTATTCACTTTGCCACCTAACCACCTCCAAACTCTTGTTTTTACAAATGAGCAATGTGAAGCCCAGCAAAGTTAAGTGACTCGCCTATGTTTCACACAGACAAATCAGAGGGAGTACTGATTCCACACTTACTACACTGCTTTCTTCCAAACATTATTAACATGATGTTGGGCCATTAGCACAGAAGATGTCAAATGATTGTAGCTGGGATGTGTGGAAATCTTAATGAAAATTTCAGAAACCTCCGGGATTTCTTGTTAGCACAAGATAATCTTAAAAAGGAGGAGAAGGGAAGATTCCAATTCTTCTAGGCAGTTTGAAGTATCTTCTTAATGAAATTCCAATTAGTCAAAAGCAAAGTCTCACAGGATTCCTAGTACAATGACTGAAATCTGTTCCTTTTGCTGAAGTTCTGTAAGTTTTTTTTTGGTAACTTGCTGGGGCTAACTTCAATTTAATAAAGGAGAATCTAGCTGTCTTTTTTTTCCTTTTTTGTCTCTGGTTGCTAAGCACAATACTCTTGTTAGGATCCTTTTTGAGGGGAAGGGTCTAAGTAAGACATCAATGTAGAATCTGATTTAACATCTGTGTTTTCTCCATTTTCATTGTGAAACAGAATTGGCTCCTTTTCAACTTCTCTTGTTTTGATTTAAATAACTTAATATCATTGATTTCTTTTTTTACTAATTCTTGGAGAACAATTACAATTTTTCATGTTTGTGTATGGATGTCTTATTCATCATAAAAACGGGCTTGAATTTTTTGTCTTTGTAGAGACATTACATAGTGGTTAGGGTACAAAACTGAAGATGACTTAGGTCCAATTTTCAATGATAATATTTCCCATTTCTATGAACCCGAGGAATAAACACACCCTTTCTTTTCTTTTTATTTTCCAAATTATTTTCCTACCTTCCCAAACTTATAAACAGACAGAAGTTTTCAAATCTATTCATCTGCCCCTGTGCTTTGGTAGACATCCTCATAGGATGTTTCAAGGATGAGATATCTAAAATAACCTAGTAGTTCACAAAGTGATTTAGAAACTCAAAATAGGAAGGGGGAGCCAAGATGGTGAAGTATATAAAATAGACTTAGTTTGACATAAGCTTCCTCATCAAAGATGAGAATAGGGAATACTGTTTGACTCTGGTGTGATAATGATGAACTTTTATGCCAGGTTTTTCTTTTCTTTTATTTAATTTATTTAATTTTTTAATTTGTTTTCTTGTTTACATCATTCATTTTCATGACATTTTTGAATTACAAATTTTCTCCCTGTCTTTCCCCTGTCCCAACCCTAAAACAGCAATCCCACTGTAAAGCCCCTCCCCTGCTCTGCT
>CM053598.1:177101309-177122592 GCA_028646575.1 Pseudocheirus occidentalis
AGCCTGTATTGAATTGCTGCTCCTCCCAGTGGGAGTGGGTGATAGGGAAGGAATTGCAAGAATCTAGTATTTAAAGCTATACAATTAAATGCAACTGGGAAATAATACATACAGGGATGGGGGCAGGGAGGAGCTCCCTGCCCTGCTAGAAAGCTAGAGGGGTGTTGGAGGAGGGAATAAAAGGGAACAGATTGTGGGAGGGGTCTTACAGTGGGATCAAGGTTCTGGGCTGGGGGGTAGGGACAAAAAGGGGAGAAAATTTGTAACTCAAAACGTTGTGGAAATGAATGATATAACCAAGAAATAAATTAAAATTTACATTAAAAAAAGTATTATCCCTTCACATTCATTGATCCTATACCCTCTATAGACACATATACAAACATTCTCAGATATGTATTCATATGCATATATGCCCTCCTATGTAGACATATGTGTAGGTATACACATATATACATTTGTGCTCCCTTCGCCTATCCTCATACAAAGAAAAGTTTCATAAGTTACTATTGTTTTTCCATATTGGCATGTAAATAGTTCAACTTCGATAAGTTCCTTATGATTTCTTTCCCATGTTTACCTTCTCATGCTTCTTGTGTTAGAATGTCAAATTTTCTGTTCAGTTCTGGTTTTTTTCAGCTATAATGCTTGAAAGTCCTTCACCTCACTGAATGACCATATTTTCCCTTGGAACATTATACTCAATTTTGCTGAGTAGGTGATTCTTGATTTTTATCCTAAATCCCTTGATCTCCAGAATATCATATTCCAGGCCCTTCAATCCCTCATTGTAGAAGCTGCCAGATCCTGGGTTATCCTAATTGTGTTTCCACAGTATTCAAATTGCTTTCTCTTGGTATCCTGTAATATTTTCTTGAGCGAGATTCTCCATGGCCTGTAACTAATTCACATTTTTGTTGGAAGCTTTTGATCCAGGAGTTCTGACTTTGTTGTCTTCCTTTCATTCCATGCTTTGATCCTTTTTTTCCCCAAAAAAGTATTCTTTTGTCTGTTTGTGCTTCCTCTGCTTGCTCATATTGTTAGTCAATTACTTGACTTTTGAGTTCTTTGCTATGGTCAACTCTGCTTCCAGATATGAGAACTTTGTTCCAAATGACTGTCATTTTAACAAATGTCAGGGATCTGAGGACGGCACCCTCTCTACATACACCACACTGGCAAACTGGTGTTTCTCACCACAGGACCACCACTGAAGAAAGGGACCCAGATCTAAACAGGTCAAAGCAAGAGTGATTACCCTCTGAGTAGTTGCTTGTTCCCCCTACAATCTGTAGGCCAGGAGCTCCTGAGACAGTCACACCGCACCACACCACACATTCTGCAGCCTATATACCTCTGCCACCTCTTGCCTTGGAGGGAGGGACTGGACTATACCCTTCCTTTCCAATAGAGTTCCTGACTAACCTTTTGCTTTCTTTTTGGCATTCATTGGTTGAAAAATCTGGAAACCGCTACAGCTGTTTCACTCACCTGAAGTTTGCTCAGGCTGTTACTGCCTCCCTGGGGCCAAAACCATGCAGTTCATGTGGGATTGTACTCAGCTCCCAGAACACTGCAATGAATCCTTCCTATTAGCCTGCCAGGCTGCCTTCAGTGGGAGATTTGTTTTTTCTCTGTCATTTTGTGGGTTCTTTAGCTCTAAAATTTGTGAAGAGTCAAATTTTATTGGTATTTGAGGTGGTTGTCAGTGGAGGTCACAGAATTTCCTCCTTCTACTCTGACATCTTGGCTCCACCCTCTATCATCTTTTTTTCATGAAGCAGGAAGCATTCTTCTACAAGTCATTTGTACTCATGGTTTATCATTTAGTTGTTTAGTGTTCTTTCATAATTGTTCATTTTTATAAGATTGATTTTAAAGTACAAATTGTTCTATTGGCTTTATTCAGTTTACTCTGCAATTATTCATACAAATCTTTTAATGTCTCTTTGAAAACATGATTTTCCTACTCATTTCTCACACCATAATACTTTTCAATTACCAGAGCATCCCAAAATGTATTCAGCTATCTCCCATTTGATAAACATCCCTTTAATTTCAAGTTTTTTCAATATAAAAAGCTGATCTAAATATTTGTATACATATAGGACCTATTTCCCTTTCTTTAATTGAGTGGTTCTCAACCTTTGGGTCGTGAACCCTTTGGGGGTTGAATGACATTTTCACAGGGGTTGCCTAAGACCCTCAGAAAACACATATTTCTAATGGTCTTAGGAACCAAAACACTGCTCCTCTATCCATCTCCAGGTGGGTCTGCCCTCGTGCAGATATGCCCACATATGAGTATTAAAGGGTTTTGGCATTAGGAAGGTTGAGAACCACTGCTTTAATCTCTTTGGAGGTATAGACCTATGGGGGTACTGAAATATCTTTCTTCTTTTGTGCTTTACCCTTGTAGTAGCTTTCCCAATTCTTGTGATAAAGTTTTGAGATCCTTGGTGAGGTGGGGGGGGGATGTCATATAAGCGAAAAGTTGCTGTAGTACAAAATTTAGAAAGAGAAATAAGCTTGAAATCAGAAAACATTGATTCAAGTCCTAGGTTCTGCCAGTTATGACTATGAAAAATGACATACCCTCTCTGGTCCTCAGTTTCCTCATTTGTTAAACAAAGGGTATCTACTGAATGTTCTTTCTAAGAGACACGTAATATACAGAAAAAGGTCAACTAAAGTGTCTTGCCCATTTTTGAACATGTAGTCTAAAAAATAGAGAGAGGTGGTATGATAGATAGAATGACAGACCAGGTGGGAATCAGGAAGAATTAATTTCAAATCTGGTCTCATAAACATCCTAACTGTGTGATCCTGGGCAAGTCATTTAACCTCTGTCTGCCTCAATTTCTTGATCTGCAAAATTGGGATAGTTGTAGAATTTACCTCCCAGAGTTGTTTTGAAGATAAAATGAGATATTATTTATAAAGTGCTTTTCAAACCTCAAAATGGTATAAAAATTTTAGTGATGAAGATGATGAGTTTTGACTGCCTGAAGCTGGCAAGAAGAATTTCTTAACTATTCCTTACGTGTTATGGGTCACTTAAGTGCTAAAGCATTGGTTGATTGCTAGAGAATGAATGAGCTCAGAGGATCATAAAAGAAACTTCTTTAGACTTACTCAGGGAAACTTCCACCTAAATAAACTCTTGGCAGCTGGAAGATCCCAAGATAACCAGGGGCTCTGCAAGAATTTTACTATGGACTGATGATATTTAGGGAATCATTTATGGTTTATAACCACTGATTCAATTATTTTAATTATTTAATGAGGGTTTTTCTCATCCTACTACATTGTGGTTCTTATCTTATATTTCAGTGTTCCCACAATCATGATCATCATATCACCAGTCTCTAAGGCTATTTCTAGCTTTAGGACTACAGATCTCTAATATGTGATTCTATGATTTGTTCTAAGAGTAAGAGCAAAGGGAGAATATTTAAAACAACAGAAAAATCCCATTATAAGGAAGAGTTCTATATGATCCACTATTGTCCTATTTTTTAATATTAATTTATTTATTTTTAGTTTTCTGCATTCTCTTCCATAAGATTTTGAGTTTCACATTTTCTCCCTATCTCTCCCATCCTCCCATGCCAAAATGGCATGTAATTTGATATATAGGCTCTACATATACATTCATATTGAACCTATTTTTATGTTAGTCATATTGTAAAGAAGAATTAAAACGAATTGGAGAAACTGCAGGAAAGAAGAAACAAACAAAAGAAAAAGAAAAAAAGGCAGCAAATAATATGCTTCAATCTGCATTCATATTCCATAGTTCTTTTTCTATACGTGGACAAGATTTTCCATCATGAGTCCTTTAGAGTTGTCTTGAATCTTTGCATTGCTAAGAAGAGATAAATTTATCAAAGTTAATCATCACACATTGTGACTGTGTTCTTCTAGTTCTGCTCACTTTACTCTGCATCAGTTTATTCAAGTAGTTTCAGGTTTTTCTGAAGTCTACCTATTCATCATTTCTTATAGAACAATAGTATTCCATTACTGTCATATACCACAACTCGTTTAGTCATTCCTCAACTGTTGGACATCACCTAAATTTCCAATTCTTTGCCACCACAAAAAGAGCTGCTAGAAATATTTTTGTATATGTGGGTCCTTTTCCCATTTCTTTGGTCTCTTTGGATAAAGACTTAGAAGTGGTATTGATGTATCAAAGTGTATGCACATTTTTATAGCCTTTGGGGCATAGTTCCAAAATGTTCTCCAGAATGGTTGGATCAGTTCATAACCACTAACAAAATGATAATGTATTTTCTCATGTCCTCAACATTTATAACTTCCCTATCTTGTCATGTTAGCTAATCTGATAGGTGTGATGTCATGTCTAATTTGTTTCAATTTGAATTTCTATAATCAATTGTAATTTAAAATATTTTTTTATTTCACTATAGATAACTTCACCTGAAAACTACCTGTTTGTATTCTTTTATCATTTATCAATTGGTTTTTGACTTGAATTGTTACTATTTTGACTCAGTTCTCTATATATTTTAGAAATGACATCTTGATCATAGACGCTCATAGTAAAAATTGTTTCCCACCTTTCTGCCTCCTTTTTCCTCTTGGTAGCATTGGTTTTGTGTGTGTAAAAATTTTTGATTTAATGTAATCAAAATTAACCATTTTACATTTCATACTATTCTCTATTTCTTTGTTTAGAAATTCTCCCTTCCTCCATAAATCTAACAGCTAAACTAGTCCTTGCTCTCCTATTGTGTTTATACTATCAGCCTTTATAGTTAAAGAATGTGCTCGTTTTGACTTTATCTTGGTATAGCATATAAGGATGTTGGTCTCTGCCCAATTTCTGCCATATTACTTTCCAGTTTTCCCAGCAACTTTTGTTAAATAGTCAGCCTTATCCCAGAAGCTGGAGCCTTTGGGTTTTTCAAATAGTAGAGTACTATAGTCATTGACTACTGTGTCCTATGTACTTAACTTATTCCACTGACCCACCACTCTATTTCTTAGCTAGTACCAAGTAGTCATGATAATTGCTGCTTTATAATAAAATTTAAGATCTGCTATGGGTAGGTCACCTTCCCTTGGATTTATTTTCATGAATTCCCTGATATTCTGGACCTTTTGTTCTTCCTGATGAATTTTGTTATTATTTTTTTCTAGATCCATAAAATATTTTTTATAACTTGCTTGCTATGGCACTGAATAAGGAAATTAATTTAGGTGTAATTCTCATTTTTATTATATTAGCCCAGCCTACCCATGAGCAACTGATATTTTTCCAATTATACAGATCTGACTTTATTTGTGTTTTGTAACTGTATTCATATAGTTCCTGGGTTTGTTTTGGCAGGTAGACTCCCAAATATTTTACAATGTTTGCAGTAACTTTAAACGGATTTTTGCTTTTTATCTCTTGCTGTTGGACTTTGTTAGTTATACTCAGAAATGCTGATGATTTATATGGGTTTGTTTTATATCTTGCAAATTTCTGATTTTCTCCTATTGTTTTATCTCTATGTTATGGGGTGGGAGGAAAGAGGGAGAGAGAGAGACAGAGAGACAAAGATAGACACAAATAAATTCTACACATTGAATAATCCTATCCCTATCTTCATACTTAGACTCAAAAATAATTGACAATTTATAAATGAATGGAATATTAGCAGTCAGCTAGTTCAGCTTGTTTTCATATAAGAATGAACTAAGACACAAAGATATGGTGACTGTTTCCCAAAACAAACAGGCAGCTGTGGAACTAGGTCTAAAAGCTAGCTTGCTTAATTCCTACTTTAATCCTTTTCCCACTTTTCTTCTCTTCTGATGTCATTATTCCACTATATTTCCACTTCCATTATCTACTCCTAATGTAAGCATCTGACCACACAAACATAATTCATCTAAGTTCATTTACCACCCATTGGAAGAAACTAATACCTCTAGAATCTATAAAGAGACCGTTGGTGAGGATGGCATATCCAAGACATCTCCCTTCTTTCCAATTTAGAGGATAAAGTCACATTTTAGTTCTTTATCCATTGCAAAGTCTTCTCATCTCTGCTTTATCTTTATACCTGCAGCATAGAAGGAAATGGTGCTTCTCTTTTTGTTACCTATTACTTAAGCTTTCACTGCTGCCCTCACTAGTCCTGGTGCCCTCAGACATACACTCCTCACCACGCTCCCATCTCTTAGGTATCTTTCCTAATTCTCATTCCTTGTAGGCCTTTGTTTTGTTTGTTTTTGTTTTCAGTTATATTTGACAGTCTCACTGAAGTATAAAGTGAAAGAAACTATTAGGGAGTGTTTACATTTTAATTTGCATAATGAAGATTGGAATGCTTGTAAGACTCAATAGAATAATTTTCTACTGGTAGAACTTCAGATCTGGAATGATATAGATATAAGGCTGAGATCTATTTTATCAAAGTTCCTACCTAGAGATCCTTAAATTACATATTAAAAATCAAACTGATCCTAAATTGCAGATTAGGACTGAGGTTTCTGGTGTTATATTAAGAGAGTTCCATTAGACCTAAATTAAGTGATTTGTCCTCAGGGATTCTCCCTGGATTCAGTCAGAAGACTTTCTGCTGGAGTGAGGAAGAAGGTCCTATAATATGGCCATTTTCTGTTTGGATGCTTTTTCTTATCTCCTCTCTGAATTTGCTGTGGAAGATGAATGTAAACTGAAATAATCAATCCACTCAGGCCACAGTGTAAAATAATCTGGCAGAAAATCAACCAAAGCACTTGGAATACATTTTGATCCCTTCAGTTGCCTTCATTCCAGGTTGTAAACACCACTGTGTTTGTACAGATGGGCTTTTTCACACTGATTGAGAAGCTATATTGGGGATATCAAGGAATGAGTATAGATGCTAGAGCAGCTGCTCTACACTGATTTAAAAGGCAGTAAGTGACTTTTGAAAGACATTGTCACCTTACACTGGCATGTGATTCTTATGTGCAAATCTTTGTCACATATATTAGCTCATCTGATCTTCACATCCTCCCAGAGGAGTAGGCAGGACAGTTTTTATCCCCATATAAAAACTGAGAAAATTGACCCTCAAAAAAGTGAAGTGATTTGTTGAGGATCACAGAAGTAAGTTGGGAGAGAAACCAGATAGCCTTGCTACTTTTTATTCAACCTAATTCAATTCAAAAGACATTTGTCAAATGATTAATATTTGCAAAACACTGTAGATACCCAGGATTCCAAGATGAAAAACTAAATAGTCCCTTTCTTCTTGAAATTTACAATTTAAAAATGAGGATGTAATACATACATGAAAGATTATGATGCAGAGTGGAAGGTGATAAGAAAAGGAAGAGGTTCAAACAAAGTGACTTAAATTGAGTGGAAATCATTTCCATTTCAGGGTATCAGAAAAGGGTCCATGATGGAAGTGATACCTAAAGTGAAAAGAAGAGAAAAATTCCAAGACATATTTGGAAGGACTTCTATTCCTCTCATGGGTAGATTGCTCACATTAATTCATGGAGGTGGGAGAGGACAGCAAATGTGAGTGGCATTCACTAGCATAATGCAGCAAAGTATGCAAAAGAGGATCAGAATGAAGTAAGTCTGGGAGTGTACATTAGAACCAGTTTTTAGAAAGTCTTTTTCCCCCCTTTTTTGGGAGGGGGGGAAGGCAGGTCAATTGGGGTTAAGTGACTTGCCCATGGTCACATAGCTAGTAAGTGTTAAGCGTCTGAGGCTGGATTTGAACTCAGGTCCTCCTGACTCTACGGCCAGTGTTCTCTTCACTGTGCCACCTAGCTGCCCCATATGGAAATTCTGAAAAACAAGATCAAAAGCTTCTATTTTTCTCCATTTATTTTTTTTTTAGAATCACTGATATCTTTTGGCATCACATACATTCCCAATCTTTGATAACAAAGAACCCCATTCCAAAAAGATATCAAAAAGTCTGATCAGAATAAACAAATTATCTTCTTCTAAGATGAGGTGGTTAGATGAGTTGGCCTTGGGTCACTTCCACTTCTAGATCAAAGTTTTTCTTATGTTCTGATTAAGCGGCTACTTTTAACATGTAGAGTGAACTCAACCCAAATTTCTCCATTTCTTCCTTGGTGTCAAGCTTGGTCATTTTAATATCATATAAACCATTTATGATTTTTTGTCATTGCTGCTGATATTTGATGCTAAAGAGAATTGAGAGCTATTTTTGAGGAGCAGAATGACATGATTAAACTTGTCAATTGGGAATATTTTTAGATTTCTATGTCAAGATAGTAGGGATAAGGAGAAATTAGATGCGGAAAAACCAAATGAGGAAAAATAAGGTCCTGAACAATAATGCTCAGGTATTGATTATCCCCACAGAATGAAAACAAACAATAATAGTGACATATAACATCTCTGAAATTAAATGGAAGAGGAACCATCTTGTTCAGATAGATATCCAAGATAGATCTTTAGTGGTAGAGTCAGGATTCAAGTAAATCTTCTAACTTCCTTTCTAGTGCTTTTCCCACCATGAAAGACAGCTTCTAATCTAATTTTCCCCCTATATACTTAGGAGCTGAATTTTATCATAAATGAACTCAGAATTGAGAATAAATAGGAAACAAAACCTCTTAGCAGATAGAAATTACATATTCAAGTTGGAGTAAGACAGTGTTAGATAGTTGAGTATGATTCCTGCCCTATACTCTCAAAATATACCAAACCATGTTCATAGAAACATAGATTTAAAGCTGAAAGGAATTTTTACAGCCATTAAGTATAGCTCTCCCATTTTACGTATTAAGAAACTGATGCAGAGAGATTATAACCCCATGATTTTACCCCATTAGTATTTGAGACAGAGTATGAGCTCTGGTCTTTCTGACTCAAAGTCTAGTGTCCTATACAGTAAGTAACACTGGCTCTTTTGAAACAGGAGAAACAGCATATACTTTGGTTATCAGTAACAGGAGATACTTTATAGTAGCATATGAAAATGCTCAGCAGACAAATATGATATGAAATTAAGTCAACAAGTATTAAAAATTCTTACTCTGTGCCTAGCTGAATACCAAGGTATAGAAAATCAGTAAGCCTCCAAAAGATTAAATCATTCTTTAGAATATAAGACACACTGTCATAGAGTCTACCTCCAAGATGTTGTAGATAACTATAGAATGCACTGTAATTGTGTTTGCTATTTTATTACATATTTATATACTTATTCTCAAGACTGAAAGACCTAGGTTCAAGCCTTACATCTAACTCATTAGCTGTGTAAAAGTGGGCAAATCATTTAACCTCTCAGGGGCCCACCTAACTCTTTAACACTATTGGTTATTAAAAGGCAATGATCTTGATTGGGAGAGAAATATCCTTACTAGGAACTCTATGCCCATAAAGTCGTAAGTCCAGTAAAAACAGAACAAAAAAAGAAACAGTTTAAAAATTCCATTATCATGTTATCAGGTATTAAGGAAAATAATGAATTCTGTAAAATTAGTCACATTATTTGATTTATACTGCATATTTGTTTTTCAATTTTTAGATGCTTATATAAATTATAACAGCTAGACGCCATCTGGAACCACGTCCAGTGGCTGAAGGGAGTCAAAAATGAAAAGGAATGAAAGAACTCTGAAAACAAAAATAACTCAGCAATGGGAAGCCTTTAGACTATCTTATCTAGAGAGAACAAAATATATCCCTGTGGAACCCCATGACTTTGTGGGGAACAAGCCTTACATAAACAAAAATAACCTGAGAACCTTAGGTTTTGTATCTAGGTTCTAGTGTGTGTGTAACTAGATTCTAGAACACATATAAAAGTTCTAACATTTTGAATTTGTTTTGAGGAAGGAGCTCTTCATATAAAATCAGAAATCTTGCTTGTAAATGAACAAATTGCTTCAAACTTTATCTGTAAACTAGAGATAATGCATTCAATATTTATTTGTAATGGTTATTAGAATCAAATGATTTTAAATATGTCATGTGTTTCATAAGAAAAAGGACTTTAAATATAATCTCTTATAATACTAATGTATGTAATTCTCTCATACATTATTTCAGCCTTATTCTTATGATCAGAAATAGCAGCATTGCTATCTGAAAATAGGAAGAACATTGAGATAGGAAATACATTTTACTCAGCATGATATATCACATGTTATAAAAACCACACACCTCCATTCATTTTTCATGCACTAATAGCCATTCAAGCTATTCTAAATGTTTCAGATAAGATGCATTTATATTTATATAAAGCCTTCATTAATTTGGTTTTCAGTGAATACCTTCATTTCAATTAAAAACCTAGGGGAAACAGATGTAATAGAATTGAACTCACTCTGTGGCCATCCATTCCCAAACTCAAGAAAATCTGTATAAAGATAATGGAAGATGAAATATTTTCTAAAAAATGCATTATGGAAAATGCATCCATATGTTGAGTGATGATGATGATGCTGATGCTGACTAGAATTTATGTAGAACTTCAAGTATTTTTAATTTTTTATAGAAAGCATAATTTGTTTTTTTATCTGTTTCTTAAGAAAATATCCTTAAGCTACTTTGAGGACAAGTCACCTTCTATCGTTTTAAATAGCTTTCTTTTTTGCTATTTTTATAGTATTTTATTTTTTCCCAACTACATGTCAAGACAGACTGTCTGTTTGTCCAGGGTTGTGTTGAAGCACACAGTTCTTGGATCTAGAGTCTGACCATTCCCCTAGCCATGCTGAGGCACATGGGGAGTCCTGGTGTTGACATTTGCCTTTTTCACCACACCCACTGTCTCCCCCTGGTTTGCAGAGGTAAGGCTTATGGCTGGCTTGCTGGAATGTTTCTTGTCCTGGAATGTGTTCCCCTTTAACCTGAATATGACAGACCTTTCTTGCCAATCTTCTAGGTTTTTTGGGCTAAAAGATGGTTTCACGTCATCTTTTTACTGGTCCTTTTGTTCCAAGATATGTTTTAGGATACTCTTTTAAGGTTGTGTGGAGGTGAATATGAGAAAGTTACAGTGATTTACTGCTTAATCCATCATATTGGTTCCCAGAAGTCCACTTAAAGGTTTTTAAAAGCACTTTACAAATATTACATCATCTTATCTTCATAATAACTCTAAGAGGTAGGAGCTATTGTTATTTTCATTTCATAGGTTAGGAACGTAGGCAGACTGAAGTTAAACGATTGATTGGCCTAGGTTCACACATCCCAAATTGAAGCCAATTTAAACACAGTTCTTCCTGATTCCCAGTTCAGTTCTCTGCTCAACTGGCTACCTTCTAAGAAAAAAAAAGGAATGAAATTCTGGAATTTAAGAACTCAAAAATGCATCTCTATAAACAGTAATTACAGGCTGCTGGAGGTGTTCTTTTGCATTTAGTTTGGAACTTTACGTGAAGAAGTCTTTAGTATGAGAAAAAGACAAAAGTATTGTGCTAATTACTTCTGGCACAACTTGTGGTTTGTCTTAAAGACCCATCATTCACACATAGCCTGCACATAGAAAGGCAGAATTTTACATTTTTATTACCAAGCCAGAGGGATTGTTAAATCAATAAGTTTCTCCATTTTCTACACATTTGTTCTAAGCTGAAAGCCAGTTTTTCAACATATAACAAATCTGTTACCCTTAAATACGCATTGCTAGAGAAAGCCATTCCCTTTGTGAGAGAAGAAAAAAAAAGGAAAAGAAAGGAAGACAAAGAAACCAAGAAACAGACAAAACATAATGAGAGCCTAATTTGGAGAAAAGACTTATGATGAACAGAGGGAGCAAAGAAAAAGAACATTCCTTGTCACCACCACAGTTTTGTAGGGCTAATTCCTGAGACTATTACTTGTCAACTAAAATTAAATTTTCAGATGAGAGCTGTTTCCTTATTGACTCTGGTAGTAATTGGCATCTATAAAATACTTTAGGGTTTACAAAGAACTTTATGTACATTGTCCATTAATCCAACTTAATAGCCCCTAAATTAGGTGCTTCAGATAGTACTCCTATTTCATAGATGAAGAAACCAACACCTACCAATTAGTAATGACTTTCTCATGTTCCCTCATGCTCCCATAGATACTATTAGAAGAAAGGATTTGAACACTTGTCTTTCTAAATTCACGTACAATATTCTTCAAATATTTCATTGATTATATGAATAGATCAGTATTTAATCTTAAGAAAATATCAAATACTCCCTCTTGGTTATGTTTTCAAAATTGAAAGTAATATACTATCTGATAAATTAGCTTATCCAAATGGAAAAGGACTACTGTTACATTGTTTCAAATCTAGCTGAGAGAACTGTCTCTTTTTTGCAGTACTTATATTATTTTAGTGGAAAATGAAGCAAAATGGTTGGGCATTACTATGATAATATACCATATGGAGAATAGATGTAATCTAATTTAAAGGGCTCTTGGAAGACCTGAGAGTTTGAGGAAATTGTAAGCTCAATAAATTGACAGTTAGACATGATAGCCAAAAAAAAATAGCAAATCTGATCTTACCTTAATATATGAATGACTAAAATTTTGTTCCTCTTACGTACTTAGATACTAACACCTCAGTGAGCTAGTAAGTGGTCCTAGAGACTTGCTGTGACCCAAAATATCAACGTTTAGCACCTTTCACCCAACTCAGTAATGAATCCTTTAGACATCCATCACTAATCATATATTCTATGGTAGTACCTGATGGAGCAACTGGAAGTAACACTCCAGCGAGGAATTGTAATCTTGGACTGCTTTAGTAAATGTAGTTTCAAAAACAAGGGGAGGCAATCCCAATGCATTCTGTTGGACCACAACAAAAATATTATTTCAGTTTGGAACCAAACTCAAATTTGGGATGATCAAAGAAATTGACAGCATGCTGATGAAAGGCAATTGGAGGAAATCAAGATATGAAGCTTAAAAATAAAAATGTATGAGGTGATATGATTTTTTATACTTAAAAGTATGAAGAAAAAACCAGTGGAAGATTTTTATTTTTATTTTTTGGCCCCACAGGAGGGAACTAGCACCAATGCTTGAAAATGTCAGACAGGAAAGGTAGACTTTACATTAACGGATGCCTGAAGGCAAGACTTTTTTAGTTTTTGCTTTTTTGAAGGGGTAAAGATAGGGCAATTGGGGTTAAATGACTTGCTCGAGGTCACAAGGCTAGTACGTGTTAAGTGCCTGAGGTCAGATTTGAACTCAGGTTCTCCTGACTAGAGAGCTAGTGCCATTGTACCATCTAGCCACCCCCTGAGGCAAAACTTTCTCCCCTTACTTACCTCTTACTTTTCACTTCTGTCTCTATAATTCTGTTTAAGACCTCCTGAAACTTCTCTCTCCAATCTTTGACCGAGTTGATTACTTTTCTATCCTTGATTATTCTTTTTTCTCTAGTTTTACATGACACTATTCCACCCTGACTCTCCTTCCTATCTGACTTCTCTTTCTCAAACTCCTTTGACAGATCTTCATTCAGGTCATGCCCACCAACCATGGGTGTTTTCCAGGGTTCTGTCCTCGTTCCTCTTCTTTTTCTCCCTCCACATTATTTTGCTTGGTAATCTTATCACCTTCCATGGATTCATTTATCATTCCTAGTCATTTTCTTGAACTCTAGGCTTTTATTTCTAATTTTTATTGGATATTTCATACTGGATGTCCTATAGACATCTTAAACTCAGTACTTCCACAACTCAGTTCATGATCTTTCTCTCCCACACAACACTGTCTGAACTTTCCTGTTTCCCATGTCAAGGGTATCACCACATTCAAGCTCCCCAACCACCCTAGCACCACAACTTCGGTGTCTTCCTCAAAATCACACACTCTTTGATCTATTTTCTTTTTCTCCTCTGATACGAACACAAGTCTTGTGCAGATGCACATCCTCTTAAATCTAGACTATTGTCATAGGGAAGGGAAGGTGAATAAGCATTTATAGAGCCCCTATTAGGAGTGAGGCACATTTTACAAATATTATCTCATCTTTATCCTTTTGACAACCCTTTGAGGTTGGTGCTATCATTATTTTTATCTCAGTTAGGGAAGCTGAGATAAACACAAATTATGTGACTTTCATAGAGCTATGCAGTTCTTAAGTATCTGAGGCTGGATTTGAAGTTGGATCTTCCTGACTCCAAGCTCATTTCTCTATCCACTGTGCCATCTCTTTCTCTCATCCAATTTTGCTTGGTCTCCCTGCCCCAAGTCCTTCTCCACTTCAGTCCATCCTCCATTCAGCTATCAAATTAATCTTCCTAAAATGTAGGTGTTAACATGTCATCTCTGCCCCAATTCATTAAAGTCCAATGGATTCCTAATTCCTCCAGGCTCAAAAATAAATATTGTTTGACATTCAAAGTATTTCATAAGCCAGTACCCTTTTACCTTTCTGGTATCCTTATACTTGAATACCTTATCACCAACATACTTGGTGATCCAGTGACATAGGCCTCACATAAGACTTTCTGTCTCTTAACCCTAGGCATTTTCATTTGATGTATCCAAGCCCAGAGTGTTTGTCTTCCTCAACTCTGCCTCCTGCCTCCCCATACTTCTTTTAAGTCCTAACTAAAATCCCACCTTTAATATGAAGCCTTTGCTAATCCCCTCTAATTTTAGTGTCTCCCTCTGCTATCATCTCCAATTTATCATAGTTGTACATAGTTATTTACAAGAAGCTGTTGTGCTGTGGAAAAGTCTGCAAGAAGTGAGGGAAAGCCTTCCCCTCTCTTCCCCTCCCCTTCCCTTCTTGAAATTAGAATGGTAAAGTTCAGATGGATTCAGTGACTTGCTCAAAGTCATGGAATTTAAGGCACCTTTGAAAAACTAAAAGCTTCCTATTTAAAGTAACATAATACCTTTAAAAAAATTTTGCTATAAATTTGAAAAGATCTTTGTTATGGAAATATTCAGTGATATTCTGATAACTTTTTAACAACTAGCTCTACAAAAATGTACTTGGGACACATTTTTAAATTTAACCGACATTTATTTTCTCTGTGAGTTTCTCAAATCTGGACAATCAACAAAGTAATAAATCAAGTACTGAAATTTAACATTTGACAGATTCCAAGGTCTAAATGTTTATATCAGAAATTTAACAAGCATTTAGCTGGTTAGAATTGGTTATATATAGCACACTCCTGGAAAAATTCCTTTATTAATCTTTAGGTCCTTCAAAGATGAAGCACCAGGTTTTCCTTAAGGTGCAAGCAGAAGTAAGAGCTTCTCCTTCCATTGGCCACCATTCATGATTCAAATTCATAGAGACTTGCTCCTCAGTCATCTCTTGACTTCTGTAATAGAGAACTTTTTGCAGTGTTTTAAAAGGATTCTGCATTTCTTCTTTAAGGAGAAGATATGCTACGGTGGCTTTTCCCTCTTTTTTCTTTCTCTTCCTTTCTTTCTAAGTAATCATTTCAGCCAAATGAAAACATAACAAAAGACCTGTTTCCCCCCCCCCCCGGTTTCCCACAGGTGCATACATGTGTCTATAGAAATAAAATTATTGAGACAAGACCAGAGAAAGTATATCATAAATCAGAGCAGAGAAATGAATGAATTGCTATACTGTTTTCAGGTCTAGGCTTGGAAAACAAACAAACTGTTACAACTTGAATTTCTGAAACACTGAGGTTTTCATCACTAATATGGCCAATATCTGGAGTCTTAGGCAGCTACTTCATCTATAATTGATGAGATGCCAATGAATTAGCAGATGGGTCCTGTGTAAGGAGCTCTCTTTGGTCAGACCCAATACTCATTATCAGTGTGTATAACAAGCATTACATAATATGTGACTCCTATTTCTTCTAAAGTACATAAGAAGGAAAATAAACATAAAGATGAGGGAAACTATAGACTCAAATAAGGTTGGTTTGCATGTGTACATTGTATGTACATTGTTCCCCCCCAATCCTTAGATACTGCATTAAAATGAGTCATATGTAGGATCTAAAGCTGGCTTTGGGGGAATGAATTGGATACTGAACTTGGAGTCAGGAAGTCTTGTCTTCCTGAGTTCAAATCTGGCCTCAGATCCTTAGTAGCTATATGAAAGAGGGCAAGTTACTTAGTCTTGTTTGCCTCAGTTTTTTCATCTGTAGAATGAGCTGTAAAAGGAACCTTTGCCAAGAAAACTCCAAATGGGGTCATAAAGAGACACAGATAAAATTACTGAAATATGTATGGCAAGAAAATCAATATGAATATACTTCAAAAGGATTCACTTTGCTGAACAAATACCTCTCATTTTAAAAGTCCTTACCTTAAAGGAAAGAGGGCAGTCTGTGAATAGGTTTTTATTAAAACATATTCTGCATATAGAATTGTGACGAAGGTGACTTAGAATTACAGCAAAGATTACCAGACTTCTCTGACTATTCAGAAGAAACTCATGTGCCATTGGGTATAGTCACTGACTGGTGAAGAATCAGCCAAAGGATGCTGGATTGAAGTAACATGACATGAATTCAAATAATTTAATATTCCATTAAGATCTTGGAAAGTTTATTCTTTGGACTCTGGTTTACTCAGTCATAGAAAAAGGAGATATAGATGAATTTTAAGGTACCTTTTACATCTAAATCAATGATCCTATGATTTGCAGAACAATTCTCTCTCTTTTTATAATATATACACACACACATGAATTTACATGTATATACATATGAATGTGTATGTATATAAATGTACATATGTATGTATGTATGCATGTATGTATCCAAATTCTCTCTCTTCCTCCTCAATTCATTGGGAAACTAAGCTATATGGTGCTATGCATGTGAAATCATGCCAAACAAATATTAGCCATGATGTAGAAAAATAAAGAAGAAAAAAAGTTTCAATTTGTGCTCTAAATTCATCTATTTTCTTTCTGGAACTGGACCACATTTTTTTCATTATGATTGTTTTAGAATTGTTGCAGATCATTGTATTTATCAGGGTACCTAAGACTTTCACAGTTGATCATCAATATGTTATGGCTGCCACTATGTACAATGGTTTCTTGCTTACTTCAGAATAAGTATATTTTTTACATGAAATCAAAAATATTAGTTTGGATGTCTTCTGTGTACTGAGCTCTTTACTGGGCAATATAAGGGATCACAGTTCCTGACCTTAAAATACTTTCAATCTGTTTCTCTTTTCATGCTAATTACACTTATTTTGCTTGTGTAAGAAACCTTTCAAATTTATTTTATTGTAATTATCTATTTCACCTTTAGGGTTCATCTCTATCCCTCATGTAAGTGAAAATTCTCTCCTGTGAAAGGTATCTCCATCACTGTTGTTATACACACACATGTGTATGTGCATGTGTGTTTGTATACACACATATGTATATATATGTATGTATGTATATGTATATTTACAATATGACCATATTTCATGTTATGTAATCGTATTTATGTTGTACTACCACTTGAAGTTTATTGTCATAAGGGACATTAAATGTTTGTCTAAATATAGTATCTGCTGAACTACTTTGCATATTTCTTAACAATATTTTGTTAAATAGAGTGTCCATACCTCATAATTTTAAGTTTTACTGGTTCTCATTTTCTTATATTGATCAGCATCTGTATTTTTTTAAATAAGTACTAAATAATTTTGATGATTTATAATTTGTCATTGTAGTGCCAATATTCACAGCACTCACAGTCATGATAAATATACCTGCATGATGGTGAATTGCAAAATATATAACAAACTCTCCATATAGGAGACAGAAGCAAAACATTTATTCAGATACCAGAAAACCAAATTCCAAAGTCAGTAAGCTGATTCCATATAGTAGCAAAGAAGTTAATAAGGAACAATAACACAGAGAGACACGCCCATTCTTTAGGCTCCCCAGAAAGCAACACAAGACCAATATTTACTCACAATCCTATCTGTCTCCCTTGGAAGTGTCCTTCCAACTTTCTCTGACCCTCAGCTTCTGTGAGTTTTACTTGACCCTTAAGCAAATTCCTCCCACCACAGCCTCCATGTGATTACATTCAGCCTATGTGGGGGGGCAGAGTATATTTTTAAACAGGGTAGGTCTTCAAATTCCCTTAGGCTTATTAAGGGGGTAGGGAAGATCTTGAAATTCCCTTTAACTTTACTGTCATATGTTTAAAAATCATTAATACTAGCCCATCTTAATTTTCCTTTATATTTAAATTCTTCATACTATTCCTCCAAATAAGCTTTAAAATATTTTACTTTGATCTATAATGTCTTGATACTTTTATTGAATAATATTAAGCCTGCAAATTAATTTAGATGCCATTTTCATTTCTTATTATATTGCTGTGATTCTAATATGAACAAATAATTTTTCTATGATTATTTATTTTCTTTTTCCTGCAAAATTATTTTGTTCTTATTTTAATATAAGTTCTGAGTGTACCTCGGTAGACATATGTGTCAATTAAAAAAAACAGGATTTATCTTTTTATTTCTATTGCTATTTTTATTAATGTATAGAAAAACAACTTTTTGTTAAAATTCTTTATTGAAGATATTGTTTCAATATATTAAAGTTTTATATATAGGGTCATCTAAGTAAACATCAAATCATGTGTAAGTCCCAATTATTTTGTTTCTTATGATTATTAGTTCAATTTTCTTCTTGTCTTATTGTTACAGGCCTATTTACAGATATATATTAATTTATACTGCTGACAATGAATATCATTGCTTTCCTTTTATTCATATTCAAAAGGCCTCTTGTGTTTCTCCATTGCAGGTTATGCTAGTTTAGGGTTAACAGATACTTTTAACAATTATTTAATGGTCCACTTATTCCTATGCATTTTTTGAATGAAAAAAATAGGAGTTTTTCCAAATGGTATGATTATGTCATTTTAATGCTTTTGTTATTAATATCATCTATCATTTTTATAGTTTTCAAAGTAGTAAAATATTCCTATCTACCTTTATTCAATACAATACTACTGAATATGTTTCTCAATATGCTGATATGGCCCATTTGCAAATACTTTATTTAATATATTAGTACCCAGTATTGAATAGAAATATGGGACTAGAGTTATGATTGTTTTCTCTCTTCAGGTTTAGTTGTGGGACCATGTATTTTTATCAAAAAGATTTAATAGAATGCTTTCTCCATTTTTGAAAATTTATATACTCTGAGATTTAGTTTATATTTGAATGTTCAAATGAAATCCATCTGGATTTTTTTTTTTCTTTAGAAGTTCATTTATGGCTGTTCAAAGTATTATTTCTGAGAATGGCTCATTTAAGTGATTTCTGGTACTGGTAATCTGTTATTTTATATTTTATAAGTATTCATCTATTACTCTTAAGTTATTTAATTTATATGCATATAATTAGCAAAATAATTTTTCATAAATTTCTTTATTTCTTCATCTATCATGATTTTTCCCCTTTTTGATATTGGTGGTTCTCTCTCTCTCTCTCTCTCTCTCTCTCTCTCTCTCTCTCTCTTAAATTGAATCAACTAATGTTTTACTCATTTTATTATTTTTAGAAAATAACTGGCTTTATTTATTAATTCAATAGATGTTTTCCATTTTGGTAAATTCCTCTATTTTTAGAACTTCAATTTTTTGTTTACTTGGAGTTTTTAATTTGTTACTTTTCAATTTTTTTAGATTAATTTCTTGCTTGTCTCTTTCATTGATGAAACTACTTAAAGACATAAAATTTCCCCTAAGAACAATATCATTGCAGCTGAAGTTCACTATACTTATAGTCTATTGGTCAATAAATTGAAACTATCTCAATTACTCTGCAATCCAAAGACACAATTCTCCACACTCTTCAAAAAACAAGTGTCCTGATTTCAGGCATTTTCAGATCCTATTCTCCATTCTTGGAATGTTCTCCATTCTTATGTCTGGTTACTGGCTTCTTTGGTTTTCTTCAAGTACCAGCTAAAATCCCACTATGTGGGACATTTACAAGGTGGAGCCAAGATGGCGGTGCAGAAGCAGCAAGGCTCCACAGCTCCCACCCTAAACACCCAGAAAATATGACCGCAGACAAAGTCTAGGACTCTCAGACTCACAAAAATATAGAAAACACATCTCTCCTGAAGGCAGCTTGGCAGCAGGGGATCATCACAGCAGGACGCAAGCCAAAGCAGGCCCAGGCTGAAGGCGAGACCGTGGCCAGGCCCGGGGCATTGGGGAGGAGCAGAGCTGAGCCTGGCCTAGCCACACAGCAGCCAGTCTGCAGTAGAGAAGATCTACAGCCTCCAGCAACTCCACATAGACCAAGGCATGAAAAACCAGGATTGGACAGGGGCAACTCGGCAGGAGGGGCTCATCACAGCAGGCCTGCAGTCCAGGAGTCACAACCAGTCCAGCCCAAAACCGCAGCAGCGGCCAGACCCCAGGGCGGCCAGGAGGAGCCGAGCCTCTGAAGCTGCAGTGTGAGTCTACTTCAGAGAAGATCTACTGCACCTGAGGGGAATCTTCTCATCCAGCAAACCAGGATTAGAAATGGTCAGTGAAAGTGAAACTTTGAAAAGTAATTTGGGAGAGGAAAAGGAGTTTGGCCAATCTGCCCCTGGGGCAAGGAAGCAGTGGGGGAAGGGAACTGCTGTAACCAGGGCTGGCACCCAGTGGGCTGCTTCAGAGCCCCTGGCCATTGAACTCCACAGTGGGGCTGAATCAATTGATCAGGACTGAGTGCTCTTGCATTGAGTGGCCTGGATCCAGATCATGGTCTTGGGTGGCAGTACTGGGGAGTGCTTTCAGCAAGCCAAAGCTGGGGGGACTTGCAACACCCTCCTAATAGCTCTGTCACCTTGGGAAAACCCCAGCAATTTGGAACAGAGCTTCCCCCCCTGGAAGCAGTTTCACAGAGCTAAAAAACCAACCAATTAATTAACTAGCCAACATGAGGAAAAGGAAGCAAAATAAGAACAGCAATAAAACTCTAGAATCCTTTTTTGTGGACAAAAAGGATCAAAGCATGGAACGGGAGGGAGATAACACAGTCAGAACTCCCACACCAAATGCTTCCAAGACACTTGAAGAATTCTTAGCAGCTATAGATCAGCTGAAAAAAGACTTTCAAAAACAGATAAGAGAAGTGGAGGAAAAAAAATGCTAGGAGAAATGAGAATGATGCAAGAAAATCATGAAAAGAGAGTCAACAACCTGACTGAAGAAAACAACACTTTAAAAAATAGATTATCTGAAATGACACAAGAGGCCCAGAAAGCCAGTGAGGAGAAGAATGCCTTAAAAACTCAAATTTCCCAGATGTAAAAAGAATCTCAAAAGCATTCTGAAGAGAATAATTCCTTCA
>CM053598.1:177132261-177155907 GCA_028646575.1 Pseudocheirus occidentalis
GGGAGAGACAAAATGGGGTTAATCATCGCATATAGAAGAGGCAAGGGATAACTGTTACATCTTTACTTTCATTTACTCTCATTGGATTTGGCTTAGGGAAGGAACAACATAAACTCTAAACTGGGTATCATGCCACACAGGAGAGTAGGGGGTACAGGGATGAGAGGCAGGATGATTGGGGGGAGTGCAGGATCTGGGGGAGGGTTGCTGGAAGCACACACTTCAGTACAGAGGTAGGGACAGGGTAGAGAATAGAAGGGGGGATCCAGGATAGGAAGGAGGGACATATATTCAGCCTCTCATAATATGTCGATTGTGTTGATGTTCTGTGTAATTACACATGTATAGCCCGCATTGAATTGCTTGTCATTCCAGTGGGGGTGGGTGACAAGGGAAGAACGGAGGGAATCTAGAATTTAAAGCTCTACAGTCAAATGTTAAGAAAAAATGTGTATATGTATATACTTGTATGTATGTATGTATGTATGTATGTATGTATGTATACATATCATGCAACTGGGAATTAAGATATACAGGTATGGTGGTAGGGAGACCCTACCTGCTCTACCAGAAAGTAAGAGAGGTGTTGGGGGAGGACATAGAAGAGGGCAGATTGGGGGAGGGGCTTTAAAGAAGGATTACTGTTTTGAGGATGGGGGTGGGGGAAAGGCAAAGAGAAAATTCTGTAACTCAAAATCTGGTGGAAATGAATGATGTTAACAAGAAAATAAATAAAATAATTAACTTTTTTTTTTTAAAATAGTCTACCCCATGTGGTGAACTTGAACTTTCAAAAAAAATGTATTCTTTTAATTCCTAATTACTAAAGTGTGCATATGTCTTTTTAAGTTGGATTTTGTGGCCCAATAGGGTTTGTTACATTTTTAAAGCTCTCACCTAAGTGGTTAGAATAAGTCTATAATAATCACTATACAGATAGCTCCCAAAGTTAGATACCCATCCCTTTTCAGAATTTTGATATTGTTGACTCCTCCTATCTCCCTTAGCATTCATGACAGTGCTGTCTTCTGGATCTCCTTTAATTTATTTTTTTGTCTTTTTTGGGGGGTGCGACAGGGCAATTGAGGTTAAGTGACTTGCCCAAGGTCACACAGCTAGTAAGTGTTAAGTGTCTGAGGACAAATTTGAACTCAGATCCTCTGGACTCCAGAGCCAATGTTGTATTCACTGCATCACCTAGCCACTCCCTGGATCTCCTTCATGACCATTTCTTCTAAGTGTCTTTTGCTGGATCACTATATATCTCTTAGCATATAAGTCAAGGTTTTGCTCTTCACTTCGCCCTTTCCCCACTCCTCCCCCACAACCTCTCTCCTGAACACATCTGACTTTATAGTGTCTTCTGGATATCTCTATCTATATACATGTCATTGGGATGTCAAACTCAACATTTCCTAAGCAGAGATTATTATTTTCATCCCTAATATTTTCTTTGCTAAGAAATTTTACTGTTTACTTTGTGGGCAGCACTATTCTCTTGATCACATAGTATAAGGACATTTGGAGTCATTGTAATGGTAATGGAATTTGAAGATTGCTTTGTATTGGAAATCTGACAGGTACTTAGCACCTAGTTTCAAATTAAGCCTCTGTAAAGAAACAGGAGGTATGAATCCCTATTGATGACATAACAGGAAGGGGATGAACAGGGAGGAGCTATACCATATATAAGGAAGAACACAAGCTGGACAGTCAGAAATTCTTGAGATAAGCATCACATAGGCAGGGCAGCTGCTGCTGGACTGAACACTGAACTAAGAATTGAGAAGAACTGAGAAGAGAAATGAGAATTGAGAACTGAGACAGAATTCCTCAGAGCAAGCCACATGGAGGTGGAGCTTATGGTGTTAAGGAATTTGGAGGACCAGCCAGAGCTGCTGAGGCTGCTGAGGATTTCTGAGGGTCAGTTGAAGCTGCCAAGGACTTCTGAGGGCCAGCTGGAGCTGCAGAAGACTGAGGAAGCATGACTGTGGTGCCAGGATTTTCTACAAATGTTGTTGTGGCCTTGTTAAGCCTTGTCTTCCCAGGAACAGAGACTGTAAAGGATTTAAGATGGACTGGACACTGTGAACTTCAATATGAAGGAAGAACTGCATCGGGAGCTGGAAAAGGAACTGGGAGCTATCTTCCTTTGAACTCAGGTGGCAGTTGGTTAAATTCAGACGGGAGCTGGGACCATGGAAGAGGAGTTATGGAAATTGAAAGCCTGCCCTGAGGCAAAATGAAAAGACCTCTCCATGGGTACTGAGTAGTGACTTATGAAATTGCAATTTATTTGTGACCTAGGCATGGATGACTTTTGTACTTTCCACTACCCCTTAAGAGGGTACTGAGTAGCGACTGTTGAAGTGGTAACTTAATTGCACCCCATGGGTGTATAACTTTGACTTTTGTACTTTGTGACCCTTGAGGATGCAAGCTTCCTCAAGGAAGATTGAATGATTGAGTTACTAAACGATTGCACTTTGTTAAAAACTATGTGATCACTTCGTTGAAAACTTTGTGGCCATTTTAGTGATGAGTTTTTGAATTGTGACATGGTGAATGCTGTATTTTGATTTTCTTTGATAAGTTGAAACATTGTGAATGCTGTACCTTGATTTTCTGTGAATGTTTTGCTCTGATTTGTTATTGAATAGAGAGTTCATTATACTATGTAATCAGAACCTTGACAGCTGTTCACAGCAGCAGTCCTCTGGAAAGCTCCTCATCTGTGGCTTTACAGCCATCTTTGGCTGTATCCTTTTTGCCACCCTGACAGTAGCTATTCAGTTTTAAAGTCTTATGGATTCTACTTCTGTGTATCTCAAACTGACCCCTTCTTTCTATTCATATACCACCCTGGTGTAAGTGTAAGAAAGTTGGAGTATTTGTTGTTTTCTTTTTGGAGTTCAGTTTCCCAGGCTCAAGCTAAATTGTAAACATCTGAAGGATTAAACTCCTTTGAACCCTGATCATTCACAGTTGTGCTGAGTCATGTAGGTTTCATGCCTTCTGGCTCGGAGACAATGAGGGGGTTGGCATTTTGCTTTGGGAGTTTGCTTATGAGAAGGCCCTTTTGATTCTCCGAATGGGACTCTGAGTAGTCATTTGCTAAGGGCCCCCCAACTTCTCAGAGGTTTGTTCTCTCCCAATCTGATGGTGTATGTAGGTGGTTGCATTACTTTGTTCAGACAATAGGAGCCCTGTCTGTTGAATCTCTGTGCTAATTTCTCAGCTTGTATTTTCTACTAATCTTTAATTAAAGTAAGATTGTTGAACTCTTTAAAAGTTGCCTTTCCTTTAGCAAAGCAGATCAAAGAACATGTTACCATGTCATCCTGGTTGTGCTAGGGTGCTTGGAACCTTCCTAAGGAGTTTCTCATCTTCTGTCTTTCCCTTTCTCTAATCCATTTTCCATAGTTGCCAAAATTATCTTCCTAAGGCATGGATACAATAATTTGATTTCCCTTTTCAAAAATCTTCAGTGACCTTCTCCTGTCTTTACACAGTCATATAGAACATACTTTTTTTTCATAGAACATACTTCTTGCCTGTTGGTTGTGTGTGGTTGAGAATTGGGGTGGGGGGTGGGGAGTGAGAGGAATTCATAGCTGCAGGAATGCTTGACGAGAATATATAGAATAATGAGAAGAAGAATCTATTTGGGACTGTGATTGAGACTCTATTAGAGGGTTTTTTTGGTTTTCTTTTTAATTTTTTTTTGGAGGGAGTAAAGGGGGTAAATAGATTTGGTTAGTGGACATATCTCTTTTATAAGGATTTTATTTGGGTTTTATCTTACTTTCTTTTATCTTTCAATAAAACTGGCCTGCTTGCAGCTTATAAATTGCATATTTAGAAAGGGAATTTGCAGCAGTATACAAGATGGTATCAGATAATGATTTCTCTGATTTTTGTGGGTAGGAGACAAGAGATATAGAATTGAGGGATCCCCACAATTAAACCTATACTTTTTGTGCTGTGAAAGCCTGTGACAATGTTCCATACTCTAAGGTCTTGAGTACAGAACCCTCTTTGTACCAGTCTCTTCTCTTTGGGCATGAGACCAAAAATCTGTACATTTTAACTATGAGATTGTCTAACCTTCTGTCCTGTAGATGTCAAAAGCCACTGAAAATTCTATCATGGTCTGGCCTTTTGTTCTTTTATTTATTTGTTTACTTATTTGCTTTTTGGAGGGGAGAAGGCAGGGCAATAGGGATTAAGTGACTTGCCCAAGGTCACAGGGCTAGTAAATGTGTCAAGTGTCTGGGACCAGATTTGAACTCAGGTCATTCTGATTCCAGTACTGGTGCTCTATTCACTGTGCCACCTAGACACACTGGTTTATTTATTTTTTAATTGATCCTATAGTTTCAATTTTAAAGGAAATTCTTAACAAGAAACATCCTCCACAAGTAAAGAAATCATTCTATTAATGTAGATCTCTCTGCAGCTTAAAAATGTTAGAGAGAGGACTGGCTAGGTGGCCCAGTTAATAGAGCACCAGCCCTAGAATTAGGAGGACCTGACTTCAAATCCAGACTCAGACACTTAACACCAATTTCCCTTCCTTCCCCCCTCCTAAAAGGATTAATAATTAATCAATAAAATCTGCTCCATTTCTTAAAAAAAAAGTTAGAGTGATGCTTGAGGCATGCCAAAAATGAGACTCGAATGCAGGTCTTTCTGCCTCCATATTCACTATGCCATAGTGATTTTTGTATAAATATGACATTTTAATTTCCATCCACCATCTTCATCACTACTTAAAGACTTCTTTTCCTTTGAGATCTGGCTTATTTACTTCATCCTTCATAAAGTTTTTGCTCATCCTTCTGCTCCATAAAAATTAAGATCTCTCTTTAATTTTTTCCCTATGACTATTTGTCTAGAACTTCCTTTCTCCTATTACCTTCTTCCCTTCATTTACTATACTTATCATATCTCATATCGACTGTAATATCCTTATTTATTATTTATATTTATTTCAATTTATTGAGGGTAAGAATTGTTTCTTTTTTCACTTTATTTTGCTAACACCTACCCCAGTGACATCCAGATAAATGATGCTTAATAACTACTTGTTGAGTGAAAGAGTTGGATGAATTATAATTGAAAATGAGCAAAGAGCACAATTTCATTAAAAATTGTAGGAAGATATTAGAAAGTAAACATAGAAACTTAATGTTTCAATGCAAATTAGAAAAGCAGTATTGTACATATAATTTAAAAGAATGCTAGATTTAGCACTTATTTGTGTATACATCTGTGTGCATAAATTTAGACATTTAGAGAAAGAGTCATAGTTTAAATCTGATTTTGTCATTTATAGGTTGTGTGATCTTGGGCATTTAACTTTTTACATCTTCTATTTCCTCATCTATAATTCTGTAAAATGAGTGTGCTGAATCACAAGGTCTTCCAAATCTAAATCTATATTCCTATGTAAAGATATACCCACACATATTAGCATACTATATGTACATGTATATATTTATATATCCATATATATCCATATATATATCCACATGGAAAAAAATAAAGTGGTTTAATAAGTAGAAAGTAAATTGGGGTGTTTTTTCCTCTTTCAACAAGCAGTTTGATTACAGAGCTGAATTAAGGACTCTCAGTGAACTGTCTATGGTTCAACAGTTTCCAAGTCATATTATTTATTTTTAAAAATGAGGTAAGCCACTCAATTAAGAAAAAAAAAGAAGTCATGTTTTCTCAGAGGAAGAAAAAAAATTCACCAATTTTCCTTATGTTTGAACAAATCCATGTGAAGTTCCCCCACACTTACCCCCCCCCCAAAAAAGAAAAAGAGTTACCCTTTTACATGGTTAATATTGGCATAATCTAAGTGTGGCTTCTTCTCTCAGCTGGGTCATTTATCTTTTCAAAGCACCAATTTTTATAGTGAAAAACAAATCAATATTCTTTGGTTCCCACCACAAAAAGATGTTTTTCCAACGGGAAGCAAGCTTAGATTAACAAACATACACTAAACCACACAAATGTTTTCCTTTTTACATCAATTAATTTTATGACCCTAAAAACATGTCATATTATTTTATAGATTATGCAATTACTAGTATTGAATTGATAATGTTCCCCCATAAATATTCCAGTAACTAATTAAACTGAGTAGGGAAAAAGTAAGTCAAAAGATAGATTTAAATGTAGAGTAATAAAATATGTGAAGAGAAATGCAGTACTGATTTACGAAAACAGGAATTCTGATAGAGTACTTTAAAATATAGTTTTACTCCACTATCATGGACACTTTTTAATTCATTTCATTCTCTCTTCTCACATTAATTTGCCTCTGGGGTTTAAATATTTCTTTATTTCTACCTTATTTATACTCTAAAATGAAATACATGCTTCATGTGGATATTTCATTATAAGTAAAAAAAAAAAGTCCCTAAATTTGAAAGGTGCTAAGTCTGTAAAATATTACACAATTGTTGATGCAGACAATGGCCAACCACTAGTGATTTTCTGTAAAAATACAAGGCCTTTTTTAGTCCTCTAGGATTACAATAAAGAATGTTTTATATGATATAGGCACTGCTGCCTTTCCTCTTACTCATTGAAGGAGTGGGCCCCTATTCTCCTTATCCCGTTCCCGCTGCAAAAGCATCACACACTTTACATATCCTTTGGACAGGACTCTACACACTGCCCATATCCCAAAAGAACTTTAGGTTGTATATGGACCAGGTAGATCTTGTTTCCTTTGGAGCAGGTACCAGATGCAGAATTTCACAAATGAGATATGTGCTTTCAACATGTTCCACAATGAAGAGAGGAAAGAAGAAAACTGTTTGGACCTAGAGTAGGGCAGCCTACAATAGAGACAAGCAAAACTTAAGACTCTTCCAGATTGATTTTCAAGAATGTACTGATGTATGCAAGCACCCTAGCATATGCAGGATGGCTGCTAGCACAGGTTCTTTGATCTGCTTTTCTAAAGGAAAGCAACTTTAAAAGGATCAACAGTCTTTAATTAAACATATATAAAGATAATTATAAGAAATAGAGAGACCAATCACATAGGTCATGGTAAAAAGTCAGCACCCTGAACTTCAGAAAATAAAAAACAGAAGTTACAAGCAGACAAAAAATACAGAAAGAGGAGCAGCTAAGTAGCACAGTGAATAGAGTACCGGTCTTGGAGTCAGGAGGACCTGAGTTCAAATCTGGCCTCAGATACTTCACACACACACACACACACACACACACACACACACACACACACACACCATGTGACCTTGGGCAAGTCACTTAACCCCAATTGTTCTACCTTCCCCCCTCCAAAAACAAACAAACAAAAAATATAGGCAGAGAAAATAACACAATTCAACAGACCAACAGTTTGGCCTTCTAGCTGTCTGACCACATAGTTACCAGAGAGAGAAGCACCAATATGTGGGATTTCAAAGCCATGGGGCTCAATGTCTACCCAGATTCTTCTCTGGCCAAATCATACAATTCCTCCCTGCGGCAAAACCTCACCTCAGTGTATATATACCCTTCTTCAGGGTCAGAGTACATGACAACCTGCATGATCCACTGCCTAATTGCAAAGTAACAAAAAGGTGTGGGCCTTCCTGAAAAACAAACTTCCCCCAAATCAAGCCACTCCTATTGGGTTCCACTTGATGCCCATTAAGGTTCAGGGAAGATCTTTAAATTCCCTTACCATGACAGCTTTGTAAAAAACAACAGTTCAAGAGCAGATCAAGTGGAATTATAGACCAGATGAAAATGCTTCCAGGGGCAAATGTTTCCTAAGGACATGAGTTCCTTGTTGTTCATCCACATTGTCCTCTCTTCTGCCCTTAGGAAAATAGAAGAGGCTTGTGCCAGCGTAATAGGAGCTGAAAAGAAGCCTGACAAGTTTGGGCATGACAGCTGTAGTATACTGCTTGGCAACAGGAGCAAGCAATATCAGCCGCTACAGTCACATGAGTTGCCTTAGGGCTGATGTGGCAAAGGAAAAAAGTCTCTGTTTGGCAACTGTGCTTGCAAAACATCCCCAAACCTTTCAGACAACTTACAAACAAAAGATGAAGACAAATCATAACCACAAAATTGGGATCCATTCAGGAATATTCATCTAGGAAAGTCATCCTTTAGATCTTGAACCTTTCCTCTATAGAACTGAGACTGAAAAAAATAAAACAAACTTTGCATTATTAGGTAATTATGAAGATAGGATAAAAAAATAAGCAACATGATTTTCTTCCACTGAACCCACATATTTTCATGAGATTTTCTTTTTTCAGGTAATAATAATTTAAAATATTGGAATAAATTTAACTTTGTAGGAGACTATCACAAAGTATTAAATCATAATTTTCTAAAATAATAAAACATTTTCTGAGAAACATTGATCTCATTAAAATATATACATTTTGGGGCGGCTAGGTGGTGCAGTGAATAGAGCACCAGCCCTGGAGTCATGAGTACCTGAGTTCAAATCCAGCCTCAGACACTTAACATACACACACAAAAAAAACTAGCCGTGTGACCTTGGGCAAGTCACTTAACCTCAACTGCCCTCCAAAAAGCAAAAATATATATATATATATATATATATATATATATATATATATACATTTTAATAAAATAAGATGCTTGTTAATAAGTGAAAGTTTGAATTTAAAATATATTCTCATCTTTCTTATCTTTTTTATATCAATTGCACTAACCATATGCACTATGATGCATAATATATATATATGATGTATATAAATATGTGATGAATCATAATTAATAGAGTGGTATTTTCACAAATGTATAAATGCTCATACATTGGTCACTTGAGCTAAAAAAGTCTTATAAAAAATACAAAATTTTTAAAAGTGGAGAATAGTGGATTAGATTGTTTCTAAGACTTTTAAAATCTGACATTTGATGACTCTGGACCCAAATGATATTCTTTCCTGTTAGGAATTGAAACTCCATTGTAATACTATTAACAGCATCTGTGGCAAGAGGATAATCTCTAGAATTTTTAGTGAATATTTATTGTGTCTTCTTAATTAAATGCATTTTGTTCAACATGTATTGTATGAAGTCCACTGCTTATGAAATTTTTAGGAGAAATGGGTAAAAAGTAGGATTTTTCTATATTAATACTTGACTGTGTCACTTTGGACCAGACATTATACATTTTCTTGCTCAATGTCCTGATAATGATTCTGTAAGGACCAAGTAACTAGTGAAATTTTTCCAAAAAGCATAAAATTCTTTACAAATTATTATTATTAATTATTATAACATATAATCTCAAAGTTCCAGGGTATTTTCCTATGTTCTGCAAAATAAGTAATCAACAATATGCTGTAGCAATTAAATTATATTTGCAAATTATCAAAACATCAAAGAATTTGTGGGCTTATTTGCAAGAACTCAGAAGTTTGATGCAGCATAGGTTAACCATCCACCAACCGATTTTAAAAGAATCTGGATATGCTGGCAATAAAAAATAGATTGGCTACTTCTGAGTTGTACTGTGTACCTTAATTCAGTTCAGATGTTCCCACATGTTAATGCTTTTACTGTATTATACACATAGCTAATGAAAATATTATGACCCCCAAAAATACAGTAAGTTAAATTAGCCAAACTGCCTCCCACAAACCAAGTCTAGCAAAACACAGCATCACTTGACTTGATATATGCAAGAGCTCAGTAATGGAAGGATTTGGCATCAACCAAAGTCATGGCATACTGTGTAACTCTTGGTTTAATGGCCATGAGCCTGAATGGATTTGTTGATTTGGAACACTACAGATAGAATGAAAAATCCCTTTGTGGTGTTCTAGTTTTTCTTGGCTTACAGGAGCACAGCACGTGAGAAATGTTGGCCCTCTGTATCTAAGCTGTCATTTGAAAATTTTAGATTTCAGTTCTCTTCCCAGCACCAAGACATTTTAATTAAAACCATATACTGTTGCTTGAGTACTGATGCCTCCTTCTCATGCCCAGGAAAGGTGAAGGACTCTAAAATGTCACCTGTTTCTTTGTTTCACTCTAGCAATCTTTTCCAACTAGTTCCAGCAAAAGCTAACGGGTTATCCTCTGATTCCATATTGTAGTTTTCCAAAGTGATGTTTAATCCTTCACTAAAATACAATGACAAAAAATTAATCTGGTCTTTAGGATTTAAAATTAGCCCAATTTCTCATCTAATTAATTCAAACACTGACCTCTATCTGGCTATTCTGATCCAATAGAATAATAGTTTGTTTCTTTACTAAGAGAACATGGAAAGTCTGAAGAATATGGCACTTTGTCCTGTATCTGGCAAATCATGTATTCTCTGGCATGTTTTCTCGGAATTCACTAGGCTGTTATGGCAAGCAGCATATTTTCAAGTGTTTCCCCCAAATAATTCATCTTGCTAGTGGACAAAGCATGCTTAATTCTTGATCTCTTTCCTGCCAACAAAGAATACACTTTTCTCTGCCAGTGTAATAAACCTTACTGAGTGAATGAGTTTATTTTGAAACAATTCCAGAGAATCTGACATTGTTATAAAATTGAAAAAATAGTTTATTAAGATCTTATGATCTCCAGCTAGTTGTCTTCCCTAACTCCTATAAATATTGTTTGCAATTGGAGTCAGAGTTGCCTAGCAGAGTACTACACTTGGAATTTAAAAGAATTGAGTTCAAATTTTACCTCTGACACTAGCTATAAGACCACTGACAACTTATTTATTTTCCCTATGACTGTTTTCATATAAATGAAAAAGGGATAATGATATTCGTATTTTCTATCATACAAGACTGACAGTAGACAATCCTACAGTCTTACTGCAAATGGCCCCAGGGGAAACAATTTATTTTCACTACTAATGCCATAGGAGAGATAATTTAAAAATAGATTTATACTGGTATCTTTTGGTTTTTTTAATAGCTATATAAAGGAGGAATACAAAATTGATCACATGGACAAAATCTGGTATTATAGGCCATATTCTGAATCCATGGACCTCTCCAAAGGAGGGAGAAGAGTTCCTTATTTAAGATTCTATTGTATCAACAACAATAGCTGCCATTTTTACAAAGCTTTAAAGTTTGCAAAGCACTTTATATTACTTATTTGATTCACAACAACCCTATAAGACATGTTCTATTTTTATTTGTCTTTTTCACATGAGAAAACTGAGGTAAAGAAAGGCTGAATGATTTATTCAGGGTCACATAGTTAGTAAGGTTTAAGTGAGGATTTGAATTCAGATATTCTTGGCAACAAATCCAGCACTCTTTCCTCTGAGCCACATAACTATTTTTCTAAACTCCTAGCTGTTTGGTAGTGGCTCATCATTGCAATGCTTGTGTATATCATTTTCCAGCCACCACTTACTTTACTTTGCATCAGTTCATGAAAGTCTTTTCATGATTCTCTATGGTCAACCGACCCATTAATTCTTATAACACAATATTCCATTGTGTTCATGCACCACAATTTGTTTAAACTATCCAAAATGAACCATTATCTAATTTGTTTTTATTTTTCCTACCGCGCGCAAAAATGATGCCATAATTATTTTAGTGTATATGGAGCTTTTCTTTCTGTCAATGACCTCCTTGAGTATAGGCCAAGCAGTCAGTCAACCAATCAGTATGTATAAAGCACCTACAATGTTCCAGGTATTTTGTAAGTACTAGGGATACAAAGGAAGGCAAAAGAGAGTCCCTGCTATCAAGCGGCTAACAATGTAACAGGGAGATAAGATGCAAATAAGTATGTATGAAAAAAATATATGAACAGAATAACCTGGATATTTTCACTAGAGAGATGTTACCATTAGGGAGGTATTGAAAAAGGCTTCCATTAGAAAGTCACATTTTAGTTGGGTTTGAAGGAAATAAAAAAATGTCAATAAGAATTGAAAGAATTCTCGGCATAGAAAAGAGAAGAAAATAAACCATCATATAATACTTATTATATTCCACATACTATGCCAAGTACTTTACAAATATTACTTCATTTGATCTTCACAATAGCCCTAGGAGGGAGGTATTATTATTATTCTCATTTTACAGTTGAGGAAACTGAGGCAAACAGAACTTAAGTGGCTTGTTGGGGGTTAAATATCTAGTAACAATATTAAGTAAAAATGCCAAGAGTAGAGAAGCAGAGTGTCCTGTCTACATATGAAAAACAGTACATAGACAGTATATATTGTGAAGAGCAGTGGTAGTAGTGAAATCTTTTGTTTCAAAGATGTGGACATTTTAATCACTTTATTTGCCTAATTCCAAATTTCTTCCCAGATATGAAACTCCAACAACAATGAATTATTATGCCTGGATTTCCATAGATATTTCAATTTTGACTATTTCCATGTCTTTCAGTCTTGTCAATTTATTGGCTATGATGAAAAAAATAAGGTAGTTTTGATTTTCACTTTTCTTATTATTGGTGATTCAGATCATCATTTAATATAGTTGCTAAAAACTTGCAATTCTTTTGAGAACTTACCGGGTTCATACCTAGGCAGGATTCTTAAAGGACAGAATACTACAAATCAAAACCTGACCTGCAGAATGAAGAATCTTATCTACAACTAATGTCCTTGAGGGTATCCTCAGCACAGAAAAAACATATTAAGTGAAAGCAAAATAGCTGAGGTTTATTTCATAAGGATGGAAACTGGGGTAACCATCATACAAAGATTAAGAGCTGGAAAGGAAATTAGAGGTCACTTAGTCCAAGCCTTTATTAATTGGTATTTTTATTTGTTTCTTTGTTTAGTCATCTATTTATTTATTCATCATTGGTAGAATTTATATGTTAAATTGAGGTTTTCAAATCAACTTGCATATGTTATTTTATTTGAAACTCACAACTCTAGGCTCTGGGTACAATTGTAGAAGTGAGAAACTGAGGGTAAGGGAGACGTGACTTGCCCAATATAATGGTGACACCAGCAGAAGAAGCTTCAGGACATCTCAGGTTAGGGACTGTAAGGGGATCAGGCAAATGAGGGTCAGAAAGATATTACAGAATATAATTGCACTAGCATTAGGCACAGAATGAAAGCTATTGGACAACTCTATGCCAATACCCACTTTGGGATCAGAGTTCAAAATCATAAAGGAGCAATTTTCATCATGAGGGAACAGGCACCCTAAGAAAACTACTTCTTGTTGCTCCAAGAAAGGAGGTGCCCTGAAGAGAAGTATCACTTACCATCCCAAGGAAGCAAGGGCTCTAAGAAGAAGTATTACTTGAGGATTCAAGGAATCAGAGGATCTTCCTGGGTTTGAATTAGAGTATAGACCAGGAAAGCAGTAACCAGATCCCTCCCCAGATCACACTACCTTTGAAGCACCAAAAACTGCCTAAAGCCCAGGACTAGCTCTAAAATCTGCAGTGCAAAAACTTGGGATAGTATTGGTCCCCTCCTCTGAATGCCAGTAACAGAGACGAACTTTAGCACAAAGTTCAAAGATTTTTTTTTTAAAAAGGGCTTTGAAAATGAAGAAACAAATGAAAAAACAAAAAAAAACTGATAAAAAAAAGTAACTGCAGTGATAGGGAAGATCAAGATACAAACCCAGAAGAAGACAATGATGTCAAAACAGCTAGAAGCAAAGCCTTAAGGCAATTAAAAAAAAATCAGTTGGACACAAACTCAACAAGAATTTCTTAAAGACTATATATATATATATATATATATATATATATACACATATATACACATACATACATGTATGTATGTGTGTATGTATGTACACAAAAACAAGGCAGGGCCAGCAATCAAAGCAAATGTAAAAATAGACCTAATTAAAAAGGATATGCAGGGAAAATACAACTTGCTAAAAGACACAATAGAAAGGGAAATAATGTCACTGCTAAACAGCAAATTATAGATGTCTATCTGTAAGTCTATGAATATATATATAAATATCAACAGATAGATATCTATAAGAAAATAGATAGATGGATAGATAGATTGATTGATTGATAGATACACAATAAATGATAAAACATGTGAATTCTTAAACATAGATGCACCAAATAGTATAGATTCCTTAAAGAAAAGTTAAAAGAGTTATAAGAGGAAATAGTAAAAATACACTAGTGGGGGACCCCATATTTCTTGTCTAACAGGTACATAAATCTAACTATAAAATAAAAGAGAACGAAGTGAAGGAGATGAATTGAGTTTTAGAAAAATCAGGCATAATGGATCTCTGCAGAAAACTGAATGGAATAGAAAAGACTATACCATTTTCTCAGCTGTCCATAGCACCTCAAAAAAGATCATATATTAAGGCATAAAAATCTTATGAATGCAGAAAATGAGATGTTAAATGTTTTCAGATTTAATGCAATAAACCTTGTATTCAATCAAGGGCTCTGGAAACATAGACTAAAATTCACTGGGGTAGGGAACATCAAGGTGACTTAGAATGGGCAGCAATTCAGCTGAACTCTCTTAATATTCCCTCCAAAAAACTTTAAAATGACTACTCAAATAAAATTTTAGAATGTCAGAAGCAACAAAACTTAAGAATGAGACATTATTCAAAGCTAAGAAAACTTAGGAATTTGGCAGGAGAAATAGCTAATGCCAGGTTGGGAGCTGGCCCAGAACACAACAAAAGCAGTGGTATACTTTGGAGGCAGCTGAGACAGTGGTAGCGGCAGCAGCAGTAGTAGTAGCAACAGCTTTGGGAGTTCTCAACCCAGAGACAGTAAGGAGGTCAGAAAATTAGTCACAAAGTGATAGCAGGTATTCTTTTGCTGGCACTGAGTCCAGCTAGCATTGATTGGCACCTCTATTGCCCATAAGCAGTGATGAGTTTCAGTTGCAGGGATGAGAACAATGCTTGTTGGCAGTCACAAGGAAGGAGGTACTCTGGTCCTTGACTGCAGAGAAGCAAGAGTCTTTCTTGAGTTAATACCAGAGAGCAGAACAGAAAAGTAGTGATTGTACCTCTCCCTGAGTCCACCTCAGAAGACCCCAAAACTTGCAGTCTAACAGAAGTGATTCTTAAAAGAGCAATAAGAAGATACTTAAAGTTTCATACAGTGTCTCTCCCTCCCCAGGTGGGGAGAGCCCAACATTAAAAGAAAAGTTCAAAGTCAAGAATATCCTGAGAAATGGACAAACAACAACAAAACATTTTTTTACCATAAAAATGCTGCTATGGTTACAGGAAAGACCAAGACATAAATTCAGAAGAACACAACAGTGTGAAACCAGCAACAAACAAAACCTCAAAGATGCACAACATGAATTCTTTCAAAGAAGTTCAAAACAAGTCTAACTGGATGGAAATATTCCTCTGAAAGGCCTGATGGATTTTAAGCAACTATTGTTGCTGTTGCTGCTGCTGCTGCTGTTTTTGTTTTGTTCATTTGTTCTTTCTTCTCAAAGAGGACCATGACATCAGAGAATGATGACATGACTTGTAATTGACTAGCGTTCGAATGAGGGAGCGCTGTGCAAGGCCACCAGCCTCACTTTCTCCTCCAGAGTCATTTGGGTTCAAGTGATCAGATATATTCATTAGGATGACTGGAGATGGCCCAGGATGCAATGGGAGATCCTGACCCTTTAAGGCTAAGGCCTTTTCAGGTTCTCACTTAGAGTGAGGTAAAGCCCATTCAGTGAATAGGCAGGATTTTTTAAGAAGTCAGTCAAAAGGTGACCCCTTCAATTAAAAAAAAAATTAAAAATCAAATTGGGAGGGGAAAAACCTCAGGGCTGCTGACAAGAAGAGAAACAGTTCATCCTCAGTCTACCATGGTCATCTCTACACTTCTAGGATTCTTCCAACTAAGAAACATCCAACAAAGATGTTCACTGAGGCCTGTATATTATATGTACATCCCTCATTTGATTTATTTGAGTATGTCTTCAGTAAGAAGATTTTAGTGTCCATGTAAACTTAGCTAACTTCAGGAAACAGAGATGTTGGGTAATTTAGTTGAATAAACATTTACTTACTAATACTATATAAGGTTCAGGGGAGAGAAAATAATCATATAAAACTAATGCACTCTTTTAGCTTGCAGTCTACTGGGAATATTAAGACCAGAGATATCAATAATACAAAATATGAGATGGCAAGTTTGTCAGAACAGAGTAAAATAGAGTTCTATACAGAATTTGGGATTGAAAGTCATTTATAGAGTGCAAGTGGAGGAAAGGGACTAGGGAAAGGAAAAAAAAAGCATTATGTAGGGAGGGATTCTTAGGTTGTCTTTTAAAGAAAACAAGATTTTAACAGACCGAGCATGGATGGGAGTGTCTTCCAAGAAAAAGGAAAGGGTCTACTGGTATATTCATGCCAAGTTGTGGTGGAGATTGAAGTGGGAATGACTAATCTAGTTTGACTGGACCATAGAGTATAGAAAATGGAAAATAAATGTGGGTGGGGCCAGATTGTATACAGCAATGCCAAACATAGGGTTTTAAACTTTGCACAGGAGACAATAGAGAGACACTGACATTTTTCTTTCTTTTTTTTTTTTAAACTGACCCATATGACATATTTACATACAAGGGAGATTATTTTGCCAAGTAGACTAGGTTGGGGTGAAAAAGATAGGACTGGATAGATTTCTAAGGATGATAGTATGGTATGATAATGAATCTCTGTGCTAGAGGGAATGACTGTGGGTCTAAAGAATAACACACGTGTTATAAACTATGATTAAAACATATATAGTAAAATTGTCATCTAAAGCAGAGGTTCTTCACTTTTTTGAATTCATGGACCATTTTGGCAGTTCATAGTAGGCACTTAACAAATGTTTATTAACTGATTAATGACTTGTATGGTCCTCGTTCCAGCATAATATTTTTAAATGAATAAAATAAAATGAATGGGATTACAAAAGAAATAAATTATATTGAAATATGGTTATTTATGTGTCCACATATGTAGATATGTAAGTACATATAAATACAAAATTTACATATGTATGCATGGATTTGCATACATGTATATATAGATTTGTAGAATATACAATGTATATTCATACACACATATGAATTCATGAATATATACATGCATAATATATGTTCAGTTGTTTGTGTAGATAGATGTCTATTCTAAGTGCGTTTGTTACTGGGGTGTAGGAGAAGGTACAATGACTCTGGATAATGTTATTTGGACATCTTAATAGTTGTGATACATAGCTCAATTCTATTCATTAAACATTTGCCAAGTGTCTACCACATGCCAGGCGCTGTACTAAATTGGGAAAACAAAAAAGAAAAAATACAGATGCTGCCCCCAAGAAGCTTACAATCTAATACAGGAAGATAAGACATGAAAGGGAACTAGAAAGCATGTTTGGAAAGGAAGGGTAGGGAGCAACTCACCCAGCATATGATGTTCTCTGAAGTTGAAACTTCACAGAAGTGAAGCAGCTGGTAGAAAATGGAAAGTTACCTGAAAAGTTCTAAACCATTTTTAAATGTTGGCTTTGGGAAAAGTAATCCTACCCTACATTCCTCTGATCATTGGGGAGAGGTAACTGAGGAATCTGAGAAGGTATTAAGTATTAAAAACTGAATCAAACTGCAGGTTGATGAGATTTCAAGTATTGTATTTTTCTTTGGAGAGGCATGTCTTTGGGGAGGCATGATATTCCATGGAGTGTAAATAGAAAATTAACTGGGAGAGAGAGGGAGAGGGGGAGGGACAGGGAAAAGAAGAGGGAGAGGGAGGAGAGGGAAAGAGATAGCTTAATTGGTAATAAATTGAAAAAGAAAACTTTTCTTGATGTCTAGGGCAAGAGTGTGAGATATTATGTATAAAATAAACTACCTCCCCCCTCCACCAAATAATAAGACAAAAGGCACAAAAATTAACTCTTCTGGTGATGAGGCAGACTTTCAAATAAGTCAGCGTATTTTCTAGAAGAAAAAACCCAGAACTGAACTTTCAATTGTCAGTAAGAGAGAGAAAGGGACAGTTACAGAGACAGAGAGAAAGAGGGAGACAAAGAGAGAGACACAGAGACAGAAAAAAATGTACAGACATATGCATATATCTACCTATCGTACACACATGCACATATCTACATCAATATCAATCTCTAATATCTATCTAACTACCTACCTAACATCCATCTATCACCTATATCTCTGGGAAAACCTATTTTAGGTCACAAATCACTGCAGGATTATTGAACAAAGGTTTGAGGTGGATTGTGATGTCTATCAAGCAGCAGCTCCACTTGACTTCTTTTATTCTTTCCTTCATTTCCATTACATTTTATATAAGACCAAAAAATCTTTGAGCCCTAGGGAGGAAAATGCGGATTAAGATCAATGTTGCTTCTAAGGGATTTATTTAGCAGACTCTTTTTACCTCCTTTCCCTTTCCCCTTCTACCTCCATTATAAAAATCTCAGAAGAGAATTAAATGGAAGGGATGTGGGTCCTCCTAGCAAAAGGGAGTATGTTTAATGATAGCTTAAAATCTCTTTACAAGTACCATTTTACAATCTGGTTTTTTCTGTGTTGCTAAAGAGCTTAGGTTCAAGAGATAGTCCTGGAAAAGAAAACTATCATGGCTAAGACTCTGAGTCCTTTCAGATCTCCCTTTCCTTAAAGGGAATGAATCAAATGAGGGTTTTTCCTAATCTAACATAGAATAGGTGAAGGACCTGCACCCTTAACAGAGCTGCAGCTTAAGCTTTAAATATCTAAGTTAAAAAAAGAGATTATACAACACAAGCTTTCTCTTATAAGGAAGATGTAGCCTCTAAGTAAGGACTCTAAATGAAGATAGAAGCTAAAAATGGAAAAGAACCCTACAAGCATCAGTCAGTAGAGTCCAAGCATGAGACCAGTAGAAAACTACCCAATAAAGTTTCCATGTCACCTGACAGAAGTGAAGAATAGGCTTAGTGGGAGCAACACGATGACATAACCAGAAAATAAATCAGTGGCCCTGCAGTGCTTGTGGCAGGAATCGCCCCATACTTGGATGCCCTGAAGAGGATGCATGCCTCTTCACATATTTACCTTTCTCACACATATTCCCTACATGTTACTGCTCTTCCTACTCATAGTGATTTTCTTTGTAATACAGTGTCACCCATGTTTGTGTGGGAAGTGTTTTATTACTTTTCTTACTATCTTATTTCATGAAATTCCTTTGATTTGGACTAATTATGTCCTTTACCTGACTAGTACAAGTAAACATTCCAGTTGGAACTCATGATCTATGAAAGGGGTTGGGAGTGGGGAGTCACATGCAGCTTTGTAGGTCCTTAAGTGTGACCTTTTGCCTGAATCCAAGTTTAATTTGTTCTGAAAAATTTGGATTCATTCAAAAGGCCATACTTAAGGTTCTAAAAGGCCACATGCAGCCACCTCTAATCTATGTTTTTCTTTTTTTTTTTTTTAGTAGATGTGGAATCAAAGAGTAACTTAAAACTGAGATGGGTTTTCCTCTGGAGTTTCAACTATGAGGGAGGTGCCCTCACTGCCATATGAATATAAAATACATGCTAAGGTTGTTCAATCTTTTTATTCATTAAATGTTGTCAGTGTGATGCTGATAAAATGAATATGATGAGAGATGGCTTTACCAAAGCAATAAAGTTATTAGATGACAAATACCTACCTCTATTGTATTTTTTAATGTTTGTTCTGTGTTATACTACATTTTTAAAGTGAAAAATTTTTAATGTGCCTTATAACATACAAATGCTATCTTTCAAAATGGATTGGGGGGAATTCCTGAATTTATCTTTCAAATTACTGTCAATGGGGGAATAGGAGTACTGAAAAATTACATTCATCTCTGGGGAATAGCAAAGTGAGGGTTATGAGATAGCATGACCTTAAGGCAACTTACAAGGCTAATGATTCATTCAGAAAGGAATGAAACATTTAATTTGATGACTGTTTATTGAGCTGCTACTATATGCAAGACACTGTGAGGGATGAAAAGATATTGTGTCCTTCAAGAACTTATAATCTGGGGGAGGAGATAAGATGTGTGCATCAATAAGTGCAATATGGCCAAAGATGATAAGTAACTGACATAGATGATAAATGTTACTGGTTTCATAGAAGTAGAAGCATTTGAGTTGACCCTTGAAGGTTGTATATGGTTTTGGCGGGCACTGAGAGGGTGATGAAGAACATTAAAGCGAGAGTTAAAGAATAAAATAAACAAAGGATCAGAGGCAGACAAATATAATGTCTAGAGAATGACATTTGGTTGTTAATTTTTTTTTAATTTAAAATAAAGGTTTGTTTGGAGTGGAAGTTTTGTGCTATATAAAACTGGAAAGGGAGATTGGGGCCAGACTGTGGAGCTTTGAATGCCAAGTTAAGTTTTTTGGAAGACCTCTTGAAAAAAAGAATATGCCTTTTATTCATGTCCTTGGATATTTTTAGTGATCAGTCAAGTCTCCATTATGAATCTACCAGTCATATTTATAAATGATTCTTTCATTGTAGCCTAGAGTCTATCAGTCCTACTAGAGGTGCTAAGCAAACATTGATAGTATTTTTTTTCCTAAAGGAAAATCAGGACTTAAGACAATTGAGAAAAAACCACCTACTACCACAGGTCCAGAACACACTAGACCATTTTTTTTCTTCTATTTATTTTTAATTTTTTAAAACTTAAAGGTAAAATTAGCCCACTTGAGAAAAAAAGAAAGAGGAAACAGTTTGGCCCAAGATTTTACTGTGTTCTTCCATTTCTAAAGAAAACACATAAACATAACCAAGAAGAAAAGCCACTTGGAGATTTTTAGAAACGATTAACATAAAATGCTATGCTGATTCAAATTCAGCTACTGAATAGTTAATTCAAATATTAAAAAGTGCAGCTGTCATGTCTTGAAGAAAGAGGGGCAGGAAAGAAAAATGGGGAGGCCAGTAGTCAGAGAAACACTGATTGCATATTGATAATTCCAATCAATATAATATGATTATGAAAGTGAATATATCTCTGGAGACAAAGGAAAAATTCACGTAATTCCAGTGTTCATAATGAACAGCTAAAATATTTGGAAGGAAGAGAGAAGCATGTGCTATGGCTTTTTGAGACTGTGAACTTCAGTCAAGTCTCAATAATTCAATTTCGACTTTCTGAAATTTTCATATTTATCTCCTACAATGGATAAGTAGCTGATTTTAAATATATCTGAATGTTAATGTAAATCTGCTTGTGACTGTAATCAACAAAAACATGTGATTTCAATATTATAATTCTTTTTCAAAGATACTTTTTTTCCCTCTCCTGAGATAGTAGTTAGACCTTGATGTTGAAGAAAAAAAGTATTTTTCAGTTCTATATACATGCTGTAATTCTCGCACAAGCAGCAGTGAGGTGTAGTGGACAGAAGTAATGTCCTTGGAGGCAAAAGACAAATGACACAAGCAGCTATGGTCAGAAGTCAGCAGTGTGACTTGAGTTTAAACTTCAACTTTAAACTTAAGCATTTAAATTTTTGGAAAGCAATCTGCACATTCTTTCGATCTTGGTTTAGGCACAACAAAAAAGTTTGGTGCAGTTTTCTGGTATTATTCCTTTAATTATGGTGTATGGAACTTATTATTTCTGTTCTTCTGGAAGGCCTATAATTCTTAAGTCATCTTTACAAATGCTGTATTTGAGATCAATATGTGTATTTATGTGTTTTAACATTACTGCTTTTTGTGTCTCTTCTTCCAGATTGTCCTTAACTTCTGTGTATTTGTGTTCTCAATCAGTTGTTCACACTTTTGTTTCTTTGGTGAAATGTTACAGTAATTTCAAGTTTTTCTATTCTACTCATTACTTATGCTAGGGAGGCCTTAAATTCTGCTGTCACAATTCTTATTTTTCTCTTAAACCATTCAGAGATATCTACTGTGTTTTCATGCTCTCTTGGGAAAATACAAGGTCTTTTGCTTCATCTGATGTTTCTATATTTTACTTTGTCTTGCAGTAATTATAGATAGATAGCTGAAATCCTTTAACTAATCTGGAGATCATATTCCTTTCTGTTGTCAGAATTTCACTGCTAGATTATCTGCTTGTGCTCAAGATTCATGACAAATTCCTTTTTTTCTAAAAAAAAGTTTGATAATTTGCAGACTCCCCCCACTTTCCACTAGCTTTTTGACTCCTTCCCTTTATTTGAGGTTTTATGTTGTCTCAGCTTCCATTGGCATTTGGGCAGCTCACATTTTACCAGACTTGGAATCTGACCCAAGGTTGGTGGAGGAGAACAGAATTAGACACAACTAAATGCCAATACTTTGCTTTAGGTCTTGTGGGGACACACTTACTGACCTCCTGCTTCCCATCAGTTCACTGTCTTAGTCCTACAACAAAGAGCAATGTCAAACTGCTGTTCCAGCTAGACCTGGGTAGCTAGGAGAAGGCTATGGAATAGTATTGAGCTCTTGAAAATTCAGAGGTCAATTTGTCCAACCCTGAAAGAGCTTGATAATTGGTGATGAAGAGGGTGGGTGAGTGTGTTAGGTATTAGGGATTAACATTCCTTCTTGTTAAACTGGTTGTTACCTCTTTGGATTTCTTGGTGTATTATACTATAGAAACAAGTAAAATTGCTTTGTTTCTTTTTTTGTCTCTCCCCCAAGCCCCCACCCCGAAATCATTTATTTATTTATATTTAGTTTTCAACTTTCATTTTCAAAAGATGTTGAGTTCCAAATTTTCTCCCCATCTCTCCCCCATAGCCACCCCCAAGATGGCAAGCATATTGATTGCCCCTTAGCCCAGTCTGCCCTCTCTTATATTCCCCATCCCTCCCTTTACTTCCCTCCTCCTCACTTTTTTATAGGGCAAGATGGATTTCTATATCCCATTGCCTATATATCTTATTTCCTGGTTGCATGAAAAAACAATTTTGTTAACATTTGTTTTCAAAATTGTGAGTTCCAAATTCTCCCCTTTCTTCCCTCCTCCCCCACCCCCACTTGGAAGATAAGCAATTCAACATAGGTTATACATGTGTGGTTATGCAAAACATTTCCATAGTAGCCATTTTGTGAAAGACAAACTATATTTCCCTCCACCCTATCTGGCACCCCATTTATTCTATTTTCTGCTTTGACCAAGTCCCTTTTCAAAAGTGTTTGCTTCTGACTATCCCCTTCCCCAATCTGCTCTCCTTTCTATAATCCTCCCCTCTTATTCCCCTTTCCCCTACTTTCCTGTAGGATAAGATATCCAATTGAATATTTATGTTATTCCCTCCTTAAGCCAAATCAAGTGACAATAAGTTTGACTCATTGCCTTTCACCTCCCTGCTCATCGCCTTCACTGTAATAGCTTTCTCTTGCTTCTTTTATATGAGATAGTTTACCCTATTCTATCTCTCCTTTTCTCCTTCTTCCAATATATTACTCTTTCACCTTTTAATTTTATTTTTTAGATATCATCCCTTCATATTAAAATTACTTTCTGCCCTCTATGTTTACATAGACACACATTGAAAGTCAAATTTTCTGTTCAGCTCTGGTCTTTTGTAATGGTAATTAATTTGTTTGATCAGATGTTAAGTAGATCCTAGTAACCTAGTGTTAAGTATAGAACTCTGTCGGTTGGTGAAAAGGTGTGAATTCCCAGAACTCTGTCCATTGGTGAAAAGGTGTGAATTCCCCTGTGA
>CM053598.1:177156407-177185055 GCA_028646575.1 Pseudocheirus occidentalis
GGAAGGAGATGGACTTCATACTCACCTGGAGAGGCTTATATGAATTGATGCTGAGTGAGAAGAGCAGAACCAGGAAAAATTTGTACACAGTCACAGATACATCATATGTGTAACGACCGATTTTGAAAAACTGGATGCTTCTGAGCATAACACAGTTAAAAGACAACTATGCAAGTCTCAGGATGGAAGGAGATGTCTACATTCAGAGAAACACCCAGAAAGATCAGAGTTTAAATGGAGACTGAAGCAATGCATGCTATCATTCTTTTATATGTTTGGCTTTTGTTTCTCTTTTCTCATTGTTCACTCCATTGGCTATAACTCCTATACAACCAGACTATTGTACAATGTGAAGGAGTTTGCAGGTCCTATACATGATTGTATGCCACCATGGGGAGGTCGGGTGAGGAATGGGGAGGAAGAGGAGAAAAATCTATAACTGAAGTGACTATGGAACAGAATCTTGTAACCTAAAAGTGAACAAACAAGTTAATTAAAAAAATAATACAATAAAATAAAATTTAAAAAAATATAAAAAAAATCCTAGCTCCTTTGATCTCCACAATATCATATTCAACCCCTTTATCCCTTAATGTAGAAGCTGCTAGATCTTGCGTTATGCTCTACTGTGTTTCCATAATACTTGAATTGTTTCTTCCTGTCTCCTTGTAATATTTTCTTCTTGACCTGGGAACTCTGGAATTTGGTTTTAATATTCCTAGGAGTTTTCTTTTTGTGATCTTTTTCAAGAGGTGATTGGTGAATTTTTTCAATTTTTATTTTGCACTCTAGAATATCAGGGAAATTTTCCTTGAGAACTTCTTGAAAGGTGATGTCCAGAGTCTTTTTTTTTATCTTGGCTTTCAAGTAGTCCAATAATTTTTAAGTTATCTCTCTTAGATCTATTTTCCAAGTCAGTGAGATATTGGAGATATTTTACATTACTTTCTATTTTTCATTTGTTTGGATCTGTTTTATTGTATCTTTATTTCTCATAAATTCATTAGCATCCATTTTCTCCAATCCAGTTTTGAAGGAATTATTCTCTTCAAAGAGTTTTTGAAATTCGTTTTCCATCTGGTCCGTTTGACTTTTTAAGACCTTCTTCTCCTCCTTGACTTTCTGGACCTCTTTTGCCATTTGAGTTAGTCTATTTTTTAAGGTGTTATTTTCTTCAGTATTTTTTGGGTCTCCTTTAGCAGGCTGTTGACTTGATTTTCATTATTTTCTTGCATCATTTTCATTTCTCTTACCAATTTTTCCTCCACTTCTCTTACTTGATTTTCAAAATCCTTCTAGAGCTCCTCCATGGCCTGTAACCAATTTCTATTTTTCTTGGAAGCTTTTGATGCAGGAATTCTTACTTCTTCTAGTACCATGTTTTGATCCTTTTTGTCTCCCAAAAAGGATTCCATGGTCTGTGCTTCCTCTACTTCCTCATATTGCAAGCCAATTACTTGATTTATGAGCTCTTTGCTATGGTAGGACTCTGTTTCCAGAGTAGAGAGAGCCATATCCCAAATTGCTGGGGTTTTCACAGTTGTCAGTGTTCTGAGGAGGGCCCCCTCTCTACAACCACCAAAAGCTTCGGCACACTGGTCACACACCCCATGACCACCACCCAAGACTGCAACCCAGTTCCAAGCAGGTCAAAGTAAGGGCGATTACCCTCTGAACGGTCACTTGGTGCCTCTATAATCTGAAGGCCAAAAGCTCCAGAAGCAGCCACACAGCAGAAGTTACCCATGCTGCAGCCACCTCTTGCCCTGAGGGTAGGGGCTGGACCCCTCTCTTTTTCTCCATCAAGTTCCAAACAGAGTTCCCTACTGACCTTTTAATTTCTCTTTGGTGTTTATTAGTGGAGAAGTCTGGAAACCACCACAGCTGCTGGTGATTCATTCTCTTGATGACTGCCAAGGCTGATCTGTGCAGATGGTTGAGGCTGCCTTGGTTTTTGCCTTGGGTAGCTCATGTGGTACTTCTTGGTGCAATATGCTCTTCCTGTCTGCCTGCCAGGCTGTCTTCACCAAAAGATTTGTTTCTCTCTGCCACTTTGTGGGTTCTGTAGCTGTAAAATTTGCTTAGAGTCAGCCAACTTCCTGCTTTTACTCTGCCATCTTGGCTCCTTCCCCCAACATTTCTTTTTAAAACTCTGAGTTCTACATTCTCTACCTTCTTCACTTCCCACCCACTGTCATTGAAAAGACAAGCAATTCAATATAGATTATGTGTGTGTAGTTATGCAAAAATCTTCTATAATATACATGTTGTTAAAGACTAACTATATTTTTCTCTATCATATCCTGTCCCACATTTGTTCTATTTTCTCCTTTGAACATATTCCTTTTCAAAAGTGTTTAGTTTCAACTACTCCCTCCCCTAATCTGTCCTCCCTTCCACCACCACTCCTTCAAATCTCCTTCCCCCTACTTTCCTGTATGGTAAGAAGACAAATTGAGTGTATATGTCATGTCCTGCTTAAGCCAAATCTGATGAGAATATGGTTCACTCATTCCCTCTCACATTTTCCTTCTTTCCCTTCATTGAGTTAGAGATATAATCTTTCCATGTAGGAATGTAAACCACCCAATTTAAATAAGTCCCTTATGATTTCTCTCTCTTGTTTACCTTTTCATGCTTCTTTTGATTCTTTTTTTTGAAAGTAAAATTTTCTATTCAGTTCTGGTTTTTTTCATCAAGAATGCTTAAAATTCCTCTATTTCAATGAAAATCTATTTCCCCCCACTAAGGGACTATACTCAGTTTTGCTAGGTAGGTGATTCTTGTTTTTAATCCTAACTCCTTTAACCTTTGGAATATCATATCCCAAGCTCTTTGATTCCTTGATGTAGACGCTACTAATTAGATCTTGTGTTATCCTGATTGTGTTTCTGCAATACTCAAATTGTTTCTTGCTAATTGAATGCATTATGTTCTTCTCAATCTGTGAACTCTCCTATTTGGCTACAATATTCCTATGAGTTTTCCTTTTGGGATCTCTTTCAAGAGGTGATTGGTGGATTCTTTCCATTTTTATTTACCCTCTAGTTCTAGAATTTCAGGCAGTTTTTCTGAATAATTTCTTGAAAGATAATATCTAGGCTCTATTTTTGTTCATGGCTTTTAGGCAATTCAATAAGTTTTAAATTATCTCTCCTGGGTCTCATTTCCAGGTCAGTGTATTTTATCCAATGAAATATGTCACATTATCTTCTATTTTTTTCATTCTTTTTGCTTTACATTTTCCTGATTTCTCATAAAGTCATTTGTTTCCATGTACTCCATTTTAATTTTTACGAAATTATTTCCTTCAGTGAGCTTTTGGACCTCCTTTTTCATTTGTCCCATTCTGCTTCTCATTGGTTTTTTTGAACCTCTTCTGCCTTTGGGGTTAGTCTATTTTTTAAAGTTATTTTCTTTAGTATTTTGGGGAAGTCTCCTTTATCAAGCTCTTGACTCATTTTTCATGATTTTCTGGCATCATTCTCATTTCTCTTCTCAATTATTCCTCTACTTCTCTTTCTGATTTTCAAAATCCTTTTTGACTCTTCCATGGCCTTCAACTAATTCACATTTTTCTTAGAGGCTTTTGATGCAGGTATTTTCACTTCATTATGTTCTTGTTGTATGTTTTGTTCTAGTTTATCACCAAAGAAAACTACTGTCATCTGATGGGTTTTTTTGTTTGTTTGTTTTTGCTCTGTTTGTTCATTTCCACATCCAATTATTTGACTTTCTAGCCCTTTGTCAAGGTCAGACTCTGCCTCCAGTAGGGGAAGGGCAGAGCACTGTCCCAAACTTCAGGGGTTTTGTGTAGTTGTTTTCAGGCATACTTCTAGGGGCCTGTAAGTTTTCAGCTCTTACATGGTGGTATGATCAAAGAAAGCTCTCCTTTCCTGGCCTGTGCTTTGGTCTGTGACCACAATCCCTCTTTTCTGTCTTGGAACTGTGAGGGGTCTTTCACCACTGCACTACAAGCTCCACCACACCCATGCTCCTCAACCCAGTACCGCCACCCAGTACTGAGACCCATATTCAAGAAGGGCAATGCAATAGAATCCTGCCTCAGCACCAGCAAAGTGATGCCTGTAATACCCCTCTCATCATCTGCTCTATCCCCACACTGTCTGTTGGACAGGAGCTCTGGAAGCTGCAGCCAATGGTGTGCACCAGATCACAGGACCTCTTTCACCCAAGTCCTACAGAGCTTTCCCATTGCCCTTACATGCTGTCTTTGGCATTTGCTGGACAAAAAGTCTGAAAAAGGTCATAGCTGCTAGTAATTCATTCCCCTGAATCCTGCTCTGCCTATATCTATGCCAGTGTAGCTCATATTAGACTATGCTCTTCTCACAGCCAGGTGTGATACATCCTCCCTGTCAAACTTCCAGGCTGTCTTAGGATGGAGACTTGCTTCACTCTGCCATTTTGTGGTTTCTGAAGCTCTAGAATTTATTTAGAGTCATTTTTATAGGTATTTGGAGGGCTTTGGGGGAGAGCTCAAGTAAGTCTCTGCTTTTACTCTGCCATATTGGCCCAAGTAGCTCTCTTCCCATTTTTCCCCTGCCTTTGTTACTTTATTTTAAAAATATGTTGTAAGTTCTACTATGCCTGAAACTATTTTATATTTTTCTTTGAGTTTTTTGATGAAGCAGTTTTGACATTACTGTCTTACTCTGTTTGTGTTTTCATCTTCCCTGTCAGCATAGTAATTTTATATAGTCATAATCTTTTTTCTGCAGTTTGCTTATTTTTCCAGATTATTTCTTGACTTTTGACTGTATGTTAATTGGGACTCTGTTTTTGGAGTGGAGGTGGCACTGTCCCAAGCTTTAGATATTTTGTGCCATTGTTTTTTGAGATAATTCTCAACACCTATAAATTTCCTTCTCTCCCACTGTCCCACCAAGGTGGTATGATTTAAGAGCAGTTATGTATACTAATACTCTCCTGACCACTGTTCAGTCACAAACACTCTTTTTCTGCCCTTGAACTGTGACCACCATTGAAACTACCTTAAAACTGTAAATTCTGGTGAACTACTGTTCCTTCTTGCCTTGGGACCAAGAATCAGGATTTCTCACAAGTTGTCTAAACCCCTTCCCATCTATGGTGTGAGAGGTCTGGAAACCTCCAAGGATTTAGTCACCATGAATGCCTACTTCTGCTTTTCTGGGGTGAGCTCGGTTCTGGCCTGAGCTTCTCTCTCATCCCAATGCAATAGAGGTTTCTTGTCAAACTTCAAAGTTGTTTTGGGCTGGAAAATTGTTTTGCCATTATTTTGTGGGTTCTGCCACTCCAAAAGTTCAGGTGAGTTCTTGCTTTTTCTCCACCATCTTGGCTGTGCTCCATCCAAGTTATTTTAATTCACATTTATTTAATCATAAATAATTTATACCATTTTATATGATTATAGAGAATTTTGATTTACTTTTACTTACTTTTCTAAAATCTTCTGTTCATTTGGGGAATAGCACTTATTTCTATAAATTTGGCTCCATTTCTTATATGTTTGATAGATAATGTCTTTATCAGAAAAAAGTTGCTATAAAAAATTTCAATTGTTTTCTTGTCTATGGTTGTTGTTGGTTAGCATCTAATTCTTTGTAATCTGGGGATTTTTGAGCAAAGATACTAAAAGTGCTGCTATTTGCACTCTGCAGGAATTGTACCTTGTCATATATCTCTCCTCTCAACCTTCCATTTTGTCTTAGGCTGGAAAAAATATCTCATTCCCACCTTTACTTAGCTCTTCCATTTCAGAAATTTGATTTGACTCATCAAGAAGAATGTTGCAAGAGCTCAACTGATTTGCTGTCTTGCCTCCACTATCTTGGTTCAGTTCCTTTTTTTCCTTCTTATTAAAAAAAAAGTTTACTTTATATTATTTATTTTCTATTCCTACAGTTGAATAGTTATTTTTTCTAATACTAGAAAAGCAAAGTTTTGTTATTTTTCTTTTTCTGGCAATAAACAAGTAAAACCTTTGTGCAAAATAGTTTATAATAATATAATTTATTTATTTTTAATTTATTTTTTTAAATTTAAATGGTTAGTTTAGTTTTCTTCTCCATATTTTCATCAAATTATTTAAAGGTTTATCAAATTCACATATATATGCAAAAATGTTGCAATATAGGTGCATATATCTATATCCATATCTATCTATCTATCTATCTATCTGTATGTATGTATGTATACACACACACACAAACACACACAGAAAGAGCAATACAGAGAGACACAGAGACATAAAGAGAGAAGAGACAGAGAAATTTTTATGCCTGTAAATTTGCTGAGGCTATTGATTCCCTTTTTAGTTGACTGTCTAGTATTCTCCAAGTATGCCATCATGTTCCTGTAAAAAAAATAATAGTTATGTTTCTCCTTTTGTATACATATCTTCTATATTCTGTTTTCTTATTTTAATGTAGTAGACAGAACTTTCAGCATCATATCAAATAAAAGTTATAATAATGGGCATCTTTTTCCCCCTGATTTTATCAGAAAGGAATTTATTATATTTCCATTACATATAATGCTGGCTTGTAGTTTTAAATATATAATACTAATCATGTTAAGGAAATGCTATTTTGCTTCTATGTTTCTTAGTGGTTTAATATACTTGATTATTATGTTTTATCCAAAGTTTTTTTTTCCTGTAACTACTGATTAACCAAACAATTTTTGTTATACTTATTATTGATATGGCCATTTATGTCTACTGGTTTTTTAAAATATTAAACAAATCCTACACTCTTCATATGGTCATAAAAGTATATATAAAATACAACTGTTTCTCTTTTACATTCCTTATAAAATATTTTAATTTTTTCAATCAATATTACTTTATGACTTCAGGGTTTTTTTCCCTTATTTTTCTATTTTCACACCCCTGGATTAGGTATCAAGATAATATATCTATCATAGAAAAAAAAAACCCCTTCCTTTACTATTTTTATAAATATTGTGTGTAATATTGTAATTAATTGCTTTTTCCTTCTAATTTCATCTACTTCGAGGTCTTTTTCTTTGAGAGCTAATCTATGACTTGTTCAATTTTCTTTTATGAGACAGATATGTTTAACTTTCTATTTCTTGTTCTGTCTTGGTTTTTATATTTTTTCAGTTCCTTATTTAGTTTTTTATAAGTAAATATTTGGGTTTATTTTATATACACATACGCATATGTATACGTATATATATACATATGTACACACATTTCTTCATTTTACTTATTCATATGATACATTTTACCTTTTATTTTATAAATCTTCTTTTCTTTTTAGATTGGCTCTTTGCTTTTGAAACTTCTAAAGCATTTGTTGTTTTCTAGTATTTTTACATGTATTTCTAATTTGTCTGTTTCTCTATTTTTCTCATTAAAAGTCTTAGATATATGCATTTTCCATGAATGACTGATTTTAGTAAAATTTGGCATGTTATCTCACTGTTGTCATTATGTTTAATGAAGTTATATTGTGCTTCTGTGATTTTTTTTGAAATAACAATTCTTTAGAAATGAGTTATTTAAACTCCTTTTATTAAATTCATTTCAATTGTGTTGTGATCAAAACATTGTGGTTCTTAATATTACTGGTTTTTCTTTTTCTGAGATATTTATGTATTGTTATATGGTCAATTTTTAGAACGGTACTATGCAGTGCTGTGTGGTATGCATATCTTTTACTTGAGGATTTCTTTCCAGAACTGATTTCTAGATTTTTCCCTGTTTTCAGTTTGTTTCTTATTCTAATATATCTCAGCAATTTTCTTTGGTGATTTCTTTAAATATTATATCTAGTCTTTATTTTGATTTTCTTTTGTTTATTAAGGAAGAGGTCCATGGATTTAATTTGACTCAATAATTATAAAATGATCTCTTCTTGACCTGTTTTTCAGCTTAGTTCTTTTATATGGTATCTTTTTCATATTAGGTATCTTACATTTTCTTTTATTTTTTGTGTTAAGATTTTATTTTATTTCGTCATTACTTTAGGCAAAACTTTTTTTCCCATTCATAGATTCTTTTATTTAAGTAATGTTTTTATCTTGTACTAAGTTGTTAATTCTCTTTCCGAGTCTTTGTCTATAGCTTTAATCTAATTGACCATTCTTTTCTTTAAGCATTTTCATTTGATTTATAAAATTATTTAAATATTTTAAAAAACACTTTTGTTTCATTTCCCCATTCCAATTGATACTGTGTTCCAGATGTATTATTTGAAGTTTTGCTTATAGTATTGTGCCATTCTGTTTTAGGTATCACTGACATCATAATAACTCTTTAGTAATTTCTATTTACTAATTTCTTTCATGCTTCCTTTTTGTCTTGTGACTTTTTATTAGGGAGTAGGCCCTGTGAACTTCTGAAGTTACTTTTCATCATATTTCATGTTCTTTGCCTATTTTAATTGGAGTCTTGCCACCTCTTTTTCTTGTTATTACATGACAGGTCCCTCAAGACCTACAAAGGTAGTTCAGGAAAAAGGAAACTACAAATTTTTTTTTAATTTTTGCCAATCTTATGTGGCCTTATATGCCTTTCTGATTAAATGATGGCATGGAGAAAAGAAAAAGTAATATAATCAAAAGGATTCCTTAGATTGCTTCTTAGTATGGAGTGGCTGAAGAAACTGTAATATGATATTACTATGCTACAAAATGACGCCCAAAAATCAGTTTTACAGAATCTTGAACAGATGAAGAATAAAGTGAGCAGGAATAGGAGAGCAATATATATGAGGAAAGCAATATTGTGAAGAAAAATAACTTTGAAAGATTTGAGGACTCTGATCAATGCAATGGCAGGCATATCACTAAGGACCCTGTGATAAACCATGCTGACCACATTCCTACAGAGAGAGTACAAAGACATAGTTTGCTAATAATAATTTACTAAGTGCATACTATGTGTCAGGAACTGTGCTAAGCACTAAGGAAACAAAAAGATGATCTAATGGGAAAGAAAACAGGTAAGCAAATATATGCAAATAAGTTATATATATAGGATAAATCTGTTATTGTTTGCCCTTTGTTTTTTTTTTTTTTAAGATCACAAGAGATGTCTTGACTGGTGTATAAATTGGATTGAAGTGAGGCAGAGTTGCACAAAGTAGCCAGATTCACTCTGTCTTCCTAAGTAATCACAATACAGTAACAGGACAAAAGTCAAGATGACTAATGATGTCCCCATATTAAATGGATGACTTTGGAATCTCTGATGCCTGACCAAGTTCTAAGTGTTCTACAGAACCTGATTCGTACACTTTTCTGGACACTGGAACAAATCATTGTCATCCACTCATTCTTCCAGCAAAAGTCTTCACATTCTTGGTGTAGACATGCCTGTAACTCACTGATGGGCTGGAAGGTATTGGTTACCTTCAATTTTGTATAGCCCATCTGGCCAGATGGTTTACTGGGGTGTGGCCACTGCACATGCTCTAGCTTCTTCAAGTCACAGGTAAAAGTTAGGTGAACAAAATGGACACCAAAAGATGAATGAGTGGCCCTGAAAAGGGCATGGCAAGCCCTTACACCAGAAGTGCTTGTCCTCCTGAATGCACCACATATCCTGTTAACATAAATAGAAAATAATTAAGAAAGGAAAGTCAATAGAATTAAGAGAGGTTAAGAAAGGTTTTTTGTAAAAGATTGTCTTTTAATTGGGACTTAACATTTTTTGTTATGTCAAGTAAGCAGGTTTTTAGCCCTTAGTCAAACTTCTGTGAAAGAGGCAGAGGATGTGAACTCTGTCTCTTGTTGCTGGCATAACAGCAAGGGTTTAGCTGAAACAGGAAGTCAATGCTGTGTGTGTATATATAAGAAAAGCTCCAGAGAGGCAGAATCAGAATTTTTCCCCTGACAGGCTCCTGGTGGAAGAAGCAGAGTTTTCCCCTGACAAGCTACTGGTAGAAGAATCATGGAGACTGAAGCCAATTTATTATATACTAAAAATAATGAGTATAGAATGGAGATTCATTTTTTAATATAAAATTATTTTGCGTTCTGTATGTGAAAAAGGTTCCTTCCTTGAGTGTTTAAGTTCAAAATTTTAAAGAATTAGTTTTTTTTAGATACAGAATCGATTCTCAAAAAATTGGCAAAGATTAACCATGTGAAAATTTACTGTGAAATACAAATAATAAGAATGCAAAATAAAATAACTGAAATGTTTCACATTCAGAAAATTTATAAATATGGCAAAAATGGCAATAGGCAATTTTGGAAGGCTTGAAGGAATGCAGGCACACTAATACATTATCACAGCTGTTAAATGGTTCAGCTATCTTGGAAAATTCTTTAGAATTGTATTTTAAGTAACCAAAGTGTGCATATCATTTTACCCAGACTTTTCTCTGCTAGGTGTAGAAAGTAAAAAAATTTAGGAGAAAAGTACACATCTATGATGAAAAGTATTTCTAAACTTTTTTTGGGGGGGTGGCAGAGGTGATAAAAAAAACTAGACAAGGATTGGCAGTATAATATAATAAAGAGTCCAGGAAGACCTGGGTACAATTCTCCTCTTTCATACTGGTCATGTAACTCTGACCAAGTCACAGATCTCTTAATTTTAGGCAGCTTTCTAAGATTTTAATTTTCACAGAAATTGTTGATCTGTGTTGGAATTAGGAGTTTCCTCCTCAGGGAATTCCCCATATGTCTAAAATTACAGGTCTAGTCATTATCCCTGTAAAACTGAGAAAAAAGGCGCCCAATATGTAGAGAGTAACTAAACAAATAGTGACATAAGAGAATAATGGAATATTATAGCATCGTAAAATTTAAATACATTGAATTTAGAGAGATGGGAAGACATTTATGAACTTATGCAGAGTGAAGTAAGCAGAACCATAAAATATTTATGCAGAATCATTACAACAATAAAATGGAAAGAAGAAAAAAAATGACATTAAACATTGTGTAATTATAACAACCAAACTTGGCTCTGGGGTAGAGAAGAGAAAATATATCTCTGTCCTATAATTAGAGAGATAGGAAATTATGGGCAAATATTACATATGATATCAACTACACTTAACATGTTGGTTGGTTTTGGTAAGCTTTTTCCCTTTTAAAAACTGCTTCCCTTAGGGGCAGCTAGGTGGCGCAGTGAATAGAGCACTGGCCCTGGAGTCAGGAGGACCTGAGTTCAAATATGTCCTCAGACACTTAACACAAAAAACTATCCATGTGACTTTGGGCAAATCACTTAACCCCAACTGCCCTGAAAAAAAAAAAAACCCCAAAAAAAATAAAAAAATAAAAAAACTGCTCCCCTCAAAAGGAAGGCTTTGTGAAAGAGAAAAAAAGAGATTTGCAAATTAATGTGATATTAAATGTAATTTAGTGCAATTAAATGTAATATTAATGCAATTAAATTATAATTAAATATTAATGTAATTAATGTAATATAAAAATCAACAAAATTCTGTAAATTAAATACATTTACATGCTCTATAGATAGATGTATGTATTACATACACGCACGCACACACGCATGCACGCACACACACACACACACACACACACACACACACACACACACACATGAATTGTACAGAATGGGCAGGAAAGAATGGACTAAAATTTCCATCCTTAGAAATCTCATCAGTGAAGTCTGGAGTACAATGGTTGTATGGCATCCTCCTAGAAGCCTTCACTGGAGAGAATTTCCAGGAGGTGGAATGTGATATAACTACCATGTCAAATATAACATATACATTTAAAAAAGTAAATTATATTTAAACCTGAAGTGGTAATGAGAAATTGAAAATCTGCCCTGCCTCTTAATAGGCCTAAGGGAATTCAAAGGTCTTCCCTGCTTCAAAGATCTTCCCTACACTTTAATAGGCTGAATGTAATCACACAAAGTCTGTGGTGGGAGGAGTTTGATGAAGGGTGCAGCAGAGCCCACAGCAAGCTAGGGGCCAGAGCACCTAGATGGTGGGAGACAGAGGATATAGCCAAGGAGACAGCTAGGCTTGTGAGTATTTGTTTGGGGGAAGGCTAAAGGATGGAGTGGCTCTCTGCTGTATTACAATGTATTGACTTCTTTGTTGCTGTGATGGATTTGGCTTTCTGGTTTGGGGATTTGGTTTTCTGGTGTTTCAATGAATGTTTTGTTTCTGTCTTCTACATGGAGAGTCTGTTATATTTTGTGATTGAGAAGTATGACAGGTTATTCATAGTTGCTGTTGGTGCTGTGAATATTGTGTTGGCACTAAAAAGCCATAATAGCTTAAAACTACAATAAGACTTTTGGAACACCTTGTATTAAAATATTCATGCCTGTTGATGTTTAAGTTACCAACAAAAATAAAATAAAACAAAACTAGTGGATTACCCTAGATCACTTGAAAAATTCTTCACAGCTCTAAGTCTTTTATCCTATGAACCAGACAAGGGAATATATAATGGATCAGTACAAACTCCTTTCTACTGCTAGGGGAAAACCAAACCAAGCTAGAATTATCATTCCCTTCTTACAAGTGGATTAATATCAAATGTCAAAGGTATATAGATCTCGAGTTTGAGAGAACCTCAGAGGAAAATTCATTTGTTTAATATACAAAAAATCTAAGTTGAGGGGAAGTTAAGGGACTTACTAAAGATTATACAAGGATTAAGTATCAAAGGCAGCATTGTAATCTTGACCTTCTTCTACAACCATTATCTGGACATATGTAAATTCCAAATTCTCTAATGTGAGTGCCGTATGATGTAGACAATTTTGTCAATTTCCTATTTTACTTTGTGGATCAATAGAACTTTAGTTTATCTCTATAGAAATCGATAAAGCTTCAATTTATCTTTATATTTTCTCTAATTCCTAACAATTCAGCTCAAATCAGCAAATCACAAGGAATACCAACATGCAAGAAGAAGAGAACCTGTGTATTCAGGAAGACCTGGGTTTAACTTCTGTGCCTGATACAGAAAAGCTGTTTCCCCGTGGGCAAATTTCTGAAACAATTAGTCCAACATGAACACAGAAACACTACAAATTTCAAACCAACTGTCCATTTGCATTAGGAAAGGGAAACCAACCCAGGAATTCTCCAACATCATGTAAACACTGATCTGGATCAAAGATTCAATTCCTTTTTTTTTTAGTGCAATGTTTTATGTTCTGTATAAAGAAATTTGACAAGTGACTGCCACTCCAGGCCCTGCTATATTTTTCACACAAAATATTCTTTAGAAATAAACTAGATGTTGCCAAGAGTATACTGGGATACCCAGGGTTTAGATAAGGTTTACACAGATGAGAAAAAGGTGGAACTGACAATTTTTGTGTCAATTGAAAAATTAAAGTCAAACAAACAAAAAAGAGCAATAGCCATTGGGGGAAACTGATTCTTTATGCTAATCAAATGGGTTTGATAATTTTATATATTTTTATTCAATGGAGCAGATGTAGTCTTAATGTATTCCATAGCCCAGCTTAGTAGTATTCATTATTTCCACTGTGTAGCTGAATTCATTATTTTGGAAAAATATTTTCAGAGTTTTCAAAAATGAATTCCATTAGATTCAATAGACAGTAGGAAATATTTTGTGATTGGTTAAAGAAAGTTAGACATATCTTGTGAAAGAGTTTTTAACACAGCATGGCATTTTAGAAGTTTTAAGTCCAGCTGAGAAGTAATCAAGCTTTTGGGAACTTCCAGGCTTAGGAGTATCCTGAGGAGGCAGGCCATTGTCTGGTACCAGAGGGAGGTCAAGAACATGGCAAAGTGTACCCATAAGGATGGTTACACTCACTCCTCATCTCTTCCTAGCTGTTAATCAAGTAACAACCATGTGAACTTAGATCAAAAGATCTGAATTTCCTATCAATATCTGTAATCAGATCTCTAGAGGCACTGTGGTCAATGACAGTTGTCCCTAGCATTGGAAGGTGAGAGATACACCTAGGAAAGTCATTTTAGGACTATAGAAAGGCACCAAACTTCAGAGCCCAATAAAGACCTAGATTTAAGGGGACTTTCATGTTGTTGTGATTTTTCAGTCATTTCAATTGTACCTGACTCTTCATGACTCCATTTGGAGTTTTCTTGATGAAGAGACCATAGTACTTTGTCATTTCCTTCTCTAGTTTATTTTACATATGAGGAACTTCATAAATGGAGTAAATGGAATTAAGTGAATTGCCCAGGGTCCCACAGCTAGTAAATATCTAAAGCCAGATTTGAATTCAGAAAGATGAATCTTCCTGACTTTGGGCCTGGCACTCTATATACTTCACCAGCTGAGTGTCCAAGGGTAACATCATGATGTTTCCCTAAAGGGACATGAAGACTTCCAACGAGCAAGAGTTATGAATGTATCCTTTGGTTACATGTACTCTCAATGTACTCCACTCTCACCAGGAACTTTGTGTAAAGGAAGACTGAACCCTTGGTTTGGGGGTGACACTGTGAATCAATTATTTTTGCTATAAAACATTAGTAAGTGGGGCGGCTAAGTGGCACAGTGAATAGATCACCAGCCCTGGAGTCAGGAGGACCTGAGTTCAAATCTGACCTCAGACACTTAACACAAAAGCTAGCCGTGTGACATTGGGCAAGTGACTTACCCCCAATTGCCCTCCAAAAAGAAAAAAAAAGAAAAAAAAACGTTAGTAAATCAAATTTTTAAAAATTAAGACTGAATGATTGATAATCAAATAATAATGAGGACTTAGTAGTAGCAATATATGAAACCTCAATATCTAATCATCAATCCTTGAATCATGGTGTGAGGACTGCCTTATGAGGCTCCATCCATCTCATTTTCCATTGAGATTGTTGCTGTTTGTCCTTCATTCTGGATCAATGTCATCTTGGATTTGAGTGAGGCAAAGCTGGGCAAAGTCATCAGCCTTGTTCCTCCAGAGCAATCAGAGTCCAGTGGCAAGACATAGGTTAGGACAACTGGCCATTACCCCAGACTAAGTGGGAGACCTTAGACTTTTGAAACTAAGGCCCTTCCCAGGTCTCAATTTGTCTGAGACAACACCCATTCATTAATTAAAGTGTGGCTAAGAATTGAAGAAAAACATGGCCTTGTTTGCCTTCACAAAAGAATGAGTCCAGTGAGAGGGGGAAGACCCTCAAGGTTTCTGAGCAGATCAGAAACAATTACTTCTTACACTCACTCTGAGCTATGAAAACCTAAACAATGAGCAAGTGAGGCTTGGGCTGGGATCTATTATTGGTCAAACAGTGAGAACCAGAGTGATTTGGGTTTAAAGACATAGTAAAGTAGCTCTATCAATATGAATACTAATGGACTTGATCAAAGCATGATTTTCTAGAATCATATTACAAGAAATCATAAATAGAGTTAATTGTCCCAGCTTTTTCTGAAAAAAAAAAAGAAACAAAAAACAATAATGGGAGAAATAAGTGAGCAAGAAAAAAATCTAGCCCCCCAAACACAAGACACATCATAAAGCATAAGTGATCAAAATTTATATTTCTTTAGCCAGAACACCCACATGTAAACTGAGGCAGGGAGAAGTTAAGTGACTTTACCCATGGCCAAACAGTCCAGTGAAAGTCTAAGGTTAAATTTGAACTCAAGTTCTTGTCTCTAAACCCAGTGCTCTGTGCTACAGTGATGCGTCTAGCATCTAAGGAAAGGAGGTTTCTTCATCAATAAATTCCCTATACAAATTAATTTATTGGTACAGTACATATATAGTCATATAATTTTCACAAGTATATTTTTTCTTAAATGGGGAGAGGAATAGGCTTATTTCATTTAATTTTTTTATTGGATGAATCTAGAAACCATGACTGTGTAACTGCTGACTCACATTCTCATTTGTTCTGGAGATCTTGACCTACTTGAATGTGTGTATTTTTCTTGCCCTACCAACATCTTTCTCTTTCCTTTTCTCCCTCAATGAACAGCAGCAGGCTATCTGCATCAACAACCTTCTTTTGTCCCTGTGGCATTGACATATCTTCCTCCGCTAGAATTTCTGCTTACCCTTAATAAACATGAGAATATGAGAATTAAGGGCCAATGGTGGCAGGAATGTTAAGAATAAATAGATAAGGTGAGAGAGAGGAAGTTAGGATTTCTGAATTCTATTTCTGGTCTGTCATTGACTTACTGTGTGATTGCAGTAAATGAGCTCCTGCCAATTGCCCTGAAAAAATGCATCCTCATCATCATTCATACTTTTCAAAATCCCACATGCCTATTGTGTTATGTTAGGCACCATACAAACTGAATTAATAGAAGTTCTCAGACAGTCCATTTAAATATTTTTCTTTCATGCCAGAACAGATTGTTTCCCCAAGATATCTTCCTATTATTTTCACTCTCCAAATATTTATACATTGAAAGACCCATGAAAGTTGACATGGTAATATATACAAAACCATTTAGAAAGAATAGGCTACATAGCTAATCATTGTAGCTCATTTGAAAAGGAAATCCTAAAACATAAAATCTAAGATATAGAAAAAGCTTGATACGTCAAAAAGTTTAAAGGATGAGGTTATCAAACCAGTGCCTTAATTTTATAGATGTTGAAACTAGGAATAGCTAGGTGGTACAGTGAATAGAACACCAGCCCTGGAGTCAGGAGGACTTGAGTTCAAATCCAGCCTTAGACATTTGATACACTTACTAGCCCTGTGACCTTGGGCAAGTCACCTAACCCCAACTGCCCTGCCCTCTCTCCTGCAAAATAATAAAAAAAATAGGTATTGAAACTGAGACCCAGAGAGAATAAAGAAAATATCTAAAGTCACCCAGCCACTAAGTGACAGAGATGGTATTCAAATTTAAGTTTGATTCTAACTCCAGTGCTCTTCACATGACAGCGTTCTGCACTAGCCCTAACAGCCTCAACAGTTATTTTTGAAATGGTAATATAAAGTAGCAGTCCAAGTACTGGATTGAGAACCCGTAAGACTTGTATTCAAATCTTATTAGCTCTGTGACTATGGATAAGATACAAATTTTCTGAGCCTCAGTTGCTTCCTTTGTAAAATAGGGTAAAACCTGTAATTCTTCATGAAGTTCAAATGAGACAGTGTATGTAAAAAAATTTTTTGTAAAAATAAAAGTCTCCTACAAAACTTCTATTATAAAAGAATCAATCTGTGTTGGTGAAGGGAGTCCACATGCCAACAAAATCACGTGCCATGGGTACCTTGACATATTGATGTAATCATTATTTGTTGTGGTAACAAAAATTAAATTTAAAAAAGTAGAAGAAAACCCCTTTCATATAAATTGTTATTTTTGTAAAGCAAGTGATATTAGGATCAAAGGTAGTTAATACTCAAAGCATAGCACTTTTGCCCTGAATAAGAGTACATAAGTTTTCAAAAGTACAAACTCACTTACAAGAGATTTTATTGTAACTGACTGAGGATGATGGTGTTAAGAGCATTGCAACAGAGACCATTTAATTAAAGAGCAAAGAAATTTTAAACAAAGGATTCTCATAAGTCAAGATAAAAGTTTACTTTTCTTACAAGACCATCACTAAAAAGACATGTCCATGTTTTAAAAGTAATAATGGACATTTAGTAAATGTCAATGAAGGATGAATGAAGAAATACTGAAATTGATTATGACATCAGGAGTGCTAGTAGAAAAGAAAGAACTTTGGGAAGACTCAAAAGGTCAGAATTCAGAAAGAGTAATACTAAAGGCAAAAGGAATGAATATAGCCTTTTTGTGTAGCTGTTACATACCTGACCTCAAATTTGTGAGCCATTTGAAAGCACATTAATTGTTCTGTTGTGTAGTCAATTAGCATCTTTCTTTGACAGGCATTTTAAAATGTGTGAATTATGCCAATTCCATCAACTACAAGCTTTCTTTTCACTGTCTCAGATTATAGAATATTAAAAGAAACATCTTTTGAGTCATCCTCTTGAGAAAGAATTCAATTATATTTTATGTTGACTGAAATAAATTGGGACCTCCCCAACTTGGCTCTGAAACTAAATCAGTACTGGAATGGCATTTAAACTAGGCTGATTGCAGATTTGTAGGCCTCTGAAGAGTCATTTGATTCACTGGGGTTCAGTGCTTAGGATTTCAATTCTGGGATTTTTAGCCTAATCATCTTTTCCTATGGGAGTTCTAGCTATAAAGAAATATACAGTTGTATAACCTTGGTTCATGTCTGTAAGGTAAATTTATATAAGAGGGTCTGGAATTCTGGTGATTCTGCCTTTATGAAATGGTCCTGCACATAGATAGCAGAACTCCCTAACACTGGGCTGCAATTCAGTTTCTGCAGCTGTGCTAAGGAAGGCCCCTCATTCTTGATTGGCTTGTAGTGTTTTCTCACACCTAAAGTCACAGTCAAACAACACTAGGAATCTTAAAGACAAGAAGGTCAAGGGTGTTTATAAAACTTATATAATAATCTAGAAAATGTAATCTAACAATTTCTATAAAGGTACATAATTAATTAGAAGTAAGGCAAGGGCAGGATAGGAATGACCCTTTCTTGCTATTAGCTTTTCCCTCAGCCCTCCTACTACCGAATTGAGCATGCAATAACTCCTCCCTTCTCCTCTTAGTCACAAATCGCTCAGCTTGTTCATAGAGGCATTAACACACAGAGCTCTGAAAAAGGCCACTGGATGTCATAGTCATTTGTGTCCACAGCTACATTTCTGTTACCATCTACTCTTCTCTCCTCATATCCTTCATGATCTTCATCATTATCATCATCCCATCCATTCCATCCCTTCCTGACCTTCACCCCGTTCCACAAATAATCGTGGATTTCTTTCCTTTCTAGCCAAAATAGAAACAACAAACCCAAGAGGGATTTGTGCCCTTCCCCTATTTTCCCCTGGCTAATTGCAAAGAAAATTTATCAGGATGCTGTGGTAGAACACTGTTATCACTTTATTACTACTAATGGAAAAGCTAAGGCTGATAGATCTTTTGAGCTCCAGAGTTCCATATAAGTTTTAAAGGATTATGCTGATCAGTCATAAACAAAGTTCATTATCAATATGGTGAGCATCTGGAAATGTGTGGAGAGAGGGAGGGTGTACCAACTTGCCTGACATAGGGCAAAGAAGCCCTAGATTGGAAATGAAGCATGTCAAAGAGCTTTTGCAGATCTCCAACAGAATCATGCCCGTGAGTAGCCACTGCGTTTTCCAGGCTGGGTGATATGGAAAGACCTAGCACTCTTTTTTTTTAGAACAAACAAAAAAACCAAATAAGTAAATCAATGAAAATTTCTCAGAATTACATAAGTTTAGAACTAAGAGAGGCATGACCTCTTAGACCTTAGCTAACTATAGTTTCAAAAGCCATGTCAAGGGCTTGATCTCTCAATGAAAATTTAGCATATCCTTGTGGAATCAAAGAATTAGAAACAAAGCAGATGTCTGTAGGTAGGAGAATACTGGGAATGATTGAATAAGCTGATTTACATGTGTGTAATGGAGTATTATTCTTCTAGGAAAAAAATGATTTGATAAATATAGAGAAAAATTAGAAAACTTATAGAACCAATTTGGTATGAAGTAAATAAAAGCAGGAAAGCATCATATAAAAATATCAATTAAAAAACTATTACAAAACAATGGAAATATAATTCTGTATATAAAGAATAGGTTTGGCTTCAAATGATAAATGTGAAAGTCACCTATCTTTGTTTATTAGAAGAAGTGGGGAATGATATCTGTGAAATATAGCAAGTAATGCCATGTTTTTTCTTTGTTCCCTAGTTTGGCTAAATTATTGTTATTCTTTGTTATTAAGAATGGTTCTCTAAGAGAGGAAAAAGAGGAATACACTAAGAAAATAGATGACCAGTAAAAGACAGCAATAAAATATATTTTTCAAAGACAAATGAAAAATAAAAGTGGAAAGTTCAATGGTAAAGTTGAAGATGTTTGCTGAATATGTAGAATGTTCCCTCAGATTCACATATTCTCCCTTCAAAATGAACAGCTTTATGTCTAATGATTTTTATTTCCTACTGAAATTTTGGTGCATAAGTCATTCAGATTTAATTCATACCGAAAATATTATCCTTTTGATAGCAACGTGGTCATAATTAATGTACTATGCAATGACATTGAACAATTAAAAATATACATTATTTAGGGGTAGCCAGGTGGTGCAGTAAATACAGCACTATCCCTGGAGTCAAGAGCACCTGAGTTCAAATCTGGCCTCAGACACTTGATTCTTACTAGCTGTGTGACCTTGAGTAAGTCACTTAACCCCAACTGCCTTCCTTCCCCTACAAATATACGTAAATGTGTATGTGTGTATATATGTATATATATAGTATATGTATATATAATAAATATATAATATAATATATATGTATACAATTTAGAAAAAGAATCAAGGTTAAGAGTCTAGTTGCCAAAAAAAGAGAAAGAAAAGTAAGCAGAAAAATGGACTAGTAAGCTGTTGATCTCTTTTGTAAAACTTATACTACATTAAAGTACTTGATAGAGACTGGTTAGTCTGCCTCTAGGCTCTTCCCACCAGAGGTAAGAAGGGAACCACATAGAAATAGTAACAACTAAATTAACTGTTCACTCTGTTTATTGGTCAGTCAGTCTGTTTGGAGGCAATCCTCTGACTCTAAAGGGATGATACTAACCCTTGTGTTCATCCTTATCTGCTTCATTCATTGTTAATATATTCAAAGGTGGTTAGTATCTGTTTACCTTTGGCTGATGTATTTGTATAAAATTCCAGCTTCTTTCTTCTGTCTCTTATAAAATCCTACAGACCCTAACAATCTCATACAACTCAGAATCAACCAGAAAAGGATCAAAACTGAGAACATTATTGTATTAGCAACTGGAATGGTTAATGCAAAAGTCTTCAATATTTAGTAATATTCAATATTTGGCAATATTCAATATGTAGTTCCTATGGACTTGTCTCCCTTTTTCTTCATCAGAAAACATCTGGTCAGTCAGTTATTAGGATATAGGTAATCTGGTGGGCACAGGTACTGACCTAGTCTGAGAGGCCTTGACTACATAAAACTGGGACTTTGTATGACCCTCAAATCAGAAAGCTACATAAGAGAAGTTAGAGTCAATCTGGTTCCATGGGGGAAGGAAATCTTGTCAGGGTCAGGGGAGCCATATCAAGAATACTGGTCCTGCAAAAAGGAGGGGGACATGGTGCTGTTCGAGCAGATGCATGCCAACATGGGGAAACTCCTCACGATTAACAACAGGTACAATACTGAGAACCTGTCCACCCTGGAGTACTTATGTGGAGACCCAGGCCAAGGAAAATGCCTATATCCTGGAAGCCAACTGGTTCATGTTTAAGCTATACCAGTTAATCCTGGCCTTCTTCCAGACCGCAGTGACAGCCCAGATTCTGCTGAAGGCCTTCACCAATCTCCCCCATATGGACTACACACTGTGCAAGTGCATGATTAACCAAGCTCATCAAAAACAGTAGCCCATTAGGCAGATCCTGTACTTGGAAGACTTGCTGGAGACCTGTCCTTTCCAAGCTTTCTGGCATGCTCTAGATGAGAACATGGATCTCCTTTTTCTTAATGGCATCACAGGCTTTGAAGACTCCATCCAAAAATGTATCTGCCATGTTGTGGGCATCACATATCAACATATTGACTGCTCACAGATGGCTGAGATGTTGGGAGATCTGTCAGACTACCAGATGAAAGTATGGATGGGCAAATATGACGGCAGGTACCATGAGGCAGGAAAAATCTTTATTTGCAGCCAATATGACAGTATCAAATTCAAGAACATTGTGGAAAAAGATCGACTTGGAGAGTTTTTCCAGTATCATGGCCTCCTCCCAGGAACTCCTTCTGTCCAGCGTCTCCTGTTTTCTGCTTCTGTTTCCCCTTATGGATAGCCAGCTTCTTAAATAAAAGTCCTTACTTCCTGAAAACAAAACAAAACAAAACAGAATACTGGCCCTGCCACAATGGTCTTAAGTTCTGTTTGACTGCAATGGATTCTTTGCTGCCAATTACATCCTATGAAGAGATCTGGGCTAACAATATTTGCATTTTATTATCTTTTTGAAGGGGGGAATTGGGGTTAAGTGCCTTGCCCAAGGTCACATGGATAGTAAGTGTTAAGTGTATTAGGCCAAATTTGAACTCAGATCCTCCTGATTCCAGGAATGATGCTGTATTCACTGTACCACCTAGCCACCCATAATAATTGCATTCTTGAAGACTTTCAACCTGTAGCTTGAACTATTAACAATCAGAAAATCTTCTTTTTAATATTAGAGATGATACACAGATCCCAGAAGGCCTTCCTTATGTTCATCCTCACACTATGCAATTTATGGAGACAGTAAGCTATCACAGGGTCTGATTCTGTGCAAATCAAGGACGAGATGATATGATTAAAACTTAGTCCTGGGTTTTGCACGTCGAAAAGTCATAGGTGCTGCAATGTTCAACTACAGTGCAGCGCAGAGCAGAGTGGTATCACACACTGTTCATTGTGTTGTAGCTTAGCACAACAGACCTGAACTCCACTAAAGGGACTGGGTCTGGATGGCAAACCTGAGCTTCAAGACTTCTTGATATTCCTCAGATTATTTACAAATATTCTCATAAAGAGCCTTTTGTTAACAAAAGAGTAGATCTAGGCTTACAAAAAGATGTCTGGACTCAGCTACGTACTGAGAATAAAAACTTGTTGAAATTCCTCAGCATGTATGCTTCTCACTCTCCAGGTCTTCTCATCAATTAGCTATCGCTCTTGCTGAGTTGGGGAGAAATACAAAACCTGAGGTCTTTAATGACTTGCACTCCAATCCAAGGTAGTCAGTCTAAGTTTTACACAAAGGTAAAACTCTTTCCATTGAAATCTTCTACTTCCTCCAAAAGTTAGAAATTCTGGAAAGAGATTCTAGAGTCTCTTGAAGCAGAAAGTAATAAGAGGGGTAGAATGAAAATAATACTTTAATGTAAAGGGCATTAGAAATCAATATCAGGACTTCCAGGGGTAGAGCCAAAACATCAGAAGAGAGTAAACAAACAGCTGAGCTCTCTAAATATTTCCCTCCCAACAACTTTAAAGCAAGGCCTCAAATCAAAATCTGTTGGGACAGAAACAAGTGAAGGTCAGAGTGACATATTTTTCTATTCCAAGACAATTTAAGAGGTCAGAAATAAAAATTCATGACATGAGGGTGGAGGCTGACACAAAGTCTACATGAACAAAACACAAGTGGTGGGATCAGGTAGTCATAACAAAAGCAACAGCAGCAACTTTGGGAGCTCTCAAGACAGATGATGAGGGGACATGGCAGATAGTTAGCACGGTATGTAGAACCACATGATTTGGCAACTACATTGACTATTTCTGCATCACAGTCCAGGGAGAGAGAGGAGCACTTTCAGCTAAGAAGGAGGAGAACCCCTGAGGATTTTCATTTTGGCAACAAGGAATCAGAGACCCCAAGAAAAAAGTATCACAATCAATCGCAAGGGAGCAAAAGATTGAAGAGAAGTGCCAAATGTGATCCCAAAGGATCAGGAACTCTTTCTGTGTAAGAACCATAGTGAAAACCAGGGCAACAGTGACCACACCTCTCCTGATATCACATGAACTTAAAAGCACTAAAAGCATACAAATACCCCGAACTAGTTCTGAAAACAGAAGTGTGAAAAAGCATGAAGTTTGAGACAGGGCCCCTTTTTGACTCACCTCAAAAGCAGAGCCCTAACCTTAACAGAAAATTTTAAAATCAAGAAGTACAGTGGAAAATGGGGAAAAAATAACAAAAAGAACTTGACTATAAAAACTACTCTGGTGACAGGAAACATCAAGACACAAGTTCAGAAGACAATAAAGTCAAAACTGATGTAAAAAAAAGTCTAAAAAAAATGAATTGAACATAAGGGAAGCAAGAATACCTGAAGAGCAAAGAGATGATTTTCAAAATCAGAGCAGTAGAGGGGAAAAACAAAAAACACAGGTAAATAAATAAAAGCAAGGGATAGAATAGAAAAAAATGAAACAACAGAACAAAATTTACAGAGGTCAGTGAAAACAGTACTTAGGGGAAATTCTATTTATTTAAATAGTTACATAAAAAAGAGTAGTCCAAGGAATTGCTCATGAAACTTAAAAAAAAGGAAAAGAACAAATTAGAAATTCCATTTAAACACCAAAACTAAAATTCCAAAAATCAAAGAAGGGATTGACAAAACTGAAAGTAAAAAATGGGTATTCATACATAAAACTAGGATTTGGCTTTATGAAAAAAAACTTAAAAAACCACATTGGTTGAGTTGATTTTAAAAAAGGCGAAAAACCGAATTACTCAGAATCAAAAATGGAAAGAGTGAATGCACCACCAATGCAAATAAAATTAAAATAATTATTCAGTTACTTTGCTCAATTATATGTCAGTAAAACTGATAACAGAAAGGAAATGGATGAATATTTACAAAGGAAAAAATTGCTTAAATTAACAGAAGAGGAAGTAGAAAACTTGTGTATCCCTACCTGAGAAATATAAATTGAATAATTATCAATGAACTCTAGAAGAAAGAATCCCCAGAACCAGATGAATTTGCACAAGATTACAGCAATACATATGTATGTGTATTTATACATATTTATTTGCGCTGTTTAAATGTGTGTGTATGCAAAGATTATAGACTATGTCCAGATAGGATTTATACCAGGAATTAACACCAGGAAGGTGGTTCAATATTAGGAAAATTATCAGCTAATTTATTATACCAATAAGAAAAGCAGCAGAAATCATATGGTTATATCAATAAATGAAGATAAAAACCTTTTGCAAAATAACAACACCCATTCTCATTAAAAACACTAGAAAATAAAGGAATAAATTGACTCTATTACAAGCAGTATCTATGTAAAATCAAGTGCTGATATAAACTGTAACAGGTCCAAAATTAAAGCCTTACTAGTTGAAATCAGAAGTGAAGTAAGGATGTTCATTATCACCATTATTCAATGTTGTACTAAAACTGCTAGATGTAGCAAAAAGACAAGACAAAGAAATTGAGGGAATGAAAATAGGCTAAAGAAAGCAAACTTGAAGCTGATAATATGGCATTATTAAAAAACCTTGAAGAATTCACAAAAATTTAAAAAACAACTAGTTTATACAATTACCAACTTCAGCAAAGTCGCAGTACATAAAACAAACCCACAGAATTTGAGTATTACCATATCCTACCAACAAAACCTAGCAGCAAGAGACAGAAAGCCCATTTAATATAACTGCAGACAATATAAAATTCTAGAAAGTCTACCTGCCAAGACAAACCCAGAAACTGTATGAGCATAATTGTGAAACACTTTTTACACATAAAAAGACAACTCTAAACCATTTGGTGACTATTACTCATGGGTAGTCTGAGCTGATATAATAAAACTGGCAATTCTACCTGTTCATTTATTTTCTCAGTGCCATAACAATCAAACAACTAATGAATAATTTTATAGAACTAGAAAAAGTAAGGAAATTCAACAGGAAGAACAAAAGGGCAATCATATCAGGGGAATCAATGCTAAAAATTGTGAATGAAGGGAGCCTAGCAGATCCAGATTTCAAACTATATTACAAAGTAGTATTCATCAAAACAATTAGGAACTGATTAAGAAATAGTGTGGTGGGGGACAGAGCCAAGATGGTAGAGTAAAAACAGGACCTCTAAGTGGTTGTGGGTCCTACTACCTCCAATAAGTATGAAAAAATGACTCTAAACAATTTTAAGCTACATGGAACCCACAAAGTGACAGAGAGAAACAAATCTCTCACTGAAGGAAGCCCAGCAGGCTTACAGGAAGGGTCTTTCACACAGAGCTGGGAGCCAAGAATAGTTCAGGTTGAGCTGCAATTCCAGCCCTAGGGTGGGCCTGATCAGCAGTGATCATAGCAGACCTCAGGAGAGTGAATTACCAGCAGCTGTGGCAGTTTCCAGACTTCTCAACCTATAAATGCCAAAGAAAAAGGAAAATGACAATCTGGAACTCTATTGGAACTGGGTGGAGAAGAGTACAGTCTGGTACCTACCCCTGGGGCGAGAAATGGCAGAGGCATGGAGGAAACTGTAAGGCTGCCTCCAGAACTCCTGGCCTGCAGACTGTAGGAGGACAAAGCAACCATTTAGAGGACAATGGCTCTTGCTTTACCCTGTTTGGATGTGGATCACAGTCTTGGATTGTGGTCCTAGAGTGTGTGGCCAGTGTGCCAGAGTTCATGGGGTCTGTAGAGAGGGGGCTCACCTAATATTTCTGGCAGCTACAATCTGGAAGCAGAGCTCTACCATGGCAAAGAACTCAAAAGTCAAGTAATTGGTTGGCAAGCAAACAGAGGAAGCACAAACAGACCATAGAATCCTTTTTGAGGGACAAAAAGGATCAAAGAATGTAACCAGAGGAAGACAATGAAGTCAGAACTCCTGGATCAAAAGCTTCCAAGAAAAATTAGAACTAGTTACAGGGCATGGAGGAGCTCAAGACAGATTCTGAAAATCAAGTAAGAGAAGTGGGGGAAAAATTGGGAAGAGAAATGAAAATGATGCAAGAAAATCATGAAAACTGAGTCAGTAGCCTACTAAAGGAGACCCCCCCCCCAAAATTACTGAAGAAGATAACACCTTAAAAAGTAGACTAGTTAAAATGGTAAAAGAGGCCCAAAAAAGCCAAAGAGGAGAAAAATAGCTTAAAAAGCCAAATTTGTTGGATGGAAGATGCATTTCAAAAACTCACTGAAGAGAGTAATTCCTTGAAAATTAGGTTGAAGAATATGGAAGCTAACGACTTTATGAGAAATCAAGATATTATAAAATGGATCCAAAAAAATGAAAAAAAAATAGAAGGCAATGTGAAATATCTCATTGGAAAAAATCTCTGACCTTGAAAATAGATCCAGGAGAGATAATCTAAAAATTATTGTTCTACCTGAAAGCCATGATCAAAAAGAAAAAACAAAAACAACCTAGAAATCATCTTTCAAGAAATTCTCAAGGAAGATTGCCCCTATATTCCAGAACCAGAGGACAAAATGGAAATTGAAAGAATTCCTAATTGCCTCTTGAAAAACATCCTAAAAGGAAAACTAGGAATATTACAACCAAATTCCAGAGCTCCCAGTTCAAGGAGAAAATACAGCAAAGTAGTCAGGAAGATACAATCTGAGCATTGTGGAAACACAATCAGGATTATACAAGACCTAGAAGCTTCTACATTAAGGCACTTAAGGGCTTATAATATGATATTATGGAGGTCAAAGGAGCTAGGATTAAAAGCAAGAATCACTTACCCAGCAAAATTGAGTATAATGCTTCAGGGAAACATATGGTCATTCAATGAAATACAGGACTTTCAAGTATTCTTGATGAAAAAACCACAGCTGAACAGAAAATTTGACTTTCAAATACAAAAAGCAAGAGAAGCATGAGAAGGTAAACAGGAAAAAGAAATCATAAGAAGTTTACTCAAGTTGAACTATTTACATTACTACATGGAAAAACGATCATTGTACATCATGAGACTTTTTTCATTATGAGGACAGTTTAAGGGAATATATGTATATGTATACATGTGTGTTTACATATGTATGTATAGGAGGGTCCATGTGTGTATAAATATATATGTGAGTGTATGCATATGTATGTATATGCATACACAGACAGAGGACACAGGATGAGTTCAGCATGAAGGGATGATATCTAAACAAACAAAATTAACAAAATTTCACTAATACTGTGAAAGTGGAATATATAGGGAGAAGGAGAAAGGGAGAGATAGAATAGGGTAAATTACCTCATATTAAAGAGGCAAGAGAAAACTTTTACAATGGAGGGGAAGAGCAGGAAGGTGAAAGGGAATGGGTCAACCATACTCTCATTGAATTTGGCTGAAGGAGGGAATAATATACACACTCAATTGGGTATCTTATTGTAATGGTAATCAATTTGTTTGATATACTTAGGGTTAAGTAGATCCTAGTAACTTAGGGCTAAGTATAGAACTCTGTCTATTGGTGGAAAGGTGTGAATTCCCTTGGTGAAAAGGTGTGAATTCCCCTGGAAGAATGCTATTGGCTGAGACACTCCCCTGTGGACTTGGGAGAAGGCCAGTGTTTATAAGGAATAATTTTTACAGAGACAGACAGATTTTGGATTTGGTTCCTCAGTGAAGCTGACTGAAGATATGAACAGGATGGGATTTTGTTTGTTGGTGGTCTGGCTGATCCTTGAGCTCCAGGCAAGAGAAGTCCTGAAGGGCTTGAGGTGTCCTGAATCCGGTGAACTTCAGTATGTGCCAGGGATTGCCTTGAGGACTGGACAAGAACCTGGTAGCTGTTCATCCCTGAGGACTGGACGAGAACCTGTAAGCTTTCAGCTCCTGAATTTAGGTGATTGTCTGGCAGATTCAGGAGGGAGCTGGGACCAGGGAAGGGGATCCAGGGAATCAGAGAGACCACCCAGGGTCAAAGTGAAGAAAAGGCCTCCCCTTGGACTAAACTGAGGTTTGTTGGAAATCAAGGGGTGGAAGGATTGTGTGGTTGTCTAAGAACTTTATTTGGAAACTAAAGTTGATGGTTGCCCCAGGAATGGAAGATCAGTGTATTGTGAATTGTTGATTGAATCAACTCCCTCTTAGGGATGCTGGGTCATTCCTTT
>CM053598.1:177185555-177242119 GCA_028646575.1 Pseudocheirus occidentalis
AACTGTTGAAACTGTGAACATTGTACTGAATCTGATTTTGTAATGGAATAAACAGAGTGTTCACTAATACTGTGTAATCCCAATCTTAAAGGCTGTTCACAGTAGCATTCTCTCAGGAATCTACTGCTGATTGGCTTTACACTTACCGTACAGGAAAATTGGGGGAAATGGGATAAGAGGGAGGATGATAGAAGAGAGGGCAGATCATGGAAGAGGGTAGTTAGAAGCAAACACTTTTGAAAAGGAACAGGGTCAAAAGGAGAAAATAGGATAAGTGAGTAACAGGATAGGATGGAGGGAAACATAATCTTTCACCATATACCTACTGTGGAAATGTTTTGTATATCTACACATGTACAACTTATTGGGAATCGCTTATTTTCCCAGTGAGGGTGGGTGAGGAGGGAAGAAGGGAAAAAAACCATCTGGAACTCAAAGTTTTAAAAACAAATATTAAAAAAAGGAAATAGAGTGGTGGATCAGTAAAACAGAAGAGGTAACAATAAATAGTAGTAAATGAACATAGCAACCTAGTGTTTGATAAACTCAAAGACAAAAGCTTTGGGGGTACTGAGACTTTTTGACAAAATCCCTCAGAAGATGCAAGAGCAATTTGGCAGAAACTAGGCATATATTAACATCTCACACTGTATAACAAGATAATGTCAAAATCTATAAATGATTTAGAAGAATGGGTAATATCATAAGTAAATTAGGGGAGCATGGAAAATATATTTGTCAGATCTATGAGTAAGGGAAGAATTTATGATAAAACAAGAGAAAGAGAGGAACACAGGAAGTAAAATAGATAAATTTGATTACTTGAAATTTAAAAGCTTTTGCACAAATAAAACCTATGTAGTCAAAATTAAAAGGAAAACAGGAAAGTGGGTGAAATTTTATAGCTATTTTGTTTCCAATAAAAGTCTCATTCTAAAAAATATATCAGGATCTACCAAATTTATAAAAGTAACAGTCATTCTACAGTTAACAAATCATCAAAGGATATGAACAGGCAGCTTTCAGAAGAAGAATTTAAAACTATCAATAGTTACAAGAAAAAAATGCTCTAAATCACTAATGATTAGAGAAAGGCAAATAAAAGCAGCTCTGAGATACCATGTTATATCTATCAGACTAATGTTATAGAAAAGAAAAATGACAAATCCTGGAGGAGATGAATAAAAATTTGGACACTAAATGTTGGCAAAGCTGTGAGATAATCTTACCATTCTGGAGAACAAAAGAGTTACAAAACTATGCATATCTTTCAACCAAGTAACACCAAGTAACCAAGTAACCAAGTAACATATCCCAAAGACATGAAATAAATGGGGAAAAGATTTACATGTGCAAACATATTTTAGCAGCTATTATGGTGGTGGCAAAGTACTGGAAACTGAGTGGATGACAATCATTTGGGCAATTGCTGAACAAGTTGTGGTAAATGTTACCAAATACTATTGTAATATAAGAAATGAAAAGGGTGGGGGCAGTTTCAGAAAAAAAACTGGGAAGATTTTTTAAGAACTGACAGAAAGTGAAATGAGCATAACCAGGAGAATATTACATATAGTAACAGCAAGATTATAAGGATGATCAACTGTGAAAGATCTAGGTCATCTAATCAAGACTATGACCCAAGATAATTCCATAGGACCCATGATGAAAAATTTTGTCTACCTCCAGAGAATGAATTGATGAGCCCTGGGTAGTTTGAAACCTACTTCTTTCTTTCTTTTTTTCTTTTGGTCTGTGTTTTCTTTAGCATCATGGATAATATGGAAATATGTTTTACGTGACTTTACATGTATAATCCATATAAAAACACTTTCTTTCTCCAAGAGGGGAGAGAGAGAAGAGAGAAGGATAGAACATGGAACTCAAAATTTGATTCCTAAAAAATATGTATATAATTGGAAAGTAATTAATTGTGTGTGTGTGTGTGTGTGTGTGTGTGTGTGTGTGTGTAAACAATATCAAGTGAAAGAGGATAATCAATGAGTGGAAGAGGGTGTGTGTGAAAGTAGAAACCTTCACTGCAAGGTCTTTCTTCCTCATTTCTTTCACTATGTTGGACACTTGTTTCTCTTAAATAGTTGTAACCAGCTTTGAATTTGTACAATTTTCCTTATCTTCCTTTTCTACTGACTCCTCCTTTTTTCTTCCTTATACTTCTCTTCTTTCTTCTATTATATCTTATCCCTTAAAGTCCAAACTCTTCCATGTTTACCTTTCTTTCCCTTTAAGTCATCAATCTCTTCTGATTAATGGTCTTAAAGCTGATATGGAATCATGGTTCCTTTCTGGCACTTTGCCAAGAAGTCAACTCCAAAGCCTAGTGCTAAAACTTGTGTGTGTGTGTGTGTGTGTAAGAGAAAGAGAACCTAGGAGTGGGGTTGGCAGTCAAGATTCCTAGGCTTATGTTAGACTTCACTTCTTTGTTTTTCTGTATAATCGTTTTTAGGGGAGAGCATTCAGTTTCTCCCTTCCTATTAATTAATTGCATTTAGGTTATCTTAATTGTTGTATTTGTGATGGTAGAAGAAGACTTGGGCTCTGGGTTTCCTATTATTCTGCAATATTTCCATCCTCATTCTTATTGACCTTTTTTTTTTCTTTCCAAAAGCTCACAAATACAATAATTGTTTTAATAATGAATTCTATAATTTTTTTTTAAAGAATTCAAATCAGACTTCTCACTACTTTTTATGTTTCCAACACTGGATAGATTTTTGACTTGTCTGGTTCTTAATTTCCTTACCTGTAAAATGAAAGTTATACTAGATAGTCTATTTCAACATTCTTCCCTTCTTATAATCTTATAATCTTATAATTCTTCTGTAAAATGGGGATAATAATGCACTACTAAATTCACAGGTTTATTGTAAGGTGAGTGCATTGTAAATCTTACAACACCATAGAAATTAGAACCATTATTATTAGTATAGTCATAACATCACAAATTGGCATAGCTCAAGGCCCATAGCAGGGATTTCTTAAGTGTTCTTTGTTTATTTCTCTCTCTGCTGAACATTAAAGCAACCCATATCTCTTTCACTTATAAGGACCATTAGTCAAAATTCTTTCAATAAAACTTAGATAAGAATTTTATAGAAAGTCTATTTGTCACAAAACTGGCACTTCTTCCTGGTGCTAAACCTCTATCCTGAAGAGATAAAATGCCTCATGTAGATGCTCCCTAGAATCTGAGTATTTAATAGAGAAGTTCAGTGATTTGACATCCACCCAAATGAATGAATATTTACCAGGTACCTACTATGTGAAGAGTCTTCTGCTAGGGACTGTAGGGAAATACAAAATTTAGATGACAGCGTGGTTGTTTTAATGGAATTTAAATTCTAGCAGCATCACTAAATTTCTATTCCCTTTCTATCTGACTAGTCAAGCCAGTTCACATTCCTTACTTTTTCCCACTACCCACAAATACATACAATAACTTTCCAGAACTTGAAAGTCTTCTATTTAGAAACTTCTGTTAGAACACATTTAAAAATATCCAAAGTTTTCAAATTTCACAGGAGAAATTCTCAGGGACATAGAAAATTTCAAACAATGGGAGACAGGGGGAAAAAAGAACTATGAAGGAAAGAAATCACTGTATATACATTACTTACTCCAACTCCTCTAGCTTGTCTCATGGTCCCCCACTACATCCAGGGACATCTCCAATCGTACTGATCTATATCTTGCCATGGAAGCTAGATGGTTCCAGAAGAGAGAGTGAGGTTGGTGGCTTTGCCCAGTCCTTCCCCATTTAAATCCAATTTACTTGCTAGTCATGGCATCATCTTCCTAATGTCATAGTCCTCTTTGAGAATGAAGGACAAATAACAAGAACAACAACCAACACACATAGAAGGGATGCATCAAATTTTGAGTCCAGAGGAATAAACTATATGCTCAGACTCCCAGCAAGAATTGTGTTTTACAAAGCACTTACAGTTGCTCTCCTAGGTCAATTAATATTCACATATTAAGTGGCTACTATGTGCCAAGCTATGTGTTAGACACCAGGGATATAAAGACAAATCAAAAGAAGCTCTGCACACCAAGAATTTACATCCTAAAAGGGAAAATGTGGCTAGTTAATCCCGGTTTCTGTTTATTAAGCGTTTGCCATAGCTGTGTACACATATCCTAAACTGACAATTCAGTACGCTGTTGCATATATGCCTTGTAGGCAGCTGAATTTTTTTTTTAACTGCATGACTATTTACCTCAGATACAGGCACTAGCTAAGATTATTCTGTCCTTGGTCCTGACTTAGCTGAAAGCATATGTGGCATGCTTATCAATTTTTCAAATTAAAGGAAACAAGAAGGGATAATTAACACATTAGATGATTAAATTAAGATACAATAAGATCACCACTGGCAGGTAAGATGGGTTAAGTCTAATATGATGAAATGTGATAGATACAAATGGTAAGTGATCATGTTCTTGGAAGAACAACTAAAATTTTATTGCAATTTAGAATATAGATGAGTAAAAAACTACATTTTGTGTGTTGTTACAAGTCAAATCAAGGAGAAGAATTAGTGGTTTGACTTACAAAGATAAGGAAAACAGTTTTCATTATCCTCAAATGAACCACAGACAAATTATTTGGTGTCAATAATTATATTGCACCCAATGACATCTGAATACTTAAAATAATAGTCAAGTCAATTATAGGAAGAAATAGGCAGTAATGTATACTTCAACATTGCCCCTCCAGACCTCAAAAATTCTAATAAAAAAGATAGAGAAATTAATTAGCTGAACTGAATTTTAGAAATTATAGATACGATTAATCCCTGGTGATTACTGCATGGTACCAAAAAAGGAGTGAAGAGAAAGAAATAAAGCGGTGGAATTTGTGTGAATATTACATGTTGAATTTATTTAATATTCGAAAGGAAAAATAAGCTATAACAGAAATTCAGGATTTTATATGCAATCCTCTATTTCACTATTACTTTGTATATAAAATTGTTATTTTAGTCATAGAATTCAGATTAAAAAGAATAGTTAAATTAACAACAACAAAAGAGAAGTATATTTCAATGAGAGCAAGTAGATTAAAAAAATACAACATTTCCCATGAGTATTTATAGTATACAGTATTTGGCTAGGCTTTGGCTTTGTTTTCTTCCTTTTGCAATTTCAACCCTTAAATTAGCCCATTTAACTTCACTTAATATTTTCATTTCAAATCCTTTTTTACGTTTTTCTACCTACTCTCATGCCAAAAATGATAGACCTTGGTTACTTTCACTAACTGCCTTCTATATTCCTATTCATTTATTGCTGAATGAAGCCATAGGAAGTCAGAAAACTGTGCTACCTAGAGCACTACATAGTCCCAAAAGGTTTCTGATTTCAGTATGGCAATTCCTTTATTCCTTTCTAATTGATTCTCTTTTCCATACCCATGAGTATTCTCTTCTCAGTTCAAGCCTTCTACACTATTCTTCCCACCTCTGCATGTTTAATGGCTTTACCTCACACTTTATTAAGAAATCAGAGACCATTTCCTATGAATCCCTGTTTTCTCCCTTCCTTCTATGTCATGACCTCTTGACATCATCATTGCTAGTATTATATAACACTTTGAAAAGTCTGAAAACTTGAAAACTATATATTTTTCATTGGTTCCATAAAGTAACCATGTGACTGATATATGCGCTATTTTTCTTCTCATTTTAAAGATAACAAAACTGAGACTAAGAAAAGTGAAATGACTTAAATAGCATCAGATATAGTGTCTGAGGTGGTATCTGAACTCACATATTCCTAATTCCAATTTCAGCACTCTCTACTATGCCATGTCATGTCTCATTCTTCTATACTCTTACTCCATTTTATATTTTAAAAAGTTGTCCTCATGAAAGCTAATCCTTTGGCATGCATTATCATATCATTCTACAAATCATCCCCACTCTCTAATCTTAAAGCTCATTATCTTTCTTTCTATCTTTCTAAAATGATATATCTTTCATTTATCCTTTTAAAAAGTGATACAAAAAATGACTGGTACTACATACCAATCTACTTTTTTTTAATATTCCCCCTCCTTTTCTCCACCATATTACTAGATGCCAACATCTACAATTGATGCTTCTGCTTCCTGTCCTCTCAGTCACTTTTCACCCTGTTGCAATGTCTTCCTTTATCATTGCTCCTCTGAAATTGTTCCCTAAAAAGTTATCCTCAATCAATTATTGTTAATATTTGATGACTTTTCTCAATTGTCATCTTTCTTGACCACTTGGAAGTTTTTGATAGTTTTATCACTCTCTCTTCTTAGATACTCTTTTGTCCAGGCTTCCATGTGGAACAAAGATCTAGCACGTGAACGGAGAGAATTAGATGCTATTCTTCCCAAGGGAAAAAGAAACAAATAGTCAAACAAACAACATAGGGTTACTGCTTCCTTGAGAGTCATGATGGCATGTAAACGGAATGCATGAAAATTACATGGTAGAATATTTAGACATTCTTTAATTGGTTCTTTTCTACTAGCCATGTGTTTAGGAGAAGGTGTTTTTATTTATTTATTTTTTTATGTCTCAGAAGTTGGAAGTGACAGAGCCTTCAAAATGGATCTAATATTCAGATCTTCCACCATTTTATGGATTAATTGTCTTCTGGTGATTTGACTCCTTTGTTCATATCATTTAATGAGAGATAACGATATAAGGGGTAATACCTTGCACCCTCCCTACCAAGGTCAACTTATGGATTATGAATACAGGTCTTAGTTACTGGCATGCCATGGCATTTGTACTTTTATATTCTGGGTGAAGGGATTGGAACCTCTGATCCTTAAGAGTTTCAAAAGGTCATAGGTGCAGGATTCCACTTATCTAGAAACCCATCTAGCAGCTGTGTTATTTTTGGTTGTGAAATTGGTGGGAACTATCTGATATAGAGATTGTTAACTAAGAGTGAATGAGGTAGAGTAAGGGAAAGATTATCTCCAAGGTGATAGGGGGAAATATTTGTAGCTTTTTTCTTGTTCTATGGTGAATAGCTACTTCTAAAGGCTAATTGATGTTAAGTAGCTAACTGAAACTGGGATACTAAGTCACTTTCATTTAATAGTAAGGAGACACAACAGATAATGACATGATGGTGTTAGAGAAGAGAAACCATCAAATCCTTCAAGATACTCAAATCCCGGAGGTATAAACAAAGCTAATTTGACACTAGGAGAGTCAAGCTTTCTCCAGCAATGTGGTTCTCTTGATCTTTTCAAATTTACTAGAGATTAATCACCAACCCCATTACCTACAAGAGAAAAGGACAAATGCCAAGGCAGACAAAGATCTCGTACACGTGTTGGCTTTACATGAAAGTCTCTCACCAAACACCATCAACAGAGTCAAACAAGTAGAATGCACCTGCAAAACAAATTTTTAACATATTTTTGAATGTACTCCCACTTCCATCTACACAACCATTCAGAAATACCTTGGTATCCTTCAACATCTTCCCAGCATACTTCAATCACACATCCTCGTGGCTGTACCAGAGGCAGGCTTTCTAGCCTCAGCTACATGGATGACCAGCATCAGAAGTTCTCTGCATGATTACACGTGGAAACCTGGAGAAGATAGTGGCCAAGAAAAAAGAGTGACGAAGAATAGAAGAAAAAAACCTACCAAGTTTGGAGGTCAAGAAAGATGAGTATTTATAAAAGGCCATTAAATATTGGCAACATATTTCTTTCCTGAGTAACCACCTCTCTATTCGAGCATCCCTTCTCATTTTCCTTTGACAGATCATCATTCCCATGACACTCCCTAACAGTCGGTGTTTCCCAAGGCTATGTACTGATTTCTCTTGTTTTATCTACAACCTTTCTCAGTTACCTTATTATCTCCCAGGAGGTCAGATATTGTCTCTATTATGTGACTCCTAGACCCATATATTCAGCTCTAACCATGCTCCTGACTTTCAGTCCCACATCACCAAGTGTCTCTAAGACAGTCTTTAACTGGATATTTAACAGGAATTTCAAACTCACTCTTTACAAAAAGGAACTTACCTTTCCTTCAATTCACATTACTTCCAAACTTTCCTATTTCTGTTGGAGGGACTAAAATCCTTCAATCAATCAACTTCTTAAACAACAAGCTTAAATAATTGCTTAATGTATGCCAAGAGCTATTTTAGAAGATGGGGATGTAGAGATAAAAATGGAACAGACTCAAAGTACATTATGTGTGTAGATGTGTGTGTTAAGGTATTACAAAGGTATGTGTTTACATATATATATACACACATATATGTGTGTGTTTTTCTGTGTGTGTATCTGTGTGTCTGTGTGCATACACACACACATAGGAAGAAATAACTGATCAATCAACATTTATTAAATGTCTACTATTTGTGACCTACTGTGCTAAGCATTAATGATATTTTTTTAAGGCAGTAGTCAGTTCATGCTCTCATGGAGCTTACAATCTAATGGAGAAAATATATTTAAGGTAGTTTTAGGAAGGAAGAAGAAAAAAAAAGTTCCAAGGGCAGGGGAGAAGGGGGAAATCATCACAGGCTTTCTGTAGTTGGTAGAGATTGAGTTAAGTCTGTAAAGAATCAAAGTCTTCACAAAAGAGGGAGAATATTAAAAGCAATGGAGATAGCCAATGCAAGGGCAGTTGTGTTAGGAATAGCAAGAAGTCTTTTACCTACCTTTTCAGTCTAATTCCCTAATATTTTCCTAAATTGTATTTTCCTACCAAACAGTCATTCTTGCTGTTCCTACACAAAACACTTTATTTTTTTCTCCATATCTTGGCATAAGCTATTTCCTACACCTGGAATGCACTCCTTTCTCATCTCTGCATTTTACAACTTCTAGTTTTCTTTCAACATTCAGGTCAAGAGCAAAAGAGGAAAGTTCAAATTCAAGTTGAATCAGTTCCATCAACTGGTGTCTTCCCTCTCTTATTTTATATTTGATTTGCACATAATAGATATATACATACATATACACATATGTATGGCTATATACATATATATAATTTACATCAACATACATATGATTTTATTGTCTCCCTCATTAGAATGCAATTTCCTTGAGATTACACTTACTTAGGTTTATCTATCCCTAGCACTTAATAAAATGCCTGCCTGGCTTATAGTTCAATAAATATTAATTGATTGGCAAAGAGACTCAACATAATGCCACAGAAGAGTCAGCTGAAAGAACTGGGAATATAAAGTTTAGAAAAAAAAATGAGGTGGGAAGCTACGACACATGTCTTCAAATATTTTGTAGGTGATTAATTTTTAGAGAACCATTCTCAAAAAAAAAAGTTGTATTAGTGTTTTGCAAATTCACTTTGGTTGCTTTTTTTTTCCAGTATAGGTATGAGGTATTATCACATGTAGCAGAATCTTAGGGCAGCTATGGCACAGTTCATAGAGGGCCAACTATGGAATCAAGAAAACTTGAGTTCAAATCTTGCCTTAGACACTTACTAGTTGTGTTACCCTGGGCAAATCACCTACCCCTGTTTGCCTTAGTTCCTAATCTGTAAAATGAACTGGTGAAAGAAATAGCAAACCACTCTAGTATCTTTGTCAAGAAAAACCCAAATGGGGAAACGAAGAGCCAGACACAACTGAAATGAATGAATAACACAACAAAAGCAGAAACTTAGACTTGCAAAGAGGCACTGAACAAATGCAATATGTTGCTGCTATTGTTTCCTTATGTGTTAAGTAATTTCATTAAATTTTAATTTACCTTTAAACACTAGTGGGTTTATTTGCATATAAGATTTTGCTCCTTATTATGCTTATTTGATTATTTTCAATGCTATTAATGCTACAATAAAACAATTGCAAAACAACAATAAACAGAAGTGTTATTCTATTAAATAGAGATTAAACTTATTTTATATGGCACCAGAGGGTAGAACCAGAAACAATAAGTGGAACTTTTGTTGAAGTATATTTCTTCTCAATATAAAAAAATATAGAAGTATAAAGAAATCAACCTAATAATTAGAGCAATCTAAAAAATGAATATGTAGCCTGAAGGAGCAGTGAGTTCCTAATCATCATCATTCTTCAAGGGTCATCTTGAAGTCCAGTTGTCAGTGAAGATTTAAGACAATTAGATAATAGCAGACAAAATTATTATGCTTTCTTTTTCTAGCTAAAAGTGGTTCTTGGAAGTGAAATGGATGACTGTTGATAGTTTACTGCAAATATTTGATTAATTTTATATTTCTTTCATTTATTTTTTCAGTCATTCACTCATCAATAGTATATTCTGCAACTTAGAGTAATCCTAAATCATTAAATTTAAGTGACTTACCCAAGATGATAAACCAGAATGTGAGAGGTTCAGGGCTTAAACCCAAATCTTTCTGCCCACTAGACTAGTTTGCTATTATGCCACAACGCCTTTAACTTGTGATATTGCTTATTATTACCTCTTTACCTGCAGCCCTGGGATATCTAGTTCATTCTCCCTTCCCACGCTCGCTGCCCATCTTAAAAAAGAACTAGGTCAAAGAGGTTATCTAGATATTCTTCCACATGGTTGTTATATCTGGTGGACTGGAAAAGATTGAAAATCATTACTGAATATGAGAACGTGAAAGGAAATTGTATAACTTTAGACGGGAAATCAAGAATTATTAATGGGTACGATTTTAGGCATTTAAAAAGATAAGGTAGTTGGGGATTCAGTGGATAAAGCACTAGACCTGAAGTGAGGAAGACAGGAATTCTAATCCAGTTTCTGAAATTTACTCACCATGTGACTTTGAGCAAGTCACTAAACCTGTTTTCCTCATTTTCCTCACCTATAAAATGGGGATAATAATAACACTTATCACCCAGGGTTTTATGAAGATAGCATGAGATAATACATTTTAAAGTACATCACAATCCTTAAAGTACAATATAAATGCTCGCTATTTTTGTTATGAACTTCTCTTTCAATTACACCCTAGGATAGCATCACTAGAACAGTCAATATCAACTTAAAACACTCTGTAGACATTTTTTGGTGCAGTGATTGTTGCTGGAGAATAAGAAAAAGAATAAGACACAGTCTCTGACCTTCTGTTTGCAATTTAGTTCATCAGAGTAAGAATCAAGGAAGAAATGATCCAATGTCTATGATATTTCAGGACCCTAATGCTATTTAAAACAGTGTTTCTTGAACTTTATGTGTCATGGACTCCTTTAGCAGGCTAACGAAGGCTATGAACCCCCTTTAGAAATAATGTTTTTTTAATGTTTTAAATATATAGGACTACAAAGGAAGGAAATTATAGTAAAGTACAGTGATTGCAATTTAAAAAAAAAGTGAGCCATCAAGAAAAGAACGCTGGTTTAAGATATTTTGGTAACAGATTTATTACTTAGTAGGATGAAATTAAAACCTGAATCAAGTAGTGTATTTCTGGCACTATTAAACCTATTCATGACATTGAATAATGTAATGTTCTTTTTGCATGCATAAACATAATAGGCAAAGGTATGGTGAAATAGAGTGTTTTACAAAAGGAGGCACCAAAAAAGCTGTTTTGCATTAACTTGGCTGTGACGTAACTTCTTTGGAGTTAATGCTTAAGGGGAATGGGAATGACATTTTGAAAGGCTGTGATTCGTTATAGAAAAATAAAAGATGTACCATCTCGTCATTTCTTCTGTATAGGCTAAAGTACATTTTGGTTCCAAGACTACATTATACTCTTAAAATATTAAGCACCTCCTCCAAAAACTTTTATTACATTGGTAATCCACATTAATATATCCTGTATTAGAAATTAAAAAGGCATTATTATTATTCAAATAACTTGGACCTTGAAAATTCTCTGAAAGTCCTCAAGGATAAAGAGGAGTCCCCCAGATCATATTTTGAGGACCACTGATACATAACAATATCTTCCTGTTGATGTTCAGTCATTCAGTCATGTCTTTGTGGCCCTGTGAATAATAGCGTGCCAATGCTGTCCATTGGGTCTTCTTGGTAAAGATATTAAAGTGGTTTATCATTTCCTTTTCCAATGGATTAGGGCAAATAAGATAAATAATTTGCCAAGGGTTATAGCCAGTAAGTGTCTGAGGCTGGATTTGAACTCAAGAACATGAGCCACAGGGGTGGAGTCAAGATGGCATTGTAGAAGCAGCAAAACTCTGCAGTTCCCCCCTTAACCACGTCAAATACCTCCAAAATATGACTAAACAAACATTAAAGCTCCAGAACTTACAAAATGACAGAGTAACAGAGCTACCACTAAAAGCAGCCTGGCAGGCAGACAGGAAAGGGTTCATCTCAGCTTGCTGGGAGCCCAGAAATTAATGATGTAAACTAAAAAATAAACAAAAGTAAAAAAAAAAAAGAAAAAAATGAGCCACCTAGCTGCCTTAAGAAATTATCTGCATCAATATTAATACAGAATTTTAGAAAGCAAAAATGTGAGTTCAATTACCTGGGGTTTTATTTATTTTTAAATGTATTATATGAGTTTTATAATTGGGAAGAAAGAGTCCACTCTTTCAAATCATATGTTACATAGGTAGGTTTTTATGAAAAATGATTGTTTTTAGAATATTAAAGACAAAGTTGCCCTTTCTTAAGAGCATTTTTTTATTTTTACAGTAATGATGATTATATATTAAAATCACAGAGTCTTAGAATGTTATAGTTGGAAGAGTCTTTAGTGGTTATCTAGTCCAATTTTTATTTTAGAGATGAAAAACAAAACTGAGGACCAGAGAGGAAAAATGAAAAACAAATCATAAAAATGAGGTCAAAGCAAATTCTTGAACATACAGTTCTCAACCTTTAAAAGAAAGATAATTTCTTGCAAAATGGTTTTTCACTTCCTTATTTTTATACATTTTATTATTTTCAGTGCCTTTTATTTTTATGTCACATTCATTTTTCCTCTCCCCAAACTTCCCAATACAGTGAACCCTTTTACAGCAAAGATTTAAAGAACAATCTAATGTACCAACCAGGTAACAGCTTGGCCACCTACTACCCAGCTCTAGGTCTCAGGTCCAGGGAAACCTTAAGAGGGGACCTTCCATCAGCTGTCACATTCCAGAGTGAGGAGCAAATAGGAACCTTAGCCTGTGTACTAAGAGAAATGAGCAAGTTAAGAAGCAGAGAAGTCGGTAGTGGAATAAACTGGCTCTAAGTCTCTCAATGGACCAGAAAAATAGGAAATATATAAGAATTACTAGACTGCCTGGGGCAAAATGGAAATTAAAAGAATCTTTGTCACATCTTGAAAGTAACCCCCAAATGACAACTCCAAGAAAGATAATAGCCAAAATGTAGAGCTTACAGATCAAAGAAAAAAAATACTGAAAGGAGAAAAAATAATAAATCAAGCACTGAAGAGCCGCAGTTAGCAAACACCATTATAAAACAGTGGAGAACTTAGAACATGATGTTCCAGAAGGCAAATGATAAAGGCATGTAGCCAAGAATAACTTACACAGCCAAACAGTATAATTCTATGGGGTGGGGAAAGGAAGGGGATATTTAATGAAAAAGAGGAATTCCATCATTTCCTAATAAAAGGAACAGATTTGTGGAGAAAATCTAAAGTAAAACACAGGAATGAAAAGAGAAATATAAAGGTAAATACTAATGAACAATGATAAAGGCATTGGGAAGCTGATGCATGTGTCCTTTGTGAATCTGATCATCATGAGGGTTCATAAGAGTGCAATTCAACAGGAATGCAAGTAGATATGTTATATTTTGGTGATATTAAGAAAACAATGGAGGGGGGAAGGGAATACCCTGGATGATGTGAGAAAGGAAAGTTAGGGAAAATTACTTCATACTCAGATGCACATAGATACACACATATGTTAACACAAATGTTTATATGAATATATATTATAAATTATATACACACATATATGCACAAATATGTATATATATGCAAGAACCCTTACATATATATATATTTATATGTGTGCATACATAATTGAAATATATATTTATCTATCCACACACACACATGAACACAAGGTGGTTGTGGAGAGAAGCTGACAGTTGAATCTCACTCTTTCATCTGATTTATAAGAGAATGAATGCACATAGAGAATTAGAGAGGCATGTTTCACTCAACAGGGAAAAATGAGGGTAATGGGAAAAGAGAGGAGAGATATTAGATGGAAGGTAAATTTAGAGAGGGCTTTAATCCTAAGCAAAATAAACTCTAAGGATATAACATATCTGTATATACACATATGTGTATCTACAAATTTATGTATTTTTGAGGTGACAATAGGATTCTTAATGGGTGGCCATAGGTCGGGAAAGGTTCAACAAGTTATGGCAAAGAGTTGTGATGGAATGTTATTGTGCTGGTCTCGTATCAGCATAGTGACCAATCAGGATTCCAGAGAACTAATATTGAAACATGCTAGTCACCTTCTGATAGAGAGCTGAAAGATTCAATGTTGAATTGGGAAACTTTTTTTTTTTTAACATATGGACAATGTGGGCATTTGCTTTAACTAAACTTGTTTGTAATGTTTTCTTTTTCCTCTTGTCCTATGTTGGAATGAGAGAGAAGAGTTGGAGTAAAAGGGTAAGAAAGAGGGTCTTGAATGGTTAAAGAAAATAAAATATATATTTTAAAATGAGGATAAGAAATAAAATGCCTGAATTGATGATGAAGGTTCACGTTCCCAAGCATTACAGAGCTTTGTGACTTAACACTCTGTGTCCCTGGTGGTCCAATGTAGAGAATGGAATAACAGCAACATTGTGAGGGCAGAAAATAGCAAGGATGTCTATGTCTTTCTTTTAGAAAGCAATCCAATCACTTTCCAAGTTTTGTTGAATTATTATACCTTTCACTTCTGTCCATTTCCTACCTAAGTCCCTCATTATCTCTCCCCCCAGACTATAACAAAAGTTCTGGAAATGATCTCCCTGCCTTCGGTGTCTCCTCTATCTGGTCAACCTTTTGAACCACTGCAAAATGTGTCTTGTTAATGAATTGCTCTTATCATATCACTTCTCTGACCAAAATTTTTGAATGACTCTCCATTACCTATGGGATAAAATAGAAGTGTCTTTGTCTGGCATTTGAGATTCTAAAATATGATTCCAACTTCTCTATTTCAGAGGAACTAAGCTTCTAACCATTTCCAAAATCTTATCCTACTCTCTCCTATCACTATCTTGTCTGAAAATTATTCCCTCTGACTATGAATTTCCTTCTCTTTTTTAATGTTTCTTTGAGGTGCCACCTTCTCCCTGGAATACTTCCTGTTTCCCCAACCTAGAATGATCCCTCCCTTATTAATTCTTTCATGTGTTTTTGAAATGTTTTATTAATTTTTCATATTCTACTTTCTATTGTAATTACTTACTTGCTTTTGTTTTTTGCTTCTGCAATAGATTGTAAATTGCTTGGGTGGAGGTACTATGCCATTTCAAATTAATATATTATTTTTATGCAGAACAGTATCTTAGACAGAGGAGATAAATACTAAATAGCTGATGAATTGAATTGCATTGAATATTTTATAGTACCATAATAGAGTTATATTAGATATGTTTTTACATTTAATTTCAATTTTCCCCAATTTCATATAAGCAAAAATAACATTTTTTTAAAATTTTGAGTTCCATATTGTATCTCTCCTTTTCTCCCCATCCCTCTTTGAGAAGGCAAGTAGAATAATACTCAAGATATGAAGACTACCCATTAGTTCCTGTTAAAATCATGAAGTTTAAAGAAGTTTGATGGGGGAGAAAGGAAATAAAATTGTAGCACTTTAAAAATAAGTTGGACACAGTTTTCATTTTTTAAACTATTCTCTTCTATCTCAATTAAATCTCTTATCTTACTGTTTTTTTCCTTGCTTGGATTGGCTAAGGTACGCAGATTCAAGTTAAATTCAGAAGTTTAAGATTAAAAAAAAATAATGAGGAGGGTGTGTGTTCATGGTTTGGGTTGGGGGTGGTTGTAAAGTTAAGCTAAAAAGATAACATTAAGATCTCTCCCCCAAGGAGTCCATGAAACTTAGTTCACGAAGGTCCAGATTTCAACTGGCTGTACCAAAGACTGCAAAACAGAAGACTAATACATTTATCTGTAGCAAATAGAAATCCATGAAAAAGCTTTTATTAAGAGTTATTTCAGTTTCAAAAATAGGCCAAACTAAAGTACAAAACACCAAGAGGAATTAATTTCTTCATTAAAGTAGCAGGATGTTTTGAAAGGAGTCCTGACTATCCAGTCAGAAGATCAGAATTCAAGTTTCAGCTCTTTTCTTAACAAGTTTTGCCACCTGTGCAGTCTGTTTCTGTTTTTTCATATGTAAAATAGAGTTAACACTATATTGCATTACCTACTTTACAGGATGTTTAAGAAGAAAATATCTGGAAGCTGATAAGTTACTGAGTGAGGTACACTCTCTGTACCCTCTTTGAAGACTCCTCAGAATGAGAAGGGAGAGAAACTATCTGGATAGACTTTTGTAAGACTGGACAGACCTGAGTCCTGGGTTTACACAACCTCAGACGCTTCCCCCTCCTTCCCTTGTTGTCATTAGCATTAGGCTCCTTTCAGGAGTTTTAGACCTACACCCTTGTATACCATACCATTAAAAAAGCCAAAACTGAGAGTCCACCTCCCAGCCAATGGGAGATGGGACAGCAGGGGGGGAGGGGGAGACTTGACTGCATTAGGGTATAAATTCTTGTTCTGTCTTTTGCAACAGGCCTCCTCTCCTTGATCCCCATCATGGAAAGGACCACCCTCTTCTGGCAGGGGAAGAGAATAAAGCTTCCTGTTCCTTCCTCAAGATATTTCTGACTTTTGATTTTTCTTGGGTAGGAGATATTTGGGGTCCCCGTACACCATACATTACTATATACATTTGAGTGATTTTTAGCTATTTCATAAGATCACATAGTTTCTCATAGAAAAAGACTGCTTATGGCAATTATGGCATTGTCTTAGTGGAAAAGGAATTGTGGCTACTGCTTTTTGGTCAAGAGCACCAATTTAATATCCCTTTGGCACTGGGCATACAACTATCAACACTTCTGGTATAATAAAACAAGATATTTTCAACATTCTATCTGGAATGCAGTCTGAAACTCTCAGGAAAATAAGATACATTTATCAGTTTCTCAAGACAGGTCTTAGTGTTGTAGTTTGGGGTTTAGGGGTGCTAACAACCCCAAAATACTGACACACTGGGTCCTGCACAAATGAATTCGACCTAGGTTTTCCTTCAGTTAAAGTAAAACAAACTTTATTTAAGATTTCCCATACTGGGTAAACTCTTAAGGAACCTCAGCATTGGCTAGACTCTTAAGGAATCTGAACCCCTTCATGAAGGCAAATGGATATTATATACAGTAAGATTGTGGGAAAGATCTAGGGGTGACTAGAGGAAGGGTTTGGGGAGGAATCTGAAGAGTATCTTGGTGGGAGGCGGCTAGGTGGCGCAGTGAATAGAGCACCGGCCCTGGAGTCAGGAGGACCTGCGTTCAAATCCGGTCTCACACACTTAACACAAAAAAACTAGCCGTGTGACCTTGGGCAAGTCACTTAACCCCCAACTGCCCTCCAAAAAAAAAGCAAAAAATAAAAAGGAGTATCTTGGTGGGACTGGGGTGACTAGAGGTCACATCCCCAGGAACCAAGAGAATGGGATTAACAGTGGGAAACAGAGACAATGTGGGGGTAACAGACAATGGAGGATCAGGCTAGTTTTAAGAGTAACAGATTTGGTCATTGATGTTTTAATAGGATCAAGGGCAGGAAGTAGCTAAAGACTACATATAGATAACAGACATGGAGGGTTAGCCTAGGTTAAGCACAACAGAGATTCAGTCATAGTAATAATGTAAGTCTTATGGCCTCAGGTGAAAGCCAGATGGGAGCAGTGGGAAGATTCAAGGAGAGTTTAATGGAGTTCCCAAAGCCTGTACACCATCATTAGAATTTTTATGAATTTTTATTTCATCTCTTTTTGAAGTCTCAATTCTCTTGATTGGTTGTGCTACAATTCTAAAATGGGTCCATTCTTTTAGTGGCACTGGCATTACATACAAAGGACAAACTCAATAATAAAATGATACCCTGCAGTATCATTTTCTATCTTTAATTGATGTAATTTCTGGGTTCTGCAGATGGGGTATAGATTCTGGGAACCCCCTTGAAATCTCCTTGAATCTTCCCATTTGATGAGGTATTTGCCTGAGGCCATAAACCTTACATTATCAGTAGGCCCAAAACTCTAATACCCTTAAACTAACCTAGCCTTCCATTGTCTGTCATTTCCAGGTAACCTTCAGCTATTTCCCACCCTTAATCCCATTCCTGGAATCCAACTTCAGTTCCAACAAGACCTTCCCCAAACTCCTCTTCTCTACCACCCCTAGATGGCTCCCACAGTCTTTCTGTATATATGATCCATATAGCCTCAATGAAACGGCTGAGATTAATCTAATACAGAGTCACTCTGTGTCAGATTATTCTGGCCTTGTTTCAATATAAGTGTCACAAATACTTAGGATCCTTAGGACTCTACCCATTGGCTGAGAGAAGGCTTAAGTTGAATTCATTCATCAGGACCCTGTGCGTTGGTATTTTGGGGTCTCAAGCACCCCTAAACTCCAAACCTCAAAAGCAGGATTCAAAAGTTTTTTTTTTAAGATTTTCATCACTTTTAAGAAGTGAATATTTATAGATTATACTGTGGCAAAAGTTCAGTCTTTTTCACCTTTAAAAAAATTGTTGGGGAGGCTAGGTGGCTCAGTGAATAGAGCACTGGCCCTAGAGTCAGGAGGATCTGAGTTCAAATCCAGCCTCAGACATTTAACACTTACTAACCCTGTGCTCTTGGATAAGTCACTTAACTCTGATTGCCCTGCCCTTCCCCCTCCAAAAAGAAAAAAAATCGTTCTGCTATATTCTCTCTAACAATGAATTTGTTTTGCATTTAAGTCTGTGATCATTTATAAGGAACAAAAACTATCCATTGAAAAATTCTGCTGGCTAATAGTCATTAATAAGCAAGTAAAGAATATGAATTACTAAAACTGTTAAAATGTTCTTTTATGCACATTGCTGGCACCATCATCAATTACTTTCTGCCTGTAGAATCAACACAGACCCATAAAAAAGTCTGAGAACTCAGGACAAATCATCAGTTTATTCTCAGGGTCTTTGAAACCTTCTTCCAGGACTTCTGTTAAGAGACAACAAGAAAATCCTCTTTCAGGGGTTGCAATAAGGTCCCAGGGCTTGTGTACAAAATATCACAAACATCAACACAGACAGAAAAGACATACAGGATGCCAGGATACCACAAATTTTCTCCTGTTCAATTAAATCACCTGCTGCTTATTACCTCCAGAAATGTAACACCTGTTACTTAAATCTTGCTCCAACCCTACTTTTCTAGAACAGTTTTTGATATAACTGCCTTTCACTCTTGTAAAGCCAAGTATGAGCAGCTTTTCAGAGGACTGCGGCTGTGAACAGCTTTCAAGATTCTGATTACATAGTATAGTGAGCTCTATATTTGATCCATAACAAAAAAGAGCAAAACAATCATAGAAAATCAAAATACAGCATTCACCATGTCACAACTCTACAACTTATCACTAAGATGGGCACATAGTTTGCACTAAAGTGGTTACATAGTTTTCAACAAAGTACATTCATTTAGTCAATCACAAAATCCTTAATGCAATCACAAGGTACAAAAGTTCTCCACCCCTAGGTCACAGTAAGTCATAATCTTCTCAAGTAATATATTCAAGTAAAGTACAAGTAAAGTCTTCTTCCAGTTTGACCCAAGGCTGGCTCTCAGCTTCCATGGTTACTCTTACATGGTCCCAGGTCCAATTGTCACCTGGTTTCAAAGGCAGGCAGTTCCCAGTTCCTTGACCAGCTCCTGGTTCAGTTCTTTGTCCAATTCTCCATTCCATATTGATGCTAACAATGTCCAGTCCACCTTAAGTCCTCTACAGTTCCTGTTTCTGGGAAGACAAATCTTGACAGAGCCACAATAATATTCATATACATCGCCGGCACCATCATCAATTCACTGTCAGCCTGTGAAATAAACTCAGACCCACCATCAAGGTCTGAGAACTCAACATGAATCATCAACATAGAAATCAACTCAGACCCACAAATAAGGTCCAAGAGGTCAGCACAAATCATCAGTAAAGTCCCAGCACTTCCAAAACCCTCCTCCAGGACTTCTGTATACATACAACCAGAAAAATCCTCTTTCAGGGCTTCCAGTAAGGTCCCAGAGCTTCTATATGAAATAATCACAAATGAACATCAACATATACAGAACAGACATACAGAGTGCCAGGATACCACAAGTTTTCTCCTTCTTGACTGCTACCACAAGAGTCCTCTTCTCAGTTCTGCTGTCTCCAGCCCAGGCCTCTTCTTATATATGGTCATTAGCTTCTCCCCTTCCTGTTGCAGGAGTTCATGAGTTCCAGGGTTCACAAGTTGTGGGGTTCACACTTTCTGTTTCTTAACAGATTTGATACAAGGCTCAAAAGGAACGTGAACTGAAACAATCTATTAATTAGATAGCTGAAACAAAGTGTCAACTACTTCTTTACTTGCCATTACAACTCTGTAGTTCATCCAAATTGTACTTGCTCTTCCATGTAAAATATCTCATATCCAGTCTCTGTGCCTTTGTGCCAGCTCATCACCAGTCTGGAGATTTATACTATGCCCACCTCCAACTTTGATTCTATGACTACTTTCAGGACTCATTGTAAGGACCACTTTCTACAAGAGGCTTTTTCCTGATCATCTCTGCCTTCTAATGCCTTTACTTCTTGCAAGATTAACATATATCTCTTTTTTTAATGTTTTATATCTTCTGTTTACCATATCACTATAGGTACCCCCAGTATCTTTACCCCTCCATATCCTATATAGCCATAGTTTGCACCACAATAGGTTCCTATTTAGGCTCCACTTAATGGCTGTATTTTGGGTCTTCCTGGCTTAGAGTGGTTGTTAATGGCAAATGTTTTTCTTTTGAACAGTAAGCCTAAAGGTCTTCCCCTCCCAGCTTGATTTCTATTTTTCTTTTTCTCTAATTAAAGGGGCCATCCCTTAACTCTTTTTATTTTTGCTCTTTGGAGGGAAAAGGCAGGGTAATTGGGGTTAAATGACTTGCCCAAGGTCACATGGATAGTAAGTGTTAAGTGTCTTAGGCCGGATTTGAATTCAGAAATTCAGATGCTCCTGACTCGAGGGACAGTGCTCTATTCACTGTGACACCTAGCTACCCCCCATAAATCACTTCTTTAAGAGGCCTACTCACTGAATGGGCATTGCCTCACTAAGTGAGTACCTAAAAAGGCCTTAGCCTAAAAGGGCCAGAGTCTCCCATTGCATTGTGTCTCACCTCCAGCTGTCCTGAAGGAGAAAGTGAGACTGGTGACCTTGCAAATCCCGCCTTCACTCAAATCAAAGTCAACTAGAAGGTATATCAACATTTCCCTGATATCATGGTCCTCTTCATAAACAAAGGACTAACACAGCCCCTCTACCTCCTACATAACCATACCAGACAGCAAATATTATTTTTTTCAAGAGGACAAAAAAAATCAGCACAACTGAATTAATTCATTAGGAAAGTCCAAAAACATATGCAATGTGTAATATCTGTGATCTTCCCACCTCTACAAACAGAGAGATTTCGGGGCAGAGTGGTATCTTCTCACAACTCTTCATTCAAGTCCTGCTTGACCTTTATAATTCTGTTCAATGTGCTTTTGCATTGTTTCTTGTGGCAGTTTTCCTATTTACATTGTTGTAATTACCATCTATATCGTTTTCTTCCCTCTACTTCATTATGCGTCAGTTCAAGTATATCTTTCCTTCTCCGAGTCCATCACTTCTATCATTTCTTTTAGCATTCCATTACCTTTATGAACCACAATTTGTTTAACTATTCCCCAATAACAGGCATCTATTTTTTTCTCCAATTCTTAGCTATCTCTCTGATAGAAATATTTTGGTGTCCATCTCATTGATAACTTCCTCAGGACATAAGCCCAATAAGGGAATATCTTGTTGAAAGGATATGGACATCATTGTAACTTTATTAGAATAATTCTAAATTGCTTTTCAAAATAGTAGCACAATCGCACAGCTCCATCAACTATGTATTCATGCATCAATCATTCCCAAATCCCTCTAACATCGACTATTGTCATTTTTAAAATTATTTTTGCCAATTTACAGAGTGTAAGGTGAAACTTCAGGATTCCTTTCATTTTCCTTTTTTAAAAAATTATTAGTGATTTGGAACATTCTTTCATGTGGTGGTGAATAAATTGCAGTTCTTCTTTTGAAAACTATTTGTTCATATTCTTTGACCACTTATCTATTCGGAGAATGGCTATGTGTATATGTATGTACACACAAAGAACATACATACGCACATAATATATGCATATATAAAAGAGATAACGTGTGTGTATACATGTATATGTATATACATACTTTTTTATATATCTTGCATACAAAACCCTTGTCAGAGAAATTATATACAAGTATTTTTTTCCCATTCACCCATTTCCTTTCTTAACACAGGTGTGTTCATTTATTTTCTGTATAGAACCTTTGTAGCTTCATATAACAAAGTTATGTATTTTAACTTTTGTAATTACTTCTATTTAATTTTTTATTAATGCATCTCTTACCCCTAACTGTAAGAGGTATAAGATCTCTTCTATTATTTTAATAGTTTGATCACCTATATTGTTTATATATTATTTGTGGTACACTGAGTAATAAGGTCAAAGGTGTTGGTGTAAACCCAAGTTCTGATAGCTGACAAAAATGTGAAAACCTTCTCAAATCTGAGTGTCATCCTTATGTATGGGCCATGTCAATCTTTGTGTCATTCCAATTTAATATGTGTGCTGATAAAGTAAGAACAACATGTTTCTGTTTTGTATGTTTTGCTATACATCTGTGTGTAGGAATGTTTCTAGTCTTATTTTACATGACTCAAGCCAGGTACATCTTAGTCTCAGAGACTTAAGGGTTAAGTGTTCCCATCAATGTTTTCTAGGGGTACTTATGAGGCTAACTTTCTTTAATGCTATTGGCTCAAGAACCTCTCTCTGTACTCTTCCCACTAATTAGAGGGAGTGATTAGCATTCCAGTTCCATTTAACTAGTGAACAATGATTAGCTATTAAAAAAGGATATTTACTTTAAAAAATATAGCAAGTAGCAAAAAGATTTCTCCTGAACATTGGAGGAGATACTTTCCTTTATAACACATTAGCCCTTGGGGAAAGTTGATTCTTTTTTAATGAATTCTCTGCAGAGTACTCCACCACCCTACCAAATTCACTTTCAAATGTATCATGGCCAATGATTAGATGAGGGATCTCAGTTATCACTGGACTGTGTCGTAAAGATTATTCCTTTGGGGCTGTTATGTTGGACTTGCTGGAAGTAATACCCAGCAGGTATTCTTGGACTACCTGGTAGTTCATTCCCCTGAACTCTCAAAGTTCACAAAAAATATGTATGTATCTATGGTGACAAAAATTAAGACATAACCTTTGCTTCCTCCCTATGGGTAAAGTGATATTTTCTTTATTTCTGTTCGCTGCACATTCAGGAGGCAATGTCATATCTCAGGTAGCAGTAGTACAATGTGTGTAGGAATAGAGACTGAACTTGTGATTCCATCGATATAGGGAATTTTCAGATAAAGACATTTCTTATACCAATGCAGGTTGGCACTCACTTCTACAACTTAAGAATCTTATTGAGATGTCTAGGGTTATAAAAATTTAAGCAAATTGCCCAGGGTGACAAAATCAGTATATATCAGAAATCACACTAAAGACTTGCTTCCTTTAGGCAACCAGGAGGCATAATAGATAGAATATTGGACTTGGAGTCACCAAGACCCCTGAGTTCAAATACTGTTTCACTCACTAGCTGTGTGACTTTGAGCAACCCCTCTTAACTTCAGCTTTCCTTCATCTGTAAAATAAGAAGAAAAAATCTTGTCAGTGATTTTTAGTCACTCTTCATGATGCCACTTGTGGTTGCATTGGCAAAGATACTTGAGTGGTTTGCCATTTCCTCCTCTAGCTAATTTTACAGATGAGGAAATTGAGGTAAACAAGATTAAGTGACTTGCTTGGCATCACATAGCTAGTAAGTGTCTGAGTCCAGATTTGAACTTGGGAAGATGAGTCTTTGTGACTCCAGTTCGGAAACTCTATCCACTGTGTCACCTAACCGTTCCCAAAATAATAATAGTATCTCTACTAAAATGCTTTTGTCAACCTTAGAGCACTATATGCAAATATTATTATCATTCTTAGAGTGGCCCTTATTCTACCGTGACATGCTGCTTCTCAATACATTCTTATTCAAATGAAGGTAATGCAAGTGAAAAGAAAGTGAACAGTATTTCAACAGGGTATAACAGCATTTACAAGTAATACTATGTAGGTTTTATATCACTTTATACTCTAAATCACCTCTGCTCTATATAATATCTAGAAAAGGAGGGATCTCTCCTCCACCACAGAAATATTTATCAGGATCTTTATGGGACCAAGAATTTGGGGAAGTCTCCTTTCAAAAATAAAACTTTGAACCTCAATCATTTAACCATTGTTAACAACAAGCACCCTAGCACACCCAGGATGGCTGCTAGCACAGGTTCTTTGATCTGCTTTTCTAAAGGAAAACAACTCAAAAGGGGTCAACAATCTACTTTAATTGAACATATGTATCATTTACTTAGTTCAGGGTGTGTGAGAGAGGTGAAAACTTCTCAGACCATACCCTAAAATGGAGACAGTGCTCTAAACTCAAACTGGGCTTTGGCTGTAGCTGGGCCTAAGTTTTGCTTTTGCAAAATTACCCCTCCCCTGCTTTCACCTACTACCAAATAAGGTATCAAATGCTTTCATAGGCTTTTATTGGCTCAAGACTGTTTCCTTGCTCCTTGTATCTGAGTAGATTCCCACACTAGATTGTTAGGCCTGGCTCTCAAGGGCAAGGTCAATGGGTGGGGTTGCTTGTGTTAGGGTATTTTATACACGTTTGTTTTGTTTTCTGTAACCATCCTCCTTCCACTGGTTTGTCCTGGTGAAGCTGATGCTCCCTTTCTTGCAAGAATTGAATAAATCCTTTCTTTTCCGACTTAGAGAAGACTCTGAGTTTTTTATTCAATTTTTCATACCACACAAGGGGAAAAGTCAGCACCCTGAATTTCAGAGAAAATACAAATAGAAATTACAAGTGGAAAAATAGCATAAAGACAGAAAGGGCTTCTAACTGTCTGAACAAATAATACAAACATCACAGATGAACAGACAGATCCAACTTTCTGACCATTACATACATACACAGAGAGAGAAGCACCAATATCTGGGTTTTCAAAGCTGTGGGTAGAGATGGGCTCCTGAATGACTACCTAGAAGCTCACTTGGCTACATCACTTGAACATCCTTCTCATGAGCAAGCTCCAAAGCAAAATGCTAACCTCAGAATATATACATATATACACTTCTTCAGGGTCAGAGGGCTTTACAACTCTCCTGACCCACTGCCTAATTCCAAACTTAACAAAAGGTGTGGGCCTTCCTGTAAAACAAGCCTCCCCTAATCAAGGTTCTCTTGTTGGGTTCCACCTGAGGCCTATTAATGGGTGAAGAAGATCTTCAACTTCCATTAACATTACAACCACACTCTCTCCACCAGAAAGAATACTTAGCTAGTGACTTCCTATGTCTGGTTCCCTTTAATTGCTCATTTTGAATAAATGTAGCATTTCTTATTGACTCATCCATTATCTAGTTCAATTTAGCAGCAGTCTTGAGCAAAAACTAAAAGACAGAGTAATTACAATGGCTCGCATGGTATTTTGAAGCATGCAATACTCGTCTATATAGCAAACTAGCATAGATTGTCCACTACTAAATGTGAGTATCTCATTCCAGGCATACACATATCTCTGTTCTATTTAACACAAGTAGCATATAGAAGTGTAAAATATGAATGGTCGTCCTATTTCTAGGCTACATGCCTGCTATCTACTAATATCAATTTGACATTTTGAGGGATATAGATCAGGTAGTCATGGCAAGGCAATAATTTCATTTAATCATAGGTGATTTGAGCAATGATTAATTCAGTATTTGATAAAAACACTTCCACTTAGTGTTACATTACTCCCTTTCATAGCTGAGTGGCATCTGGTTTCAGATATTTTAAGAAGACATGTAAAAGGATAACAAAAAATAATTTCAGATAGGTTAGATTTTTAACTTGTACATGATATTTTAAAAATATTTTAAGTAGCTTCTATGTTATGCGTTTACATGTTTTAACCATCTGCTATCTATTGTTTTATCTGCTGAAGACTTCCTTGTTCACCTGGTAAATTGATTCAACTCTTTAGAAGGCTCTTCACGTGAATCCCTTGCTCCTTTTTCCTATCATTAGTATTATGTACTGCCAAACCTCATCCTTTGTTTATGCCACCCACAATCCACTACTTTCACCCGTATTCAAAGGGGCTGAAATAGACTGGAGAAAGTAATGAAACTGTGTTGATTTCAGAAACTACAAATTAATGTATCACCTTCTCTGCTAGACTTGCATTTCAGCAAGAAAAAGCCAGGTTTACCCTTACTCCAAACTCAGTAACTATTTGATATAAAATGCTAGTCAATTCTATTCTTTACGATGTTTTTATGTTAAATGTATTCATTAAAACTTATTTCTCCTCTTCTATAAAATCAGTGCTTTACTGTGAACCTTCCCCCAAACTGTGGTATTCTTTGGATTTTTGGTCTCTTTTTTTGTAATTTAATTTTTATTTGAGTTCCCAATCAATTCTTTTTCTATGCATTTAAAACATTCACTTCCAAATTTTCTCCCTCCCTTCAAACTTACTCCAACCTATTGTTAAGGCAAGCAATATGATATGAGATGTTCTTTGAAAAATATATGACTAAAGTTAACTGAAGTCAATTGGAGTTATTAAACTATTGTCTGAATTTGTGAGAATTTAATAAAGGCTAAGATTAGATGGAGAGACATACAATGGATATTTATGAATTGTGTTTGTTTTCATCTGATTCCAAAATTAATTGTTTCTATAATTAGATTCTTCTATTTTATTCTTAGTAGATGAAAGATTCAATGATAATTTGTCCCTGGATAAGAAATTGAAGAAGGGGGGAACCCCATTTTTGAAACAGAAACATATTTGTTTGTTGATCACTTTAAAGATAATACTTCATTATTCATACCTAAATCCCCTTAATAAAAGAACACATTCATGAATAATAGCTGATTTACCAATTGCTTTTTTTTCCCCCATTGATGATATTGGTCAGAATTTGGTTTTAAGTCATAATATATACTTCATATTTAAATGGAAACAAGAATAATTTCCTATCTTCTGTTATGTCTTCTCTAGGGCTATTTCCATGGTCTGTTTATTTTATTACAATTATTAGCTTTTTATAAGCTGCTACTCTCCATGAATTAACCTCACTTACAAAATTACTTGTATAAAAGGAAGATCATCCATTAGACCTGAAAACTGGAAGGAAAAAACACAACCTGGTTAAAAAGATAAACTACAATTGTCCTAAACCAAAATTGCCTTCTATATCTACTACTGGATATTTTTTCATAAACAATGAATTTTTAAGCAACTAGAGAGTATTTTATTTGTAAGATTCTATAATTTCCTCTGAAGGTAGTTATAATTGTTTGATATAATGATTTTCTTCAATTCTCCCGTTAGCTGATTCTCTTAATTTGGAGGTAAGACAGTAACTCATTCATATCTGAGGGGAAAAAAAACCAAACAATCAGCTCTTCCCTCACTTCGTATACTCTGTGTTCACGTGCCCTTTTGAGTCTCAACAAGAGAAATGTAGAGGAAAATATAAAACACTAATTGGATTGTAGTGCAGTAGTAAAAAGAGTTTTTAGGTTAACCACTCAGAACAATTTACTACTACCTTCTTATGAAGGTAAGGGGTGAAATTACAAGCATTTAGATAACTTTGAACAGATAGCAAATAGTACGAGATAATATTCTGTATTCAGACAATTAAATACAAGAACCACTACAGAAAGCATTTATTAGTCACCAATTATGTTTAGAACAAATTTTAACAGACTTTTTTTTCAAATGATAAAAATTATCTTCGAAAATTGCTAATATGGGATTGGGGTGTGTGTGTGTGTGAGTGTGTGTGTGTGTGTGTGTGTGTGTGTGTGTGTGTACAGTGGAATGGCATTGGTTGGTTGTTGTCCTTCATTCTTGAAGAGGACCCAAATGACATCACTATGCTAGAGTCAAGTTTCAGTGTATCAGATTGTGACTGATCAGACTAATATGAATTCAGAATGCACTAATACAGGTAGGGCACAAATAGTCCATGTGAATATTTGGGGGTAGATTCTCTAAATTTGTGCATTCTGTGTTTCCTTAGAGTTTTTTCAATTCTGTTTTTGTTTTTCATAGAGCACATCACCTTCTCTGATGTGGGCACACCATGCTGACTGGTCCTATGCCAGTGTCTCCCATGACACAAAAATCAGTTCCAAAGTTCTTAAGAGAGACTTGGAGAGGGTATGCATTGCTAATGAGATTGACGCACACATTGCCAGAGCTAGCTCAGTGTTTGGTAGGCTCAGAAGGAAAATATGGGAAAGAAGAGGTATTAGACTGACTACCAATCTGAAGGTCTACAGAGATAGTGTGCTGATATCATTGTATGCCTGTGAAACCTGGACAGTATACAAGCACCATGCCAGGAAACACAATTGTTTCCATTTGAATTGTCTAAGGAAGATTCTGAAGATCCCTTAGCAGGATAAGATACTAGACCTTGAAGTCCTTTCCCAAGCTAAAGTGCCAAGCACTCAAACTGCTTTAGAGAGGGCAGCGCCAATGGGCTGGCTACATTGTTTTCGCAAGGAATGTCATTAGGTGAGATACAGTGTTTCAAGGCCAAAAGGTAATCTCAGAATTGATAACATCATTCATATCTCTCTCTCTCTTTTCCAGGTTCAGTGACAGTCTAGCAGGCATATTCTGGAGCACGCATGAAGAACCTGCAGCTCAAGGCCAAATATGGCATTCTAGGTTCTCAAGTTCTGCCTTTTGACTGAATCAAAAATTCATAGAACAAATCCCCTTAATAAAAAGATTTGTTCTATGAAATTTGGACTAGATCAGAAGGATATACCCAAGGATCTAGAAGGTTACATGTAGCCTTGAGGCCACAAGTTCCCCATCCCTGCTCTGAAATATAATCTAAACTTGAAAGAAATATGAAGAACTATCATCTTAACTATTTCAAGCTTACATTTTCCCCATGGGATGAATCACCTCCCCCACACTGAACCTCCAAATGCAAATGATTATACGATTTCTGTTATTAGCACTTAGACTCAAGTAACAGAAAATACAGACACCAGACTATCAAGCTCCAATAATATGACCCACCAGATTAGTTTATTAACTTTTCTTTTCTCCTTTCCCTGGCTCCTCATTGGTCTGAGAGATAAGGGATAGAAAAAAAAAGTTGATTAGACAGGTAAAATTAATGGAGCCTTTCCGCAGAAATATACTCTGTGGCAGCAAGGGAAGAAAGAGGTTATGAATTGATATATTCTTGCTCTCTACATTTGAGGCTGCTCAAGTGTTTCATCTTCAAATGCTCCTGTGTGTCTATGCTAGGCTTTCCCAGTTTCCTCTTCTGTCTCAAGTCCCCTCTTTCTATGTACTCTCTTTCATCTTCTCTCATCTTCTCACTTCAATTCATGCTCTACAGAGAGATTTCAACTGAAGGCTTATTCACCTGCTTTTGGTTGCTGGTGTGGTTGGGTGAGGAGAAAGGAGGGAAGGGAGCCTCTTCAATATTGTCTGTCATGCTTGAAAGGAGAAATTTGGTCCTAAAAGAGTCTTTATTCCTTATTCTAAGCTTTTCCTCCCCACCACAAATCCTAGGTGGGAATCTTTTTAAGGCCACAGGGCCTCAAAACCTAAAGATTCCCATGTGTGTCTATACACAGTCCAGTTCACCTAGCCTATATGACCTTGGGTCCTCCAAAGTCAGGCTACATTCCTAAATAAAAAGTCTTGTAATAGAACTGTTTACTGTAGCAATGTGGATAGCATCCAGCTTTGAATCAGGAAGATCTTAATTCAGATCCCTCTTCTGAAACTTATTAGTTATTTGTTCATAAGCAAATCTTTGAACTGCTCGGGCTGTTTCCTCATGTATTAAATTCCTATAATAATATTGAGAGTTCCTGCTTCCCAGCATTTTTGTGACATTTAATGAAACTAATATATGATGTTTTATAAATTTTATATGTTATATAAATGTCAACTATTCTTCCTTTTCTAGTAAAACTGGTATGTACACTTTCATACAATTAGGTATCTAAGAAGCATAGCATATCTTCTTAAAATGAGGAAACATAAAATTTATGAAACATTGATTTTTAGCTATAAATAATTTTCTGTGTACTATATGTGACACTACATAAAATCACCAAATTAGACTAGCAAGTGAGTGACTAAATCTTTTTGACCATCTTAATGGACTCTGCCTATTGGTGGGGCTGTGTTATTTGGGCAGCAAAAATACTTCAGTGGTAAAGATAGTAAAACTTACTGTTTTATCTTTTTTTTTCCCCAATCTTCAGTTCAGGCATTTCACATAAAAACACCAAACTTGAAACTCAATACCTGTTCAACAATACTGGAAAGTACATTGACTTAGAGTAACTTTTTGATTAAATATTATGCCCTCAGCTCTTACTTCACTGAAAACCATATGATGGATAAATTAGATATCAAAGTGTCTATCTAAAGGAGATCAGAGTTCTACATGGAGGAAATGAGCTCATACCTCATCAGTGTTACATACATCAAAAGGGCTTTTTGCCTTTGGTCATCATAAAGCAAAATTGCAAGTTCAGATTATAAGTAGCAATTTGTTGGGAAAAGAGATATAAATTATTGGAAAGAAATCCATACTTAAGTAGTAAGAAAAGCAAATAAATATAAATTTAAATCTACTTTAACTCTCCTTGCAATTCAAATATTACCATTCAGACTTTTCAGAGGCAGCTAGTGGGTACAGTTGATAGAGCACAGAACTGGTAGTCAGGAATACCTGAGTTTGAAATCTGCCTCAGATACTCCCTATGTATGTGGATTTAATGTAAGGGATTCTGAAGATTTTCCCTCTCCCTTAATAGCCCTCAGTTGGAGCCCAACAAGAGAAATTTGCTTAGGGGATAATTGTTTTTCAGGAAGGCACATATATTTTGTTACTTTGAGATTAGGCAGGAGGTCCCAAAGGTAATGAGATATTCTCTGACCCTGGAGAAAAAGCTGTACATATGTATACGTGTGTATGTATGTATGTATGTGTATGTCTGTGTGTATATGCATATGCATATGTACATGTATATGTATACATATGTATACACACATACACACTTATATACATACACATACAGCTGTATATATACACACATATGTATGTTTATGTGTATGTATATACATAAACACATATACAGCTATACATACACACATACACACAAGTGCATGCATGCAAGCATGCATACATACATATACTCTGAGGTGAGTTTTGGGGGGTGGGGCTCACTTATGGGAAGAGTTGTGTGAATTGGCCAGATGACACTCTGGGCAGCCATTGAGCCTCACAGCTTTGAAAACACAAATGTTGGTGCTTCTCTCCCTGGCAATCAATGCTACATGTCAGACAGAACTCCTGTCTGTTCATCTGTTAAATTGTGTTATTTTCTTTGTTTGTATTTTTCGTTTGCTTGTAATTTCTGTTTATATTTTCTGAAGTTCATGGTGCTGGCTTTTTTCCCCTAAGTAAATAATTTATATATATTTGATGAAAGTAAGATTATTAACCCCTTTTGAGTTGCTTTCCTTTAGAAAAGCAGATCAAAGAACCTGCACTTGCAGCCATCCTGGGTGTGCTAGGGTGCTTGTTGTTACAGTTGGGTAAGTCACTTAAATTTCCTCCAGTCTCAGTTTCCTCATCTGAAAAGCATTGATGACAATAATATTATCTACCTCATAAGGTTATGAAAATAAAATAAGTCAAGATATAGAAAACCACCAACCTTAAAGCACTCCACAAATGACATCTCTTATGATTAAAACTGTCTTATCTACCCTAAGATATAATGGGATCATTCTGGAATGATCACTGAACCATAACTCAGGTGGTACAGTCATGTTTTTATTCCTGTGTTTTAAAATGTATAGGGTAGTGACACCATTGCACTTTAGGAATATAGGAAATAACTAAGTTTAGCACAAATTGCTTAAACTAAGAAGCTATTAAACTGCATTCTTCCTCCACTTCACTAGTACATATCTGATGCAGGTTCTTGCCTTCAAGGGAAGATGATTTCTCTTCTGTGGAAGTAATATTTCTCCATCCTTTGTAGCTTCTTACCTTTGGCACCTTTTCCTACAAAATTCCTAGTAATAGCTCTACTTGGATTTCTTTCATATCCTAAATTCTCTCTCTGTCTCTGCCACTGTCTCTCTGTGACACACACACACATCATACACTTTAAGATATGTACATATAGATTCTACATATGTGTATGTGTATATATGTGCATATATACACATACACACATAAATGCTCTCTCTATATAATGTGTATTTACATATGTATGTATATATGTATATAAAATTACTTAAGTATTGAGGGAATTTAGACACTAGAGCAGCCATAGATAATCCTTAATATAAACTTCAAATAATACTATTGATCAAAAGAATCAGGCTTTGAACCAGTATCTTCCAACTACGATCTATTGTCTTTTTATTTTATTTAAAATATTTATACTTTCCATATTAAAACATAAGCCTTATGAAGGCAAGACCCAGATGTTATTGCAAATATGTAGCTTCCCAATAACACTTGAGCCAATCTACTACATAAATAGACAGTTAATAAATACTTTTGGAATGATAGATTGAGACCTTGACTTTCTCTTAACCAAATAAGCACACATGTTACTAATTTTAATTCCTATTTATATAAAAGATGTCCCCTCTGACATTAATTATGAGCTGCATTCTTTGCTTAATATGACTGTGAACCTGTCATACACAGAGATGGTCTGAGCTGAATTCAGAAATAGAAAAGTTGACCTTTGCTTACACTTTTCTATTGAAGTATAAAGCTATGATTATAGCAACACAATTAACTGACTAGAACTTTGCATTAATCAACATTTTATTCTCATGAGTTTGCTATTTTTGAGTCTGAGAAAAACCATACACCTGACAAAAAGCTGCTATCAGACCCAATAAAGCAAAATGAATATAATACGTACTAGGATACATAATAATGGTGGAACCTAAGGCGAGCTGCTTAGCATTGCTGATTCTCACTGTCTACATTTATAGGATGAGAATGTAATAACTGCATTACATCCCTCACAAAACTATATATAGGAAAACATTTTACAAACCTCAAAATTCTATAGAAATGTGAATTACTTATTGTCAGTAGCATAATGGTAATCCATACTCAGAATAAGACTTTCAGTTAAATTTCATATTAAAGTATCAATGAGAAAGCCTTTCTCTAAGCAAATTTTAATTAATCATAATTAATTAATTTAATTTAATGTAAGTTAATCAAGGTGTTTGTCTTCAGGGTATACATCTGGCAATATGTTGGGAACATTATTTATTTATTTATTTATTTGGCATCTGGAGGGGCACAGATTGGAACTGTGCTGTAATGTTTACTCTCCTTTAATAAAGGTCATAATAACATAAAATATTGGAACTGGAATTATCAAACTTCTCTTCCAACCTCTTTATTTGACAGAGTAGAAAACTGACGTCATGAAAAATGAAGTGATTTTTACAAGGCGACACAAATAGTAGGTAGTGGAACTAGAATTAAAATGAGAACTCAAGTCACCTGACTCCCAGTCTTGTAATCTTTCCACTGTATTATAGGGCCTCTACCAGCAGTAAATCAGTTGCTACTTAGCCTCTCCTCAGATTTCCCAATAATGCTAAAATGTTGTTTGTTCTTTGTTTTTAAAGAGGGCCAATGGCATTTGAAGGTGACTCATTCATGAATTTGATTTAAGTGAGGCAGAGTTGCACAAAGTCATCAGCCTCAGTCTCTTTTCCTAAGTCATAGAAGTCAGTGACAAGATAAAAGTCAACATGACTGGCAATGGCCTGGGATACAGTGGATGATGTTGACATCTTCAGTGTCTGATCAAGCTCTAATCACTCCAAGTGCCTGCTTCAGCTGCCTTCATGGTTGGGTATAGGAACACATGGTTTTCATCTACCCATTCCATGGGGGGAAGTCCTCATATGCTTGGGGTAGATGCCCCACTAACTCATCAAGGGGTTCCCCTTAACCTTCAGTTACGCTTAATCTGGTTTCGCCTATCTGATGAGATGGTTTGCCAGGTGTGGCTATTGTGCATGCTATAGCTTCCTGGAAGTGGATGTTGAGTGACATGTGGACACCAAAGGTGGATGAGCTTTCCTGAAAAGGCTCTCAGCAAGACCTCTCACCTGAAGTGCTAGTCCCCCTTGAATACCCCATACAACTGTAGGTCTAAGTAGAAAGTATCCTTTACTTACCCAGAATCTTTTCTTAGAATCAGAAGCTTTCCCACTCTGCATACATGAAGTACTTTCAGGAATTCTAATGCCCCAGTCTCTTGACCTGCCTAGGGTTTCTGACAAGCCTATGATGAATTTCCTACTGATGCTGTTTTAACAAAACTATTGATGGTCTAGTTTAGCTATCCATAATGACTAATGTCTCTTCTGAAGAATAATTGAGGGTTTTTGAAAAAACAGAGTGATATAATAAAAATCTCGCTTCATTCATCCTGAAACAGTATGATATAGTGTAAAGGCTTCTATATTTAGAATCAAAGAACATAGATTAACATCCCTGTTTTATCAATTTTTACCTGTTTGACTCCTGATAATTTAATTGATAATTATTGTTTCAGTTTTCTTTTCAGCAAAATGACAAGTTGAAATAAATTATTTCAGAGATATATTCTGGTCCTAATATATGATTCTATGACTTCTTGATTTTCATTCAATAAATATCTAATGCATCTATTGTGTGCTGTATTAGGTTTCTAATACAAAGAGGAATGATTACACAGTCATTGCCTAAAGGACTTTATAATCTAGTGGGTGAGATAATACATAGGTTAGGGATAGGTACTGACTAATGAATCCATTTGAATTAGAAATTCTCACCTAAGAAGAATACTTCTTACCAATATAGATCCTTATATTCTACATAATTTGTAGTCTTAGGGGGTTATCTGTAGAACTAAAGAGTCAAGTGACTTGCCCTGAGTCACACAGCCAGTGTGTTTCAAAGGTGGTACTTTAGTTCAGTTATTCCAACTCACTAAACACTATCCCAGGCTGCATGTATATTTCTCATATATAACCTATATCAAATTGTTTACTGTTTTAGGGAATAGGGAAGGAAGGAAGAACAGGAAAAATTTTGGAACTCAAAATTTTATTGAAAATGAATGTTAAAAAAATTTCTTTAGGCATAATTACACACAAAAAAATATTAAAATAAAAAAGGTGTGTGTGTGCATGTGCATGTGGGTGTGTGTGTGTTTGTGTTTGTGTGTGTGTGTGTGTGTGTGTGTGTGTAACCATTGGTAATTCAAGGAAGAATGAGGTAAATGCACAGGAAAAGCCAATCCACAAGGATGAAAGATTAACATGAGAAGAATCACTTTTAGCTGTGGAAATGGGGAGTAGGTTGACAATGACTCTGCACCCCACCTGTTCTGGGAGGGACCTTTATGTCATTGGGGGTTGTACCCTTGTGCCATATTACCAAATTAGCCCTGACCTATTTAACCAGCCAATCACATGCTTTCTTTGCTTCTATTCATAATAGCTTTTGCCAGTCACTTTCCTGGTCGTAGTTCTTGTTTTTGGCCTATATAATCAAGTCTGTGAGATCCATTAGGGACTGCCTGATTTGAGTTATACTCCAGGTAGTCGAGCGCTTGATCAATAAATCCACACCTAAATTTACCTTGAACCCAGATCTTGGCTTGATCTTATTCTCAGCATAACATTAGGAGGAAAACCATGTGAGAATTGTCAGTTTGAAGACAGGGGAAAAGAGGCTATATAGAAAGAGAGGAATGACATTGGTGTTAAAAAGAGCAGAAGGGTTTAGGAAGATGAAAACTTAGCTAGTTCTAGACCCCCAGGGGCTCTGGAGAGGTTTGAGATGATTGAGTTTTAAACTAAATCTATGTAGTGGGAATGGAAAGTAATTGTATAGATGTGGAAGTTAGTTATATAACATTTCCATCACATTAACCTGTTGAGTTTTTGGCAAAAAGCTCAAGAACACACTATAAATTAATTGAATTTCCATTTATATTTTCCCATTTAAAATAGGAAAGGATGAACCCACTGATAAAGCATTCAGATTCAATATAAAATCATCATATATATTGAGTATGCTGGTGGGAGACTGGGATCTTATTTTTTGTGCATCTTATATCATATTTATGTAACATATGTATATGTTTATATGTGTATATATATATATAAAATTTGATTTAGTAAATTAATATATGTAGTATTATTTTTATTTCTCTATATTGTTAAATAAATGGCTGTGTTTCAGACTCAAGGGGGTCATTATTCTGAGCAACTGGTTGTATAGATAGAAAATAAATTGGCTGGGGCCTCTGGCTAGAGTGGTAAGAAGGCAAAATGTGTTTCCTCTCAAGAGAGTTATCCTAGGGTCAGGTGCTTGGACATGTTTAATAACCAACCCTCTCAAAACAGAAATATATGCAGCTTATTCTTCTAAGTTCAATCTGAGTTTTCTTAGTACAATCAATAATTTTTTAGACAATCAATAAATAAAGAAAATCAAGCCCTAACTTGTAGTGTTTACTGATTTATGAGATGTAGCTATGCACATCAAAACTTAGCAATTCCTTCTCAATAGCAGCATAAACTGGTGCCAAAACACTTCTGAAAAAAGGGCTTTTGTGGGTACTAGTGGTGGGGGTCATTGTCATTGAGATGATTGTGGTCATCATGTTCATGATAACGGCCATGGTCATGCTATTGTTGTCTGGGAATGAAACCACCTTGCATGATCAGAGGTTGGAGTAAGTGAGCCAAAACCAGAAAAAAATGTCATATTTCCACATCAGTCTAGCACATAGTAAGGCACATAGTAAGTACACAATAAGGTCTTGTTGGTTGATACATTCCTTCTGAGGGAAGCAGAATATATGAATCTCATTTCTCTCTTATCTTCTGAGCTCTGATTTCTTTTGTCTTTCTCTGCTTGGAATCCTGGTTAAAGGTCAAGTCTTAAAGAATAGCTCAAATTTGTGACAAAATATGACTTGAAAAATAATTTTGATGAGAAACATTGAAAAAAATACACAAGGAGAGGCAAAATATATAATTGCCAGTTTCTATATTGTTAATGAGGAATTAACAGAGGGTCCAACTGGAAATTCAAAACAATGCTGTAGGATATGTAGTATAGTCATTATTATCTCTACCTTACAAACAATGAAATGGAGCTTCTGAAAGAGCAAATGATTTTCTTATGTTCATTTATGAATAAAGATTTGAAACCAGGTGTAGCAGCACGCACCCTAGCATACCCAGGATGTCTGCTAGCACAGGTTCTTTTATATGCTTTGCTAAAGGAAATCAACTCAAAAAGTGGTTAACAATCTTACTTTAATCAAACATGTATAAATCATTTACTTAGGGAAAAAAGTCATAACTTTTTTCATAATACAAACATAAATTAAAAGCAGACAAAAATACAAACAGAAAAAATAACATAGTTCAACAGACCAACAGACAGGGGGTCTAGCTGTCTAATCATTACATACATACAGTTTTAGTTACCAGAGAGAGAAGCACCAACACTGGATTTTCAAAGATGGGAAACAGCTGCCTAGAGTCTCATTTGGTCAAATGAAACAACTCTTCCCGTAACTGATCCTCAAAGCAAAACCTCACCTCAGGGAGTATATTTAGCCTTCTCCAGGGTCAGAAAACATCACAACCTTCATGACCCATTGCCTAATTGCAAAGCAAGAAACTTTGAGCCTTCTTGAAAAACAAGACTCCCCTAAGAAAGCTTCTCTTGTTGGGCTCCAAATGAGACTCATTAAAGGTCAGGGAAGATCTTCAAATTCCCTTACCAGGTCTTCTGACTGCTTTTCTGGTGTTCTTTACTGTTTCTCTTGATGGTGGTCTAGCAGAAGGTCATTTTAAAGATTCACAATAGTTGGAAATAAAACTCTTTAAGTAGACCAGTTCCAGAAAGAGAAAGTTTGTCTTGTGTGTTTATTTATGTATTCATGTATTTACATTTTAAACATTTATTTCTCCCTTCTCTTCCTATGTGAGATGTGCAAAGAATAATGGGAGTGTTATCCACATATCTGTGCTGCAGCTAGACTAGCCCACTTATCTAGCTAAGTGTCTGGTCTGTGTCACCATTAATCAGAGTCCCAGTCTTTGATATAAAATCAGCACTGTTCACTTCATGAAAGGGAGTAGTATGTTTCAAGACTGCTTCTCACCATTAGTTTTCAGTTACAAGTGCAAAAAATATCTCTAGTAAAACCTTGAGGTGCAAGGCAAGGGGTAAAATGCCTTGAGGGTAGAACAATAATGATTCAGGTTTGCTTTTTTTTTAAGAATACAAAAATTGTTGCTGAGGTAAAATAATAATCAATTAATAAAAACCTGAAGAATGGAACCAAACTAATGTGTAAAAGTCATATAAAGGAAAAAAAAAACACTTTTTGGAGGACTTGGGTGGGACAACCTAGATATTTATTTTTTTAAAGGACTTTTTTTTTTTTTAATAGAGCCATACCTTTCCGGGAAGCTCAAACAGCAACACAGACCTCAGGAAAAGTTATGATAACTGTTTCAACACTTTATTATTTTTGTTTCTGAAACTGCTTCAGCAAGTCTGTTTTCACTCCTGGTTGAAGCCTTGCAATGTGCGTCAAATTCTAAGGAAGACCTTTCTCTCTCTCTCACTCTCACTCTTGATCTCCTTCTTTCTCTCTCTCTCAAATAAATATACACATACATACATATGCACAGAGAAATACAGATTGAGCTATATACCCTGAAACAGAGAGACACATAGAAAGATAGAAAGACCAAGACCAAGATAAAGAGAGAGTATGCACTCACACATATACATATATGTATATATGTATACATGTATGTATAACCAACAGTCTTTGGTAGGTTCTTTGAACATTGAGAAGTTAAGTGACTTCAGCCAGGTCACCAGTATATGAAAGTGGTGGATCTTCAACTCAATTATTCCTGACTCTGGTTAGCTAGTCACTGTTTAATTGCTTCTCTTATAATAATATCAGGTCTAAATTTTAAAAAATGTTATAGGTAGGCAGATAGATAAACATAATTTCCCTATCTATAAAATGATCTTTTTGGAAAGTGCCCTAATATTCTATGAATTAATCTGTACCACTCAGCTCATAGAGTTGAAATAAGGAAGAGCACTAGGCTTGAAGGTAGGAAGACCCAAGTTCAAATCCAGCCTGATTAAAATATGTTAGTCAGTAGAGTCGATTAGGTAAGAAAGAATCAGAAACATCTAACCTCAGTAACTCCGTATTTGATAGTATTGAAAATGCAAATTATTTAGAGAAAAACAAAACCAAATAAACAAATTTCTCATTTAACAAGAACTCTTGGGAAAACTGGTAAGCAGTTTGTCTGAAATTAGATTTAGAATAAAATGTTATATTATATGCCCCAGTAAGATCAACATAGGTATATAACTTGAATTTTAAAGCTTTTATCAGAAAATACATAATGAGAGAGAAAGGGAGAGAGACAGAGAGAAAGTGCACCTGCTGCATGAGCAAAATCATACAGTAACTATAACGTATGGAGGGAATTTTTGGATAAGGAAAACATATTTCCTTCAAATGCCTCTGATAAAGGAATGATGCTCAAGATGTATAGGAAATTACCAAAAATCCCTACTAAGAACCAGTCATCCTCTAATATTTAAGTGGTCAAAGAATAGGAAGAAAGAGGTTTCAAAAGAACTGAAAACTATAATAATCATATGGTACAGGGAAATATCGTTCCAAATCACTAATAATGAAAAAAAAATCAAAATAATTTTGCAGTTTCACTTCACAATACCTAGAAAACTGGCAAAGATGACAAGAGATGAAATTAGTCAATATCACAAATTCTACAGAAAGACAAGCACTAATGTACCCACCACTGGTATAAAGTTTTCCCTTTTCCAAGAAGAAATTTGGAATTATGCTTTAGAAAGTGACTAAATTATCCATGCTATATTGTAGTTATTTATGTACATTACTTATCTCCCTTACTGCATTGACAGCTAATTGAGGTCAGAAATTTTCTCTTACTACAGTAGTGTCAAACTCAAATAGAAACAGGGACTACTCATCCATAATAACGATTCTTATATTTTTCATATAACAGCTTTTAAATGTGATATATCAATGTTGTATATGTATTTCTGTTAAATATTTCCAAATCACGTTAATATATTTTGTGTTGAACTCAGGGATGTTCTGGACAATATGTGACTAAATTTTTGTTTGTTTAATACCTCTGTCTTATTATGTGATCTCAGTGTCTACATAGTACTGTTTACAGAGTGAATGTGAAGTCTATGATTTTTTTTAAGAAAAAAAATTATACAGTTCAGTAGACATAAAAATAGTCATTTTTAACCAGAATGTGAACCAAATGTTTGGGTATAAAAACACACTTTAAATTATATTCTCTACCTTGAAGAGATTTCTAATTTAGACCTGGATAGCTGAATTGTAATATTGTTTCTACTCTGAGAGATGGATGGCAAATACCATGAAAAATGACTCTATATAAGAGGTTTCCATCAATGTTTGTAAGATTCATTATTACTTTGTTCTTTTGATAAATCTTTGCAACAAAATGTGTTGTTATATAAGAAAAAAAACTCAGGGAAGGTGAGATGGGGGGGTAATGGGGGTAGGAGGAGGGAAGAGTGTCACCGTAAATTCTTCCTTGAGAGACAAATGTATGTTAATTTTGATTGTGACATGAGTGTCCCTAGTTCTATGTGCCATTTATACAGAAAGACAGCAGCTTGTAGGGTGTGACAATTAATGAGATTAGCAATATTCTGATTTATTTGCTCTGAGGTTTATATGGCAGAAAATACTTAGTGTATAGAGACTGGAAAAAAAAGCATAAACCTATTCAGTCCTGGTCCTATCAGTAGCCACTAAAAAAAAAATCCTCACTTCACACCTCTTTTCTCTTATCATCTTGACCTTTTACCCTTCATGCCTGGATAGTCATTAATCCTCTGCTCCAACTCTGAGAAAGAAAACACTGTGAGAGGAAAACTAAAGATTATATTAGCTCAGTTCACTACACATACATACTCACCAATCTCAACAGGGACTTCAGTGCTGCATGGCAATTATTTCATTCATCGTTTATTGCTTCTGTCATGCTCCTCACTGGTTATTCTAAACTTTATCTGATGCTGAGGCTTTCAACTTTCTTGTGACTAGTAAATAACCCTATAGTCTGCTTAGAAAATTAAGCTTATACTTCTTATTACTACCTCATGACTTTCCTCCTTTCCTCTTCAATAGGTGATAAACTTGTGTTTTCCTGGATATTCTTGACATTCAATCTTCTTCCTTGGCTTCTATGATACTATTTTTGTAATTTTTGAGTATATTCATTTCTTTTCATAGCCCCTTATTCTTCCTTTACTCCTTAAAAATTCTCCAACAATCTATCCTTGCTCCTATTACACTATATGCTCTGGTGAAATAATATGCTTTTATGTAAATAACTTTCAAATAGTAGCTTCCACCACCCATAATTTTTAAACAGAATTCTAATTCTGTATCTCCACGCCTTTGTTCATATGTTCTCTCATGGGTGGAAATTTCTCTTCAGTCTATGTGTGTTTCTATTCCATCTTTCTTTCAAAATCTAAATCAAATGCCACAATCTCCATGAAGCCTTCCTTTATCTCCCCTCTCTCATTATTCAAGGTTAAGTGTTTTTTTTTCCCTAAATCACTGAACTTTTCCTTGACTTATTAGTTTATAATGAACTAAGTTTCCCTTGAATCATATCATAGGTACTTGCATCTTTAATGCCATAAGGTTGTAAGAACCTTGAGTACAGGGAGTGACTGTGTCATATCTATTCTTCTATACTCAGTCATAAGGGTTGTGCCTTGACATATAACTGTCACTGAATCAGTAAGTGCCTGTTGAATATAATTGAATTGGAATCTAAAATATATATATATCTAAATGTTATTAAAGAACTATCTTTGTTTCAATTATCAGGAAGGTATCATGAGAAGTTGTTTTTTTTAAATTCACACACACATACAAATACATATATTTTTAATTGAGAATAATTTCTCTTTCCCACTTCAAAATCCCTCCCATAATTACAATTACAGAAAAACAAAATCCCTATTAGAAATATATATATAGTCAAACCAAAATAAGTTCCACATTGTTCATGTCCAATACACACACGTTTATAAATTAAGACACATGTATATGTATATGTATATACATATGCACAGTTTCGTCATTTGTCATCTGGAAACATTGTTGATGACTACACTGATCAGAGTTTCTAATTCTTTCAATACCTTCACAACCTTGTTGTCAACCTTGTTCACTTGTTTCTATCCATTTCCCTTGGCATCAGTTTGCATAAGTCTTTCCAGGTTCTATCTGAATCATCTCCTTCCTAATTTCTTAGGAACATTCTATCATATTTATATAATTTTTTCAGTCCTCACTTAATTTATTGGCACCCCCATCATATTCCTCTAATCGTCACCTCAGATAACCTATATTTACATTACTTTGGAGTGTGATTTGCTCAAGACTAATACCTCCCTTAAAAAATTCTTCTATTAATTCTTCTATTTCCCTGTTAAGGAAAATGTATTCTTTTATCCAATTGTGATTATACATATGCATTCTTCACTGCTTTGACTACTTCAGAGGAGAATAAGTTTCAAGTGTCAGTGTTTCTTGTTCATCTCCACTTCCTTGTTGTTATAGATGTCTACTTGCACACCTCAATTTTATAAGTTGGTGTATTCTCTAGGTCTATTTGTAGGAGTTTGCAGAAGGAAAAAGGGCAGCTGTATAGCTTCTTTCTACTCTTCTACTTGTTTCAAATTCAAATACAAACTTTCTGTCTTTTGAAGACCAACTGTTTGGCTGAGGCCCTGAAAAATTATTTGCTTTTGGGTCAGGATAGGGATAGTGCCAATAAGCAGTGGGAAGTTTTTATTTTGCTGATAATAATACTATTTCGCATTTATATAGCATTTTAAAGCTTAGAAATGCTTCAGTAATATTATTTAATCCTCACAATACCACAGAGATATAAAGACTACTATTATCCTTATTTTGCAGATGTGGAAATTGAGGCAAGCAGAGGTTATATATCCAGATTTACAGAGACAGCAATTCTTTAAAGCAGGATTTAGACCAAGTCCCCCTTACACTACACCTGGCACTTTATTCACTGTACCACAAAGTTTAATTATTTCAGGATCTAAGTACATTGGGGCTCAGAAGAAAAGAGAAGTATTTGTAAGCCAGAAATTTAGAAGGGATTAATCTTAAGGGCTGATTTAAGAGGACTAGAACATAGCCTTAGGGACACTGGTGATCCTGAGATTTTTGAGAGGCCAGATCTGAGCAATGAGCATGATCAGAGGACCAGAACCTGTGGTTGAATGAGTTTGAAGAGTGTGATTGAGAGGAATAAAAATATGAGAGGACCCAGTGGGGGAGGGGGAATGCATTGAGAATATGGTAAAAAAGGAAATACTGTGTGGTGAATAATTGTGTTTATGCAAGGTGGAAATATTGTATGAGTCAGTGTGTGCCAGGCCAGAACTGACTAACCTGACTGTGGCACATGCAATCCAGCTTACTCTGAAAGAAAGAAAGAAAGAAAGAGAGAGAGAGAGAGAGAGAGAGAGAGAGAGAGAGAGAGAGAGAGAGAAACAGAGAGAAAATATGATGTAGTGTGATCTCAGTCCAGTCCTTTTCTTCAATATGTTCACTCTTTCATATGTTTCCCCCATGTCTGTTTTTTCCCTTTATTTTTAGGAAGAGAACAGTATATATCCTATATTTACTTAAATATGAACATATTACAGCACAAGGATATCTGAAAACAATCTCTTATTTATGGTCAAAAGGTGTGTCACTATCATAGCAATAGACAAAGCTAACTTCTGGTAGATGATTACTAAGAGATGCGACTGAGAATACCCAGCTTAGGCCATTAGGAAATAGAAGAAAAAGCCAGAGATGGAAGATCTGTGTGGTAGTTGATCTGAGCCCAATGTCTTATGCCAAGATGAAGAAAAGGGCAAGGAGGGATATGAAATTTGATATGCTGTCTAGAACCATATCACAACACCAACAATGGCATTATTACAGTGGGAATGAAATGAAGACCCTGCTACATAATTTTAAAGGTCAAGGGAAGGCATAACCTTGGCCCTGGGACAGATGATCCTTCTAATCACAAGAAAATGACAAAATGACTGGGACCATAGGATTTCACAGATCTGGAAGGGTATAAAGCCAAGCATGAGCAGCTTTCCAGAAGAATGCTACTGTGATCAGCTTTCAAGTTTCAGATTAAATAGTATAGTGAACACTCTATTTATTCAGTTACAAATTAGAGCAAAACATTCACAGAAAATCAAAATACAGCATTCACAATGACATCTTAACTCAACAACTTATCACTAAAATGGCTACATAGTTTTTATCAATGTGGTCACATAGTTTAAACAAAGTACAATCATTTAGTCAATCAATCACTTAGTAACTCAATAATTCAATGGTTCTCTTTTAAACAAGGTGCATTCATTTAGACCAGTGGTTCTCAACTTCCCTAATGCTGTGACCCCTTTAATACTCATATGTGGGCATATCTGCATGTGGGCAGACTTGCCTGGAGACAGATAGAGGAGTGGTGTCTCGGTTCCTAAGATCATTAGAAATATGTGTTTGCTGATGGTTTTAGGTGACCCCTGTGTCCCCTGTGAAAGGGTCTTTTGACCCCCAAAGGGGTCATGACCCACAAGTTGAGAACTGCTGATTTAGACAATCATTTAGTTAAGTCCTTAATTCAATCAGTCTTAAGAAGAGCCTCCTTAATCCTTAACTCACTCATCCTTAAGAAGGCACAAAGTACAATAGTCAAAATTCTCTACCAGAGTTTTGTCTCAGTTGTCTGAGACAACAAAAGTTGTCTCTGGTAGTTCAATCTTCAGTTGAGCAGCAACAGCTGCCCTACCCCCACATGCTTATCCCAAGAAGTTCTGACTTTCCTAGCTGTGGTTTTTCCTTATATACAGTATTATTCCTCCCTATTCAGACCTTCCTGTTATGTCAGCAACTGGGTTTCATACCTTCTGTTTCTTTAACAGAGGCTTAATTTGAAATTAGGTGCTAAGTACCTCTTAGTTTTCCAATACAAAGGGATCTCCAAATTTCATTACCACTACAAAGGGGAAGAGACCTAAGAGGCTACATAACTCTGTCATTTTTACAAATAAGGAAATTGAGGACCAATTTTTTTAAAGTTCTCTGGTAAAGGTTCTGTGCAATTTCTTGTGGTAACCAGAACTGATCCTAATGTTTTAAGATGAAGTCTGAATAGACCAAGATTGGGTGGATTCCTTATCTCCTGTCTTCTGGATGACATAATTCCCTTAATGGAACCTGATTGCTCCTTAAGTTTCTTTCTTTCTTCTTCTTCTTCTTTTTTTTTCTTGACTGGTTTGTCATGCTGTTTAATTAAATTGAGTTTGCAGTTCACCTAAATTCCCAGTTTTCTCTTTTTTTTTTTGGTTAGGTTAAATGCTATCTAGCTATGCTTCAGCATTGTATTTCTGAAGTTGATTTAGTTTTCAGCCCAAGAATTAGATTTTGCATTCATTTCTGTTAAATGTCATCTTATTAGATAAAACCCAAGGTTCTAGCTTGTCAAGATCTTTTTGTATCTTGAATCTCTCATTCAGCATCTTAGCTACCAGTTCAGTTTTGTGCAACTGTCATTTTCATATTGATTCCTTCCACTATGTCTTTGTTTAAAAAAGTTAAATAATACAGATAGATTTCTAAATTTTTGACCAGCTTTTCCCTTCTATGCAGACGTTAATTTTTCCCTTAAGGTACTAAGTGAAAGTAGCATGGTATTTCCATTATCCCTTGGCCTCTACTTTCTAAATATTGATTTCTCAATTTTTTTGATGAAGAGGTCCTTGTGAATTCACACTGAGATTTTTAAACAGAGCTGTCTTTAAACCTTCATTAAAGTTTTTTTTTTCTATGTGTGAGCTTGAATTTCATTCTTGACAACTTCTTATATTTCCCAAACAGACTTCTCTCTCTTTCCCTATAACATTTTGGGTTATGGGATCCCACTCAACCTTTTCTTTTCCCTTTTGAAATTTTCTCTTCCAGTATCTAGAATGCATATCATACTGTACTTTTCTTATCTTGTCAGTCACAGATTGTAAATTAGAATAGTCACTTCCCCTAAATGCTATGATCTGTACTTCAGAGACTAGTTCTTCCTTGTTAGTCAAAATGAGTTTCTCTCATCTCTTCGTTCATGTTTTCAAGAATATTTGTTTTTTTTATTATTTTAAGATAATTATTTAATAGTCCCTTCATTTTTGGAAGAAAGAGATCTAAAATATATCCAGATAATTGATTTTCCCTTGCTTTTACAAATGTCTCCCTCTACAATCTGTATTATACATATGTAACCAGCCTGTAATTTGTTCTTTGAGCATTTCATCTATTTTTCTCCTCTTGTATAGGTGACCTCTAATACACTTCTACACCAAGCTTCTTGTTTCTCTTTCTGTTGTTTTTATATAAATTCCTTCTACCATAATTTCCTTCTATGAGTTCTGAGGCATTTGCTCACATGAATATAGTTTCTCAATATGCATTGCTATTTCACCCTTGCTTCTTTTTTGACATATTTTCTTTTCAAATGAGTTATAGTTTACTAGGGTGATATTCCATTTATGATTTTATCCTACCAAACCCAACTTAAGTCAAATGTACTTACTTGCTTTAGCAACACTAGATTGCTTTTTTGGTACCCATATATTGTACAGAAAATATCTGGGTCCATGGGTCATATTATTATGTCATTTCATGGATTTCTATCTCCCTATGAGTTAATGGGTAATGCACTCTATTCTCTCTATGTTGGAATTATGTTTAAATAATATATCTAGCTTAGTAGACATTTTTTTCTGAATTATATTTTATTTCTTTTTTATTTAGAAAATAGTTACACTTAAAAACAATTTCTAACATTCATTCTTAAAACTTTGAGTTCCAAATTATCTCATTTCCTTCCTCCTCACCAGCCTCATTGAGAACACAAACAGTTTGATTTAAGTTAAACATGTATAGTCATGCAAAACACATCCATAAATGTCATATTGTTAAAGAAAACAAAGACAAAAAATATCTCAAGAAAAATAAAGAAAAAAAGGAAGCTTCAATCTGCATTCAGACATCATCAGTTCTTTGTCTGGGGGAGGGATTGCATTTTTAATCCTAAGTCATTCATAATTGTCTTGGATACTTGTATTGCTGGGAATAGCTAAGTCATTCACAGGTGATCATCCTACAATATGGCTTTTACTTTGTACACAGTACATTTCACTTTGCATCAGTTCATATCAATCTTTCCAGGTTCCTCTGGGATGATCCTGGGTTCTTCTAGAATCCATTTAGAATTTTTAAAAGATATTTGGAGAAGTCTGGAGGAGAGCTCAGGTGAGTTCCTGTCTTTATTCTGCCATCTAAACTCTGTCAGTGGACATTTTAAAATAAAATGTTTGAATTATTAACAGTTAAGTATATTTTATTTCTTTTTTCACCAGTATTACAAGGGGGAGAAAAGGCAGGGGGACCTAGGTTACTAGAATTAAGTTGCATGACAGTCTCATAATACATTAGTACCAACCCAGATAGGAAGGAACAGTAAAGTCTAAGTCTGGTGGTGCTTTCAAAGGTACTCTGATGAAATAGTTAGGTTATAGACTCCACAAAAGAGTTCTCCCCTATAGAATGTTAAATGAATAAATATAATTTTTCTACTATAGTTCTGGAATAGTAGTTTGATCACAACCTCATACTTTGGAATTTTCATACTTTTGTACATTTCTATTCTTCTCAGGATGTTAAGATGAACTAATTTATGCTAACTTCATTCATATGTAATTGTTCCCTTAAAGAATTACAAACATAATACGGATGTTGTTGTTTTGACATTTTAATTTGAAAGCAATATGCTATGATAGCATGTTTTATGTTCTTTATGAAATGTTCAATAAATAGCTTGCATATGCTGCCTTTTTTATTTTTATAAAGAAAACATGTGGCAGCAGATTAGGTAAGGAAATCTAGAGGCAACTGAACATAGTAGCATTGTGTTGGAGGAAAAAACACAGAGATCATAACTTCTCCTGTAAAAAATTCCTATTTGATAAAAGAAAATTCTGGGAAAACTGGAAAGCATTCTGAAAGGAGCTATGTATAGTACACTACTTCATGCGTCATACCACAATAAATTATAAATGGATAGATGGCATAGATATAGAAGTTCCTATAACTCAAGAGAAGAAGGAAAATGGATAGAAATCCCATAACTATGGCAAGGGTAACAATTCTTTACAAAAGAAAGGATAATGGTCATAAAAGGTAAAATGACATTTTTGATTCCATATATTATAAAGCTTCTGCTCAAAGTAAATACAATCAGAATGGAAGTTTATTGGGGAGATCTTAATAGCAAATGTCTGGCAAGTTTTAAATTCATGTATATACTTATATTATATCACATCATATTACATTATATCATAATATTATATTATATCATATATGTGTGTGTAAATTGGATATAATTATTCAGAACTATAACCATTCTCCAACAGGTAAAGCATCAAAGTCTATGAGTAGAAAGCTCTCAGATGAAAAAAAAATGCAAGTCATTAACTATTACAATGAAAAATATACCAGATCACTAATACTAAGAAAAATGCAGATCAGAAACAACTCACACTTATCAGACTAGAAAAGAAAATTAAAAAAAAAAACGAAAGACATAGTAATTTCAGGGAGTCTGGTCAGATGGTAGTTATGCCAGTGGAGCTCTGAATTAGTTCAGTCAGTCAGGAAAACAATTTGGAAATATACTCCAAAGTTCACTAAGCACTGACTTAGTGATGATGATGATATTGATGACAATCGTAATGATGATAGGTAGTATTAGTTTTCTATTTTAGAGAACTTTAAGATTTGGAAAGTACTTTACAAATAGTATCCTATTTTACACTCACAATCCTAGGAGGCAGATACTATTATCATTTCCATTTTACAGATGAAGTCAGATAGAGCAGATAAGTATAAATATTTAGGCAGAGAAATGTTAAGTGACTTGCATGGCTTTACAGAGTTAAGAAATTTCTAAACAGAATATGAATTCACATCTTCCTGACCACATGAACAGAGATCCATCTCCTGAACCAGTTAGCTGCCTCTACAAGTGATACCAGTAGGTATGTTTCTCAAGGAAATCATGAATTGAGGGAAGTAACTTATATGTCCAAAAATATCCATAGCAGGACTTTTGGGGGAGAAGATGGGAGGATGGAAGTAGAGGGAAAGAATTGAAAGTAAAATATGTACTCAGTTGTAGAATGGGCTAAAGAAACTGTAGTACATGACTATAATAAAATTTTATTTTCTTCATAATGAGAAAGGAATAGGACAAATTCAAAGAAATACGGAAAAGTTCACAAGAACTGATACCAAATAATCTAAATCTATAATTAATGTGATAACTATAGCATGAGGAGAGACCTCAAAACTTTGACTAAAGTAGTAACTAATCACGATTTCAAAGGCCTGAGAAGGAAGCATATCTTGCACTTTTTAGTAAAATAGTGACGGAACAAAAGCATAGACCTTAAATATATTCTTAGATACCTTACTAATACCTTCCTTCACTTAGTTTGTCTATAAATGTTTGTTTTAAAGGAGGGAACTTACTTGAGGGAGGAGGGAGATGGATTAATGGACAGTGATTGATATTTTTAAAAGGAACAGTAATCAAGGATTTTTAAAGTAAAAACAAATCATATGTGTAAAGGAAGATTTGGTAAGATCTGAAGAAAGTCTGATGGAAGCTTACTTCAAATCAGTAGCAGTCTTGCAAGTTAAAAATGATGTATTACCTGGCTGCCTCCCACACCTGGAATTCCCTCCCTCCTTACCTCTACCTTTTGCCTTCCCTGGTTTCCTTCAAGTCTAAGCTAAAATCCCCCCTACGACAAGAACCTCTTCATATTACTTAGGATTAATGACTTCTTTCTGTTCATAATTTTGACTTTTTCCTATATGTATTTTGTTTGTATTTAATTTTTTACATGTTTTCTTCCTCATTAGTCTGTGAGCTCCTTTTTTAGCAGGGACTGTCTTTTGGCTTTCTTTCTTTCCCCAGCACTTAGTAGGGTATCTGGAATACAGTAGGTGCTTAATAAATGTATATCATCTTGATTTGGCTTATATCTTTTTTAATGTTGGTTGCATTGGATTAAACACAGTTCATATGGATTTTTCTTGATTTAGTTAAAAAAAGGTAGTCTCTTTTTGTGAGTTTCTCACAATGATTAAATAATCCATATCCAATTTTAATCACATGCATTCAACTGACCCCCTAAGTATAAGAACTTATTCAAAACCCTTCCCATAAATTTCACATATCTATTTCATACAAAGTTTGTATATACTTAAAATGTGTATTTACTTCCCTTAATAGAAGGTAAGCTTATAAGAACCTTGAGGACAAGAATTGTTTAATTTTTGTCTTTATATCTACAATTTCCTGAACAAAGTTTGGAATATAGGAGGTGTTTAATAAACAATTGTTGATTGAGTAGATGATTGTTAAACATTATTTATATCACAGGTTAGCTGATTATGAATGCCAAGGAAGGGAAAAAAACTGCTGTACCCATCACTTTCATTATCAAAGGTCCATTATAAACCTTAACCACTTAAGTTTCACAATTTCTTTTATCAGAAAGTAACCAGCAAGGCAATCACATTTATTATATAACTGTATCAAGTACCTGAATATTAGACATAATTTGTTCAAAGTTTATGCCTTGCAACTTCTAGAATTTTGCTTTAAAACAATTCAAAAATAGCAATAAGAAGATGTGCACGTGCATTTTTCCTTTAAAAAAAAAGCAATGAACTCAGGAAAATTTCTGGGACCATTTTTGTTCATTAGCACCATCGTGAGTCCCAAAGGACAAAGTCACAAGCAACAACAATGTCTGTAGCCCTTTCATCCAGAAAGATCAAAGAGTTAATTAGCATAAATTCTTTGGGAGGAAGGAGCTGTTACATTTTTCTAATCTGTTAGTGAAAAGAAAAAAGTAAGATAGCAAGCATCTACACTTTGGAAAGAACATGCTACTGTTTTATCTCACCTGATGGCTGTACAATATGATGGTGATTACAAAGGCTTACATATTATCTACTTCCCTTAGGTGGTTAACAAGCACTCTGAAGCATTTAAAAATAAACTTGTCATCATTTGACATGTAATTACAGTATTTTAAGTTTTCAAGGTTTACAAATCCAGCATAAAGTTATTTTTCTCCCTTTAGATATATATGAGAAAAAAGATTGAGGCCATCTAAACTTTTAGAAATTCTGTAGGATTTAAATACGATTCTTTCTAGCATGTGAATATAGGGGCATGTCCATCAATTGGGAAATAGCTGAATAAATTGTAGGGCAGGTAAGTGATGTAGTGAATAGAGTATTGGACTCAGGAGGAGCTGAGTTCAAATACAACTTCAGACATTTACTAGCTGTGTGACCCTGGGCAAGTCACTTAACCCTGCTTGCCTCAGTTTTCTCATCTGTAAAATGAACTGGAGAAGGAAATGGCAAACCACTCCAGGATCTTTGCCATGAAAACCCCAAATGGGGTCACAAAATGTTGGATGCGATTAATCAACTAAAAAAGCAAAAAACAACACTGTAAATGTAGTCAAAAATATGTGAAGAGTTCACATTTAAATATGATTATCCTTGGCACTCAGAAATGTCAAAAATAACTATAGCCAGGTTTAAGCATAGGGAGTATTGAGGAAAGAGATATGCTTTTTTATTTTTACCAAACATCTCAAATTCTGATGATCGGCAGTATTGCATATTAGATAGAGGGTTGGCCAAGGAACATGGGACTCAACTTTTGCTTCTGGCATATGCTGTTTATCTGATCATATGAAAGTTACTTAACCTCTCAGTTCCCAAAGAAAATTTCTAAAACTAAGTTACAGAAAAGATGATCACTCACATTGATACAGGGAATTTACTCATCTGCCAGTCAGATCCCTGTAATGATAAAACTGCAGGTCCAGTCATTATCTCTTTTCTTATACATATCTCCATGCTTATTTGCCATCCCTATCCCTATTCTTATTACCATAATACTTATAACAGATTGGATGAGTTACAGAATGTGAAGGTAGGGACTGAGCCATTCCAACATCTCATAGTCCACCTTTTCCTCCAGTCTACTCATTCTTCTGGGCTAGACACTTTACTTTCAGTGAGGTTCTTGTATCCCCCTAGAAACAGGGCTGACATGTTTTAGGGATTAACACTAGGCAACCCTTCAAACCCTCTTCCCTCTCAAACAGTGAAAACCTGGATCCCAACCAAGAAGTGCAAACCTAAAAACTAGGCTGAAAGAGTTTTTAGAGGGTTAAGATCCAAAAGACCAAGATGAGTAGGAAAACTAATTTCTGAAGGAGAAATTTAGGTCAGGAATTCTGTTCTGTATCAATAAACAAACTACAGGAAAATCCCAGGAAGCTGACCAATTGTTGGGTTCAAGTTGTCTACTCAGATGTATAATACTTCTTCCTGATTCAGGCAAACCAATTAGAACTCATACAAAGGCAAGCAGAGCAGATAGGAAATATGTGTGTATGTGCATGTGCATGTGTGTGTGTGTATGTTAAAAGAATAATAACAATAATAAGGCAGCTGTCTAGTGCTTGTATTTTTAAAAAGAGATTTCCATATAACAATGCAAGGGAGATAGCATAAGTGTTTCTCTACCCATTTACTGAGAACCTGAATGATGAAGTTATTTGCCCACAGCTAATCAACATTAGATCCAGGATTCTACTCCATGTCTCAGTTTTAGATCTTATAATCTTTCTGTTACATAATTCTGCCTTTCAGATACCAATGGAGAAAGCCAGTCACTTAATATGTGGGGCATTCAAAATGATGCTGGTGGTTAATAAATTCCATATTATAGAATAGAGCTAAAAGGGCATTAGAAGTTATTGGATATCATCTCTTTCACTTAACATTTGATGAAATGGAGTCCCACAGAAATTTGTTAACATGTTCATGTTGGAATTTTAACCTAAGATCTCTGACCCTTAAATCCAAGCTATCATTTTCATTCTGTCATGCTACCTCTTCTAGATTCTGGTTATATTTGTTTTCTCTATGATGAGGTATTGATACTCCCATTGGTGATTGGGGGCAGTAATTTCCACCCGTCTTATCAGAATAGCATTGATGGGTATAATATGCAGTTTAAAAATAGTTCTATCTGCTAAACCACTAACATGTATATGTTGACTGGTTTTGAAAAGATTTTCATCAGGTTTTGGGAGAATAATTCTCAAAATATACAAAATTGCTCTCAACTTTCTTGTAATATTCATGTTATTATGCTTGGGAACAGGCTTTCATGGTTGTTCTTGAATGGTGAATTTAATGGAATAAATCTCAATACTGTTTCTACATTGCATGAATTACAGCAAGACTTCCTTAGGTTTATAGAGTATATTTTCATCAAAAAGTTTGAATGTCTTTTTTTCTTCAGATTTTTTTACCTTAAGAATAAAACAACTAAGATAAGCTTCAAAAACTCCATAAAATGTTGTATCATACATTCTTCTCCCTTGAACATTATCAGTTTTCTTATAGACTTAAAAAAGTCTTTTTTCATAAAGATGTTATGGATTTTGAAATGCCATTTGAATCTGGAAGGATAATAATCTTCTGTATCTTACATGCTACTCAATGGCTTTATATCTCAGAATCAGCTTTTTAACTTCTTCTTTACCCACTTGATAAAAGACCCTGCCTTGTTATTGGTTGTTCCTTGTAGTCTATATGCCCTCTCATCTCTTTGTCTTTGCACATATTCCATGATTGGAATGAATTAAGTCTTTACTTCTAAAAATGCTTTGCTTCCTTTAAAGCTCAATTCAAGTAACATTTTCAGTATAAAGCCTTCCCTGACTTTACCAACTTTGACAACCGTGTATTCTCTTTCTTTTCTCAAAATACCTTGGATTGAATAATCTGGAGATCTGTGGTACCTTTTCAGTACAATATAAGCTCTTCAAGGCATTTTTGTCTTTATTTTTGTCTTTGTCCCTGAATCAAATTCTTGTACATAATGGAAATTGAAATGTTTGGTTAATTGAGTTGAATTGTGATCTAGAAGAAAGAATCCTGGACAATGAAAAATCATACACCCTGAGTTAAAGTTTTATATTTCATACTTCTATAACTAGACATGTCTGACCTACTAGAAATATTTTTAAGCCATATTCCTACAACAGTAAAGTATCATTTTGCATAAAGTATCATTTTGCATCCTTTGTCTACCCCAAGAAAGTGATGAGAATAAAAACAATTTACAAGAGAAGATCCAAGAAGGAAAACATGTCATACTTTAAATTTTAGGTGGAAGTCATTTCTCTATGATCTTAAAGGACTTCAGGAAGCTTATGGCCTTGCTTGTGGCCTCACATATTGTCTATATTTGATTTTTCTCTCTATGTTTCAAAGTCTCATCCTGTTCTTGCAAGTTGAGATTTAGCTTGAATCAGGTGTCATTTTTTCTTGCATTATTGCTCTTATCTTCATGTATTAACACAGGATACAGTTTAACAAAGATTATTAAAAACCTACTGTGTGCTTGATGTCATGGATACCAAAATAAAAATGAAACAGCCCTTCTCCTAAAGGAGCTTGTGTATCGGAATCAAATGCTTGATATCCTTGGTTTATTGCACATGGTTACAAACTCAGTATCATTACTTATCTTCCCTGAAAGGGGATTATTACAACACTATACACACTCTTTTTAAAAATATTTTTTATTTGTATTCTTGTTTACATCATTCATTTTCATTACATTTTTGAATTACAAATTTTCTCCCCATCTTGCCCCTGCCCCAACCCTACAGTAGCAATCACACTGTAAAGCCCCTCCCTTGCTCTGCTTTCTTACTTTCTGGTAGGGCAGGGAGGCTCTCCCTATCCCAACCCCTGTATATCTTATTATCTAGTTGCAGGTATTGCAGAACTTTGAATTCCAGATTCTTTCGATTCTTCCCTTTGTCACCCACCCCCAATGGAAGGACAATCAATTCAATACAGGCTGTGCATATGTGATTATACAGGACAACTTCATAGTGGACATATTATGACAGTGATCATCTGTCTCTCCTTCCTATCCCTCCCCTCCTTGTTCTACTCTCTACCCTGTCCCTGTCCCTTTACTGAAGTGTGTGCTTCCAGCATCCCTCCCCCAGACCCTGCCCTCCCCTCTGTCATCCCCCCTCTCATCCCCATGCCCCCTATTCTCCTGTGTGGCATGATGCCCAGATTAGACTTCATGCAATTTCTTCCTGAAGTCAAATTCAATGAGAGTAATTGAAAGTAAAGTTATAATAGTTATCCCTTGCCTCTTCTCTATGGGATGATTAACCCCATTTTGTCTCTCCCTGTCTCCTCTCATTCTAGTCCTCTTCCACCTCAGAATTTCACCTTTTAAAGTATCATTCCTTCCGATTCAATCCATCCTATACCCTCCATATACACATATGCACACATGCTCAGATATGTATTCATATGCATATATAGCCTCCTAGATGGACCTATCCTCATGCTAAGAAAAATTTCATAAGTTACTATTATCATTTTTCCATATTGGCATGTAAATAATTCAAATTTGACAAGTTCCTTATGATTTCTTTCCCATGTTTACCTTCTCATGCTTCTTGTGTTTTCTTGTCAAATTTTCTGTTCAGCTCTGGTTTTTTCAGCAAGAATGCTTGAAAGTCTTCCACCTCATTGAATGACCATATTTTCCTCTGGAACAATATGCTCAGTGTTGCTGGGTAGTTGATTCTTGGT
>CM053598.1:177242619-177262475 GCA_028646575.1 Pseudocheirus occidentalis
ATTGGTTGGTTTTTTTAGGTCTGTGAAACTCTGCTTCCAAGAGGGGAATCTCTGTTCCAAATCGCTGGGGTTTTCCCAACTGCTGGAGCTATTGGGGGGTGTTGCAAGTCCCCCCAGCTTTGGCTTGCTGAAAGTGCACCCCAGGACCACCACCCAAGACCACGATCCGTATCCAGGCCACTCAACACAAGAGCACTTGGCCCTGATCAATCGATTCAGCCCCCCTGTGGAGTCCGCAGGCCCTGGGCTCTGAAGCAGTCTGGTGGGTTCCGCCAGGGTTCCAGCAGTTCCCTTCCCCCACTGCTTCCTTGCCCTGGGGGAAGACTGGCTGAACTGCTTTACTACTCCCAAATTAATTTTCAAAGTTTCACTTTCACTAACCAGTCTCTGAGGATTTGAGAATCCCTTAGGCAGGTGCTTTAGATTTTCTTTGAAGTAGACTCACACTGCAGCTTGAGAGACTCAGCTCCTCCAGGCTGCCCTGGGGTCTAGTGTGGCCATGGTTGCGGTTTTGGGCTGGCTAGGACTCTGCTTCGCTGCGTTGCAAGCTATCCCTCTCCCATCCCTGTTCCTTATGCCTTGGCAGATGTGGATGTGCTGGATGCTGTAGAACCACTGCAGACTGGCTCCGGTGCCCTCTCAGCTCAGCTCAGCCAGGCTACTTCCCACTGCCCCGGGCCTGGCCGCGGTCTCAGCTTCAGGCTGTTCCAGCCTCTGTTCCTGGCTGCCACAATGAGCCCCTGCTGCAGAGCTGCCTTCAGCAAGAGATGTGTTCTCTGTGTTTTTGTGTGAGTCTGAGAGTCCTAGGCTTTATCTGGGCTTATATTTTATGGGTGTTTATGGTGGTGATGTGGGAGCTGCGGGACTTTGCTGCTTCTACGCCACCATCTTGGCTCTGCTCCCACAAATGTATATATATATATATATATATATATATATATATATATATATGTGTGTGTGTGTGTATGTATGTATGTGTGTGTATGTATGTATGTATGTATACTTACACATATGTCTATATAGGATGCTAAATATGCGTATGAATACATATCTGAGCATGTGTGTATATGTGTATACAGACAGTATAGGATCAATTGAATAGGAAGGGATGATACTTTAAAAGGTGAAATTCTAAGGTACAAGAGGACTAGAATGAGAGGAGACAGGGGGAGACAATATAGGGTGAATCATCCCGCATAGAAGAGGCAAGGGAGAACTGTTACAACTTTATTCTCATTTACTCTCATTGAATCTGGCGTGGGGAAGGAATGACATAAACTCTAAACTGGGTATCATGCCACACAGGAGAGTGGGGGGCATGAGGATGAGAGATGGGATGATGGAGGGAAGAGCAGGGTCTGGGGGAGGGATGCTGGGAGCATACACTTCAGTAAAGGGACACAGACAGGGTAGAGAGCAGAACACGGTGGGGTGGAATAGGAAGGAGGGACATATGATCAGACTGTCACAATATGTCTACTGTGAAGATGTCCTGTGCTATTGCACATGCACAGCCTGTATTGAATAGCTTGTCCTTCCAGTGGGGGTGGGTAACAGGGGAGGAACCGAGAGAATCTGGAATCTAAAGCTCTGCAATACATGCAATTGGGAGTTAAGATGTGCAGGGGTTGGGGTAGGGAGACCCTCCCTGCCCTACCAGAAAGTTAAAGAGCAGATTGGGGGAAGGGCTTTACAGTGGGATTGCTGTTTTGGGGCTGGGGTAGGAGAAAGATGGGGAGAAAATTTGTAACAAAAATCTCATAAATATGAATGATGTAAACAAGTAAACCTATAAAAAATTTATATTAAAAAGAAAGAAATCAAGGGGTTGGAATATGGTATTCTGGAGGTCAAAAGAACTAGGATTAGAACTAAGAATCACCTACCCCGCAAAATGAGTATAATGCTTCAGGAGAAAATATAGACATTCAATGACATAGAGGACTTTAAAGCATTCTTGATGAAAAAAATCAGAGCTGAACAGAAAATTTGACTTTCAAATACAAGAAGCAAGTAAAGCATGAAAATGCAAATAGGAAAGAGAATTCATAAGGAACTTATAAAAGTTGAACTGTTTACATTCCTACGTAGAAGAACGATAATTATAACTCATGAGACTTTTATCAGTATGAGGATAGTTGAAGGGATTGTGTGTGTGTGTATATGTGTGTATAGATATATACATGTCTATACACACATACATACATATATACATTCATATATGTATGTATAATGGATATATGTGTACATGTGTTTATACATATGTGTATATGTATGTGTTTGAGTGTATACATCTGTATATAGACAGAAGGTATTGGGTGAATTGAATGTGGAGGGATGATAAAAATAAAATAAAATTAAGAGGTGAGAGAGAAATATATTGGGAATGGAAAGGGGGGAAGATAGAATGGGGTGGATTGTTTCACATAAAGGTGGCAGGAGAAGGCTGTTACAATGAAGGGCAAGAGAAGGAAGGTGAAAGGAAAGACACAACCTTACTCACATTGGATTTGACTTAAGGAGGAAATAACATACACACTAAATTGGGTATCATACCCTACAGAAAAGTAGGGAGAAAGGGGATAAGGGGAGGAATGATAAGAAGGAGGGCACATTGGGGGAGAGAGTAGTTAGAAGAAAACACTTCTGAAAAGCGACAGGGTCAAAGGAGAAGGAATTCATCCAATCATGCCTAAAACTATTGACTGCAGGATTGGATGGAGGGAAATATAGTTAGTCTTTCACAATATGACCACTAAGGAAATGTTTTGCATTATTACACATATATAACTTACACTGAATTGCTTATCTTCACAGTGAGGGTGGGTAAGGAGGGGATAAGGGAGAGAATCTGGAACTCCAAGTTTTCAAAACAATTGTTTAAAACAATGTTATTTTTATGTGCAACCAGGAAGCAAGATGTCAAGGCAATGGGGTATAGAAATTCATATTTCCCTGCAAGAAAGTACAGTAGTGGGGAATTTGGGGTTGATATAAGAGACGGCAGATTGGGGGAAGGGTTATTCAGTATGCTTGCTACAGTGGGGTGGGGTATAGGGGAGAGATGGGAAGAAAATCTGTTACTCAAAATCTTTGGGAAATGGATGTGGAAAACTAAAAATAATTTTAAAAAATTAAATAAAGAAAAGAAAAGAAATGATCTTGGGATATGGCTTATTGTTCCTTATCCTATGTTTTCTGCAGCCTCATTCCCCTCATCTCCCTCATGCTGCTTTTCACCATTTCACAGGAAGATGTTGTTAATAAACAATTGTCGTTCTAAAAAAAAAAAGAAATGTAAATCAGCAGAACAGAGTAGGTACACAAATATCAGAGGCAAGCAAACACATTAGCCTACTGTTTAATACATCTAGAGAACCCAAATTCTGCTATGAGCAGTCACTATTTGACCACAATTTTTGGACAAACTGAATAGTAATTTGGCAGTCAATAGTTTTAGACCAACTAATCACATCATGCATCAAACATAATCTCCAAATGGATATATGATGTAGATTATAAGATATATCTTAAACCAAATTAGAGGAACAAAACAGATCTTTGTGAAATTCAAATAGGGGAAGAATAGACAGGAGCATTAATAATTAAATATCAGCTACGTAAATTTAAAAAATGCTTTGTACTATCTAACACAAAGCACCTAATACATAGTAAGGCAATAGCTAACTGTGGGAAAAATATTTGCAGCAAGTTTTTTTCTGATAAAGGTCTCATTTCCAGTATATATAAGGAATTGATTAAAATATTTAGGAATAAATGTAATTTCTTTTGTTTTCTTTTCTTTGTTCTGGCTTTTTGGAGGTGGAAGGCAGGGCAATTAGGGTTAAGTGTCTTGCCCAAGGTCACACAGCTAGTACATGTTAAGTGTTTGAGCCTGGATTAGAACTCAGGTCCTACTGACTCCAGGGCTCTATACACTGTGCCACTTAGCCTCCCCATAAATGCCATTTCTTCATTCTAAATGGTGAAAGAATACAAAAAAGGAGTTCTCAAAGCAAGAATTTCAAATTATATATAGCCATACCAGAAAAAAAAGCTTCAAATCATTAATAATTAGAGACATTCAAATGTAAGAAACTTTCATATTCTACCTTAAACTTAATAGATTGGTAAAGTTGAAAAAATAAAGGAAAATGTGAAACCTTTGAAGGACTCAGGGAAAACACATACTTTGATCCACTGTTGGAACAATCCTTAAAACAATTTGAAACTATGTCTAAAAAATTGAGCAGCTCTGTGTACATTTAGACCCAGTGATATATCTTATGAGTATATCTCAAAAAGACAGAGAAAAAAGAAAAAAAATACCATATGTACAAATATATGTATAACAGATTTTTATGTTGTTGGTTTGTTTTTGTTGATTTATTTGTTTTTGCGTGTGGGCAGGTTGTAGTGATAAAGAACTGAAGGCCAAGGGAGTAACCATCAACTAGGGAAATACTAAACAAATTAAATGAACACAATATTAGTTCTCTACGAATGGCAGGAGAAAGTATTTTAAGAACTGATGCAGAGTGAAGTGAGACAGCCCAGGAGTAAAATCTATACATTAATATTGTTAAATAAAATGGAAAGAATTTAAGAATTGATCAACATAATGGTCAACCATGGTTATAGAGGAATGATGATGAAGAATTATGCTTACCTAATCTCACTACCTACTATCTCATTTTAAAATAACCACTCTGTAACCTGTTATTTCATTCTGATAAGATATAATTAATTTTGACATGTAATTTTGACATATTTATGGATTTTTTCTTATAACATTTTTTCTCAAAGCACTAATGTGATACAAATAAATTTTGAGTAGCATTTGACCTTTTTCATTTTTCAACGTCACAACTGTATTTTACAATATTGTTTTCTAGTTCTTCTCTTATGACTACTTTTGCACTGATGACACCAGATATCAAATCATGTATTGATTTCATGTACAATACATTATCAGGGTGTTCTCAGAATTAATATACTTTGTCATCTATAAAAGCTGTGATTTTTTTAAGCAGCAATTATTTTCCTGGTGTTGTGTTTTCTTCTATTCAATACGAGAAGAACAAGATGATATGATCAATTCTCCTGTATGTTTGTATGTAAATCTATATCTGTGTATTTATATCTATAAATACATGTGTGTATACATATGTATATCTTTCCCACAATTTGTGGTCCAAGCTGTCCTTCCTGTTTCCTCACATACAATGGTCCACAATTCTGTCTCTATGTCCTTGATATTGTTTAATCAATGTCTGCAATACACTTCCTTCTATTTATATAAATGTATATTACTCTATTCCATCTCATAGAATCCTTTACTGCTTTAAAGATCCACCTCAGGCTACATCTTCTACATGATGCCTCTCCTGATTCCCCCAGGTACCAGTGCCCACACTCTAATGATGACTTGTATTTATTGTATGCAGTTTTTCCTTTATATTCTTCTATATCCGCATGTTGACTTCCACTGTTAGAACATAAACCTAGTGAGGACATTCCACTTTTATCTTACTATCTCCACTGCCTAGCATAGTACCTGGCATATAGTAGATATCTCACAATTTAATGTCATAAATCATTGTGAGCAATGAAAGGTATCACAAAGTGCCAGGCATTCTGAACAGGAGCCTTTTGGAAGTAAGTAAAGATGCTCCTTGGATATCAGATGTTTAATCTGCCATTAGGTCCATGCTTAAAACCATTAATTTAAAGATATTTAACTGATTCTCTTTTCATTTTTTTTTCGCATCAGTCACTTCTCATTGACTTGCCATGCCCACATTTAAACTCTCTCTTATAAAAATTAAGTAGAACTGAGTAAAATAAATATGCACTGTGGAAAAAAAAAGAAATGACTAATTTAGCACAAATTCTTATTGAGTCTTTACCCTGATAGTTTGGTGTCCTTGAGTTTTTTTTTTAAACACTAACCTAGCTAATTTCATTTTTTCTGAGTCCTTTTCCCTAGTCTATTCTAGTGATCAAATTTTAACAAGTACCATATAATTTTCATGATTGCTGTGTAATAATGTACTTTGATATATCCTAGGGTCTTTTCATTCCTGCTTTTGTTCATTATTTCCATTCAGATTCTTAAACTCTTATTCATATAGCTAATTTTTCTTAATATTTTGACCAATTTAATAAGTCACCTATTGGTGGCTTGATTGAAGTGGTGCTAAGTGTAGATAACATCATCACTTTTGTTATGTTGAATAACAGAAACATGGTATTGAATTTAACTGCTTGAGGCTCTTTTAGATTTCTGTAAAAATGTTTTATTGCTATATTCCTATAAATATGTCAATTAATGCTGCAATGTGCCTGGAACATTGTATCTATTTTTAGTTATGTGAAGGGAATTTATTTTTCTCTTTTGTGCTTTTAATCTAATTTAGTAATATGCAGAAAGCTTGATTACTTGGGTAGGGGTGTTTTCTATCCAACTTAAGCTATTGTTTTGTTTAAAATCTTATCTTTCTTTTTTATAAATAATCACATATTTTAATATTGCAAATTTTTAGATCTTATTTTTCCTACATTTATTTTTTCAATTTCTTTTTCTTCCCCTATTGTTGTAGCTAAATTTTCTGTAACTGTAGGAAACAATTACAATCAAGTGGATATGTTTGATTTATCTTTGATCTAATTAGAAACAATTTTATTATTTTTCTGTTAAGACAGATTTTAGCTTTTTCTTTTAGGTAGATATTGTTTATCACAGTAAAAAAAATTTCATTTATTCCTGTGCTTAAGGTATTTCTAAGATCAATTGATGTAATTATGTGGGGTTTTCAGAAAATTTATGCAAATAATATTTTCTATTGTATCTCTTATTTTCCTCATATTTAATTATCCTTGCATTCCTCACATAAACCTAGCCTGATTGCTGTTAATAATATTTTAATACAGGCTTTCTCTTCATTTTTATAATATTTTTCACTTATAATTATTAGTCATATTTCTCTCTAGAATTCATTCTCTTATTCTACCTTCTCTGGATTGAGTATCAGAACCATTTTAGTCTCACAAAAGAAGCTATATCTCTATTCTTGGAAACATTTTACATAATATATCTATAGATTGATATTTCTCTCAGAAATAGAAAGGAGAGAGAAAGAGATAAGAGACAGAAGGAGAATTTTTCTTTGAAAGATTTATGCAATTCATTTATAAGCTATTTATGCTCATTTACACGCCATTTATGTACTCCCTTCAGCCCCTTTGTGTATTCACTTATTACTTTTTCAATTTTTTTGAAAAGTTATATTGCTTGAATTTTTCTATTTTTATTAGATTGATCTTGGTTTTGTATATTTTAATAAATATTCTTTCGTAGGTTTTAAATTTATGAAACATAATTGGTTATAGTAATTTCTAATAATCTTTTTTCCATTTCAGTTTTTGAAAATTCCATGTTTTTGCCCAATCGCCCAAAATGTGTTACCTATAGCCAGGAGTGGAGAACCTTTGGCCTTGAGGCCACATATGGCCCTCTAGGTCCTCAAGTGTGGCCCTTTGACTGAATCTAAACTTCACAGAACTAATCCCCTTAATAAAAGGATTTGTTATGTAAAACTTGAACTCAGTCAAAAGGCCACCCAATGACCTAGAAAGCCGCATGTGGCCTCAAGGCCAAAGATTCCCTACCTCTGGCCTAGGGTCTTCCTAGGACCTCTGGGCAGATACAGAATTGAAAGTTAATCCAAAGGAATTTCTATCTTTGGTACATTGTTCCACATCAGAATAAAACTAGGAAAATCTGAATAAAGTTTAGATGCTATTCATGTCTAGACTTTCCCCAATATGGATAACAGCAAAATATAGACAATTCATAGGATTCATTGGATCCATAAGAAAATAGAGAAATATAAAACATTGAAATAGCCCATTAGCTACATTACATTCTCCCTGAAATGTAAAAGATTTATTTTAACTATGGAACAAAGATTTACTGCTCACCATAGACATGTATCATTCAAGTAGCTCACAGCAATTTTATGGGAGGTTTGCAAGTTAGATATCCTGCACTACAGACATCTGAAAATGAAACTATTTTTAATTTATTTGGCACAAATATCATAAAATATTAGTATTAAATGGCCACTTGGTAATGCAGTGGATGGAGCACTGGGATTGGAACCAGCAAGACTCATCTTCATGAGTCTTTAGACACTTACTACCTGCAAGACCCTGGGCAAATCAGTAATAATGTATGCCTCAGTTTCACCATCTGTAAATTATATGGAGAAGAAAATGGCAAACTACTCCATTATCTTTGTCATGAAAACCTCAAATGGGGTCAGAAAAAAATTGGCTACAACTGACACAACCAAGAAACAACAGCAACAACAAAGGATCATAGACTGAATTGGAAGATATCTTTGAAATTAACTAGTCCAACCTCCCCACTTTTCAAATTACTTATCTGAATCCAAGAAAAAGTAAGTGACTAATGACATTCAGATTTGTCTAGCTTTATTCTAATGTGGAGCAATGTACTAAAGATAGAAAATTCTTTGGATTGATTTTCAATTCAGTATCTGCCCAGAGGTCTTGGGAAGATCCAAGGCCAGGTACCATAGTGGATTAAATTCAGGATCTGAATTTAAGAAGCCATGAATTTAAATCCAGTCTCCAACACTAGCTTTTGTTGTTGTTGTTGCTGTTTTATCTTTTTGGAGGGGGAAAGGTAGGGCAATTGGAGTTAAGTGACTTGCCCAAGGTTACATGGGATAGTAGGTGTTAAGTGTTTGAGTTCAGATTTGAACTTTGTTTCAGGGCACGTGTTCTATTCATTGTGCAACCTAGAGGCCCCCAACACTGGCTATTTAATTGTGGTCAAGTTCCTTAACCTCTATCTCCATTTCCTCAAAAATAACATGAAAATAATAACAGCATCTGCCTACTAGAATTGTAAAAATCAAAAGAAATAATATTTGTAAAACACAGCATATTGCCTGGAACACAATAGGCCCTCAATAAATTAATATTACTTCTCCTCTCTGACTCCAAATTTATCATTCTTTGTACAGCAAGAGGAATGAACTGCTATGTTGGCTATTTAACTAGATTTAAAAGAAATAGAATTAATGATTCTTTGTGAATTTTACTTTTTTTCAAATAATTTTATAATTTTTTTATATTCATGTTTAAAATTTTTGAGTTTCAAATTCTCTCACTACTTCTAGTTCTTCTTTCACTCATTGAAAAGGCAAGAAATGTGATATCAATTACACATGCAAAATCAAGCAAAACTTATTTCCTTGTTAGCCGTATTGTAAAACAAAACAAAACAAAAAGAAAAATAATATGTTTAATCTATACTCAGGCTCAATCAGTACTCTCTCTGAAGGTGGATAGTATTTTTTCAAGAAAATTACTCCCAAATTATCTCAGATGATTGCATGAATCAGAAGAATCAAGTCATTCACACTTGATCATTGTGTTTCCATCTATCTTTTTTGCTTTCTTTATCCTTCTTTCTTTTTTTTTCCTCTTTTGTCTTTCTTCTAAAGCAAAAGTTCCTAAACTTATTTGGCATGCTATCCCCTTTTCAAAAAAAAAAAGAGATTACTTAGTGCAAACATGGAAATCTACTTTCTTTAACAGTTTAGTGTTTTTTTTTAATTTGCATCTTTTCAAACATATGTGTGTGTGTGAGTGTGTATGTCTTACATGATACATCTTAAATCTAGTAATTTATTGTGAATTTGTAGGGAGGGTTTCCCTGCACTGAAATTTTTATGATACAGTATTGCATCATGTAATCATATAGTATCATTGTAAACAAGTTATTTCATGCACATATTCCTGCTGATGCAAACTGGACTTCTCAACAATGCGCAGCATGCTTGCTGCCAGCACTTGCTTGTTAAGACTTGTCAGTGGACTTGACCATGAATTTGTTTTAACTTGCTTTTTGTGTGTTTATTTGGAAAATAATGTAATCACTACAACTTTAACTCTCTTACAGAACAAATGAAATGTACAAATGTTTTCTTTTTTTCCAAATTTTTCCTTTCTTTTCTTCTTTCCATATGCTTTCACTGCCTATTTATTTTTATTCAACTCCTCCCAATTGCAGTTGAGGATGCTACCACTCCCCTCAGATCATTACAGCACTACTCAGGGGGTGTATTGCCCACTGTGGGAACCTCTGTTATAAAGTTGGCTTTCCTACTTACAACTGCCTCCTTCTATAACAATATTTTTCTTTTATCCTGTTTCACTTCTGCTTTGCTGTTGAGGAAGAGAATTTTCTATACCCTACTGGATGTATGTATATTTTATTCTTCCAGAGAAGTAATTTGATGAGAGTGATATTCAAGCATTTCCCATCACTCTCTGTCCCCATTCCCCACCCCTAAGATATAAGCTTTTCTTGTGTATCTTTTTTATGTGAAATAATTGTGTCCATTCTTCTTCTCCCTTTCCTCTTCTTCTAGTGTATACTTCTTTTTTACCTCTTAAATTTTTTTGAGACCATCCCACCATAGTCATTTCACACTTAAAACCTCTGGTTATGTGAATTTTCCTTTATAATTTCTTGAAATATGATGTCTAGACTCTTTTTTAATTTTAATTTTTATTTAGTTTTCAACATTCATTTGAACAATATTTTGACTTATAAATTTTCTCCCCATCACTTCCCTACCCCCCCTCCAAGGTAGCAAACATACTGAATACTTCTTCCCCCAATCAGTGCTCTCTTATATCCTCCTCCATCTTTAATTTCTTGTAGGGCAAGACGGATTTCTATACCCCAGTGGTTGCATATCTTATTTCCCAGTTGCATGTAAAAAACAATATTCAACATTTGATTTAAAAACTTTGAGTTCCATATTCTTTCCCTTATTTTATCTATCTATCTATCTATTTATCTATCTATCTATCATCTGTCTATCATCTATCTATCTATCTATCTATCTATCTATCTACCTATCTATGTATCTGTTTACTTGTTTATTTATTTTTAGTTTCAACATTCATTTCCACAAGACTTTGAGTTACAAATTTTCTCACCAACTCACCCCTACCTCCTACCCCAAGATATCTACCGCTCTGAATACCCTTTCCCACAATCTGTTTTCTTGTTTATCCTCCCCAACACCCCCCCCACCCCGAATTACTAATAGGGCAAGATGGATTTTTATACCCTGGTGCCTGTATTTTTTATTTTCAAGTTGCATTAAAAAACATTTTTTAACACCTGTTTTTAAACTTTTGATTTCCAAATTCTTTCCATTCTTCCCTCCTCACCCACCCCTACTGGAAAGACAAGCAATTCAGTATAGATTGTACATGTGTACTTATGTGTAATGCCAAGCAAAGGCGACTTCTGAAGTTTAGATTACCAGCATAGGAAAGGCCATTTATTCAGCAAACATTCACAGAACACAGAAAGTCAAAATACAGTATAACTCATACATTTCACAATTAAATTCTCAATTCAATCCAAGTCAGTCAAAGTCTCTTCTCAAATGGAGATCAATTTCCATTCATAAACAAAGTACATTCATTTGGTTAATCACAGAGCACACAAAGGCCAAAGGTTTCCCACCCCTGGACTAAAAACAATTACAATACCATCCATTAACACCAAGCACTTTCTCAAAAGGGAACAGGAGAGCACAAAAGGCTATCCACCCTTAATCCATAACAAGATAAAGATAACATCTCAGCATTGAAAGCCCAAGGAAAGGCCCTTCTTTCATCTTCACTCCAGGCAAGCCCTCAACAATCTCAGTTCCTGGGGAGACAAGGCTCAACAAAGTCATAGTCAGTGTCCTCATCAAGTCACACTCTGCCTGTACAACAGTCTCAGAACCTCTGAAAGTATAAGCAAGGCCCACTTCCAGGATTTCTGTGAACATACAACAAGAAAATCCTTCTTCAGGGCTTCTGCATCCACAGCTAGCTTCCAGGACCTCTACAACAGCAGCACTGTCCAACATCAGGTGAATCTGGAAAAGACAACATCAAAACAGACAGACAAAATACTGGTGTCAGAGCCATGCCTCCTCAGTTCTCAGCAGCTCCAGGTGGCAGTCCTCAAGAGTCTTGGGCAGCTCCAATGGGCTGTTAGCAGTCTCTCTCAGCAACTCAGGCTCAACGACACTTGATACTGCTCTCCCCAAAAGTCCTTCTTCTTCTGGCCTTCTCTGGGCTTGAGCCTCTCTCTTCAATTAATGGCTTCTCCCAGTTCAGCCTTCTCTCTTCACATCAACAAGTCCATTCCACAAGTGGAATTCACAAGCTCTGGGTCTTAACACTCAACCCAAAAGCCAAGCCAATTCAGGGGCATCTCCAAATTCCATTACCATTACATTATGCAAAACATTTCCATGGTAGTTATATTGTGAAAAACTAACTATATTACCCTCTATCGTATACTGCCTCCCACTTATTCTATTTTCTCTTTAGATGCTGTCCCTTTTTAAAAAAATGTTTTCTTCTAACTGCCCTCTCCCCTAATCTGCCCCCCCCTTCTTTCATCCCCCGTCTTATTCACTTCCACCTTACTTTCTTGTAGGGTAAGATAGCCAATTGAATCTCTATTTTATTCCTTCCTAAATTCAAATTCAATGTGAGTAAGGTTGACTCATTTCCTTTTACCTTCCTTCTCTTCCCCTCCATTGTAACAGTTTTCTCTTGCTTCTTTTATGTGAGATAACTTACCCTGTTCTACCTATACCTTTATATTCCTCCCACTACATTCCTCTCACCTCTTAATTATATTTTTTATTTATCATCCCTTCATATTTAATTCATCCTATGCCCTCTGTTTATATCTACACGTACACACACATATACACACATACACCCATGTATATATGCATATATATGTATACATACATACATATATAATACAGCATGTGCATGAATATGTGTGTGTATGTGTGTGTGAGTGTATTCTCTTCAACTATATTCACAATGAGATAAGTCTCATGAGTTACAGTTCTTGCTTTTCCATTTAGAAATGTAAATATTTCAACTTTAATAAGTTCATTATGATTTCTTTTTCCTGTTTATCTTCTTATGTTTTTCTTTTCTTTTTTTATATTTGAAAGTCAAATTTTCTATTCACCTCTGGTCTTTTCATCAGTAATGATTGAAAATCATCTATTTCCTTGGATATCCATATTTTCCCCTGAAGTATTATACTCAGTTTTGCTGGGTAGGTGATTCTTGGTTTTAATCCTACCTCCTTTGACCTTGCAAATATCATATTCCAAACCCTTCATTCCCTCAAGATCTTGTATTATCCTGATAGTGTTTCCATAATACTCAAATTTTTTCTTTCTGACTGCTTGTAATGTTTTCTTTTTGTCCTGGGAACACTGGAATTGGCTATAATATCCCTAGGAGTTTTCTTTATGGGGAACTTTTTCAAGAGATGATTGGTGAATTTTCAATTTCTATTTTGTCCTCTGATTCTAGAACATTAGGGCAATTTTTCTTAAGACTTTCTTAAAAGACAATACCCAGGCTGGTTTTTTGATTGTGGCTTTCAGGTAGTCCAATAATTTTTAAATTATCTCTCCTGGATCTATTTTCCAGTCCAGTGGTTTTTCCACTAAGATATTTCACATTGCCTTTTATTTTTTTCATTTGTTTAGATCTTTTTTATGGTATTTTGATTTCTCATGAAGTCACTAGCTTCCATTTGCTCCATCCTAGTATTGAAGAAATTATTCTCTTCAGTGAGATTTTGAAATTCCTTTTTCTTCCAACCAATTCTGCTTTTTAAGACATTCTTCTTCTTCTTCACTTTTTGTGTCTCTTGCCATTTGAGTTATTCTGTTTTTTAAGGTGTTATTTACTTTAGTATTTTGGGGGAGTCTCATTTAGCAGGCTGTTGGCCCTTTCATGATTTTCCTGCATTACTTTCATTTCTCTTCCCAATTTTTCTTCTACTTCTACTTCAAAATCCTTCTTGACCTCTTCCATGACCTGCTACCAGTTCATGTTTTTCTTGGAGCTTTTTGATGCTGATGTTTTGACTTTGTTGTCTTCTGGTTCTATGTTTTGATCATCTTTGTCACCAAATAAAGATTCTATAGTTTGATTATGCTTCCTCTGGTTGCTCAACTTGTCAACCAAAATTACTTGACTTTTGAGCTCTTTGCCATGGTAGAACTCTGCTTGCTGAGTGGAGAATAGTGTGTCCTAAATTTCTGGAATTTTGCACAGCTGTTGTCAGAGCTTTTTCTAGGCACCTGTCTCAGAACTGTGAGGATGACTGCTCCTCCACAGTCTGAACAATCTCTGCCATGCCAGTGCTCCTTATCCTAGGACCATCACCGAAAACTGTGACCCAGATCTGAGCAGGTCAAAGCAAGAGCAATTACCCTCTGAGCGATCACTTTGTTCCCTTAAAATCTGTAGAACTGGAGATCAGGAGGAAGCTATGCAGCAGCAGCTGCATGCTACTACCACCTCTGCTGCCCCAGGATCAGGGGTTGGACCATGCTCTTCTCTCACCCCTTTCCTACAGAGTTCCCCACTGACCTTTTACTTTCTGTTTGGCATTTATGGGTTAAGTCTGGAAACTGTCACAATGGTGGGTGAATCAGTCTCCTAAAGTCTCCTCCAGCTGGTCTGTGCTGTAGTTCTGGGCTGGTGTGTCTCATGCAAGACTGTGCTTCGCTCCCAGCTCAGTTTGAATGACCCTTTCTGTCAGCCTGCCAGGCTTCCTTCAGTGGGAGATTTGCTTTTCTCTGTTACTTTGTGGGTTCTGTAGCACTAGAATTTGTTTAGAATCATTTTTGCAGCTATTGGTTGTGGTTGGAGTGGGAGTTCAGTCAAGTTTCTGCTTTTACTCTGCCATCTCCTAGTACTCCTTTTCACTCTGGTACTATGATCAGATCCTTTGCTCTCCTTTGATATTAGGCACCAGTACTCTTTTTTTTCCCCTTTAGAACTGAGACCAGGGTCTTTGCTTTCTTATGAGTGACTACTAGTACTCTTCTCCACCCTGGAACAGTGAACAGATTCCCCAATACCATGAGATCACATATGCTACTATTCCTCTTGGCCCTGTAACAGATCCCCTGAACCATGTAAAGGAAATGCAACAGGGCTCTGAAACCACTGGCAGCAAAGGTTTCCACATAATGTCTTTGTGACCAATTGTCAGATCCCCTCTCCAGCTCTTATCTGAGAATTCCTGAAGCTGCTGCTATATTCACTATCATAGCTGCTTTCAAGGCCTGTGGCTGGTATTGCTGTTGCTGTTCAGTGGGCTACTCTATGGGAGTTCCCCTCCCTGATGTTACAGGATAACATGTGACAGGGTCTCCTGTTGGTATGCTAGATTTTCTTAGGCTGGAAAAATATCTCACCCTGACCTGCTACTCCAGAATTCAATTTGACGTATTATTTTAAAGTTGTTTGGAAGGGAATCTTGGGATAGTTCAGCTGAGATTCTGCCTCTGCTTCATTTCTATTTATACATTTTTGATAATATACAATGAAATCCCCTAAGGTTCAGAAGTCAACATTTTCCCACCATTACAGACAAATTGCAGAGAGACTAGTTTTTCAGGAGTTTCCAATCCAATCAGGAATGTAAGTTATCTATCCCTAATTCATTTTCCTATCCAAGTTCAATTTCACATATGCCTTAAACATATATTAACTAATTTTCTGCTACTTAGGATGTATACTTAAGTCTTAGTCATTCAGGGTAAAGGATTAGACAGGTGGTATGAATAAATACTATACACACACTATATATGTATATGTATGTGTGTGTGTATATATACGCATGTATGTATATATACACATACACACACATACACACACACATATATGCATATGTATGTGTCATCATAATCCCAAATCCTCAATTTAATTTAATTTTGGTTTTTGCATAACAGTCAAGTCACAAAGCTAACTTTGGGATTTACTTATTTCAGTTGAAGATTAGCTTATTTTCATTGCTTTATCGCATCTTCCTAATAGTTCAACTGCAAAAGGGTGTTTTAAGATAAATGAATGAGTTAATTAAATCTCACATAAATTTAGCATGTAACCATTTACAGTTTTGTCTTTGTGCATAGGAGTATCAAATCTTAAACTAACTTTGGGATTTACTTCAATCAAAGATTATCTAATTTTCATTGCTGTATCACATTTACCATATAGTGCAACCACAGAAGAGTGTTCTAAGATAAATGAAAGAGTCAGTTAAATCTCACATATATTTAGTATTTAACTATTTTTAATGTGTCCTTTCTCCAAGCAACACTGTGAAGTAAATAGTTTAATATTATTAACCTCATTGTAACAAGAAGGGATATATTAGGATAGTGCCTGATTGCTTTAATGAATTTTCAGATCTACCTGAAATGATTAGAGGGATTTAGAGATTTCATTTGGAGCATTTGAGAATCATCACTCCATGAAATACAACTATTAGCACTGGTCTTATATTCTGGATGTCAGAGACTATGAATATTTCCACTTAATCAGACCAGTGAGCTGAGAATCATTGCTATGGACTGTTATCAAAGGATATTTTTCTATCAGTAGTCTTTTTTAAAATCTTTTCTATTGTTTTTCTTTTTTAAATATATAATTTATTTACTTTTGATTTTCAACATTCACTTCCATGAGATTTTGAATTCTAACTTTTTTCCCTTTCTCTCCCCTTCCCCAACCCCAGGATAGCATGTGCCACAACCACCCCTTCCACCAATCTGCCCTCCCTTCTACTACTTCTACTAGCTTCTTTTATCCCCCTGTTATCCTCTTTCCCCCTGCTTTCCTGAAGTGTAAGAAATATTTCCATACTGATTTGAATGTGTTATTCCCTCCTTGAGCCAAATCCAGTAAGAGTAAGGCTCACTTAACTCCTGCCTCTTCCTCTCCATTGTAAAAGCTTTTTGTTGCCCTGTTTCCAGGTTAGTTGTTTTTCCAATGAGATATTTCACATTTTCTTCTATTTTATTCTTTTGGTTTTGTTTTGTAATTTCTTGATTTCTCCTAAAGCCATTAGCTTCCATTTGCTCAATTCTAATTTTTAAGAAATTATTTACTTCTGGCCACTTCTTTTTAAGGTATTCTTCTCTTCATTGATTTTATATTTAGATTTATTTCATTCCACCTCTCCCTTCCTCTTTCTTACAGTGTATTCTTCTCAATAGCTAATTTTATTTTTTTAAGTAACATCCCTTCATATTCAGCTCACCCTCTGTTCTCTCTCTCTTTCTCTCTCTCTCCCCACATACACATACATACATACATATATACATACATATGTAAACACATATATAGACACACGTATTTCTTCTAACTACCGTAATATTCAGAAAGGTCTCATGTGTTACAAATATCAACTTTCAATGTAGGAATGTAAACAATTCAATTTTAACATATCCCTTATGGCTTCTCTTTCCTGTTTTAAATTTTCATGTTTTTCTTGATGCTTGTATATGAAAGTCAAATTTTCTATCCAACTCTGGTCTTTACAACAAGAATGCTTGGAAGTCTTCTATTTTATTGAAATTCCACTTTTTCTCCTGAAGTATTATACTGAGTTTTGCTGGGTAGGTGATTCTTGGTTTTAATCCTACCTCCTTTGATCTTCGGATTATCATATTACAAACCCTCTGATCCCCTAGTGTAGAAGCTGCTAAATCTTGTGTTATCCAGAATGTGTTTCCGTAGTACTTGAATTGCTTCTTTCTGCCTGCTTGTAAAATTTTATCCTTGACCTGGGCACTTTGGAATTTTGCTACAGTATTCCTAGGAATTTTCCATTTGGGATGTCTTTCTGGAAGTGTTTGGTGGATTTTTAAAAATTTTCCCTCTGGTTCTAGAATATCAGGAGAGTTTTCCTTGATAATTTCCTGAAAGATTATGTCTACGTTCTTTTTTAGATATCATGGCTTTTAGGTATGTCAATATTTTTAAAATTATCTCTCCTGGATCTCTTTTCCAGGTTAGTTGTTTTTCCAGTGAGATATTTCACATTTTCTTCTATTCTATTCTTTTGGTTTTGTTTTATAATTTCTTGATTTCTCCTAAAGCCATTAGTCTCCATTTGCTCCATTCTAATTTTTAAGAAATTATTTACTTCTGGCCACTACTTTTTAAGGTATTTTTCTCTTCATTGACTTTTTGGACTATTTTGGTCAGTCTATCTTTAAAAGTATTTTTTACTTCAGCATTTTTTTGGGTCTCCTTTAGCAAGCTGTTGACGTTTTTCATGATGTTCTTATATCACTCCCATTTCTCTTCACAATTTTTCCTCTACTTCTCTTACTTGATTTTCAATATTTTTTTTAGCTCTTCCATGATCTGACACCTTTTCATATTTTTTCTTGGAGGCTTTGAATGTAGGAAATCTGACCTTTCTATATTTTTCTGGTTGTATGCTTTGGTCTTCTTGGTCACAAAGGATATAAGAAAAAATATTTTTACCAAGAAACTAAGCTTCTACAATCATATTTTTCCCATTTGCTCATATTCACAGCTAATTCTTTCATATTTTAGCTATTTGCTAAATGGCAGGTGTACTCCCCCAAGTTTCAGGCTTTTTTTGAAACTGTTTTCAGAGATATTACTAGGGACCTGTAAATTCTCAGTTCCTTCAAAGTAGTATGATCAAAGGAGAGGTGTTTACTCCTCTCTTAGCCTGTGGTGTTCTGATCCTTGTGCAATCACCTGCATTCTTTTCTGCCCTGGAACTATGAAGAGAATTCCCTCTCCACAATCACCACCAGCTCTGCCAACATGAATTCTCTTTCTCACCCCAGGACTGTGACCCAAATCAGCTGCTCAATTCCCCCACTGTCTGTAGGCCAATAGCTCTAGAAAGAGCTACCTCTAGGTCAGTGGCTGCCACCAACCTGGGGCTGGAGCTGTGGCCAGACCATGCTCTTCTCTCACACTGGTGAGTGTAATTCCAAGCAAAGGCAGCTTCCAAGGTTCGGATTACCAGCATAGCAAACCCCATTTATTCAGCCAACTTTCACAGAATAGAGAAAGTCAAAATACAGTATAACTCAAACATTTCACTAGTAAATTCTTCATTCAGTCCAGGTACTACTCCATCCCTAGACAGTATATGCTTTTAGTCAAAGTCTCTTCTCAAATGGAGATCAGACTACTCCACCCCTAGAGGTTACAGTCTTTTAGTCAGTCAACGTCTCTTCTCAAATGAAGAGAGTTCTTCTCAAATGGAGATCAGTTTCTAATCATAAACAAAGTACATTCACAAAATGGCCAAAGGTTTCCCACCCCTGGACTCAAAAGTAATTACAATACCATCCATTAACATTAGGTACTTTCTCACAAGGGAGCAGGAGAGCACAAAAGGCCATCAACCCTTAAGCCATAACAAGGTCAAGATAACATCTCAGCATAGAAAGGCCAAGGAAAGGGCCCTTCTTTCATCTTCACTTGAGGCAAGCCCTCAGCAATCTCAGTTCCTGAGGAGACAAGGCTCAGCAAAGCCAGTGTCCTAATCAAGTCACACTGAACCTGTAGAACAGTCCCAGAACCCCTGAAAGTATCAGCAAGGCCCCCTTCCAGGATTTCTGTGAACATACAACAAGAAAGTCCTTCTTCAGGGCTTCTGCACCAACAGCCAGGTTCCAAGACCTCTACAACAGCAGCACTGTCCACCATCAGGTGAATCTGGAAAAACAACATCAAAGCAGACAGACAAAATACTGGCACCACAGCCATGCCTTCTCAGGTCTCAGCAGCTCCAGGTGGCAGTCCTCAAAACTCCTGGGCAGCTCCAATGGGCTCTCAACAGCAACTCAGGCTTCATGATGCTGGACACTGCTCTCCCCAAAGTACTTCTTCTTCTGACTTTC
>CM053598.1:177262975-177370475 GCA_028646575.1 Pseudocheirus occidentalis
ACAGCAACTCAGGCTTCATGATGCTGGACACTGCTCTCCCCAAAGTACTTCTTCTTCTGACTTTCTCTGGGCTTGAGCCTTCCTTTCCATTCATGGCTCCTCCCAGGTCAGCCCCCTCTCTTCATGTCAACAAGTCCATCCCAAACCCAAAAGCCAAGTCAATTCAGGGGCATCTCCAAATTCCATTACCATTACAGTGAGAGAACTTTCTCACTGACCTTTGAAGCTGTCTTTTGTGTTTGTGGCTTGAAAAGTCTAGAAACTGCAGCAGCTGTCAGTGATTCAGTGCCCTGAGGCCTGTTCTAGTCACATCTGTCATAGTGTCACACATGCTGGGCTGTGTTCCACTCTGAACATTGTTCAGTAGACTCTTCCTGTTGGCCTTTCAGATTGTCTTGGGCTGGAAATATGTTTCAATCTGTCATTTTGTGGTTTCTGCTGCTCTAGAATTTATTTAGGGTCATTTTTGAGAGGTTTGGGGGGGAAAGCTCTAGCAGGTCCCTGTTTCTACTCCTCCATCTTAACTTTGCACCTTGTCCCCACACTTTGGATCAGTAATCTTTAAAAGTAAACTAAAAGACTAGCTTTCTGACTTGCCCTCAGACTTTGATGAAGTAGGGAAGCATGCCTGAGAGAGGATCCTTGTCATGGGCAAGGATAGGATATATTCCTAAATAGTTTCCTTCTGCCAAGAGTAGTGTACATGAATGATAGAAATAGCCATGTGTTTAGTAACATACGTAAGCTATAGAATTCTGTTCCTACACGCTATCTTGCAAATAGTTCAGATCTCCAGTGGGGAGCTGCTATATGCAACCTCATGGTTCTGTAGTTGGGGATAAGAAAGAATGATTTTATTTCTTTCCCCCACTTAATAGTAGTTTATTTTTATCTCAATTACATGTGAACATAGTTCTCAACATTCACTTTTATTACTAGTTCCAAATCTTTTTCTCCATCCCTCTATTCCCTCTACCCTCACTAAGATGGCAAGAAACCTGATATATGCTATACATGTGCAATCATATTAAATATATTTCCGCATTAGTAATGTCATGAAAGAAGAATATCAACTAAAGGGAAAAACCATGAGAAAGAAAAAAAAGAGAGAGCAAATAGCATGCTTTAATCTGCATTCAGTCCCTTCTCTGCAGATGGCATTTTCCATCATGAGAATTTTGGAATTATTTTGCATCATTTTATTGCTAAGAAGAGCTAAATATATCAAAGTTGATCATTGCACAATGATGCTATTACTGTGTATAATGTTCTGGTTCTGCTCATTTCACTCAGCTTCAGTTCATATAAGTCATCCCAGGTTTTTTCTGAAGTCCACCTGTTCATCATTTATTATCGCACAATAGTATTCCATTACATTCATATATCACACCTTGCTCAGCCATTTCCCAAATGATGGGCATTCCCTTAATTTCCAATTCTTTGTCACCACAGAAAGAACTTTTATAAATGTTTTTGTACATGTGGGTCCTTTTAAGTTTAGTTTTTTTTTTACATCATCTATTTGGGATATGGACATAGTACTGGTAATCGCTGGATCAAAGGGTATGCACAGTTGGATTTCTCTTTGGGCATAGTTGCAAATTGTTCTCCAGAAAAACATGATAAGTTCAAACTCCATCAACAAAGCATTAGTGTTCCAATTTTCCCATATTTTCTCTCATATTTATTATTTTCTTTTTTTGTCATACTAGCCAATCTGATAGATATGAGATGGTACCTCAGAATTGTTTTGATTTTATTTTAATTAATTTCTCTAATCAATAGTCATTTAGAGCATTTTTCTATATGACTATAGACAGCTTTAGTTTCTTCATCTAGAAACTGCCAGTTTATATCCTTTGGTTAATTATCATTTGGGAAATGACTTGTATCCTTATAAATTTGACTCACTTCTCTATATATTTTAGAAATGAGGCGTTTATCAGAGACACTGACTGTAAAAATTGTTTCCCAGCTTTCTGATTCCCTTCTAATCTTGGTTGTATCACCTTTGTTTCTGCAAATTTTTTTAATGTAATCAAAATTATCCATTTGCCCTTCATAATGTTCTCTGTCTCTTGGTTGGTCATAAATTTTTCCATTTTCCATAGATCTGACAGGTAAACTATTCCTTGTTCTACTAATTTACTTATGGTATCACCTTTTATATCTAAATCATGTATACCTTTTGACCATTTCTTGGTATAGGGTGTGAGATGTTGGTCTTTGCCTAGTTTCTGTCATATTATTTTACAGTTTTCCCAACAGTTTTTGTCAAATAGTGAGTTCTTATCCCAGAAGCTAGAGTCTTTGGTTTATCAAACAGTAGATCACTATAATCATTGACTACTGTATCTTGTGTATTTGACCTATTCCACTGATTCACTGTTTCTTAGCTAGTACCAAGTGGTTTTGATGATTTCTGCTTTATAATACAATTTTAGATCTGATATGACTAGGTCATCTTCCCTTGCATTTCTTTTCATCAGTTCTCTTTATATTCTGAAATTTTGTTCTTACAGATGGATTTTGTTATTATTTTTTCTAGCTCTATAAAATGTTTTTGTAGCTTGAATGGTATTGCATTGAATAAGTAAATTAATTTAGGTAGAGTTGTCATTTCCATCATATTAGCTCAGCCCACACATGAGCTACCAACACCTTTCCAGTTATTTAGATCTGACTTTATTTGTGTAAAAAGTGTCTTGTAATTGTGTTCACATGGTTCTCTGGTTTGTCTTGGCAGGTACACTCCCAAATATTTTATATTCTCTACAGTTATTTTAAATGGAATTTATCTTTCTACCTCTTGCTTCTGGGATTTCTTGGCAATATATAGAATTTCAAATCATTTTTATGAGTTTATTTTATATCCTGCAATTTTACTAATGGTATTAATTATTTCAAGTAGTTTTTTTAGCTCTTTTATCAGTTTTTGATATCTCATGGAGTCATTAGCCTCCACCTGCAAAATCCTAATTTTTAAGAAATTATTTCCTTTTTAAATAATTAATTATTTTTCATTTTTAACATTAACTTATTAAGATTTTGAGTTTTAAATTTTCTTCAACATCTTCTCCTCAAATTTCCCCAAGACAGTGTGCAACTTAATATAGGCTCTACTCATACATATATATTGAACATATTTTAATGATAGTCATGATGTAAAGAAGAATAAGAACCAATGGGAGGAACTATGAGAAAAAAGAAATAAAACAAAACTAAAGATGAGCAAATACTATGCTTCAATCTGCATTCAGACTCCATAGTTCTTTCTCTGCATGTGGATAGCATTTCCCTTCATGAGTCTTTTGGAGCTGTCTTAAATCCTTATATTGCAGAGAAGAGCTAAGTACATCAAAGTCTGTCATTGCACAATGTGGCTGTTACTGTATACATTGTCCTCCTGGCTTTGCTTACCTTACTCAGAATCAGTTCATATAAGTCCTTCTTATATGGGTTTTTCTGAAGTCCAACTGCTCATCATTTATCATAGCACAATAGTATCCCATTGCATTCATATTCTGCAACTTGTTCAGGCATTTCAATTCTTTGCCATCACAAAAAGAGCTGCTATAAATATTTTTGTATGTGTGGGTCCTTTTTCCATTTTCATGATCCAAGAATTATTTTCTTCAGTGAACTTTTGTATTTTCCTTTTCATTTTCCCAACTGGACTTTTTTTTGAATTGTTGTAGCTATTTTTCTATCTGGTCAATTATGTTTTTAGAAGTTTTCCACATTGAATTTTTGTGTATCTTTTTCCGTTTTTTGTTTTTCCTACCAAGCTGTTGACTCTCCTTTGTTTGTGGTTCTCTTGCATTACTTATCTTTCTTTTCTCAGTTTTGCCTCTACTAGTTTTTATTATTTTTTTAAAAAACCTTTTTGAGCTCTTTGCAGAGGTATATTTTATCCTTAGATCAATTTAGGCTTCACATATAGACATTTTGACACTTTTGTCCTGTTCTACATTTGTGTCTTGATCTTCTTGTTACGATAGTTACTTTTTATGGTCAAGTTATTTTGTTTTGTTTTGTTTTTTGCTCATTTTTTTCTGCTTATTTTGTGACTTTATACTTTTACATAAGAGGTGGACTATACTCCTACATTGTCCCAAACTTCTTGTGCTGGGGATCAGGGCCTTGCTGCTTTTTGACAATGCATGCAGCAACTCACTGGTGGCCCACCCTGAGGGTGAAGCTTCATTGTGCAGTTGTTATGCAGGGACTGCTGGCCTTCCTTAGACTTCCAACATTATTTCTGATTTACATAAGGATCTGGGGCTCAGTCATCTTATGTAACTCCCTTATAGATGAAGAAAGTGAGGTTCAGGAATGGAAGGAGAATTATCAAAGTTAATCTTGCAACTTAGTGATGGAGTTGCAGCTATAATCCATTCATCAGGCTCTCAAAATAATTTTAATTTCTTGATATTTAATGCCTTTGCAGGTATATAAGTATAGGGAAGATCAATGGCATTGAAGGATCAGATGAATTAGAAGGCATTATTTTTGTTTTCTTTTTAGTTTTCTTCACTTATGAAATGAGCAAATAATAGTAGAGGACATCACCTGCTTCATAGGAGCGTTAGGAAACATTTCAAGAAAAATAGTTCTGAAGTACTGGACATGAATATCACTCGTGAAAGGTACTGTGTTAATGTACATACAAATATGAGCTTGAAGTCAGAACAACTAAGATAATTCCTGACTTAATATTTAAATATGCATGGGCCTAAGTCTCCTCATTTGTAAAATGAGGGATTAAATCAGATGGCCTCCAAGATGCCTTCTAGTTCTAGGTCTATGAATCTATGAAGCTATATAACACTGTATATACACTGTGGTATATACTAGACTATGTACCTCATTAAACCTTTTAATACTCTAAAGAGCTCTCTAAGACTCTAAGACACAAAAATGTACTAAACCTATGTTAGTAGAAAAAGTGCTAAACCTATACTATTAGCTGTATTAGCAAGTACTGTAGCACACCCAAGATGATCTGCTAGCATGGGTTCTTTGATCTATTTTTAAAGGAGAGACTGCTCAGAAAGGAGTTAACAAGCCTACTTGACTTGTTATTTTACAGAGAAATAAGTGAGTATAAAAAGTTACAGAGAGAAATGAGTATAGAAAAATACAAGAAGAGAAATTAACCTGAAGAACAACAGACAGGGCTCTAGCTGTTTGAGCACAGCAATACTGTTATACACTTTATATATGTCATTGGATAGAGAGAGCACGGACATCTAAGCAGTTGGGAGGCTCTCAACACACAGCTACTCAAAGTCTCAAACTGGAACTCAAAGATCCTCCTCATGAGCAAACCCTCAAAGCAAAAATGCCAACTCAGAGTATATATAAATGCATGTATACACACATATACATATACACATATACATATATACACACATATGTATGTGTATATGCATATATATCTACATATACATATATATCTCAGAGATGTGTGTGCATGTGTGTGTATATATACACACATGCACACACACACAAACACACACCTCTAAGTCAGAAGGCATCACAACCATTGTGAACTGGTGCCTAATTAGGTTAGTATCAAAAGGTGTGGAAGCCTTCCTGCAGGCAATCCTAATAAGCCTTCTCTTTAAGCAAATTCCTTACCTAGTGGGCTCTATGTGATTCAGTATGTATCATAGACTATTAAAGGTTAGGGAAGATCTTGTATCCCATTAATATCCCAGTAGAAGAAATCAAAGTCCTACTAATATGTAGAGTTGTTTGGACACATGCACACAGTCTCCATTTAAGAAATGCTGGATTGGCATCTCTGTCATTAATATGCCTAATAAATCTCCATGTCTTGCTTCTCCCTCCCCTTGCCCTAGGTTAGGAGCTTACATACCTTGTCAAACCACTTCTGCACAATTGATCACAACAGTTATATAACAGATACATTTAAGATATTAATATTCACTTAGTACATTTTATTTTTTGAACTGGGCCACAGCCAAGTAGAGAGCAATCATGGCAGAAACTGTCCAAAGTCTCTGAGTGTTGACTTACAATATCCATGAGGTATTTTTCATTCTACCAGGTAGTGACATGAATTTTCAGTAACATGTAGTGCTAAATTCTCAAAGGAATTAAACTTTTTAACAAACATCCATGTTGTAAAGGTATAGAAGTACAGGGAAGATGAATGGCATTGAAGGATCAGATGAATTAGAAGGTATTATTTTTGTTTTCTTTTTAGTTTTCTTCACTCATAAAATAAGCAAATAATAGTAGAGGACATCACCTACTTCATGGGAGCATTAGAAAACATTTCAAGAAAAATAGTTCTGAAGTAGTGGACAAATTATCACTTACATGAACATTTTCTAGGTGCCATTTTTGTTTATTGCCAGGTCATGAGATTTTAGGGAATGAATCAACAATATTCATACTTCAAAGGACAAGGAATTCGACAATGACATACTTCAGTACTTTAAGGCATACTTCATAATTAGAAAATCTAAGAATTTTGTGTGGTGAGGATGAAAGGAATCTATTTTATCTACCCTTCTGTTTCCAACTTGAATCCAGGCCTTGGAAAGTCCACAAAATACCTGACAAATGGCAATGTCTTCTATCAAACTTAAGTTGGTTGTTTTTCATATCATTTTCCATTCCCATGAGTTTCTTCTGATGGTTTTCTCTTTCAATCGTCACAGATGCTTTTTTCTTCTCTTTTTTTTCTTCACTGGAATCTCATGCCTGAAAGCTTCCCATATCTACTGATTTGGTTTGCTCTATAGAAATTTGGGGCAATATTTACTATATAGTCTTTCTCTGAACTCCGAAATTGAGTCTCCAAAAGTTTAGAGTATAAGTCAGACTGTGTCCAGATTTCTTCTTATTCTCTATTCTTAAATCTAAAATGACAGTTACTTCCTCCTCTATGTCTTTCCACCCAGTAATTAACAATTAGCTCATTCTTAATGCTAATTCATGCATTTTGACAGTGTTCCATAAAACTGATTAGTAGAGGCATTCTTTCTAGTAGGTGGAACGGTTTAGATCCTGGATTCAGAGGATCTAGCTCCAAATATTGACTTTTAATCTTAATACTTGTGTGATTTTTGGGGAGTTACTTAATATTTAAATATCCACAGACCTAAGTCTCCTCATTTGTAAAATGAGGGGTTAAATCAGATGGCCTCCAAGATGCCTTTCAGGTCTATGAATCTATGAACCTATGCCTCCTATTTCTGGATAATTCCCATTTATGCCTTTTCTTAAATGTTCTACAGAAGATCTCTTCTTTGAGGTCTTTTAATTTTCCTAGCTGCCAATGCTATACTTGGCCATTTTAATTAATTATACCTTGCTTTCACTGTACCACCAGCCCACCTTCTTTTACCAGTCACACAGTGGCAAAAAGAAACCCATGAACGTGATGATTAGGAACAATTCTTGGGTACACAATTATAAAGAAAATATAAGCATACCTTAAAACCAAAAGTCATTTTCAATCTAAATTTTCCACATGTGTTGGCAAGAAAGAAGGGGAGGAGAAATCCAGAGATTGAGGATTGTAACCTTCTTGTCCATTGACTCTTCACAGCAAAAACCACTAAATATTTGAGCACAAGACTCCTTTAAATAAACAAGAATAATGATGTAGACCAAGTTCTTGTTCAAGCTTTTTGGTATGTGTTCTTTTTTTCCCCCTTTCTCTCACAGAATAACAGGAGCTATTATGTCATCACTGCAGAACAGAAAATGGCAGAAGATAACCAGAGTGCTGCAGTTTATGTAGAATAGGCAATCTCAGTGGACCTGTATGAGCAATAGGCTTTTCAGATGGGACTGAAGGAGAGGAGGAAGAATAGATCATGAAAAGGAAGCTTTAATTTAGGCTCCTATATTTTAAAAATAAGTAAAATTCATAACCATCCCACTTAAAAAATAAAGCTAAAAACTTTCCTTGTAATGACTTTTCAGTCTTCTATATATTTTTTTTTCCAACCAGATTTTCACAATAAATCAAGGACTCAGTTCTCCCATTTCTCATCACTTCCATATTGTTTCAGGTGATTCAGCTTTAGAGAACACCAGGAAGTCTAGAAAGGAATCATTATCTTCATCTTGCTATTGGACTAGCTCACCCACATTTTCTCAGAACAATTTATTTTAATGTATCTCCAATAAACAAGTGGCATTAGCCCCCTGAGGAGGAAGCTTTTTCCCACTTTGTTATGAAAAACATTTTATTTATTGTAAATCTCATATACAAGTGTCATTTTATCCCTTTAGCTGCGTAGGTGTTTTTGTATGGATCAAGCACAAATGGTAGAATAATGTCAAATGACAAAGCCTACAAATACGTACATGCCTGTAAGGAAGTGTAATTTTTTTTTAAAGAAAAAATGTCCTTTTGCTATGTCCAAGTATTCCTCAGTTGTGAGACAAAGGGATTCTGCTAGTGAAATGCCCCTTGTTTTTTATTTGTTTGTATGTTTGTATGTTTTGATCTCTTCAAAGCCAAAGTTCATCAGGAATAGAATGTCATATTTGTAAAGGGACCTTAGTGGCCTTTGGATAGGAAGCTAGTAAAATCCAGGCAATGTTTCTGCAAATGACACACAATACAAATGTAAATGCTATATTAGACTTTCAAATCCAGTGATAATAGAACAAACAAAATTAGTCACAGTCCTTTGAGGTATGCCAAAGTCAATTCTTACATCACACATCCCAGTTTGCTCACTGAGCAATTCTAGCATTTTTTTCTTCTTTTTCAGTAACATGAACAATCAGAAATCTAAACCTGCCAGACAGATTTTGTAGTGCTTAAACTATTTCTAATGGAATAAAAATAAATGGAAGGGAATGGATTATGCTTCTCTCAGCCGTACCCCCCCCACATAGGTGTGTGTGTGTGTGTGCATGTGTGTATGTGTGTGTGTTTCTGTGTGATTCTTTTTCCTTCATTAGCTTTCTCCACTCCATAAATTTATTTATATTCATCTTCCTTGAATGAGGTCTAAGGGAAAAGGGGTAACACTATTCAAATAAATGTGGATATTCATTTAATAAATGCTTCTGATAATTTTTTTAAATCACCTTTAGTTTTTGTTGTTCTTGTTTTGTTTTTGTTTTATTTTCCCTAGAATAAGAGGAATGAAATGGAAATTCCAGGTCCAGTTTCTCACATAAAGAGCTGCATCTCACTCCAGCCTAAGACACTTAATACTTACTAGCAGTATAACCTTGAGCAAGTCACTTAACCCCAATTCCCCTGCCTTTCTCCCTCCAAAACCCTCCCCCCAAAAAAGAATAGTAAGATTATTTTGGTGGTGGCTAGGTGGCACAGTGAATAGAGCACAGGCCATGGAGTCAGGAGGACCTGAATTCAAATCCTACCTCAGACTTACTTACTAACTTACTTACTTACTAACACTTACTAACAATGTGACCAGTCACTTAATCTTAATAGCCCTGCCTTTTCCCTACCAAAAACTAAAAAAAAAAGTCACATTTCCCCCGTGCCAAAAGGGAAATGTTTTTGGGATATTTTCAATTTGTCTCTTTTGCTTTACTTTGCTTTATATTAATTAATTTATTTTTACTTTTACTTTGAAACTCTTTTGTTCAGATTTCTGAAAAAGATTTCTCTTATCCCACCCAATTCTAAATCCCTAACCCCAAACCTACAATTAGGTTATAGATACATGAAACTGTAAATTTCCTAAAATACTACTACTAATAATTTAATATGCCTCCAAACCCTTTACATATGACGTTAAGGGTTCCTATATCCTACAAGGAGAAAGATAAACTAGAAGATATACTTTGCTTCAGAAGGACAAAAGTTCACCAGAAGAGAATCTTAAATATAGAGATGACAATAGATTCCACCACAATATTAACCTGACTTTTATTTTCCTTTTAATTTCATCTTCCTTGTTAGGTTGTCAAATATATGTATGTGTGTATGTATGTGTGCATATATGTATATGTATACATATATGCATATGCATGTATATGTATGTATACACGTATATGCATATGCATTTACATGTGTGTATACATATATATGCATATGCATTTACATATGTGTGTGTATACACACATACATATGAAGTGGTCAGGAACTAGTTAAGTAGAAACTTCATGGACTTAAGAATGAAGTAGCCAGGAAATAGTAAAGTGATACTTTGTGAAATTAGAAATCAGCCAAGTTAGAAGACAATGAATCTTCCCATGGGTCAGCCTGGAGTGTGGGAACCAATCTAGGTCTTCATTTTACTCCTCCTACATGCCCAGGTCATCATGCCCAGCGCCCCTCTCTGCTTACCCTACAATTCCCTACCTAAAGTTGTTCCTATTGTTCATTCTTCTTCATTTTCTGTCATTGTGCCCTGTAATCACAAACTCCCTTGCCTCAGCAAATTACTTGCACCTGTAAACAATGGGATTATGTGGTATAAAAGGGTCTGTACTTCCGGATTAAGTTGCTGCTCTCTATTTTCTTTCTGATTGGCATATGAGAGACAGCTGCCAGCTGGTTAAATTAATTACAATTAAAGCTCCTTAAACTTTTGATTGGATTCTGTGGTCACTTTGTTAAAACTCGCAATTTCATTTGACCATAACACACACACACACACACACACACACACACACACACACATATTCTTTTACAGAGCTGGTTGTTAAACATTTATCAGCATGGAAATTTTAGTCCTCTCTTATTATGGCTCTAAACTAATTTTCAAGATGATTGGTCAAGTTCATATCTCAGACAACAGTGCATGAGTGTACCACCTTTCAATCACCCTTAAAATTATTTTTATTTTTGTTCTCATTTTTCATCTTTCTCATCTTTTCTGATCAATTTGCTTAATATAAAGTGTAATCTCATCTTTAAAAAATCTTATTGACTTAGAAGATTTATATATTTGTTGATAGTTTATGTTATTAAAAACAGTTAATAGTTAAGGGGGGCAGAGTCCAGATGGCAGCTTAGAAGCAGGATAACTCCATGGCTCTCCCCATAACCACCTCAAATAATTATAATATATGATTCTAATCAAATTTTAGAGCTCCAGAACCCACAAAATTACAGGGTAACAGAGCTCCCGCTGAAGGCAGCCCGACAGGGTGGGGAAGGTGTTCATTGCAGCATGCTGGGAGTCCAGACCAGCACCACATGAAACCGTAGCTGAAGCCCTAGGGAGGCCAGAACAAGCCATGGCTGGAGATTTCAGGAGTGCAGATCACCAGCAGCCATGGTGGTTTCCAGAATTATCAACCCATAAGAAAGAAGGGCAAAGTGAAAGGTCAGTGGAACTTAGCTAAATTTGGGGGAGAGAGTCTGGCCATCTGCTTCCAGGATGAGAAGCAGCAGTGGTGGCCCTGCAGCCACCTCCACATGGCTGCTTCAGAGCTCTTGGCCTGCAGATTGCAGGGGGGGTGACAAGCAATCATTCAGAGGCTTAGTGCTCTTGCCTTGAGTTGCCTGGATCTGAATCATGGTCTTCAGTGGTGGTCCTGAGGTGTGTGACCAGTGAGCAAAAGTTGGTGGAGGCTAAAGAGATGGCGGCTTCCTAATAGCCCTGGCAGGTACAAAAACTCCAGTGATTTGGGACAAAGCTCTCCCCTCTGAAAGCAGAGTCCTGCTGAGCCCAAAAGTTGAGTAATTGACTGGCAACATGAGCACACAAAGGAAGCAAAGCAAGGACAGCAATCCAACTTTAGATTCCTTTTTCAGCAACAAAAAGGATCAAAGTAAACAATGGGAGAAAGACAAGACAGTTAGAACTCCCACACCAAAAGCGTCCAAGAAAAACGTAGACTAGTTACAAGTCATAGAGGAGCTTAAGAAGGATTTTGAAAACCAAATAAGAGAAGTGGAGAAAAAAATGGGAAGAGAATTGAGAACGATGCAAGAAAATCATGAAAAGAGAGTTAACAACATGACTGAAGAAAATAACACCTTAAAAAATAGATTAACTCAAACGGCAAAAGAGGTCCAAAAAGGCAATGAGGAGAAGAATGCCTTAAAAAGTTGAATTTGCCAGATGAAAAAAGAATCTCACAAGCTTTCTGAAGAGAATAATTCCTTCAGAATTAAAATGGAGCAAATGGAAGCAAATGACTTTATGAGAAATCAAGATACTATGGAACAGATCCAAACAAATGAAAAAATAGAAGGCAACGTGAAATATTTCCTTGAAAAAAACACCTATCTGGAAAATAGATCCGGGAGAGACAATTTAAAAATTATTGGACTACTTGAAAGCCAAGATCAAAAAAAGAACATAGAAAGCATCCTTAAAGAAATTCTCAAGGAAAATTGCCCTGATATTTTAGAACCAGAAGGCAAAATAGAACTTGGAAGAATTCAAAGTTCACCTCTTCAAAAAGATCCCCAGAAGAAAACTCTTAGAAATATTATAGCCAGGTTCCAAAGTTGCCAAGAAGAGACAGTATGAATTCTGTGGAAACACAATCAGAATAACCCAGGATCTAGCAGCTTCTACATTATGGGATTGAAGGAGCTGGAATATGTTGTTCCAGAGATCAAGGGAGCTAGGATTAAAACCAAGAATCACTTACCCAGCAAAATTGAGTATAATGTTCCAGGGGGAAATATGGTCATTCAATGAGATGGGGGACTTTCAAGCATTCTTGCTGAAAAAACAAAACAGAACTGAATAGAAAATTTTACATTCAAATACAAGAAGCATGAGAAAGTAAACATGGAAAAGAATTTATAAATAACTTATCAAAGTTGAACTATTTACATGTCAACATGGTAAAACAATAATTGTGACTTACGAAACATTTCTCAGTATGAGGATAATTGAAGGGAATATAAATGTGTATGCATACATACATACATGCATGCACATATTTCTATGTAGGAGGGTATATGTGTAGGAATACATATGTGAGTGTGTGTATATATGTATACATAGACAGGGGACACAGGATAAATTGAATAGGAAAGGATGATATCTTAAAAGGTGAAATTAAGAGGTGGGAGAGTAATAGAATGAGATGAGACAGGGAGAGACAGAATGGGGTCAGTCATTTCATATAGAAGAGGCAAGGGATAACTGTTACAATGGAGGAGAAGAACAGGAAGGCAAAAGTGAATGGGTCAACCTTAATCTTATTGAATTTCACTTAGGGAAGGAATGACATACACTCTCAATTGGGTATCTTGGCCTACAGGACAGTAGAGGGGTTAAGGGGATGAGTGGGAGGAGGTTGAAAGGGCAGGCATGTGTGTGTGTGGGGAGAATTGTTAGAAGCTCACACTACTGTAAAGGGACAGGGACAAAGCAGAGAATAGAACAAGTGGGTGGCAGAACAGGAAGGAGGGAAATATAGTCAGTCTTTCACAATATGACCATTTCTACATGAGTACACATGTATGTCCTGTATAGAATTGCTTGTCTTTCCGGTGGGGGTAGCTAATAAAGGAGGAAGGGAAAGAATCTAGAATTTAAAGTTCTAAAATCAAATGTTAAAAATATATATGGCATATACATACATACATATGTGTGTATGTATACAAACATAAAATTATCATTATTACTTTTTACTTGCAACTTGGAAATAAGATATACAGACACTGGGGCAGGGAGATCCTTTTTGCCCTACCAGAAAGTCAGAAGGGTGATGGGGGAAGACATAGGAGAGAGCATATTGGGGGAGAGGGAATACAGTAGGATTGCTGTTTTGGGGTGGTGCGTAGGGGAAAGATGGGGAGAAAATTTGTTACGTGGAAATGAATGACATAAACTAAAAATAAACAAAAGTTAAAAAAACAATGAAAATGTATGATGTAAACTAAAAATAAGCAAAAGTTAAAAAAAACAACTGTATATCCATATTAACCATGTTGCAAAAAAGCAAGAAAAATAAAGTGGAAAAAAATGTTTCACTCTAAAAAAAAAGAATAGTTAATAGTTAATAAATACTTTTGAACTATCTTTCAATACGATTTGATAATCTATTGCAAATGATTTTGGTCAAATGTTTCCCTTAGTTAGGTATATATCTTGGATACAAATCCCTTAAAAGAAATATTTGATGTTAAACTTTTCTCTCTGGTCTACTATTCCCCTTCTTCTTTGATTTATATTAACTTTGTTCACAAAAAGCTTTATAATTTCTTTTAATTGACATTATCTAGTTTATAAGAGGTTCCTTCAAGTCTTTATCTAAAACATAACTTTCTACAAGAAGCTTTTCTTATTCCTCCTTGATGTTAATGATTTCTGTCCGAGATTATCTTCAATTTATTATGTCTATATCTTGTTTCTACATAGGTTTGGATATTCTCTCCCCCCATTAAATGGTAAGCTCCTTGATGTGAGGTCTTCTGACTTTTTTTGTCAACACTTACAGTGCACTTATTGAATACTAATTGACTTGAATATATTTATCATTTGTTCCTACACCTATACCTTGTTTGGTTAAGAATTCATCAACATTTGTCATCAACATTACTGTCTTTCACAGATATTATTTATATGATTTTTTTATTTGACCAGAACACTGATTAAGTAGTATCCATTTTTCTATCTCTACATTGTCCTTGATCAATTTAGAAACATTTTTATTGTGCAATGGTCTATAAAATATATTTAGCATTTTTGCATTTGTTGGTAGATTTTCTGTGTCTGTTTTTCTGTTTAAAGAGATAAATAGCACTCAGAAATATTTACATTTTAATGGTCTCATTTAGAAGACATCATAAATCTTGAATTTTCAATAGATTTTTTCCAATTTCATATTTTCTCTTTTGTTTATTTTTATATTAGTTATGTCCAGCCCTGAAGGTAGAATATTTAATTCTCCAAATTTTTTCATTAGTATGTCATTTTGTAGTTGTTATTTTTCACTTTATATAGTCAGAAGCTATCCTATTTAGTGCATATATTTAACATTGATATTGACTCATTATTTATTGTTCCTTTAAGGATAATTCAATTTGTTTATCTCTATCTAAATTATGAATTTTTCTTATTTTTATTTCACCTGATGTCATTATTGTAATCCAGTACCCACACCCTCTTTGAAATCCACTTGGTATGTAGCAATGTTTAGTCTAACTTTTCATTTAGGTTCTATATAGGTCTTTAATTTTTTTGGAGTTTAGTAAATAGCGTTTTATGTTTTCCAATTATTTGTGAAGATAGTTTTCAATATTCATTTTCATAAGATTTTTAAGTTCCAATTTTTTTCCCTCCCACAACCATCCCCAAGATGACAAGCAATATGTTATAGGTTATACATGTGCAATCATGTTAAACATTTCCATGTTGGTCATATTATAAAGGAAGAAACAGATCAAAAGGGAAAAAAACATGAAAAAAGTGAAAATAGTATACTTTGATCTTCATTCAGACTATATAGTTCTTTTTATGGTTGTGGATAACATTTTCTGTCATGTGTTGCAATTTTCTTGGCTCAATGTGTTGTTGAGAAGAGCTAAGTCTATTATAGTGGTTCATTGCACAATGTTGCTATTACTGTGTACAATGTTCTCCTGGTTCTGCTTGGTTCCTTCACTATCAGTTCATGAAACTCTCTCCAGGTATCTCTGAAATCTACCCATTCATTATTTCTTATAGAACAATAGTATTCCATTATATTTATATACCACAACTTGTTCAGCCATTCCACAACTGATGGACATTTCCTCAATTTCCAATTCTTTGTCACCAGAAAAAGAGTTGCTGTAACTTTTTTTTCTTGTATGCATGTCCTTTTACCTTTTTTTATTATTTCTTTCAGATACAGACCTAGTACTGAGTTTATTGCTAGATCAAAGGGTATGCACAATTTTAAAATCTTTTGGTCATAATTCTATATGGCTCTCCAGAATGGTTGGATCAGTTCACAACTCCACCAACAATGCCAGTGTATTGCAATTTTTCCACATCTTCTCCAACATTTACCTTTTCCCTTTTGTCACATCTTTGTCATCAATCTGATAGGTGTAAGGTAATATCTCAGAGATGTTTTGATGTTCATTTTTCAAATCTATTGTGATTTAGAACATTTTTTTTCATATGACTATAAATACCTTTAATTTCTACATCTGAAAATTGCCTGTTCATATGCTCTGACCATTTATCATTTGGGGAATGTCTTATTTTCTTATACATTTGACTCACTTCTCTATGGATTGGAGAAATGAGGCCTTTTAGCAGAAACACCGGCTATAAAATGTGTTTCCTAGCTTACTAATTTCCTTCTAGTCTTCATTGTTTGGTTTTGTCTGTGGAAAAACATTTCAATTAAAAAAAATGTTTTCCTCAGTGGAATTTTTTACTATTTGTCCAATTCTATTCTTTAAAAAATTGTTTTCTTTAGTCAATTTTTGTGTTTCCTTTTCCAAGTTGACTCTTTTTTCATAATTCTCTTGCACAGCACATTTCTTTCCCCAGTTTTTCTTCTGTTTTACTTGATTTTTAAAATCTTTTTTGAACTCTTTTGAGCATGAGACCATTTCATATTCCCCTTTGAGGTTTTGCATGTAGGTGATCTGACATTGTTTTCTTCTTCAGAGTTTGTGTTTTTATCTTCCTTTTTACCATAGTAGCTTTCTATGGTCAGGACTTTTATTTAAATGTGTTTTTTTTTTTACTAATTTTTAACCTATTTTATCACTTTTAAAGCTGAGTTGTTCTACTGGGGTACAAGGGTTACTGTCCCAAGTTTCTTGCACTGGAGATCAAGGGCTTGGTTACTGGTTTTCTGGGATAGGACCTCAGGGCCTGGCAGTTTGCTCACTGTACTGAGGAGGCCTAGCCTAGTCCAGCCTATTGTGCCTGGGCTTTGAAGAGTGACATTTGGCCAACTAAGCTGAGGCTGGAGGCCTCCATAACAGACCTGCTGTGCATCTGATTTGCCAGGCCAGGACTATGGGGTCTCAGGTACTGATCTGTCCTGTGGTTAAGAGCTCCCACTGGTTTGACTGGACACTGCCTGCATTAGGCTGCATTCCCCCTTTTACCCATGTAAGACACATCTTTTCTGAAATCCTTCAAACATATGCTGGGCTAGAAAATTGCTTCAATTTGTCTTTTGGTGGGTTCTGTCACTCAAGAATGCTTTTAGAGGTTTGATTTAACATAGTTTCATTGCAATTTCAATAATCAATAGCAAAAAATTGGCATGTGGGAAATGGTGAGGTGAATTCTCTGGGTGCTCTCCTTAAAGAGTGGAAGATCTCAGAGAAACTTCCAGAGGTTTATCTCTCCACTTTCTCTAATTACAAGGATGGGGGCCCTTGAGTCAGGCAGTACACACATACACACATTATTCCATTCCATTCCATTCCATTCCATGCCATGCCATTCCATGCCATTCCATGCCATTCCATTCCATGCCATTCCATTCCATGCCATTCCATGCCATGCCATGCCATGCCATTCCATTCCATTCCATTCTATTCTGTTCTATTCTATTCTATTCTATTCTATTCTTTGTATTCTATTCTATCATATTACATCACATCACACCATATCACACCACACCATACCACACCACACCATACTGTACTCACAGCATACCATACCAACCATACTATACCATATATGCATGTGTACATATATGTAACCTATGTTAGTACCTCAAGAATTTATAGTCTCATCAATGTGAGAACTTCTACCAATGCAGACCATCACCGTGCATTATTTAATTGATTAGTCTTCAGCAGTTTCCTGAAGAATTTCATTCTCTTTTAGAGAGATAGCATGGCATAACATATAACAATGCCTCACTTGGTCAGCATATATTCAGATCCATTTTCTAGCATTTACTCTCTGAATGAGCAAAAACAAGTCACTTAATTTCCTTTACCTCAAGCAGGCGACTCTTTAAGTCTGATTCCCTAGATTATAGACAGGGTTAATCACTGTATTGAGAAAAGTAGCATATTTGTTTTGTTGATTTCTTTTTAAAGTATGCTTTACTATCCATCTAAGGAGTTGTTCATTTTTTTTATTATCAATTCATCTCTGTATCAGATCAGCAGTTAGATTATTTCAAGATTTGCGGTCATTAGCTTGCTTCTTGTTCAAATTGAATGGCAACATCTGCTACTGGCCTTGTAATATTCAGACTGACTTGACCTTATTCAGACAGAGGGATATTTATCTTTTGTTTGGTTCTCCTTTGAATGTCTTCTTTCTTGATAGTCGAGTTAAGTCTCCATTATTGTCACTAATGGAAGTGAGCTGCAGCAAATATAATTCAATTATCATGTCAGTATATTTGGCTTTGGAATATGGCACTATTATATATGGGTTCTCATTGGATTGAGAGCTGAAAGAAACCTTAGAAATAATTCAGTCAACCATTTATATTAGGGCTTATTTTAGTTCCCCACAATTTCCTAATAGCTTGTAGCATCTATACAGATACCTCAATATCTAAAATGTTGAACAAAATGTCCTGAGTAAATTGTGAATAGTTCAACGGACCTACAGTGCATTTTATAATATAGAGAATGGCTCATGAGAGTTGAGCTAAATCAGAAATTTATGCCAGAACAAGTTTTGGCACCATTTACAATTTCATTGATTTATTTTTCAATACTCACTTTTATAAAATTTTGAGTGGCAATTTTTTTCTTCCTCCTTTTCCTCTCTCCCCCAGATGACAAACAATCTAGTAAAAGTTATATATGTATAATCATATACGTTTATTTCCACATTAGTCACGTTGCAAAAGAATAACAAAAACTAAAGGAAAAAACATGAGAAAAGGGGGAAAAAAGTGAAAATAGAATGCTTTCATCTGCATTCTGAGTCCATATTTATTTTTCTGAATGTTGATAGCATTTTCCAAAATGAGTCTTTTGGAATTTTCTTAGATCACTGTATTGCTGAGAAGAGCTAATTCTATCAAAGTTGATCATTGCACAATCCTGCTATTACTGTACAATATGTTCCTTGTTCTGCTCACTTCATTCAGCATCAGTTCATGGAAGTCTTTCTAAGTTTTTTCCCCCTGAAATCATCCTGTTCATCATTTCTTATAGCATGATAATATTTCATTGCATTCATATACCACAACTTGCTCAACCATACCCCGATCGATGGGCATCCCTCCAATTTCTAGTTCTTTGCCACCACAAAAAGAACTGCTATAAATATTTCTGTACATATATAGGTCCTGTCTCTTTTTTATGGTCTCTTTGGGGTACAGACCTTGAAGTGGTATTGCTGTACCAAAGTGTATGCACAGTTTGATTTCCGTTTGGGCATAGTTTCAAATTGTTCTTCAGAATAACAGGATTAGTTCACAACTCTACCAACAATGTATTAGTGCTGTGATATTCGCACATCTTCTCTAATATTCATCATTTTCCTTTTCTATCCTATTAGCCAATCTGATAGATATGATGGTACCTCAGAGCTGTTTTAATTTGTATTAATCAATAGTGTTGGAGAATTCTTATATAAGTATAGATTACTTTAATGTCTCCCTGTCACCTTTTTAAAAATATGAGATCATGATCACATGCACAGAATAAAATATATCAAAGTTCAATAAAGGCCACAAAGACCAAATCCCCTGTTTTCATGAGAACAAGCTCTCTGTCAAAAACAAGCATAGTTTAAACTCCTTTCCTCCTTCCTTTTCTCCCTTAACTAATTACAGTGATGAAAGATCCCAACGATAATAGATAGCACCTGCTTATCCATTAGTCACTAACCTAGAACAGCTGGGAAATGAGAAAAAATTACCAGTACAAGTTAAATATGGGACCTTTTTCTGTACAAAATGGGACAATGGGGAAGTTATTTTTGTGGACTGTTCACTCCATTAATTCATCTAGCTCCACTAATTGTTCTGAACTCAGAATTGTAGATTTGCAGGATCTACCATCTCTTCCCCACCTGAAACCTCAGCTGCTTGTTGTGGCTAGAAGGATACAGGTCTGTGCAGAGATGTAGCTAAGGTATGTATGTGTGTATATGGGGGAAGGGAGAAAGGGGACAAAAAAAAGGCAAAGTCATGCCCAGCAGCAGTAGTGCCCAAAGTGTTCCTTTAACAGCATACGGGGACAGTGACTGGGCAGGATCTCGGTAATGCTCTGCTCTTCCATGGGAGATGGGGGAGTGGAGTACTCACCTCAGTATCAGGGGAAGAGCAGGGTCCAAGGAGTGGGAGTCTTCCTACTTTGATACAGGGGACAGTATCAACACCCTCACACCTTGAAGATGATCTAATTAACTTTTAGGGAAAAAAATTGGTGATATTGCACAAAGGTCTGAAGATCAGATATTTTCAATATACCTGTTCATAATCTTCTTCAATACATGTTATTATGTAAGTATTAGGTGTGGAGAGCACTTCTCTCTCCTTTTCCCTAGTTTAGTGAATAACTGAATATAAACATTCATTTAGTTAAATTCACTGGCAACTATATGTAGGAATGAAAATGGGTAGGAAAATTTAACTGATGCTACTTTTCATCTGCATGCAAATTCCTTTGCACTTGGAAAAATAATATTATTTCCAACTTCTCATTTTTCAGAAGGAAAATTATAAGAAGAGGCAATAGTAGGTAGATCAGGTAGTGCAAAGCAGAGGGCTAAGAAAGTAGGTTCTCTAAATCCATATCCAATGTTGTTTCTATTACATGTGACCACTCTGTTGTGGTCAACATTTTCATCAGAGGTTTTTATTGTTGTTATTGTTTGTTTGCTTGGTTGGTTTTTTTGGTGTTTTTATTTTTTAGATAAAGGCATAGATGGAATGCTTATAAAATTTGGAAATGATATAACTATAGGAAAATAAAGAAAAAATGGACTTTAGAATAAAAAAGACTTCAAGGACAAAATGGAACTAACAAGATGAAATTTAATGGAGATAAATGTGGAGCCCTGCACTTAGATTCGAATAATTAACTATGAGTTCAGAATAAGAAAGATGAGGACAGACAGTAGTTCATGTCAAAAATGACATTAGGGCTTTAGTTCACTGAAAGCTTACTCTGAGCCAAAAATGTGACTTGGCAGCTAAAAGAGCTAATGCAATCATCATGAAGAATATTGCAACTATGCTTTGGCCTGGTCATTCTAAAGCTGAAGTAATCTGTCCAATTCTGGGCAACACAGTTGAATACAGACATTGAAAAGTTAGACCATTCTAAGAGTGGATGACCAGTATGGTAAAGGATCCTTATATGATATCAAAAAAAAGAATCAATAGAATTGAGGATGTTTAGTGTGAGAAAGAATAAAATTGGGAATGGTAGGAAGGTGTGAATTCATAGATGAACATTGAGCATAGGTTTAGAGTAATAAAATGTAGCAATACATCCTTTGGACAGAGATAACTTTAACCTTTCCCTTGTCCCTCAGGGTCTCTCAGGGACAATGCTTGGGACTTCACAAAGGAAATCCAGGGGTAGCTAGCCCCAGAGTGACCTAGTCCTTTTTCTATACATGTCTTTGATGGAACCAGAGAATCTTAGAGTCAGAAGCTGCTTCAGGGCTGTGATTACTTCCCATGTACAATATTTCCAACAAATGGTCATTCAACCTCTACTTAAAGATCCCCAGAGACATCATATTAGAGCTTTAAAGGAAAGGTAGAGTCTGCTTTTGAATGGATTTCATCAGAGTCAATTCCTACAATATATGAAAGCTGAGACTAGAAAATTACCTCTTTCAAATCTCTAAATCTATTACTTTGCTCACTTCCTCTTTTCTAGGGGCCAATCCAGACCTGATTTAATCTTCTTTACTTAGTCTATAAACTTTCCAGTCATTAGAGGGGCCAGAACTCAGACAATGTCTCATTGACAAGGAAGATAATCCACTCAAATATTGAGAATTTTCCATTTGGCAATGTAGTCTAATGGAAATTAAAGAGTATTATATCAGGAAATTTCTGCTCTAGTTTTTAATCTCCTTCAAATTAATTATATGATTTCAATAAAGTGGAGATTTTTATTTTAAATAGGATTTGTTCCCTTATACTTGTGAGAGTACATGTAAGAAAAAAACACAACCTAGATTTGGAATTGAAATTTGACTATACCACTCACTAAATAGTGACCTTAGTCTCACTGTGCCTCAGCTTCCTGATATGTAAAGTGGTGACAATAATGTTGATGTAGATGGCATTGATCAAGGGTTGGCCTTGGAATCAGGATGACCTGACTTCAAGCCCTGCCTTTGACACATACTGGCTTGGTCATCATGTGCAAAGAATTTGAAGTTTAAGTCCCTTAACCGTCTTCTTTTATTCTGAGTTACTAGGGGAGAGCTATATCTATATATATATTTCTCTCTCTCACTCTCTCTCTATCGCTCGCTCTCTCTCTTGCTCTCTCTCAGTCTCTGTCTTTCTCTCTCTCTCTCTCTGTAATAGATAGATAGCCAGCCAGCCAGCCAGCCAGCCAGCCAGAGAGACAGACAGACAGACAGACAGGTAGATAGATAGATAGATAGATAGATAGATAGATAGATAGATAGATAGATAGATAGATAGATAGATAGATAGATAGATAGATGGATGGATGGATGGATGGATGGATGGATGGATGGATAGATAGATAGATAGATAGATAGATAGATAGATAGATAGATAGATAGATAGATAGATAGATAGATTTTTCCCTTCTCGTCTCTTCCTCCTGGTTTTCCTGACCTCCTTTAATATTCAGCTCCCCATACTCCCATGTATAGGAGGCCTCTCCTGGTCTCTCTCACTGCTAATACTTTCCTTCTGAGATTACCTTCCCTTTATACAACTTATATTTTTGTATGTATTTTCATATTGCCTCCCCCATTAGAATGTAAGTTTCTTGAGGGCAGGGGAAATTTCTATACTTCCTTTTATCCCCAACCCTCATTAGAGTATCTGACAGTAAGCATGATTTTTTTTTAATTTACTAAATGTCAGGAGATATCACAATGAAAACTGCTAAAAACTGGTGAAATTCCAGTACTTCGTCTCCTCTTAGGCCCAACCCATCCCAACCCTACCCCTTGCCCCCAAATCTTGTTCTTTAATGATACTGAGAGGACCAAATTAAATAATCTATGGGGAGCATTTTTTTACCCACTGTGAAAATATTAGCTGTTGTTATTATTGTTACTCTTCAGGGATTATGAATAACATGATACTTATATGCAATTACCTGATCAACAGAACTTAACTGTCAGTTCTGCCAAAATGGCTTATCTTGCAGACTTTTGTGCACAGCCTAAATGCAGTGATAGATTGGGACACATTAAAGAATGAAGAGTTCTGGGAAAATTCAAGCTATGGCATTGTATTTTTTCCATTTCTCTCATTAATTCCTCATTATTCTTGTTGATTATTTTTAGATTTTGTAATCCCATTCACTTGCAGCATCCTTTTACCTTCACCCTACCTTTTCTTTGCCTCAGATCAATAAAAATATATACCCTCACAATTTCATTTATATATATGCATATATACATACATATATATACACATACATACATACATACATATATACATATATATATGTGAAATTGTGAGATCACATGTAGTTTTACTCAAAGAAATTTAGTTCTCAAAACAGACTGGCATGACACCCTTCACCAATATGCTGATGAATATATTTTAAATGCAGAAGATAGGGATATTGATTTTGATATCCACAAAGATCACAGGTTTGCTTAATGTCTTTTCTCTGTCATCTCAAAAAGTTGAAGTAATGAAACATGATAGTTTTCTAAGTTGTCATATCTAAGAAGCACATCCCCAAAATTTAAACATGTTACAATACTGAATATTGATATATTAAATATTCAGTAATTTAATGCAATGATACTAAAAATCTATATATAATTTACTATGATACTATGATACCATTTTAAATATTACAAAATTTATGCACATCCTGGGACAAATTATACAGGTTTGCATATTTATAATATATAAAGAATGTTATAGAGATTCAAAGTTCAACCCTTACTTTTGTGGGTCTCATTTTCTTTATCTGTAAAATAATTGGAATTGTACTTCAGGATCTCCAAAGTCTCTCCTAGTGCTAATGATACCTTACTCTACTTTTGAATCTTCTAATCTAATATCTCTTTTTAAAGATAAGGAGACTGAGTCCTAGGAAGATTAAATGATTGCTCAAGGTCACAAAACAAATTAAATATCAAGACTTTTACTAAAACCCAGTTATGCTGACTACAACTTTAATGAATTTTCTATTCAATTATACTGTTAAAGATAGTTTGAATATTTGTTAATAACTAAAATGTTTTCCTTCAAGAGATATAGGAAGCACAGAGGTCCTCTTGGCTATGCTTCTGATTTTTTTTTTCATTTTGACACTACACCCCTACATTTTTCAGGTACATTGTACAAGCCCCTTTTGAGCTACCCACCTTGACTCTAATTAGAATGATTGATAGAAATGAAAAAAAAGAAAAATGAACCAAGTCAGAGGAACCAACAGATCTTTCAGTAAAACACATTTTGAGAACCTGTAATTCTAGCTGGTTGGCTGAGATTTGTATCACAAAAGAGCTGAAGCTGACCTTTCAGCTGATCAAATTAAGAACTGTGGGTGCCTCTCTACTTTCTAGGGAAATACCACACATTAGCATTAGACCAGTAAAAGGTGAAGAAGAGCAGTCTTGGAGCAGTTCAGCAGAGGGCAGAGCAGCAAAGGAAACAGAAAAGTGGATGATTCCCAGCTCAGAAGAGTAATGAAGTAAACCTAATTATGTCTCCAGTGTTAGAATATCAACAGAGGTCATCATCAATCAACAGCATAAAAGGAAATCTGTCAAATTTATCCTTGCCACATGGGTTCCCCAAACATTCCCTACCATTCATGTTCATAGGTCACCTGTTCTCTCCCTCAATGTTTATGTGGTAATCTATACTCGACTCACTCCTGTAAATATGAAGAAAGTTTTTCTCATATTTTATCTTGCTATGTTATTTAATTTAATGTCTTTTTACTTTAAATTAATGTGTTATATGGTTGGAGAGAAAAGGAGAAATGTCATTGGTGCTATGGTATGAATAAATGTTGACCCACATCAATAATACCTGGAATCTAGAAAATAATCAAGGGGACCCACATGTTAGAGAGCAACAAGTATGAGAGAAAGAGAGAGAGAGAGAGAGAGAGAGAGAGAGAGAGAGAGAGAGACAGAGAGACAGAGAGAGAGACAGAGAGAGACAGAGAGATAGAGAGAGACAGAGAGAGAGAGAAAGACAGAGAGACAGAGAGAGACAGAGAGACAGAGAGAGACAAGGAGACAGACGGAGAGACAGACAGAGAGACAGACAGAGAGACAGAGACAGACAGAGACAGACAGAGAGACAGAGAGACAGAGACAGACAGAGAGAGAGAGAGAGAAAGGGAGGGAAGGCAAGAAGAGGGAGGGAGGGATGGAAGGAGAGAGGGAGGGAGGGATACAGAGAGGGAGAGAGATTAGCAACTCTACTATAAAAAGGAAAGTAAGTAATCGACACCTGAAGTTGCATAAATTACCAACAAATTACAAATAAACATTTACATAGCTAATTGTCCTATTGGTATCAGAATCCAAATTCTATATGACTATATTTGCCTGATAATCCTGATGAACAAGAAAGTGAGTCATTAGTATGTACCCAACTCAACTGTAGCTCCAAAATGTCTGATGAGTAAACTCCAATTTTATTTTCTCTTTTCTAGGTGCTGCTCCCAACTTGCTTAAGTGTGTCTGTTTGAGGCAACTAGGTCATGTGGTAGAAAAAGCACTAACCTTAGAATCATAAATTTAATCTCACATATTTACTAACTATGTGATCTTGGGAAAGGTGCTTAACCTCTGATTGCCTCCATTTCCTCAATTAAAAAATGGGGAAATATTAGTACCTATCACAGGTTTGCTGTGAGAATCAAATGAGACAATATTTGTAACAGGTTTATCATACCATCTAGAGTTTAGTATACAACCCAGCATGTAATGACAGCTGCTTAATGAATGCTTGTTTCCACATTCCTCCTTCCTTATCCTTGGGATTTATGGCCATCCACAAATGGTTGTCCACTAACTTTTGCAATCTTCCCTCCTATTACTCCAAATTCAAACCTATCATTCCAGTTAAATTGTGCTGCTCACTAGCCTCTGAACATATCTTGCGCTTTCCTCCTCTACACAATCCCTCCCACCTAGAATCCCTTTCCCACTTTACCCATTCTTCAAAGCTAAGGGATTCAATCTCCCCTGTCCCCTGAAGACTTTACACACCAATGAGAGGTAATGTGACACACTGGGAAGAACAATGGCTTCAGAATTATACTAATCAGGCTAAAGTCTTATTTCTGTGTATTGTCTTACTATTCATGAGCTGGGTAAGTTACTCATATTTTGTTGACCTCTGTTTCTTTCTTTGTAAAAAGTGGAGGTTGAATAAGATGCCATCTAAATTTCTTTCCCAACTTTCAATATATTATCCCCATTATCACAACCAACACTGATTTCTCCCTACTAAAAACCTATTTGCTTGTGCTGCTCTTTTGTCCCTGAAGCATAATATTTTTGTGTATTATATTTTTGCATGTGTTTATATCTTATCTCTTGAAATAGATTAAAATTTGAAAATAGGATCCACATGTCCTACTTTTTGATATTCTTCATAGAATCTGTCACCATGAGGTTCTCCTTGTAACTCAATGGATGTTAATCACTTAGTTAATAAGGACTAAGAGTGACTGAGGCTGAATTCCTTCTCATCTACTACAAAAACTAGTTTTAGCAAGGACCTGTTCTAAAGATATTTGGGAATAACAGATCCAAAAGGTTTGTCCAATTGTATCATTCCTCATGAATTTTCTCTTTTCTATCTATGCAAAGAGTCTATGAATAGACACACACACCCACAGACATACAGACACACAGACACAGACACACACACACAGACACACACACACACAGAATCCAAGCAGTTTCAAACAGGCACATTTAACTGAGTTGGAAGTTGTAATGAGGAAAAAAATATCTTAGGGTTTACTTATCTGGCCTTCTGGAACTAGGGTTGAGTTATACATATATACATCAATGACACATCCTCTTGTACAGTAAAATTATCAGGAATATTTAGCCAAGCCAGAAGGAAACATGAAATTCCAGAAGGAAACTTTTCTCCCTATCCTTGCATCTTCCCTGGCATTAAATAGACCAATTTAAGACTCAGCATGCCATATTAGAAACATATGAACATATTAAACCACATTGTTTGTAGACAGGTGTTCAGTGTTTCTAGTATAATATAAAAGCATCCTCTGGGATATTACTAAAAATTGTCACTAAGAAATAGGAATGCAATTCTCTATTTTCTATTACTTTTCCCCCTTGGTGCTCTTACTGTCTTTTATAACTAGCAAGATTTTCATAGATTTAAAGGGAATATTTTAAACTCTAATTTCCTATTAACTAAAGGGGAATTTGTAAAATGGAAGGTACTTCCATGGAGGTCTGATTATTTCCATATAAAAGGATGGATGCTGGATTCCAAGTTGTATACCTCAGTCTGAATTTTACCTCAACCACTTAACATCACTTACTGAAATTGTGATCTTGGGTAAGTCATTTAATTTTACTTAGCCTTATGTTCCTCATCCACAAAACAGATGATATAATTTATGCTCACAAGATTATTGTGAATATCAAATCAGGAACATTTTATAACCCGTAACTCTTGTATTGAAGAATACCATAGCGGACTTGATAGAGTATTATACTTGGAGTGAGCAAGGCAAGAATTCTAATCCTATGTCTGATACTAGTAGTATAACTACAAGCAGGTAATCTGACCTCTACAAACCTAAGCCTCACTGGGCAGAGTTCTAACATCCAATAAATCACAGTTTTTAATGGTATTGAGAGCATCCTTTGACCAATTCAATTCAATTCAATTCAATTCAATAAATTTCAATAAGCTTTCAGTAACAGTCTATAACATACCATGTATCATGTAAAAAGTAGTAACAATAACCATTGATCTTGAGACTCTTACATTCTACTACATGAAAACTAGATATAAAATGCATACAAAAAGGGCAGGTAGGTGGCACAGTGAATAGAGCACCTGCCCGGCAGTCAGGAGGACCTGAGTTCAAATCCATCCTCAGACACTGAACACTAGCCATGCGACCTTGGGCAAGTCACTTAACACCATTTGCCCTGCCCTCTCCCCTCCAAAAAGCAAAAAAAAAATGCATATAGAAGAGAAATAAAGTAATTTAAAACGTTGAGAAGATAACTAAAAACAAATGAACAAACAGAAATCCTAAGGAACTCAGAAAAGGCCTTCAAGGGAAATGATAGCTAATGCATGGATGAGATTCTATAAGGAAAAGATGAAAAGAGAGCACATTATGGTAACTGGTGACAACCTTTGCAGTCACAGAGATGTAAAGTTGTGAATAAGAAATAGGATGTAGGCCAGTTGAACTGGCATTAGAAGTATAGAGAGTACCATATGGAAATGATATCAATCTGAAAAGATAGAATGAAACCAGATTGTGAAGGTCTTTAAATGCGATGAAAGGAAGTAGAAATATGGCATGATAGCTTGAGGGGATGACAATGTCAAGTGAAAAAACTGTATTGATTTTTAAGAGTTCTGGTTATATTTATAATCAACAGAAAAGGATATATTGGATACAAGGCAGTTGAAGATGAAAAGGAGAGAAGTTGATTGGTCTAGCTTCTCAGGGCAGCTAAGAAGAGTATACTTAAAGCAAGGGTTTGGCCTTGGGCAATGGAATGGCCACCTGTTTTCCTGAGACTGGAACATAAGAGAGAATGAGGGATGATATTGAAGGGATTTGAGGTATACATGGGCAGAAGAGCAAGACCCTGAAAAGTGGTCCCAATTTCCTTGAAAAAATGTGAAGTGAGGTACTCTCGTGAGAGTGAGTGGAGAAGTGATGATGCAGGAAACATAAAGAGAGATGAAAACTTTTAAAATACTTTCATTCAAGAGCTTGTAATCAAGAGAAGGCAATGTAGATGAAGGGAACAATCAATGAGTGGGTATCAGAAAGAAAGAAAAGGGGGTAAAGTATTGAATAGGGGAGGACAATATGAAGTAGAATTTTTGTTCATTTATTTCAGTCATATGTGACACGTTGTGACCCTATTTGGGGTTTTCTTGACAAAGATACTGGAAAGAAGTGCCATTTCCTCCAGGTTATTTTACAAAAGAGAAAACGGAGGCAATTAGGTTTAAGTGAATTGCCCAGGGTCACATAGCTAGTAAGTATTTGAGGCCAGATTTGAACTCAGACAGATGTCTTCCTAACAACAGGCAAGGCACTCTATCCACTGTACTGCTTAGCTGCCCTAAAGTGAAACTAGTTGAAGATAATACAAATATTTCAAAGGGAGAAAAGTGAGGAAAAAGCAGAGTCAATGGACTCGGAGTCAGAGGGAGTAGAATAATTAAACAATGAAGAGGTGATGAATAGGGGGAATAGAAAAACTATTAAATAAGTAAATTAATAAATTTCAATAAATGAAATGTATTGTCAAATAAATTAATAATAAATGAATATAGTACATATTTACAATTATGTATTCAATCATATCACATATTCCTATAATGACATATTACTAATATATTATTATGTAATATATAATATATTGGGAATAGATATTCAAAATATTAACTAAAATCGTAAAGTAGATAAAATAAGCAAATGAATTTCAGAATTCTGAATTGTGGAGGTTGAACTTTTGTGGCTGCTGATTAGGTCAATTCTATGACCATCCTTCATGTTTTTGAAATGTAGCAAAGATGCAGAAAATAGGAATTAAAGATGATGAATTGTAAAATCAGTATATTTGAGGAGGTATCAGTATAAATATTGAAGTCCCCAAGTATAAGAAATAAGATTGGGTTGGAACTGAAAATCATGAATAGGGGTAATACTCTGAGAAAGGAGAGGGAGCAACCTGGGGTTATTAAATAACTACAACAGTTTTAATGTCTCTCCATCCACTGATTCTCTCCATAAAGATTCCTCAGTCTCATAGAAGCATATCTAGCTAGGTAATATTAAAGAAGTATTGGGTCTTGAAGTTTCCCTGAGTCCAACGATTAAGATTACTCCAGTTCCTAACTCAGGGTTCCAGCAAACATCAGAGTAGGAGCATAAGATATGGGAAAGAATGTCCAGGGATGCAACAGCAACTTCTGACCAGACTTTCCTGAAAGAAAATAAACAAAAGGAGTGAAAGATTCTAATGCAGAGTAAAGTCTGTTAACAACTGCACTGAGGTTTCAGAGGGTACAATGGAAGGGGAGGAAATAATAGCAATGTCAAGGCATAAGGGAAGAAGGATGAAGAAACTGAGAGTCATGGTACAAGAAAGAAGCTTTTAGCTAAACAGTCTTCATCTACAAATAACAGGGACTTTGATAAGAAGACATTTTTTAAAATTATAATTTATTTTTTTAATTTTCAGCATTCATTTCCACAAGATTTTGAGTTACAAATTTTCTCCCAATCTCTCCCCATCTCCAACCCCAAGATGTCAAGCACACTGAATATCCCTTTCCCCAATCTGCCCTCTCATATCTCCCCCAAGCTCCCCCTTACTTTCTTGTGGGGCAAGATTAATTTCTACAACCCATTGCTTCTATATCTTATTTCCAAGTGGTATGAAAAAACAATGTTTTTAACATTTGTTTTTTAAAACTTTGAGTTCAAGATTCTCTCCCTTCTCACTACCTTACCCACCCCTACCTGGAAGAAAAGCAATTCAATACACGTTATAAATGTTTAGTTATGCTAAAACATTTCCATAGTAGTTATATTTTGAAAAACTAGCTTTACTTCACTTCATTGTATCCAACTCCCCATTTATTCTATTTTCTCTTTTGACTTTGTCCCTTTTCAAAAGTGCTTGCTTCTAAATACCTTCTCCCTGAATCTGTCCTGCCTTCTGTCATCCCCCTTCTTATCCCCTTCCCCCCTTCTTTCCTGTAGGATAGGATATCCAATTGAGTGTATCTGTTATTTCCTCCTTAATCCAAATTAATAAGAATGTTTTACTCATTCCTTTTCACTTTCATGTTTTTCCCATCCATTGTAACAGCCTTCTCCTGCCTCCTTTATGTGAGATAATCTACCCCATTCTATTTCTCCCCCTCTAATTCTCCCAATATATTCTTCTCTCACCTCTTAATTTTACTTTTTAGATATCATCCCTTCACTTTCAATTCACTCTATATCCTCTGTTTATGTATACATATACACACACATATATATATATATACACACATATATAGACACATATACCCACTTATACATACATATATGCATGTATACATATATGTACACACACATAGGTTCTCACTTCAACTATTCTGATACTGAGAAAAGTCTCTTGAGTTACAAATATCATCTTTCCATGTAGGAATTTAAATAATTCAACTTTAATAAATTCCTTACAATTTATCTATCTGGTTTACCTTTTCATGCTTCTCTTCCTTCCTGTATTTGAAAGTCAAATTTTCTATTCAGCTCTGGTCTTTTCATCAAGAATACTTGAAAGTACTCTATTTCAATAAATATCCATATTTTCCTGTGAAGTACATATTCAGTTTTGCTGGGTGGGTGATTCTTGGTTTAAATCCTAGGTCTTCTGACCACTAGAATATCTCATTCCAAAACCTTTTTTTTTAATTTTTAGAAAAGAATGATAGCATGTTTTGCTTCACTCTCCATTTAAATTCTGGTCTTTCTAGATCTTTCTCTGAATATAGACATCTCCTTCCATCCTGAGACTTGTAGAGTTGTCTTTTAACTTTGTGTTGTTGCTGAGAAGAGTCCAGTTGTCAAGATTGGTCATTACACATATGATGTATCTGTGACTTTGTACAAATTTTTCTTGGTTGTGTTCGTCTCACTTAGCATAAATTCGTATAAGCCTCTTCACTTATTTATGAAGTCCATCTCCTTCCCATTTCTTAAAGCACAATAGTATTCCATTACATTCATATACCATAACTTGTTCAGCCATTCCCCAATTGATGGGCATCCCCTAAATTTCCAGGATTTGCCACCACAAGGAGAGCTGCAATAACTATTTTTGTACATATGGGTTCTTTTCCCACTTCTATGATCTCTTTGGGATACAACCTCAAGAGTGGTATTACTGGGTCAAAGGATAGGCCATTATTTATAGCCCTGTGGGCATAGTTCCATATTGCCCTCCAGAATGGTTGGATCAGTTCACAGCTCCACCAACAAAGCATCAGAGTTCCAATTTTTCCACATCCTCTCCAGAACTTGTCATTTTCCTGTTTTCTCATCTTAGCCAATCTGACTGGTGAGATGTGGTCATTCCAAACCCTTTGATCCCTTAATGTATAATCTGCTAGATCTTGTGTTATCCTGTTTGTGTTCCATAACACTCAAATTGTTTCTTCCTGACTGCTTGTAATATTTTCTCCTTGACCTGAGAACTCTGGAATTTGGCTATAATATTCCTAATTTTCTTTTTGGGATCTTTTTCAAGAGGCAATTGGTTAATTCTTTCAATTTCTATTTCGCCTTCTGATTCTAGAATATCAGGGTAGTTCCCTTGATAATTTCTTGAATGAGAGAGTCTAGGCTCTTTTTTTGATCATGGCTTTCAGGTAGTCCAATAATTTTTAAATGATCTCTCCTGGATCTATTTTCTAGGTCAGTGGTATTTCCAATGAGATATTTCACATTGCCTTCTATTTTTTCTTTTGTTTTGATCTGTTTTTTAGTATCTTGATTTCTCATAAAGTCATTAGCTTCCATTTACTCCAATCTAATTTTGAAGGAAGTATTTTTTCAGTGAGTTTTTGAAATACCTTTTCCTTCTGACCAGTTTTGCTTTTTGGACCTCTTCTGCCATTTGAGTTTGTCTATTTTTAAGGTATTCTTTTCTTCAGTCAGGCTTTTTTATTCTTTTTCATGATTTTCTTATGCCTTTCTCATTTCTCTTCCCAGTTTTTCCTGTACTTCTCTTAAAAATCCTTCTTTAGGTCCTCTATAACCCATTACTAGTTTATATTTTTCTTGTGGCCTTTTGATACAGGAGTTTTAACATTGCTGTCTTCTTCTGGTTCTATGTTTGATTGTCTTTGTCACCACATTATGATTCGATAGTTTGATTTCAGTTTTTCTATTTACTTATCTTGCCAGTCAATCACTTGACTTTTGAACTCTTTTCAATGGTAGAACTCTGCTTCCAGAGTAGAGAGTATTGTGTCCCAAATTTCTCAATTTTTGCACAGCTCTTGTTAGAGCTTCTTCTAGGTACCTACCTCATAACTGTGAGGAGAACCACCTCTCCACAGCCTCTATAATCTCTTCCACTCTAATGCTATTTACCCCAGGACTGCCACCCAAGACTGTGACCCAGATTCAAGAAGAGCAAAGCAAGAAAAACCTGCCTCAGTGACAGCAGAGAAATTCTAGAAATTGGCTTAGTTCAGCCACTTGTTCCCCTCATGATATGTGGGACTGGAGCTTTGGAAGCAGCCACTTGTGCAGCTGCAGCTGTTGCTACTTCTTCCACCCTAAGGGTAGGGGCTAGACTGTACTCTTCTCTCACTTAGTTCTAACAGATTTCCCTCACTGACCTTTTACTTTTTCTTTGGCGTTTAAGGTTTGAGAATTCTGGAAAATGCCAGAGCTGCAAGTGATTCACTCTCCTGAAATCTTCTCAGACTGGTCTATTTCTGTGCCAGGACAGCCCATGTGGGACTGTGCTGCACTCCCAGGCTAGTGCAATAGACCTTTCCTGTCAGGCTGCCATGCTTTCTTCAGCAGGAGATTTGCTTTTCTCAGTTACTTTGCTGGTTCTGTAGCATTAAAATTTGTTTAGAGTCCTTTTTTTTTTACAGGTATTGGAAGTGGTTGGAGCTGGAGCTCAAGCATGTTCCTTCTTTTATTCTGCCATCTTGCCTTTTCCTCCCAATAGAAGAGATTTCGCTAGCCATTGGTGCTCTGCTAGGAAAACAACATTAACTCTGTCCTAGGTCCTTTCTTCAGTGTTTACTGGATTGTCTCTTTCACATTATGATGAGATGAGAGGCCAGTCCCTGGTAATAGAGGTCTGGAGAATGGCCTCATCATGATTATGGCATAGCATGTTAACTCACCCTCCCATCCTCATGTTCTATCCCAGAAGCTCACACATGACAAGAAAAACTAAAACTCTTGAGGAAATCTTACCTGTATAATTTTTTATTTTCACCTATAAAATATTAGACACATATAGTTGGCTTCACTCAGTGTGTTGTCACCAATTTCCCTGGAAGGCACAGAAATCATAAAATTCAAATGAAAGGTTTACTTATGCCTTCAAAGACAATAAATACAATTTGTAGCAGAAATAATGAAAACAAATGACATCCTCCAATCAGTAACTTTATCATAGATATCCATATGGTTGCAAGCACTTGAATGTTCGTAACTCCTAAGTGCGTGACTCCTCCTACAGTTCTCTGACACTCCCATAAGGATGAATTGGCATTGCTCCCCATCATTGATCCATTTGTAGTTCCCCTCAGGTTCAAGCAGGTGGTACCTCAGAGATCACTAGCCCTGTACAAAGAAAATATTTCTGTCTTCGGCCCTATCCCAATAGAGTGGAAGAACTATTTCTGGTTACCTTTCATGATAAGAGATACAGTTCTGTCAGCATAATTAGAAAATATATAGTTAATAGGTTATCTTGGCATTGAAGCTGAAAATCCTGGGAAAATGCAGAGAGTTTACCTATATTTCAGAAATATTATATTCAAATAGCTTTCTGCAATGCTCTTCCTAGGTTTTAAGAGAGTGAAAACATCTCTTGATCACTGATGACCATTTTTTTCTGGTGTGGCATGACAATAGTGAGATTTAGCCCTTGGGTGTATTTTTACAATTTTCATTAATAACTACATTTTTCATATGACTTCCATTTCCCAATATATCTTTTCTCCTCCCCTATCCTGAGCCATTTATTATAATTTTTTAAAGTTCAGCAAAATCATCCAATATATCAACTAAGTATCAAATTGTATGCAGTATTCCATAGGCATAGTTCACTACCTCTCTGAAGTAGGATGGGACGTAAAAATTCATATCTCTCATGGTTCAATATTGTTGATTAAAATGATGCAGCTTCAATATATAGCTTTCAAATGGATTTTTTTCAATTTTTATTCTTTACATTTGCATTGTTATAAGATTTGTATGTATTATTTATCTGCTTATTTCATTTATATATATTCATGTGCATGTTCTCATTACTTTCTATATTCTACATATTCATTATTTCTTACATGCACTATTATTCCATTACAGTAATGAATCACAATTTGTTATTTTGCAACTGATCAACATCTCCTTGTTTCCAGTTCTTTGCCTACTTCAAAAAAATGCCGCATGTATGCATCTACATATGTATTTGTGTATATTCACATAAAAAATGCATATATGTACATATGTGCATATACACACATATTGCAAAGGATCTTTCTATCTTTTATCTCTTTGGGACATATACTTTGAAGTGAGATCTCTGAGTGTAGACATTTAAGTCAGTTTCTTAGCAGGTTCTAAATTAGTTTGTGTATGTATTTTGGTGAAATAAGGAACATTTATTGAGTTCATGTAATAGAATATATGTATATATACACACACACATATATATATATACATATATTTTAAACAACATAGATGATCAATGATTGTATGCTTGTAAAGTAACAGGTTTAATGCTGGCAACTAAGCTAAAGAAAGTTGTCTTTCAGACCTAAGTCTTGGTTCAGTGTAAAAGACTGAAAAAGACATTTGGGTGGGAACTTCAGTGCTGATACAGTGGATTCTAAGAATCTAAGGAGTGAACTCTAGTACCAGACAGGGAAAGCATTCCTCTGCCTTTGTGTCAGACCAGAGAGGATGTAGATCCTGGTTCTTGTGTTCTTCCTCAAAAAAACTTGATCAACATTTTGAGAAATAAAAAATATTTTATTTTGTTTGCATACTTCTGAGTTACAAGAAACTATAAATGGGAAAAATGCCCAGTGAAAAAATGACACAAAGTGATTATTGAGAAGAAGGAATTACTTGTGAGAATGTTTGTGGGGTGATTGGGAGGAGTCTATCAAGTTCAATTGTTGGACTCACTTTAACAATAAAAAGGCAAGCTCTCCCATATCAAAGTCGTTCTTCTTAGACACTTGGTTGTGATTTAGTGGCTCCAAAGTATGATTTCCTTTCCACCTAGCCACCTGGTAGGAGTCTTGTACCCAAATAAATATAATTTTACACAAAGTAGCCTACTACTTCATATGTCTCCAATCCTATCTCAAGCCCTTGACGTGTCCTTAGAAGAGTGGAGAATGTAGAGAAGGAAAGAAGTGAGGAAAACCAGTCCATACTGAATCCTAAAAGTGCTATGTAAGAATAAATCATTATTATTTTGTTATTATTAAACTGTGTCCTCTATATATGCCACTTTGCCACACTTAAAAAGGGTTTTCCGCTTACATTTTAAGGGACCTACTTTTACCCTTTTCAAAGACTACATATCATCTCCAAGTATTATTAAAATAAATTTTAAAACCCCAAATCCCACCCTCCACTTCTCACATCTGCATTTTCCAATGTGGCTACTTAAGTGACTTTTTTTTTTTGCATTCTGTGGTCAAGCTTCCTGACTTTCAGAGAAAACAGGTGTGCTGTATCTTTCAGAAGACAAACTGATTTTCCCTTCCTTTTCTTTTTACTCTAGTGGGGTTAGGATCAGCTCCTTAAAAAAAGATTGTAATATGCTACCTGGCATTTTTATATGTTTATGTGTATTTATGTACACATGCACACACATGGATATGTACACGTTTATATGTATGGTGTATATATGTATGCATACATACATATATGTATATTTGACTTCATTCTAATTGGAAAAATGATTTAATAAAAACTGTTATTTCATGTCAAGAGCCTGTAATTTGTTTCTGTTTTCTTTCAAGGCCGTAACTGAAGTGTGGGTTATTGCATATAATGCCCAGTTAGAAAAATCAATGTATCTAACAAATATTTATACTTTGAGATGTTCCATTCATATGAAATTCATGATGGTTGTCTTGTATTCCTCTCCCTCCCTTTCTTGCTTAGGAAACACCTACCTCATGAAGCCCTTCTCAAAGACTCTATCCTACAGTTCTGATTCTCTTCTCTAATCTCCAATAAATCTTCCATCTATACTCTTTAGAAGTGAATAATATGTTGTATTATTATTTCTACATGCATATTACAGCTATATAGTATATATCATTATAACAACATATCTTATGTATCACCATAATAGATAATAGTATATATTATCATAATCATGTGAAGCATACACAAAATTGTGCTACTTTTAATAAAATACAGTTGATAATAAGATATTATATAACACTTTACCAAAAATTAGATCTTTCATTTTGTTATCACATTGATTCTATGAGCACATACAAAACAGAAAGTTCAATTAGTGCAAGAAATTGGGTATACTAAATGCAGAATGGAGTGGAGAGAGGGGGCAAGCATTAATAGAGTACCTACTATATGCCAGGCATTATGCTGAGCACTTTGCAAGTATTTTCTCATTTGATTCAACAACACTGGGCTGCTGTTCAATCGTTTTTTCCATCATGTCCAATGTGGTGACCCCATTTGAGGTTTTCTTGGCAAAGATATGGAAGTGGTTTGCATATCCTTCTCCGGATTTGAACTTTATGAAGTTGAGCCTTCCTAACTCTAGGCCCAACACTCTATCCACTGCACCACCGAATTGCCACACAACACTTTGAAATGGGTGTTATTATTATTCCCATTTTATAGTTGATGAAATTGGCAGACAAGCCAAGTCCTGATCCCTATTTATGAATTCAGGTTTCATTTTTTTGTGTTTTGTCGTTGGATCTAATACATTTCCTACTGTTCTCCATATTTTGCTATACTGAATATATATTTAACTTGAGAACTTCTTTTCTTTTGTTGGAGAGATCTGGGTAAGTACTGTCAATGCTTTCAGGTGAAGAACTTGATAGAGAATGTGGGCAGTGGGATTGAAGGGGCAAAACATGTTGAATTCTGATGTTCCCAAAGGAGATATTGTCATGAGGCATGGGTTGAAGAAATCTATGAGGAACAGACCTTTAAGATTAAAAGTAGTCTTTCCAAGCTAAGACTTTGGATTCCAGTCCAGAAATGTAAATGCAATGGTTTCTACCACTGTCTATCCCATCCTCCTTTCAAAGACTTCCACAGTGGCATGCAGGGTCTTTGACCCAGGGATGTATGGGTAAAATGTGTATTTAGCCATCTCTCTAGGATTAAAAGCAAAAGGATTATTCAGGAAAAAAGTTTTTTAAGTTGTCCAGTATTAACATTTCATTAAATCTAGACAATGAAGAGAGCAATAAATCAAGCCCTGATTTATAGTGTTTTGTGGTTTCTGAAATGTAAATGCTCATAATAAACTTTTAACAATGACTCCCAAGTTGGTTAGAGCTAGCTTCACCACTCTTACTACTCACTCAGTTAGCTGTGTACTTATCCCTATAAGGCTTTTTGATAATCATTTCACTTTAAGGTATTAGACTCAGAAGGGAACAATTCAATGGTCCCTTTGAAGAGTAAAAAAGTAATGAAACCCTAAAAGATTCACTCTAAAATTACTAAATTATAGTCACTGTGACATTCTGAAATTAGGAGATTGGGGATGGAGAAAGAACTTCCCCAAAATACAAAGACAACTCACTGGCTGCTCAGCTGAATGATGAGATTGATTCTGATCTCATTGTTCCTTACTCTCCTACCCGCAGAATGTTTTATTTCAGCTATGGCTTCATTGTAAAATTATATTGTTTGCAACCTAAATGAATTTCTCTCATTTTATTCCGACCATAGCTCTAATTTATATAGCATTAAATAATGTGGTATTCCAATCTAATTTCATACTCTGTTGGAAACACTGTTTTAAGAATTTGAATTATGATTAACTTTGACCCTTTGCTATGTGTTATAAAATGCAGTGATGACATAAGCAATGAATTTTCATGTATATTTATGTGTAAAATGTGTGAGTTGTTTTAATTCTCAGTGTATACAGATATACAAAAACACTCATTTCAAATGCCATCCTGCCCTTCTCAATACCATCTATCCTGTCAACATTCATCTTTGAAAATCCAGTCCAAATGCCACTTTTTCCACAAAATCTGTTAACCCCTTTTTCCACCCCATGCAGGCAGTGAAATGATCATTTTTATAACATATTCTATTATTATGCACTCATCATAAACTAATTTGTAACATAGGCAAGTATATGTAGGCATATTCTTATATCTGTTTATATATATACATATATATTTATATATATGTACTCATACATATATAAGCATACATACACACATGTACATTATGAGTATACACTTATGTGTACATAGATGCATATGTATGTGCATGCATATGTGTGTATGCATATTTTTGCATACATATTGAAAATTAGGTCATAACTGACATAAATCAGTTTCCTTCCACCTCTATCTTTTCCTTTATTCTTGTTACAGATAAAACGGTGGCCCTTCTATTCCATACCAAAGTCTATTTCATGCTGTCTGCCCCAGCAGATTAGACTCTCTACTGACCCTAATCTTTCTCTTATCTTTAAATCTCTCCCTAACTAGAGGATACTTCTCTAATGTCTATAAACATGCCCGTTTCTCACCCATCCCAACCAAAGTCTTACTTGGTTCTTCTGTTCCTGCTAGACATTGACTTATGTCTTTTACCCCTTTAGTGGCCAAACTCCTCAAGAAGGTTGTCTACAATTAGTGCCCATTGCTTCGTTTCCCCTTACTCTTTCCTTAATTTTTGGCAATCTGTATTTTGGCCTCATCATTTAATGGAAACTGCTCTCTCCAAAGTTACTAATTATCTTTTAATTGACAATGTAATGGTCCTTTTCTCAGTCCTCTCTCTTTTTCACCTCTGCACCCCTTGACACTGCCAATAATTCCCCCTCCCCTCAAATTCTTTTCTCTTGAGGTTTTCATGATACTGCTTTTTCCTTGTTCTTTTACATGTACCTCTTACATTTTTTTACCACTCTTCAGTTTTCTTTACTAGATTTTCATCCCGGTGATTCCTAATAATCACAGATGTTTCTAAATGTTCTGTTCTGAGTCCTTTCCTCTTTTCCCTCAAAATCATTTTGCTTGAAGCAGTCATCAGCTGTTATACATACAATTACCATCTTGTTCAGATATGTTTTGTCTGCCTCCAGTTTTTTTCGTGATCTCCTGTTCCATAGCTTTAACTTGTTATTAGATGTTTCAAACTGAATGATCTGTTACAATTTCAAATCATTATGTCCCAAATGGAATTCATATATTTTCCCCAAAACCCTTCTCTCCTTCTAACTTTCCTACTATTATCTAAAATATCACCATCCTTCCAATCACCCAGACTCTCAACCTGGGTATTACCCCCAACTCCTGACTCTCTCACTCAATCCCCCCAACATACAATCTCTTGTCTAGTGTCATCAATTCTACCTTCATAATATCCCTTTGTTCGTGTTCCCTTTCCTCCTTAACAGTCATCACCCTGGAACAAGCCTTCATCACCTTACACCTACACTATTGTTCTTCCTTTCCCCCAATTCCAGCCGATCCTCCAATTATTTGTCAAACTGATCATCTTAAAATATAGGTCTGCTCTATTACCAACAACATCATTCAATAAATCTAATGGCTCCCTATTCCCTCTAAGATAAATCAATCAATCAATAAACAAGCAAACAAACAGAGGAACACATGAATGAATAAAAAAATAAATGAACAAATTAATAAATTAATAAATAGATAAATAAACAAATAAATGAATGCATGAATGAATGAATAAATAAATGAATAAACAAATAAATGAATACATAAATACACAGATAGATAGATAAAAGGCTGATTTTTAGGGCCCTTTCTAATCTTCTTACCCTTCCAGTTTTCTTACACTTTCCTTCCTTCCTTATGCTCTATGATCCAATGACACTGGCTTCCTTTCTGTTCCTCATGCTCCTCTTTGTCCAAACTGTGTATTTTAATTGGCTATTCCATCACTTAGAATTCTATCCTTTATCATTTCTATTACCCAGCTTCCTTTAAACTTCCTTCAGGTCTCAGCTAAAATCTCACCTTGTATAAGAATCCTTCCCCGGTCTCTAGTAATACTAGCATCTTCCCTGCATTGGTTAGATTCAATTTTTCCTGTATACATGTTGTTTGCGCATATTTTCCCATGATGTTTCTAAAATTAAATTTCTGAACTCCTATAGAGCAGGGGGAATTTGTTTCTCCTTTCTTTTCAACTCTATCACTAAGACATTACGGTGCCTGACACACATTAAATTAATGTTCATTGAAAAGAATGGAAAGATAGGGGTGTGTGTGTGTGTGTGTATGTGTGTGTGTGAGTGCATGTGCATATATATATGTATGTATATACACACATAGACATATAATGCATGTATATATACTCATGTATGTGTATCCATATATATGTATATGCATATAGATACATATATATGCATATATGTATATATCAAATAAAAACATTAATGCATATACATGCATATAAATGTGTATATATGCATATAAATATGTATAAAAGAAGTAAAAAAAGAATATGTATGGAAAGCATAGATATTTTAGGATCTTACATAGTAAAAGATATTTTGAAGGGTATAGATAATAAGAGAACATTCAGTAGGGGACAAAGAATTGAAATCATAAACACATCCATAGATTAATAACTGAGATGGAGTAGATATGATAGTGTATATTGCTCTTCTTATGCCTTATCAACCATAAGAGGATATTACATAGGACCATGTTCAGTGTTTCAAATATTGCTCCTTATTTTTCAAGTCTGAAAAGGTTCATAGAATAAGAATGAATGGATGGCTGATTAATGAAAAGCCCAAATTGCTTTTTGCATTCTCAGGCATAATCTCATGAGCAAGCCTAGGTCACAGCTCCATGGTGAAAAATGTGTTTTTGATTGTTGAAAGTGGGGGACAAGAGTTATAATTCATCCAAACTGTGCCTTGTGCAAATTCAGTTGAGTGGACAAGGTGGTATAGAGAATGTTTTTGAGCAAGAGGGAGAATGGTGGCTACACAGAGGTTTCATGATCAGTGCAGTCATGATCAAAGTATTTGGCCCTTTCTTTCAGAAAATCTTATAGAACCCCTATATCTTCAGATTTTCACTTCTAGTAGTAAGGTGAACTAGCTTGCTCATTGTGTGAATAATCAAATATGTTCAAGGGAGATATAAACATTTTAATGCCTGAATTCTTATTTGACACGAGTTTCCCATCATGAAGCAACCATAGTTTGTTTGTTTATTTGTTTCATATTATTTTTTAATGTCCTTGAGTAGGCTGGACTGATCATCCTTGCCAGAGATGAGATGCCATGATGATCAAATTGTTGGAGACTAATTAGTATAAATGTAATCTTTCTTTTCTTTCTTTTCATTCTTCTGAAGTATATATTTACACAGAGATAATACACATACACACACATAAGTTCACGTGCAAATCTAGATGTTTTGGCATTTTTCCTAAAAAAATTACAAACCCTAAAAGTCTTCAGGAAATTACAAGAACTTGGCACTATTTGAATCCCAATACTGATTTCCCTGGTTCAACTGCCAATAATATCATTGGCAGATTAACAAACATTTGAAGGTTAACCCAGTTGTAGGAGAATATCTATACTATTACATTGACAGAAATAATTGGAAACCGTAAAACACAAGTGCATTTACGTTTACACAAGTGTACATACATAGAGGTGAAAGACTACAAAAGAAATGATTGGAAACCATTAAATATATTCATGTTCTGAAATAGGCAGAAGTAAGCAATCCTGAGTCCATAAAATACCATATGGGATAGTATATTTTAACAAAAAATATTCTACAATAGATGCTAATTTTTAAGAGGATTGAAATGACAATAATTTCTTTTAAATATTACCATAATTGGGGAAAAGAGACGTATTAGCTTTATCTATTCACTTTTTTAGGTTGGATGGTAAACCTTGACCATGTTTACTTCTGCCTCTTATATGTACGTTGCTCCCCATATCATTTGGCCCTGCCATATTGTTTTTCCTCACACACTAGACTTGGCACATCCACTTAAACAGACTCTTTGCCAGATGGTTACCATTACGTTAGACTGTTTTTAAAAGGCAGCAGTTGATGTGTTCAGGGGAAATTTCCAGGACTGTTCACGGGGAGCTGAGCAAGCCACACTCTTTAATGAGGGAAGAAAACACTAAATCTATTTTATATGCTCTAGAATATATTGTACTTAGGGTCTCCATAGTCACAAGCCCTAACCTGGAGCTTTACTCTCAATGGGACCCTATGATTGTTGTTTCTTATTCCCTCGTGACTGATGTTGGAAAATTGGGAATGCCAGAGAATCAAATATCAAACTGTGATTATTAGAAGCTAAGGAATGCCTCAGTCTATTTTATTCATTTTCACCTACTTCTTGTAGTTCAATCTAATTTTCCTACCAATCTATTTTTCAAAGATCTTAAAAGCAGGAACCTTACATATCACTTTTGTTTGTACCTATCTAGTGAACTTCTAATTTATGTTATAATTGACTGTGTTATGTGTCATATCCTCCAATAACAACATGAGTTCGCTGGAGGGACCTTGAAGTACTTGAACTTTTTATCTCCTTAGTGCCTTGCAGTGTGCTCTGCCTACCACAGGAATTTAATAATTCTCTGTTGAATTATTGAATTATTAAAGAGCTCAGGCAGAAAAGCTGCTATTAAAAAACTGATGTGCTAATAAATTCTTTTCATATAACAAGATTTCTATCCAGGGTATGACTGCAACTTTTAAACCCGATCCATCATCTTCATTTCTTCCTTGGGAAGTTTGTTCACTTTTTTCCCCTACCCACCACTGAAAAGAATTTGTCAGATAGTGAGAGGGAGGGAGGGAGCAGTGAGGAACAGAATAAAAAGCTCTGCTTATTGACTTCTCTTAGGGGAGCCTGAAAGAAAGAAAGGAAACTATTTTTCTTCTTCCTGGGCAGCAGAGGGAGAAAGGTTCAGATTTATTTTGTTTGTTTTTGTATATACCCTATTGGCATATGCAACAACAAAAATAAAAAAAATCAAGCTGCTATTATAAGGGTTCAATCCATGTTCTCCTTATACTCCTGACTTAGTTTCATGGATATCCAAGTTCAAAAACAGACAGGCAAAAAGGAATTTGAATGGGAGAAAAAAGCCATCAGTGTCCCATGTCCACAAATCAGGATGATGGCATTGATAATGTCAAAAGTGCTAATAAAACCCATTAAAAGAAACTGCTGGCAAGTCCTTCCCACAATGGGATCCTTTTGGGGCAGTGTTCCAGGCTTTTTTACTAATTGACAGTACAATAAAGGAAGTCGCCTTCTGACTTCGTTAGGAAGAGGAAGGGATTAAGCCATTTTGCTTGTAAAAACCCTTTCCAGGGCAGAACATTTAGTAGAGATATTCAACAGCTTACAACCCACATAAAAGTGCCTGCAACATACATCAGAGGAATGAAGGACAGGACAGGATCAGTGGGAAATCCAGTAGCTAGCAGGAGGCCTCACCCATTCACATACCCAAACTGACAATTTCCTATCTAATAAGACACTGTGAACTCTGTTGCCACATTTTATATACTATTGACTGCGGCATTTCTTAATTTTAATCAATTCCTCATGTTTTTCTAAGGTGTTGGAATGAACCTATGAGAAAAACGGAAATTCTTAAAAGATGGTGATTTTTATTGAAGGTCTGGGGGCACACTTATATTTCTCTCCCTGGTGCAAGACCTCAATATAATCACTTATTAGGCCCCTGATAATGTGATAAAGGAATCACAAAGCAATTTATTAATTGACTAGAAGTCCACATGCAAAATAAAGTGGAAATTTGAAGCAAACTCTCTATATAAATCAGACTTTGGAATTTTAAAGGTGATAATCTTCAGTACAGAGATTGTTAGAAGACAGGTTCAAATTCAAACTTTGATACTAAACCTCCTTAAACTGTGAAATGAGGGAGTTAGATTAGATGACCTCTGAGTCAGATTCCCTCAAACTCTGGATTTATAATTTTACCTAAAAAACATCTATTTTAGAGAAAGTAGTCTTTTTTCTTAATGCTTGGAATTTTGGAGATAATTATCCATTTCTTTCATTTCTCCCATTTTGTTTTGAGTATGTGTGAGGATTTTAAAAAGGGACTTGTGGGGGAAGCTAGGTGGCTTAGTGAATAGAGTACCAGCTCTGGAGTCAAAAGGAACTGTGTTCAAATTTGTCCTCAGACACTTGATGCTTACTAGCTGTATGACTTTGGGCTATTCCCTTAAGTCCAATTTCCCTGCCTTTCCCCCTCCAAAGAATGAGGGGACTTGTTCAAGCTACTGGTATGTGTATGATTAATATATGTGATACTTGTGTATTTTTTTAGCCAAATGTATAATTTCATCAGTGTGGGAAATCCCTCCTTTAGAAACTCCCTTCACTGCTGCAGGTTGGGTAATGATCAGTATTTTATGTATACCTTATAGTCTTATGTAGTTTTTTGGGAAAACAATTGGGATTTGTGTAGTGCATGGTCATAAAGCTAGCATGAATCAGAGACAGGTCTTCCAGACTGTAAGCATAGCTCTCTAAACTCTACACGGTCATTCTTGAAGCTACTTTGAATCATAAAACAATAGACCTGGAAGGACACTCACATTTTTCCAGTGATTCCTTTATTTCACTATAAGCTATAAGTCTAGCAACAGCAGCAATTAAAGTGTTACATAATATTTTGCTTTCCAAATAATACTTTCAAGAAACCTGAATTTAGAGTATATGTGAACACTCAGCCTTAACCAATCTCAGCATTAACCAAGAGGGAAAAAAAGGTATGGGAGGAGGCCGACTTGGGAGAAATAGAAATAGAGTGTCAGGAAACTACTGAAGTGTAACATTGATCTTTCAAAATATTAAAACTATTTTTTGTGCTCTCCATCGTCATCTTTCCCTCCACAGAAAGCATAAAATATGTTTCTGCATACGTGACCAGCACCCTAACATTGCTTAGTTACTTATTGGTTCTGTCCAATTCTTTGTGACCCCATTTAGAATTTTATAATCATAATAACACTAAGTTAATAACAAATCACCATTCAAGCATCTCTACTTGGTCCTTTGTTAACACTTTTATCAGTGACTTGAGTAAAGGAAGAGATGACTTTCTTATTAACAAAAAAATATTGAAGGGATGAATGGCACCATGGAAAGTTATACTAGAGCTGGAGTCAGGAGAACCTGAGTTCAAATTTGGCTACAGATACTAACTAGAGGTATGACCCTGAGCAAATCACTTAACCTCTGCCTGCCTGGATTTTTTGTTCTATAAAATTGAAATAACAATAGCAGTTATCTCCAAGGATTGTTGTGAGGACAAAATAAGCTACTTGTAAAGTGCTTTGCAAGCATCACAATACTAACTGGCTCTCATTATTATTGGATTTTGCTAAAATAAAACTTAGAGAGTGATAGCTGACACATGTGATGATGCAATCGGGATCTAATAATGTCTTGAGAAATGTGGATATTGGGCTGGCTTCCAAGTGAAGAAATTTCACAGGAATAAATATAAAGTTTGACATGAGTTTAAAAGTCAGCTCCATAAATTTAAGCTGAGGATTAATGGTTTGACAGCAGTTTGGAAAAAAAAAATCTGTAGATATTACCAGAATTTAAGATTAATATGAGTTAATAGTGTAGGATGGCACCCCTACCCCCAACAAAACAAAACAAATACACACACAATTAATGTATTATTTGCTTGAATTAAGAGTATTATAGTGTTCGGGTTTGTGGAGATAATACCAGTGTACTCTACCCTGGTTAAACCAAATCTGATATATTGTTCTTAGACCTTGATCATGTGATAGTGTTACAAGGATGCTGTCTGAAAGCCAGGCCTATGACCCTCTTCAGGGTTGTGTAGTGCCCACAGAGGAATGGGGTGTCACTCTTCTCTTCCATTGGCTTAAAAATCCACTGGCTGTATTATCATAATCCTTAGGAGATGAGAAATTAGCACCTCAGTTCCATTTACCACTTGACATTAGATTCATTCATCCTCAGCTTAGCTGTCCCTCTTATTTCTCTCAAGCTTATACTGAAGAATAAATTACCCTTAGACACTAGCTTAGTACAGCAAAGTACTAGGTGTCCTCTGAGGTCCTTCCTAGCTCTGGTTCTTTAATAATATGATCTTAATGCATCACATGTACAGTACGTGAGAAGACAATGAATTTACTCAGAGAACAGGACAGATTTCAAGTCTCACTTCTGAAACTTACTGATTCAGCAAGCACCCTAGCATGCCCAGGGTGGATGCTAGCACGGGTTCTTAGCTCTGCTTTTCTAAAGGAAAGCAACTCAAAATGAGTTAACAGCCTCACTTTAATCAATCAAACATATATCATTAACCTAGATCAGGGGAAAAAGTAAGCACTCTGAACTTCAGAGAATACAAACAAATTACAAGCAGAAATTACAAGCAGACAAAGAAACAGATCAGCAGACGGGCTTCCAACCATCTGACCATTACATCTATACCTATTTTGTTACAAGAGAGGGAAGCATCAACATCTGGGTTTTTCAAAGCTATGGGGCTCAACGGCTTCCCAGAGTCTCATCTGGCCAAATCACAGAACTCTTCCCAAAGTGAGTCCCAAAGTAAAACCTCACATCAGGGTATATGTAGCCTTCTTCTGGGTCAGAGAATGTCACAGCCCTCTTGACCCACTGCCCAATCACAAAGCAACAAGGTACGGGCATTCCCAAAAAGCAAGCCTCCCACCACAGGCTCCACTTGACCACATTCAGCCTATTAGGGGGCAGAGTATACTTTCAAATCAGGGAAGATTCTCAGAGCCACTTAAGCAAATGGTATAGGGGCAGGGAAGCTCTTCAGATTCCCATAATACCACTTCAACTCTTATTTCTATAGGCAACTCTTTAAGACTTGAAGGTACAGAGAAGGTTCTAAACTTAATTGGAAGAGGAAATTTCCTGAATTCAAGAGTTCTTTCGAAATTGTTTTTCATTATATGTCCAGTCCCTATCTTTATCTTCTGTCAAAACTCTCTAAAAACAGTTTGTTTGTTTTCCCAAGTTTCTGCTTAGAATATACTAATCCAAACTGTATCTGTTGCTCCTCATGGCTTCTGTTGCTCAAGACTTCAGTCTTTTAATGGTTTTTGTGGTTGCTGTAAAGCAGATTGACTTTCAGCCGTATCAGCCATTCCCAAATATTTCTGCCTACATTAGGTGCTCAAAGTTGGACGCATACTGATTAGTTTCCAGTATTCTTTTCAAAGTCATTGAAGGAAGAAGAGAAAGAACATTTTAAATGCGGGAAATACTTGTTTTTCTGGACCATTGCTCAGAATTCTCTATTTTTTTAGTTATTGTACAGGAAAGCATGAAATGTAAGTAAGCTTCACTATATTTAAATAGCTCTGTAATACTCTTTAATGTCATTTATTAACTCTCGCCTATTAGAGTCTTTAGACTCTAAATTTGTTATGACAAGGAATCTCTGTATATCAGTAGCTGACAGTTAACAAATAGTTGATTTGGAAAAGGCATTTTGCTTTGTTTTGTTTTTTTTAACCCCTTCAGTTTAACCCTTATGTGTTGTGCAGTTGCTAAATGAAAGTTCTGAACAAAAAGGATTTGCTTACAACTTGCGTTACTAAATCTGTTCCTCATTGAAAAACATTCTCATGAATGACAATAAGGAAGATTTAACTCTTTGGATATGTCATAGATATACATGTACCGATATTTTGAAAGACTAACCAGAGGATCCCATTAACCGTAACTTTGCATTTCCCTGGATGTCAAGGCAGTAACTTCTGCTAAGAGATTTTCACTTCCCATAGAAAAAAAAGGTTTTCCTTTGATTTATTTTTGACTCACAGTTTTGAGAAATGATTCGTTTGGGCCCCTATTCCATTCCAATCACTACTAATCAGTTCAGTGTGATTCCATAAGGCCTAATGATCATTAGTAACTATTAGTGATAGACTCATCTAGTAATTTGCATTTAGTCATACATCTAATGATAGTACAAGAATAAACATATATTGATATATTTACATAAATCATGTAAGAATACTTAGGTAAGTTAGGTTTTTATGGCTGACCTCAAACTTAAAAAAAAAACACAACTTTTTGGATGGGGGAAAGCAAGGTAATTGGTGTTGACTTGGCCAAGGTTACACAGCTGGTAAGTGTTAAGTGTCTAAGGCTGGATTTGAACTGAGGTCCTCCTGATTCCATGGGCCTCAAGCTTTAATCCAGTGTTCACCACTTGTTTACCAGTCATGAAGCTGACTTGAGGAACCACAAGAATGTTAACAAAGATATCTCCCTCTTGTTTTGCTCAAATTCTATGTCTAAGCCTAGTGTAGTTGTCATTATAAGGAAAGGCCCCTAATTTGTTTTTGTAACTCCAGACCACTTTCTCTTGTCCAGCAGGATCAGATAAACATTTTATGACCCCTTAGTACCAATTGTCCATCTTGTAACCACCTATGTTGATACACTATTTCTGGATATCCTGGTCAAAAGTAAGTTCTATCAATCAACGAGATTGGGTATTTTACTTTGCCTTTCTTGAGTATCTGGGTATCAAACTCTACAAATAATAATAAGGTTGTGGAGACCAGGGGCATTTTAGATCATGAGGAAGCTCTGAGGTCCACTTTATTAGTGGGACCGTGGACCCTTTAATAAATTCATATTGCCTTAGAACTCTGCTTCAGTGTTTTTTTTTCTTACAGACAGGATAATTTTGGACCCCACAAAGTTAACACTAGATACTGGTAGAATCTATTTCAATATTTTTAAAGTTTATTAATTGCTTATTTTGTGTAAGGCATAATGCTAGATATTGAGGATGCAAAGGCAAAGGTAAAAAAAAAGGTCTTGCAAAAGGAGATTACATTCAACCAAGGATTAACTGAGAACTGTCAAGATAAACACCTGCAATAAAGAGAAACTGAGGTCAAAGTTTAGAGCAGGATCAATTTATTAACAGGGATAGTGATTGTCAAGAAAGGGAGATCCCAAACTCTTCAATAATCAATGATGCATTAGGTAGACAGAGCAATCTTTTATACAGTTGGCAAAAGTGTAGTGTAGGCTTATATTTAGCATAATCATAATGACTTGTTCACAAAGAGGGTTTCCAAAGTCCATGGTAAAAGGAAAACGCAGTGTTGCTCAACATCTTCTGGAAAAGCCTGTGTTAGGCAGCTCCCTACACCAGAGTGGTCCGGTGCTTAGCTTATGAATGTCTTATGACCAATAAACTCATCTTCCCTTTTCACTTCTAAGGTAAAATAGATTGAGTCCAGGCTGTAACCCAGAAGAATGGGAAAATTAAGCTCTTATCAATTCTAATAATAAGGCCTATATAATTAAATCTATATCTAATCTATAAGGACTGATTACAGAGATTAGGTACAATTCTCAATCAATATATAAATAATTCAGAATAAGATGGGGTATTAATTTTCATTTTCACAGAGCTAACCTTGTTAACCTACGGAATCTGGATGGCAGAGTTGATATAATTGTGTCAAAATAACTCAAGTTCAAATCCAACCTTAGACACTTACCAGCTGTGTGACCCTGGACAATCATTTGACTCTGCTTCGGTTAAATGGCAGCAACTGAAATGACTGAACAACAGCAATCACATTAACAAGCAAAACTGACCAGGGCAAGAGCAATGCAGAAAATGTAAGATAACCATATTCAAAACTCTTTTTTGAATTGTGCATTATTTAATCAGCTCTTTGTTCCAAAATAAAGTTTCAGAAATATTGTACTTATTCAATCTAGTGTGCCAGACCTCAAAGTGGCATAGTGAATGAACTGTTAAGTCTGAATTTAGGAAGACCTCTGTTCAAATTCAATGTCTTACACTTACTCTCTGTGTAACCTTGGTCAAGTCATATAACCTCTTTATGACTCAGTTCCCTTTGGGGATAATAATAGTACCTACCTACCAGGGTTGTTGTGAAGATCATTTGAGATAGTAATTGCAAAGTGCTTGGTACACTTCCTGGCACATAGTAAGTTTTATAAATGTTAGGTACTATTATTATCATTGTTATTATTATTATTATTATTATTATTAATTGAGATGTCAACACATTTTCTTCTTTTGAAAAAAAATCAAAGTAATCTGATGATCTTCAATAGGGGGATAAAACCTGGAAGCAGAAGGAATATTCTTATCATTTTCCAAAGTGAAACAAAAATGACCAGTTCAAAAATAAATTTAGAGAAAAAGATATAGTGGTGAAAACAACTGTATGAATGAAATGTATTTGGTAAAACATTGAAATTTAAAGAGATAATAATTAAAATAATTAGTGCTCAGTAAAAGTAAGCTAGGATAAAGTTTGGATTCTACCCATCTTCATATTAGAGTCTATGAGTTCAAAGTCTAGAAGAAAAACCAATCTTTCACAAGTTTTGAGAGGACTCACCATAAAATGTATTTAGCGTAGTTGATAGTTAATAGCCTTTATCACTCAGGAAATTAAAGTTTTATTTTACTTGACATGAAATGGAAGGTTAGCATACTGTAGGTTACATAAATCTGAATGCATGATCCTTTTTTTCTTTTATGATGGGGGAAGGCAGGGCAATTGGCATTAAGTGACTTATCCAAGGTCACATGGTTAGTAAGTGTTAAGTGTCTGAGGCTGGATTTGAATTCAGGTCCTCCTGACACCAGTGCTAGTTCTGTATTCACTCTGCCACCTAGTCACCCCAGAATGCATGATTCTTAATGGGGCCTGGTTTTAGAATGGTAGAAGAGCTTAGAGATCATTTTGTTTTCTCTCCTTTTATGTTAAACTAAAAGCCCAGGCAGGAATGACTTGTCCAAGGTTGCATTCATAGTAAGAAAATGAATTCAGGATAATGGCCTGAGTTGGTACACTCCAAACTCAACACTTTGCTTTTCCCACTGCACTACACTTAAGCTTAATTCAGGGCTATTAAAAAAAATGCTATGTTTCCATATGAATATATTATATTCACTGAGAATGTTTTATTCCCTCTTCCAACTTCCAAAGAAGTGGCTATTCAAAAATCATGTGGTTGAAGGAATAGAAATCTGGCAGTGGGATGAGTCTGTCTAGTTTCGAATCCTGCCTCTGCTTCAACTGACACCTCTCCTAATCATTTAGTGGGCCAGGTAGCTACTCAAGCACACAGAATTGTTGCTTTTCATTGGTGGAGGCAGTTCCCATCCTAAAAATTCTCCACATTCATGGAATTATGAATCAGAGTAAAATAAAATTTGTAGAAATATGTATGCTAATATACACAGTTTTTAACTTGATATTTTGAAAAGTCTTTTCATTTCCAGTACAAGATGGTCCAGTGACAGGTGTTTGCAAAAAACATTTGAGTGTGTGTGTGTGTGTGTGTGTGTATGTGAATGTCTGTGTGTGTTTAAGTGTGTATGTAAGGGAGAGGGATATAAGTGGAGGGATATAGATACAGATGGAGGGTTCAGATTTCTGTTAGAGATTTTTTTTTCCCTTTAAAAGCTGAAAAAAAACCCACTGAGTACATTCATTCTAGTTACTTACATTTTGTACGGAAACAGGGGAACCTGTCTCTTTTTGTCTGTGAGTCTGCTAGCACATCTTTTTTTTTAATTAAAAAAGCACAACTTTACCCTGACTCTTCTGAAATTATTATACTGAGAATAGCATTGCAATTACCAGTATTATGAGTCACAAATAAATTGTAAGAAAATTGTGAAAATAAATATGCAAATTTGAATATGGCTGGCTCTGTGATATTTTCAGTTTTTATCAAGATCATTTATTCTTATATGCTCTTAAAAATTCCGTGTTGGGTCTCTTTATCATAAGTGTGATTTAGTTAAATCATTAGTTTGTTAATTTTTGTAATAATGAAAACATAGTCTCTGTTTTCTAATTTAATTTTCAAAAAATGTCCCTTGTTCAAAGCCCTATTTTTTGGCCTGCTGATCAGACTAAGGTGACCTAAACATGGTTAAGAAAGCTTAGAAATATGGAGAGGAGTATCCCTCTAAGAACACATTTGAGGTATGAGTTCTTAACCAATTTTGTGTCACTAATCCTTTTGACAGCTGGGTGAAGTCTAGCAACTACATACAAAAATATTTTTAGATGCATGGAATATAATATGATTACAAAATAAATTAATTATATTGCAATACAGTTATAAAAATGTTTAAGTTCATAGGCCTCACTTTAAGAAGCCTTACTTTAGAGAAGAGGGGAGGAATGAGAAAACAGAGATAGTAATCATATCGTAACAATTTGGGAGTTAAAAGGGATTTATAAGTCATTTATTACACTCAGTGCTGGAGGGGATTTGGAAAGACATAATGATACACTGTTGATGGAACTGTGAATTGTTCCAACTTTTCTAGAAAGCAATTAAAAATACAATTAAAATACTGACTAAAAAGTAAATAGTCTTTGACCCCAAAGAAAGTCAATGACCAAAAAAAAAAAAAAGACCTATGAAACAAAGTAGCAGTAGATTTTCAGGTAGCTAATAATAGGAATAAAATAGGTGTCCATTGATTGGAGAAAGGCTAAATAAATTGATTTGTGTGATCTTACTATTAGAATTAGTTAATAGAATGTTTATATGCACTTTAAGAAATGAATATGAAGAATGAAGAATGCAGGAAGACATGTGGACTGAAGCAAAGTGTAGTAAATGGAGCTAGGAAATCATTGCTAGTAGTATTTGTACTAGTAGTAGCAGTAGTAGCAGTAGTAGTAGTAGTAGCAGCAGCAGCTTCAGCAGCAGTAGCAGCAGTAGTAGTAGCAGAAGTAGTAGTAGTAGCAGTAGCAGTAGTAGCAGTAGTAGCAGCAGCAGAAGCAGTGGTAGTAGTAGTAGTAGTAGTAGTAGTAGTAGCAGTAGCAGTAGTAGCAGTAATAGTAGTAGTAGTAGTAGTAGTAGTAGCAGTAGCAGTAGTAGCAGTAGCAGTAGTAGTAGTAGTAGTAGTAGTAGTAGTAGTAGTAGCTGTAGCAGTAGTAGCAGAAGCAGTGGTGGTAGTAGTAGTAGTAGTAGTAGTAGTAGTAGTAGTAGTAGTAGCAACAGCAGTAGTAGTAGTAGTAGTAGTAGTAGTAGTAGTAGTAGTAGTAATTATAGTAGTAGTAGTAGAAACTAACATTTATATAATAGCACTTTATAATGTGCCAGGCACTATACTAAGTGCTTTATAATCATTATATCATTTGATCCTCACAACAGGGAAGTACTATTATTCCCACTCCACAGATGAAGAAACTTAAATCAAATGACTTGCTTAGAATATAAAACAACAGATAAGTCTCTGAGTTATATTTGAACTCAAGTCTTATTGACTCCAGGATGAAAATACTACTCACGGCCCTACCAAATTACCCTACATACATTTGGACTGCAATAAGTCAAACAGCAAGTATAGTGCAGCAAAGAAATGATACGTACTGAAAATTTTCAAATTTGACACCATAAAAGAGATGAAATAATCCACTTTCTTCTTTTTTTTGTAGTGGGATTGCACAGTGGACATAGCTCAGAGTTTGGAGTCCAGTGAAATTGAGTTAAAAACTGACCTCCCATACTCACTAACTGTGTGACTGGGGGCTATCACTTAACCTCTGTTGGTATCATGTTTCTCATCAGTAAAAAGGGGACGATAACAGCACCTACTTCCCAGGGTTATTGTTATGATTATATTTGTAAAATGCTTAGTACAGACCCAGGCACATTGTAAATGCTATATGAAGTCAGCTACTAGTATTATTGATTAATGGGAAACTGCACGTGGAACATTTCAGATGTTTTCTATCCAACTTGCTGAAGATATTGGTTCATGTGAATGAGCTACTTGTTTTTCTTTTTCTTTAAAAGATGACTTTCTGGGTATTAGAAACAGAAGGAATATACTTGGGAATTAAAGTCCTATCAAAAACAAAATATCATTAAAATAGAAATGGCAATGTGGGAGACAGTTGTCGTAATCCACACCTAAACTATAAATTTAGTATTTAATGTTCCCAACAGGTAATTTCTGAGACTCTCCATTAATCATGCAGTTAGTAATTGTATTTGTGTATGAATGTGTTATATATGTGTGTATACACACATATAAAATATACATACATGCTACATGTGTATATGCATCCACACATGTGTATTGTCTCCTTTATCCAAATGTAAATTCCATAAGAGCAGGGACATTTTCATTTTTATGTTCAAATCCTCAGTGTCTGTGTCTGAAACACAGGAGGTACTTGATAAATGTTTATAGATTAATTGATTTATTGATGCAGTAAGCATCATGAAGGTACTCTCAATTCAACTAAGGGAGTAGAGATCAAAGCTATCAGATAAGAGATTGAATGTATTGAGGGGATAGAGCAGACTGAACGCTAGATGGGGGAGGAGAGTGACTCCTCCAAGTTGTGCCCATGGGCAAATCATCACCATCATGGATTTCCTCTTGGAAACTACTAATCCTTGCTTTTTAGATGCTAAATGTGATTATTCTGCAGGACTACAGGTGCCATAGTACTGTTAACATTTTGGCAATATTGTAAGTTAGTAAGACATCAGATCCCTCTGCCTTAGTTATGACTTTAACGTCTAGCACTTCTTTAGGGGTAGATATGTAGGGGGAAAGAAAGGAGGAAAAGGTGGTTGTTATGCCACAAATCAGTCCAATTTTGCAGACTATAAGTATTCAACTATTTTAGACTACCTATCTCTATTTCATTTATTGTTTATAATTTTGTGACATATATATATATATATATATATATATGTAAAATCATCATTGTCTATTTGTATTATTTATAAGATGATTTCAATTTCATCTCTTCAGGCTTTCTGGAAATGCATTTCTATGTCAAATTTTAATAAATGGAAGGAGCTCTATAGCTCACTGGTTTAAGCAATTTGGAAGCATGTCACAGACATTTTGAGCTGCATCCCTTTACAACATTGTCCAATGGATTTTCTGGTTGCATAGCTTGTTTTTAAAGGATTTGGTCGTGAAGAATATAATAAAACATCTCTCTTGATTTTGCTTGGAACTGGAGATTTCATGGAACCTTTATCCACCAATGAACAAATGTGATATTTAATGGCAAAGCAAACCCAATGCAGCAAATTCTTATTTATGTCAAGTGGTTGGGAAATGGGGTAGTATAGTTAATTAAATATTCAGGTTACAAAATTAATTCATATTCTTTTGGGTAAAGTTTATGTTAATATTAGCTCATAAATTACACTTTAAAATGAAATGCTTCCCCAGCCAATCAATCATTCAATATTATCTTCTTAGACATAGTTAGGCTAATTTAAAACTTATATTGCTCCAAGTTTCTACTGAACATTTATTTATATATTAAAATTTCCTCTTCCCATTCCAAATTACCCTTTCAAAATTTGATGTTCGCTTCTTCTATTAGAAAGTAATCTCTTTGAAGCCAGACTTACATATCTGTTAATTTTTATATCCCCACCATTCAGCAAAGTACTTAGTACATAGTAAATACTTAGAAATATTTTTCTCTTATTCAGGGTAGAGATGTCTCAAAGAAGAGAAGTTTAAGAAAGGGCTGAGGAAGTGAGAGAAGTGAAAGACAAAATCTCTAGTGATTCATTAAAGCACTAGTTAGCAATGAGGAAGCACTTCTGTCAGTCATGTTTTCAGTTTTTATCTGCCTTAGTTAAGCTAGAGGAAAACAGAGAAGATAAAACAGAATATTCAAGTAAATAATTGCTAACGTCCCAGATCTTTCCTATGCATTGCTGGGGACACACACACACACACACACACACACACACACACACACACACACACACATTTCCTTCCAGCTAGGGAACATGGCATTAAGTCATATAAGAGCTTTCAGCTTCACTTCCCCTCATCTATAAAATTATCATGCTACATTATGTTTCTAAGGTCGTCCATGACCCCTTAAATATTGCATGACAACATTTGGTATGGCAAAAAGATAACCCAAAACAGAAAGTCATTTGAAAGTTTTAACCTAAAAAATTAGTTTGAATCAAAACTGTTATGTTAGTTCAATAATATAGGAAAGTCTTGGTTAAACTTACCCTTACCAATTGAGTTCAGCAATTACAATCCTAGTTAAAGTCCTAAAAAAGCCTAAGGCACTGAGAGTTTGTTAATTAGTCAACAAACAAACAACCAGGAGCTGTTTTTTAAGAACTTGGGATACACATAAATGCAATAACACAAAAACACAATCCCTGCTTTCAGAGAGCACACATTCTAATAGGGGAGACAGCAGATTAAATGGAAAGCAAGCTCAGAGAAAAGCAATGGGAAGATTCCAGAAAAGTCTTTTATAGAAAGTAAAATTTGAGCTCAGACTTGAAGCCAGGGAAGGCAGGAGGCAGAGGTGAAAAGAGAAAACATTTCAGGCATGGGCAACTACTGATATACAATGAAGAGATTGTGTTGCACATGAGGAATAGCAAGGAGGGGCCATGTTGCTAGATTACTGGGTTCATGGAAGTGATTGTGCATGGTTTTTCTTTGTTCTCATAGAGGACCATAACATCGGGGAAAAGATGATATGACTTGCAATTGATTTTATTTGAGTGAGGGAGAGCTGTGAGGGAGAGCACTGCAGAGACCAGTGGCTCAATGTAGATTGGGATGACTAGAGATGGCCTAGCCTGCGGTGGGATACCTTGTCACTTTTAAGCTAAATTCTTTTGCAGCTCTCACTTTGAGTGAGGGAATGCTCACTCGCATCCTAGGCCATCTCCAGCCTTCTTGATGGATGTGTGGCTGGTGGACCCAGATGGATTGGGAAGAGAAAGTAAGGCTGGTGACAGCCCAGCCCTCCTTCACTCAAATAAAGCATCAATTGCAAGTCATGTCGTCATCTCCCAGATTTCATGGTGCTCTTTGAGAGCAAAGGACAAGCCACAACCTGTGAGTAGTCTGAGCTAATTAAATGGGGACCCAGCTGGTCAGTTCTAGCTGGGCAATTGAGCTCATCTTCTCCCTTCCCCTGTACTCCTCTCCTTTCCTCTCCTCTTCCCTACCCTCAGGGTGTTCTGCCCAAAGGAAAGTAAATTCTCATAACTGAAAGCTACCTGCTTAACTTGGGGTTTACTGGCCAGATTTCTTTCTCAAAAATTAAGTCTTAGACTCAATTTACTCTGGATCTCACAAACAGATCCCTGCCCAAGCGCCACTTAATGGTTATTTTTTGGGCCCTCCTGGCTCAGACTGAACCTAAAAAGTAACTGTTTCTCTTTTCAATCAATCCTGAGTGTCTGCCGCTTCTTATTTTGTTTTTTTCTTTAATTAAAGGGGCCATCCCTGACTCTCTTCTTAAAGAGGCCTATTCACTGAATGGGCATGGCTTCACTCAAAGTGAGAAGTTGAAAAGACCTTAGCTTATAAGGCAAGGTCTCCACTGCAGCCTAGGCCATCTCCGGTCATCCTGACGGATATCTGGTCCCTGGACCCAAATGTTTCTAGGGTATAAAGAGAGACTGATGACTTTTCACAGTCCTGGCTCACTCAAATAAAAATCAATTGCAAGTCATGTTATCGTCTCTCTGATGTCATAGTCTTCCTTGAGAGCAGAAGGCATGGAAGGCAGTTAAGTGTTTGCAATAGAAAAAAGGGAAAAACCATATAGAAGGCTTTTAATGCCAAAAAATAAAACTGCATTTGATCCATTTGATAAGAAGTACCCACTGTTTTTTGTCTTTTTATAATATAATATTTTATTTTTTCCTAATTACATGTAAAAACAATTTTGACATACATTAAAAATTTTTTGAGTTCCAAATTCTCTCCTTCCCCCATCTTTCTCTTTCCCCCATTGAGAATAAAAGCAATTTGATGTGTTATACATTCATTCAATACATATTTCTATATGTATTGTGAAAGAAATATGTATTGTGAAAGAAATAGAACATATGTTCCATATGTTGTGAAAGAAAACAAAAGAAAGAAAACAAAAAGAAAAAGTGTGCCTCCATCTGCATTTAAGACCTTCAATTCTTTCTCTGGAGATTTATAGCATTTTTCATCATAAGTCCTTTTTGAGAGCTGAGAGTGAGAGCCCTGTTGTTCCCAGACAGGACTGAGAAAGAATCACCCACCCAGAAGTACTATTGAATGAATAAAAGAGAGACAGCAACTCTCTGAATGGTGAAAGTCGAGAGCCAACTTTATTGCCCTGCATCCTAGCTTTTATAGGACACTTCTTAATTGCTTTCTGCTGCAGACCTTGCATACTTCTTTGTCCCAGGCCTTGGGTGTATTTTCCATGCATATCTCGAGGACCTAATCCTCACACCTGTATGCTTGGCCGGTCTTCCTGGCGGATGGTGAACCGATGTAGGGCTATTAGCAAGCCAAACACCTGAGAGGGCTTATTCAGCCATCATGGTCCAAGTCCTGCTGCTTGTGGTACTCAACACTTTTGAACCATCTTAGTTTGTGGTAGTAGTGAGAATAAGTCATTCAAAGGTGATCATCACATGATATTGCTGTTACTATATATAATGTTCTCCCAGTTTTGCTCATTTCCCTTTGCATCAGTTGATGTATGTCTTTTCAGTTTTTCCTGAAAGCATCCTGCTTGTCATTTCTTATAGCGAACTAATATTCAATCATAATCATATACAGCAACTTGCCAATTGATGTACGTCCCCTCAATTTCCACTTCTTTGCCATCACAAAATCATTTGCTATAAATATAAATGTTTTTCCTTTTTGTTTTGTATCTCTTTGAGGTACAGATCTAGTAGCGGTATTGCTTCAGCAAAGGATATGCAAGGCTTTATAGGCCTTTGAGAATAGTTTGAAATTGCTCCCTAGAATGGCTGAATCATTTCATGACTTCACCAACAGTGCATTAGTGTCTCAGTGTTTCCACATCCCCTCCAACATTTGTAATTTTCTTTCTCTGTCATTTTAGTCAATCTGATTGGTGTGGGGTGGTAAGTCAGAAGTTATTTTTTTAAATTGTATTTCTCTAATCAATAGTGATTTAGAGCATTTTTACAAATGATTATAGATAGTTTTGACTACTTTGTCTGAAAACTGCCTGTTCATATCCTTTAACCATTTATCAATTGAAGAATGGCTCTTATTTCTATAAGTATGATTCATTTCACTATATGTTTGAACAATGAGATCTTTATCATAGTAACTTTGGGAAAAAAAGCTTTCACAGTTATGATTACTATGTATTTTTCTCCATCCTATACCCCGAGGTTTATTATGCTCTTTTTCTCCATTCACCAAGTCCATTCTCAAAAGTGTTTTATTTCTGTCTTATTTCTGTCTTTTACCTCTCCCAATCTGTTCTTCCTTCTATTAGCACTTCTGCCAATTCTTATCTCCTTCCCCTCCTACTTACTTTCCTTTATTTTGAGATAGATTTCTGTACCTACCTGAGTATGTATGTTATCTCCTCTTTGACCCAACTCAGATGAGAATAAGGTTCACATGCTTACCACCCCCACCTTCCCCATTTCCCCTCCTTTATAAAAGCTCTTTTGTATCTCTGTAATGGAAATGGGAATTTGAAGATCTTCCTTGCCACTTAATAAGCCTGAGTGAATTTGAAGACCTTCCCTGATTTGAAAATAAACTCTGCCCCCTAAGAGGATATATGTGGTGACATGCAGCCTCTGGTGTGAGGCTTATTTTTCAGGAAGGCACAATTTTTATTACTTTGTAGATATTCTCTGACGCTGAAGGGTGTGTGTATAAATGTCTCTGTGTGTATGTGTATGTATATATGTATATATGTGTGTGTATATATGTATATATGTGTGTGTTCATATGTATGCATATGTGAATATATGTATATGTGTGTGTTTTTATTGTTGTATACACCCTCTGAGACAAGGTTTTGTTTTGGAGTTCCCTTTGGGAAGAGTTGTATGATTTGGCCAGATAAGACTCTGGGCAGCCATTGAAGCCCCTGGCTTTGAAAACCCATATGTTGGTGCTTCTTTCTCTGGTAACTAACTATATATGAATGTAATGGTCAGACAGCTAGAAACCCTGTCTGTTGGTCTCCTGAATTGTGTTATTTTCTCTGTCTGTATTTTTGTCTGCTTGTAACTCCTGTTTGTATTCTATGAAGTTTAGGGTGCTGACTTTTTCCCCTGAACTAGGTAAATGATAGATGTTTGATTGCTTAAAACTAAGATTGTTAACACTTTTGAACTGCTTTCATTTAGAAAAGATCAGAGAACTTGTGCTACCAGTCATCCTGGCTATGCTAGGGTGCCTGTTGCTGCAATCTTCTGTGTGTATACATCTCTTTGTCCATTTTTCCCAATGCATTCATCTTTCTTTTCCATTAATTTAATTTTTAAAGATAATCACTCCATCTATTCAACTCATAAATGTGCTTTCTATCTATGAATATGTAACATCATGCACAAGCAGATTCACAAAAGAATACTACTATGAACAGCTTTTAAAATTTGGATTACACAGTAATAGTGAACACTCTGTTTATTCCATTACAAACCAAGATTCAGTACAATTTTGACAATATTATATTCACAACATTATATCCTATCTATAGTGTTCATAACAGCTTAACATTAAAATGGCCAAACAGTTTTCACTACAGTGGCCACAATATTTAGAACAAGGAACAAAAGAATAATCACCTGGTTTCCTTAAGGATGAAACCCTTCTCACTTAATCATTCAGTCAATCAATTCACAATATATCAATCTTCCACTCATAGGGCAACCTTAACTTATTCAGTCATGATACCATAATCAAACTTCCACTCGTGGGGCAACCATTAACTTAATCAGTTACTCATCTAGCCATCAGTCACTAAGGTAGATTCCCAATTACTAATTATCTATCATTAATCACTAGTACAGTCATTAGAAAACTATACAAACTCTCCACCCCTTGGTGTCCAGAAAACCTCAGTTTGTCCACGGGGAGGACTTTTCTTCATCTTGACTCTGAGTGGTCCCTCTGATTCCCTGCATCCCCTTCCATGGTCCCAGCTCCCTCTTGAATCCACCAAATAGTCACCTGTATACAGAAGCAGATAGCTGCCAGGTTCTCGTGCAGTCCTCAGAGGTAGACAGCTCCCAGCTCCTTGTCCAATCCTCAGGGCAATCCCTGGCACACACTGAAGTTCATGGGACCCAGCACGTCTCAAACCTTTCACCACTTTTCTTGCCTGGAACTCAAGGATCAGCCAGGCCATGAATAAACAATGTCTTATCCTGGTCATGCTTCTTCAATCCTCTAGTAGTTCAGTTGGTCCTAGGACCCAGAAGGAATATCAGCCTTCTGGGTGGCCTTCAACAGATTCCAGTCTCAGGAAAAGTTCATCTCAATTCTCAGTTAACTCTCCGATGCTGGGAGAGAAACTGTCTGTCTCTCTCTCAAGAAAATTCCAACTCAGCTCCCAGATCCTGAGACAATCCCACTTCCTCCAAAATTCCAATTCTGTCTCTCTGTCTCTAGAATTCTTCTTTTTATACAGTACTTGTCCCCTGTCTCAGCCCATAACCTTCTTCCTTGTCAACAGGGAAGTTCACACCTTCTCAACAGGGGGACAGGGTTCACACCTTCCATACTTAGCCCTAAGTTACTAAGTGCTACTTAGCCCTATGTTACTAAGTACTAAGTATCTGATAAACTGATTGCTATTACAGTATACTCCTTCTAACTGCCATAATAACAAGGAAGTTTTTAGGAGTTAATAAATATCATTTTCCCATGTAGGGAAGGTAAACAATTTAACCTTATTGAATTCCTTATGATTTCTCTTTCCTGTTTACCTTTTTAACTTGAGTGAGAAGTCTAGAAACTAAAACTGCTGCTACTGATTCAGCTGCCCCTGAAAGCCTACCATGTTTGGTGGGGTGTGGTCTGCTCAAGACTGTGCTGCTCTCAACGAGGTACTACTCATCCTTCCGAGTTTTCTTGAACTAGAAAATTGTTTTGCCCTAACCTTTTGTTGGTTCTCTTATTTCAGAATTTTTTTGAGGTATTATTTAAAGTTTTTATGAAAGTTCTTGGGGAAAGCTCAGGGGATTTCCTGCCTTTTTCTCTTTCATCTTAGCTATGCCTTAGGTCTTCCCTTCTTTAGGCTAAACACCTCAGTTCATTTTCACAAGATATGTATTCTAGTACCTTCATCATCTTGTTGTTAGTCTTTGGCTTATCAATGTCCTTTACCAAATTGCGGTCCTCTAAACTGAAGAAAACAGTCTAGATGATGGTTTTTTAATCTTTCTGATGCCATGGACCCATTTGAGTGTATGGTGAAAACTATAGGTCTCTTTTCAGAATGGTGATTTTAAATGCATAAAAGAAAAAAATAGGATTGCAAAGGAAATCAATTATAATGCAATTCAATTACACACATACATACATATATGTGTGTATCTATATGTGTGCACATATAGATATATAACATACATATACATACATGCATACATATACACACATGTGTGCATACACGCACATGTAAAGCTATTAGATTTTAGGTTCAAAATAAGCCCTTAATTTAAGAAGATATAATCTGATACCAATATAGTCTTATATCAGAAAACTGTGCTGTCTTTATATCAGAAAACTGATTTCTTCTTGTACTTTGTGTAATAGTAATGAAATTTGAATATCCCTCTGTACTGCTAAGTGGACAGGTACTTAGCACCAAGTTTCAAATCAAGCCTCTGTTCAAGAAACAGAAGGTATGAACCCCTGTTGCTGATGTAACAGAAAGGGGCTGAACAGGGAATTCTGTTGCTGATGTAACAGGAAGGGCATGAACAGGGAGGGGCAATACTGTATATAAAGAAAAAACCTAGCTGGGAAAGTCAGAACTTCTAGGGATGAGCATCTGAAGGCTGGGCTGCTGCTACTGGATTGGAAATTCTGTGGAGAAAATGATTTTGTTTTTGAAAATGGAAGAATGTGATTTTGATTTGGAGAATAAAACTGCAGAAGTCTTCTGAGGGCCAGTTGGAGCTGCTGAAGATTTCTAAGGGCCAGCTGGAGCTGCTGAGGACTTTTTAGGGCCAGCTGGAGCTGCAGAAGACTGAGGAAGCATGACTTTGGTGCCAGTATTTTGTACAAATGTTTTTGTGGCTTTGTTAATGTGAATGAATATTCTTGTGATTTTGTTAAGCCTTGTCTTCCCAGGAACAGAGTCTGTGAAGGATTTGACATGGACTGGACTCTGTGAGCTCCAATGTGGAGCAGGAACTGCACAGAGAGCTGGGAGTTGTCTGCCTTTGAACTCAGGTGGCAGTTTGTTAGATTCAGGTGGGAGCTGGGACCATGGAAGAGGAGACATGGAAGCTGACAGCCTGCCCGAGTCAAAATGAAAAGACATCTCCATAGGAACTGAGTAGTGATAAAGTTGTGATTTACTTGTGACCTAAGGGTGGCTGGCCTGTGTATTTTCTACAACCTCTTAAGAGGGTGATAAGTAGTAACTGATGACTGAGTAGTGATTGATGATTGAATAGTGACTGATGACTAAATAGTGACTGATTTGTAACTTAGTGTGCCCCCATTGATGGAGGATTTTGACCTTTTTTACTTCATGATTGAATGATTAAGTTATCAAGTGATTGACTGACTAAATGATTGTACTTTGTTCCAAACTCTGTGACCTCTTTGGTGAAAACTATGTGACCCTTTTAGTGATAAGCTGTTGTGTATGCCGTATTTTGTGATAAGTTGTAACATTGTGAATGCTCTATTTTGATTTTCTATGAATGTTTTGCTCTGATTTGTTATTTAATAAATAGAGAGCTCACTATACTATATAATCTGAACCTTGAAACCTGTTCACAGCAGCAGTCCTCTGGCAAGCTGCTTATGTGGGACTTTATGCTCTGATGAATAGATGCCTATAACCTGAGTAAAATTTGAAGGCCACAGCTCATCCAAGAATATCTCTAACTTGTAATCTTCTAAGTCTTTCTATCCTCAGCATGATGATATTTTTAATGAATCTTTTTAAAAAGAGAACAATTTACATTAGGAAGAAGTATATGTTTATATACTTACAGCACTTAGGAATTATATGTTAAATATCATTGTGTCAGGAACTGTTTTATTTTTTCTTTATATCTCCCCCAGTGTTTGGTATAAGTCATTGATTTGAATAAGTGGCTGTTGAATGAATGAATATTTAAAAAATATAGTATGCCTCCTCATTTTACAGATAATGAAACTGAGGTACCATAAGGCTAACAGTCTAGGTATGACCCTGGCCATGCAATTAGTTGAATTACTAACTTCTTTAGAACTAAAGTTACCAGAAGGACCATATTTTCCCTCTTTATTTTTTTAAAATTTATTTTATTTGTGATTCACAGAACAAATTCACAGAATAAAACAAGCATCTCCATAACACAGTACAATAGAAGAGATAATTGCACATGGAATTGCAAATCTACCATGTACAACTTGGTATTCCTTCCAAATATACATCAAAGTTATCATGTACATTTCTTCTTCCCTCCCCACCTTTTTAGAGATGGTTACCTTTAGACACAAATAGGCATTTATATATGTAAAATTATTATATACCTACTTCTATATATCATTTCTTTCTCTAGAGGCAGATAGTGTCTCTCTTCATATTACTTTTATTTTTAAATTGTATATTTGTAGTAGTCACAGTAATTTAGTCTCTCAAAGTTGTTAGTAAAATTATATTGCTGTTACTGTATACAATATTCTCTTGGTTCTGCTCACTTTGGTCTTCTTCATTTTGTGGAATTCTTTACATATCTTTCTATGATCATTGAGCTCACCATTTCTTATAGTATGGTAGAATTCTATCACAACCATACAACATTCTTTCCATGAAATCATATTAATTCTTTACTGACTGAAACATGATCCTTTTTTTCCATTCAATAATAAACTTTATGACAGAGATATACATTTAAAGGTACATAAAATCAAATTTTAAAAATCTCTGTTAAACAGCTACTCAGTGCATAGCATTGGATATATAGAGATAAAAGCAAAACACTAGCCCATTGACAGCTTACAATACTATACATTAATACCATGTGTAAGTGAACAAATTCTGAAGAATTTGAATATCATTTAAACTGAACACCTTATACAAATTTTAATAATTTTGATCTGAGAGCACAACAGAATCTTACAATCCCTTTAGATCATTGCCATGACCATCAACAATCATTGTATGATCCCATAAATGTATGAGATGAAGAAGATTATGTTATATTTGGATTAACTAAGTGATAATGCCTGACTGTGGTGCTATTGAACACATCCCTAGTGTTTTCATTTGTTTCTCTTATTCCAAGAAAAATGCATTTTATTGTTTGAGTTGTCTGGTTATTTGATTTATGGATAGAAGGGAATTTGTAACATATGAACTTCCCTTTAAACTAAGTTGCTTTTGAATAAGAGACCAAACCATTCAGTTGTTAAATAACATCTGAAAACTGTTGGAGTGGTTATTTTATATTTTTTGCTTTTTCAGTTAGTTCTTCTTTTCAATCCCCTATTTTCCCTGTAGTGCTTACACACAGACACACCATATTAGAACTCTTTATAAACAGCTCCTTTCAGTTTTAAGAGGTCATTGTTTCCTTTCCCAGGTATAGATCTCGTTTCTTTATGTGAATCTCCCTAACCGATTTGGAGGGGATGCTTTCTAAATAAATATGATTTCCCCATCTTGAGTGAATTTGAAGGCACATCTATTGTCACTGTTGAGTAATACATACATATTTTGTCAAATGCTTCAGCTTTAAAACTCTTATATACACACCTGCAATATATTATAACTTACTGTGGCAGCTATTTTTCATGAATGCCCCTGTTGAAAATGATTTTTGGAAAGACATTCAGATTAAAGCTAAAATGAATTTGCATGTTGACATGAAAATAGTCTGAAAGTGGTCCCTGAGTATTTTATTTTGATCCTGAAGAATTCTGTACTCCAAAGAAAACATGTTTGGAAAGAAAATATTATTACTTACCATCTATTTAATATAGCTAGGAGCCACAGTGAATAGAGCACCAGACCTGAAGATAGGAAGATACGAGTTCAAATCCAGCCTCAGGCACTTATTTTGTGACCCTGGGCTAGTCACTTAACTCTTTTTTTGCCTCAGTTTCCTCATCTGAAAATTAACCTCAGGAAAGAACTGGAAAACTTCTCCAGTATCTTTGCCAAGAAAACTTCAAATAGGGTCACAAAAAGTTGTACATGATTAAGTAAACAACAATGAATATTGTTCTTGAAGCAGAGGAGTTTGGGAAGTATTTTTGAGTCCTTTATATATGAAGCCTGCCACTAATCCACCAAATGAGACAGTCTTTATACAAAATTATATTTTTTAAACCTTCAGTTGAAATGAAACTTTATTTCAGTGTAACTAATTTAACAACTCTTTCCCAGTAGTTTTTTTGCAATTATATTGTGGTTTAGCCTAGAACTGGGCAGTCTTGCTAATGTAGAAAGTTGTAAAGCAGTGCTCTAGGCTAGTAAGGGATACTAGACATCATCAAATTAATGTGGCAGTAACACTCAAAAACAAATTGGCAGATTCCTCCTTAGGGAGTGTTTAGTTTCTCATATAACCCCAAGATCCTATTCCCTACTCTTGTTTTTCTTAGAGATCAAATACGACATGCCAGGAAGAAGTAACAAACTTAAAAAAATAAACGAGGACACTAGATATACCAATACACAAAAATATTAATCATTATGTTTACAAATACATAATTTACACAAATCACAAAAGAAATCCTCTTAGTTGTATATACATTGCATCCTAACTCCAAATACCAGGCAGTAAAAACATTGACTAGCCAATTTAATACTACCCAGGAACATCTGGATGATATTAAATTTTGAAAGAACAAATACATTTTTGACAACATAATGACATTGTTGGTTTATTTATGCGTCTATTTCCAGTATCAAACTTCACTTCCCTATAATTTCCCACTACCATGTTTTTGCTCACATCATGCCCTAGGTCTGGAATGCCTTCCATTCCCACTTCCCTCACCTATTGAAATAGTCTTTCCAAACTCAGTTTTATTATTTCCTTCAGGAAACGTACTTATCCCTCAGCTGGAAATTTGTTTCTTCCTCAAGCCTCATTTTCCTTTGGGCTTACATTCCTCTTTTGTATTTTTCATGATTTCAGTCATCATGTCCATGCAAATAATTCTCAAATTTATATATCCAGTTCCAATCTCTGCACCGAGAACGACACTCATATCTACAACCACACATGTTTCTCTAGTATTTCAAACTCATATTCAAAACTAACCTCTTTCCTTTAGAGCTGAATTCCACCACCCACAACTTCCTTGTTTCTGTTGATGTCTTGCAGTCTTCCTCATTCACAAAGTGCAAAATTTTAAAGATATTTATGATTCTCCCTTCCTCCTTCATCCAATCAGTTGACCATATTGTTCACTTTATCTCCCTACTATTTTTGTACTGTACGGACAGTGTGCTGGACCCAGCTCAAATTAAGTCAAGAATGTATGGTTAAATCTTCAACATGAGCATTTTTACCTATAAAACCAGTAAAAACTAGAAAATAGGGCTCTATTTATTTGTTCATTCACTCACAATATTTATCTATTTATTAAATTGTGTGAGCATCCTGACTTAACAAAATGATGGAGAAAATGTTAATAATCATGGATTAAACTCTTTCCCAGTAGTTTCTTTCAAATGTGTATACATTTTTTTCTTTCAGAGAGCCAGTGCTTAGACATCTCCCAGCATATCCTAGATTTCATCTTTTCTTCTCCATTAACACTGTCAGCTCCCTAGTTGAAATCATCATTATTTTTACATTTGATTATTGGATTATGATAGCTAGGTGGCACAGTGTATAGAGTGTTTGAATCCAGAGTCCAGAAGACCTAAATTCAAATATGGTCTCAGATACTTACTAGCTGTATGATCCTTGACAAGTCACTTATTTGTGTTTTGCCTTAATTTACTCAACTGTAAAATGGGGATAAAATGATTTCCAGAATTGTGAGAATCTTACAAGATAAATGTTAAGTATGATGAGATAATTTATAAAGCCCTTATCACAGTGTCAGGCATATAGTAGGTATTACATAATTGCTGAGTATTACTATTTTTGTCATGAGGATCCAATGAAATAACAGTAATGTAAGGTGCTTAGTGTACTGCCTGGAATATGGTAAAATATATATATATATATATATATATATATATATATATATATATATGGACTACAGATACACACATATGTGTGCATGCATGCACATACATATGTGTACATACATACACACATGTACATGCATGTGTAGGCCTATATACCCACAACTGTCCATGCATATATGTATGTACACGTAGGCACACATACATGCATACACATTCATATACACACGTGCATATACATATTCATCTTCCTGATTTCAAATCTGGCCTCAGATATTAACCGTGGGATTCTGGGCAAGTCACTTATCCTTCGGTGCCTCAGTTTCTCATCTATAAAATGACCTCAAGAAGAAAATGTCAAACCATTCCAATGTCTTTGCCAAGAAAACCCAAAATGCAGTCACAAAGAGTTGGACATAACTAAAACAACTGAACAATAAAAATTATTACTGTTGTTGTTGTTGTTGTTACTGCTATAAATAGTGCCCCATCTTCAATTCCTTCATGTTGATGAAAAACTAATCTTTCTGTTGGAAATTGTCCAGAGTTATGAATATGCCTCTCTTCATTCACACTTCATTCTTAACCACCAGAATATACTGAAATTCAACTTAATTTGATCTTCCCAACGTAGATCAATAGGGAAATATGTGAAGGATACTGTGGCAGGCTAAGAAGAGATATGCCATTGCGTGAGATATGGGCCCTTCACTTAAGGTACTTAGGAAGAGAGAGGAGAAAAATGTCAGGATATGCAGAACATTCTGTTGAAAATTAATTTTCTCCTGTTACATCCTTTATAAAAATAATGGCTATTTATTTTACTGAGAGTAACATTTACTTAATTAACATTCATTTAACCTGCATTTAAGACCCTCTACCAACTATCTCTGAGCTCCTTTTCCATTCTTACTTCACTTGACTTCCCTTCACACACTAAGTTATAGTCGTGTTGGACTCTGAGCTCTTTCGTAGTTATATCCTTTACTCTCCAGTCTCAGTCAGTTTTGCAATCTGTCCTCACTCCTGTATTGCATTTCCCCTATCATATCCACTTATTTAAATCATTCTTTTCTTTCAAATGGCAGCACCTTTTCCATGAAGCCTTCACTGCCACATTTAAACCCCAATGAAACTGGTATCTCCTTTGACAAACTTTCACAGAGGATTGGCCCTCATGGCCCTCCAACATTATATTGTATTTGTGTGCCAGATGTTCCCCATCAGAGTTATAGTTGTTAGAGCAGGGACAATTTTATTTTTTATCCTGGTATCCTCAGTGCCTAGCACTAGGCCTTCATATAGTAAGCACTTCATAAATGTTAGTTTGATTCAATTGAATATTCCTTATATCATGAGATTTTCTTCCCATCTCTTCCTAAGTGCCATAAGAACAGAATCAACATTTCGTGTAGCATGGTACTTCCTCTAGGCCCAATGCAATATCCTTCATACAGTATACTATTGATCTATGTTGGGAAAATCAAATTGAGTTGAATTTCAGCACATTCTGGTGTTAAGAATGAAGTGTGAATGAAGAGACGCATGTGAACAGCTCTGGAAAACAAAATTTATTGCTTACTGAAACCCACTTTTGTTCCTTATTTCAGTGCTTTGGCAACTTGACCATCTTCAGTATCTTTCTAGTATGACATGCCTTTCCTAGAATTTTGTTTTTTTGGTCTTGTGAGCAAATAGATCAGAATCCCTAATAGAACAAAAGGGAAGTCAATGGATTTCATAATTTGGACATAGCACAGTATCTGTTGAACCAAAATGTCCTCTTCTCTCCCTCTCTCTCTCTCTCTCTCTCTCTCTCTCTCTCTCTCTCTCTCTCTCTCTCTCTCTCTCTGTTTCTTCCTCTCTCCTTTTCTATGTCTCTCCTCTCTTCTCAGCTCAGTCTTTGGATGGTAACAATGTTAATGCTATTATGGAATATTAACAATGTTATTTAATGCAGTGAGCATATGATACACAAGATTTAATGCCCCAGTTTGGAAGAATAAAATGCCTTAACTGCAAAACCTTTGCCCTCTGAAAAAAGAAAATTCAGACATCACTTTAAAGTTCAATTAGGTTAAGTTGCAATAACATGTGAACTTTTTGCATGACATTTACTAATTTATCTTTGTACAGAAGGAAAGAATTACACTGGAAAACACTGGGAAGGTTACTTATAACAGGGAATCTAAATGGCTTATATGCTTGCAATCTAAGTAGAACATGACTTTTCTTTTCCCATTTCCATATTTTTTGCTCTGAGTTTATTTGGATTGTCCAAAAATCACATCTTAAAATATAAAGTTGGAACAGTCATAAAAACTTATGAAATGTCCCAAAATGAAATTTGGTGTATAGTCAGATGTTGTTCCATATTTGTTGCACATAAGATTTAAAATCTAAAGAGCCACAATAACATTTTTCAGGTTTTGGGGTCATTCTAATAGAACATAGAATCTTTTCAATGTGGCATCAAAAGCACATAAATAAAAAAGGAATCAACTCCGTAGAGTCCTATACCAGTAATCATTCAGCCTCTGCTCAAAAATAACAACAAAAACTTTAGTTTTAGGGAACTGACTGCTTTAGTGGACAAGACATTCTACTTTTGGACAGTACTACTTATAAGGAAAGGCAGAATGGCATATTAAAGAGAAAGTCAGTCACAGAATCACAAAAACTTGGTTCAAGTCCTGTCTTTGGCACATGTTAGCCATCTGTGGGACAAAGACGACCTTTGCCCAAAATAAAATAAGCAGAAATATCTCCAAGTAGGGACAGGAAGGATTTATTTAATTATTTCTTCTTGCAAGAAAGGCGGTCACACTGCTAGAGGCAGTCTAGTAGGAGAGGCAATATATGAAACCCATATACCCAAAAGACCACCCGTTTCCCCCTCCCTTGTTATGTTCTATTCCTGTTAATTAGGAACTGAGGAGCACAATCTTAACCACAAAAATCTGCTGCAGAAGGTACATGTCTACTGCTCATGAAAACTGACAAAATATGTCATCAGTATCAACTTAGATATCAAAGCAGAAGATAAATGTTCTAACAATATCAATATAGATATGAAAGCAGACAATATTTTATCAATCATTGGGATTTTAGGAAATGATGACCTGCCCAGAGTTCTGCAACAGGATTTCCAATTTTATATTTGTACAAGTCAGATGGTGGTCAGTGGAAACAAGTCTGGGACATTCAGGCCTGTGGTTAAATCTGCAGGATCTGTGCTTTTCCCTCCTACATATTAGCTAAGCTTAGCAAAAACTTTAACTTACGACCAAGAAAGTAAGGCAAGGGTCCCAGGCTCCCAACCTAACTTACTAAGTGCAGCTCTGTTTAGATTTGGAATGTTACCTGAGAGGTTTTCACTTTTATTCCATTCAGCCATGTGACTATGGTCAAGTCACTTCATTTTTCAATGTCCCCACATATTTCTCTAAGACAATAATTTGTAAAATATTTGCTATCTATATTGAGAGATATAGATATTGAAAGACATTTCTTTGCTGTAAATTTCCTATGCCAATAAAATCAAAGTTTAAGACTTCCTTTCCCAGCCCCAGCCCACTGCAACCAAAAAAAAGGAAACAGGGAAAGAAGGCAGAGGAAAAAAGTGAAAAAGAGAAAGGAAAAGCAAAGAAGACAAGAAAAGGAAAGAAATGAAAAGACATTAAGAAGATTAAATCGATTAAATATACCTTTCTGCCATGTCTACCTCTTTCTTCTGTTTTCATCTCTGAGATGAGGCAAAACAGGTCTAATCCCTTCAAACTCTTAAATATCCATGCCCAATGTGTTCTCTACTGAAAACAAACAAAAACCCAGCTAACCAAACAAACAAACACAACCCCTCCTTATTTCCTACAACAGATTTTCATAAGGCATAATTTCCAAGCCTCTCACCATCCTGGTTTCCCTCTCTTGGTTTCTGTGATCTACCTTATTTATATCTTTACTAAATGTGGCAACCAGAACTTAGCACTGGGTTTCTGTTGCAGTTTGACCTAGGAAGAGCTTAGTGGGGGCTATCACCCATATCATTGTAGAAACACTACTTTTACTATAGACTAAGGGTAAATTGGCCTTTCATAGAAACTGTCTCACATCATTCACAAGCTCTGCTCTTCATCCTCCTCTAGATATTTTACATGACCTTTAATTTAACTCTGTCAGTCATCTTGTATTTCTAAAGTTGATTTAAAAAAATCCAAATGTAGAACTTTGCATTAATCCTTACTAAATGAAAACTTATTATATTTGATCCATTATTATTCCCTATAAAAACTTTGTTGGATAGATCAATTCCAGGTATCACTTTATACTTTCCTGGCCACTTGGCTCTCTAAGTGCCAAATAATGAATATATATATTGAGAACAGGCAGTTTGGCCTCCTTCCTAAAACAAGGTGAAAGGGTTGCAGTAACACTTCTAGACTTTCTGTAATACTAGGGAGATTGGAGTATGTTTTGAAAGAATTGAATAAGTAATTCAAGAAAAAAGAAGGAAGATTTTACAAAAGAAAAAAAAACATCTGAAAATGAAAGGGAGAATTATAAACTATATCAGGAAATCAGAGGATGAAGTAATTTGACACAAAGAAATAAAGGAAAAAACATTAAATATTTAGTGACTTCTGAGAGAGAGTAAAAATTCTATTTCCAACTGACATAAACAAACAATGGATATTAAATGAAAATTTTAAATGCTATCAAATGGATATTAGAGGAAATCAGATTCCTTCCTGGGGTGAATATCCAAAAATGCAATGGTATTTTTGCAAGGCTTTCTTGATCAATTCTGATGATTATTGCCTAATTCGGGTGACTTGTATAAATAGCTCCTTGAAGAAGATATTGGAGAATAGGATTTGCTTTTCTGGACCACAGATTAAGACTTGTGAAAATGTCAAGTAAATTAACAAGGATTCATAAGTTGCATAATTGTGAGCTTGATCAAGAAACATTTATACTGAAAATGGATACCAGGAAGAAAACAAAATATATACAAGCTAGGTTCTGATTAGTTAGAATAATGAATCCCCCTGAAGTGTGTATTTGAACACTTGCTAGTTGAAGTTATCTCTTGACAGTCGTCTTGCCTTAGGACACCATTTTTTTAATGTGAATGTTTAGCTTGGAGAGGATAAGTCTACGATCCATCTAGTACTCTGCAACACACATTGCTTTCATCATTCTCACATCCTGCCTGTCTCTTCTCCTTACAATGATACAGTCTATTAAATGTAAGTGCTTTCCGTAAGGGTAATATCCATGAAATTTTGTTTCATTTAGGTAAACAAAAGACAGTGTTGGAGATGAGAAGGTCCTGAGACATGCAAGTATTTGATAGCAAGTGACTATTGCTACTGCTGTTTATGTTTCTTTTCCTTCCAAGGAGTCCCTTCAGTTTCAATGGTCTGTGCCTACTCTGGCATGACAAACTTGTTCTCTTTGGGCACACTTATGGTAAAGGTCTCCTACTCTTCATAAAATTTTTCTTTGATCTCATCAGGGTTCATCGTGGTAGGACCATCCACATCACTGATGATAGTATCATGGCACTTTCCTGCAAGCGGCAGCCACATTTTCATGGCCTGTCATTCACTCCTTTTGGGAGGCATACAAACGTGCTGACTACCTTAGTTCTGATTGCCAAACTTATGCTGGCTTCAGGCCACTCCTCATCACAGCAACAACTTTAGGAAACTGTGTACCCAGCCTCAGCAAGCTGGTCTTCATTTGCCAGACTTGTTTCACTTGGGCCTGCTTTTTGGATGAGATACCTGCTGAGTTTTCTCACAAGAGCTGTTTGTCTTTCAGGTCTATTGGATTTCATGTTATTCATGAGCATGCATACATTCCATGTATCATCAGTGAGTGGAATTGTCTAAACAAAAAATTTTGTACTATTTTTTTGTTTGTTTCAATCACAGTGTGGTATCAATTCCCACCTCAGTAAGCAGGCCAGGCCTGGGTGACCCAGACAATTTTTATTGCACCTTTTCTAGCTTCTTCCTCATGTGAAGAGGTAAACAGTGGAGTCTTTCCTCAGACCCTGCTCAGAAACCCAGGGGGCTCCCAAATCCCACTGATAGTTTATTCCAGTGAGAAGACCCTATGACCTAGGCCGCCTGTGTGCAAGGTTGGGACTGCAGCTCCCCATGTATCTGTGCCATTGTTATAGAAATTCAAGGTAGGTAAGATAGCAAAATGTCAAGATAGCAAAATAATAACAGTAAAAATCACAAAATAATAAAACAGTGAAAATGGGTGATGTCTTTACTTTAGTAGTAATTGTGAGACACAGGAGATGCTGGCACAGACACTCAGCATGGCATGCCCACATCAAAGAAGGCACTGTGTTCTATGAGCAGAGTAGAATTGAAATAGTCCAAAGCAAACATAAGATGTGCAAATCTAGAGACAGCTTCATCCCAATTGTTCAAATGGATTGTTGGTGCCCAATTTATGGTAGAGCCTTATGAAATTGTATTGGTCTAAACACACTGTACCTTGACCCATACATTGTGATATCATTAGTTTTCTTCAAGTTTGAAAGAACAATTGGAAGGTATGATTAATAAAAAATATGCTTGTTTCCAATCCAATGGAGGTAATTACAGCACAAATTCCAATAATATGACCACTTTGAGTGATTTATTTTTTGCATTAACTGAGAGACAGTATTGTAAATCTACCAAGAGAACAGCAGGTACAAAATAAGAAGACAATTAGCAATATACTTTCAGTAATTCATAGGCAACAACATCCAGGAAGAGAGCTTTTTAAAGGATTTATCTTGGGTGTTTATATAGCTACAAACAAATTATGGGCAATCATCAAAGTTAAAAAGGGATACTAAAGTATCTAGACTTTTTAAGGGCACAAACAATTTCTTACTATCTCTAGTTTCCAGTACAGTGCCTAACACATAATAGGTTCGTAATACAGGCTTTTTGAATTAAATGGACTTAGAGATTCTAAGGATTTTATTTATTTTGCATTCATTTTATATTTACTTACATATAAAAATAGAATTTTTTCTTAATATAATGGAAGTCTATTGAGAGGAGAGATTATTTCCTGTCTGTATTTCTATATAGGAGTGGGGAACCATATTTTGCCTCATGTGATCCAGTCAAAAGATTACACTTGAAAATACTACTTGTAAAGATAACTGATCTTTACACTTAAAATTCTTATCATAGCTCTTCATAGATCTGTTCTTGATCCTTTTATATTTTTCAAGTCAATACTTTGGATGAGTGTTGTGTAATTATATAACACTAAGGTCTCAGCTATATTTTGAAATATTAAGAAAGTATATATCCTAATTTGAAGTCCCTAATATTTCTTGAGACAAAGACTGAATCATTTTTTTGCTTTTTTTTTTTTGGTGGGGCAATTGGGGTTAAGTGACTTGTCCAAGGTCACATGGCTATAAGTGTCTGAGGCTGGATTTGAACTCAGGTTCTCCTGACTCCAGGGCCAGTCCTCTATTCACTGTGCCACCTAGTTGCCCTGAATCATTTTTTTTAAATAAAATATTTAGTTTCAAGCAGGGATCTTATTGCCCTGAAATTGTGTATTTCTGGTGACAATGAGAGGCCCCAAAGGGAGAAAAGTAATATACTATTATTCTTATGACGTATGTAGCCCTACAAGATTTTAATAATTCAGTGTTTGTTTCAACATCAAGGTGTCCAATCTGGCCAAAGAGCCTCATTCTAAGAACTTTGTTCCCCTTTTTGGGGGTCATTTTCCTAGGTCCATGCAAGCTTTTCTCTAAGTCCCCATCAGTTCATCTCATGTTGTGTGTTCTTCTCATCTAAATTCTGCCTAGAAACCGTCAAGCTATCTTACTGGACAACTGCTGTCTCTATCACCTACAGCTTCAGGCTCAATTGGATTTCTTAGCTGGGAAACTATTGTGCTCTTTCAAAAAGTCCCAGGATTACCATCTTGTCAAATTACAAGAGCTTCCTCTCCAGGTCTTTATCCCTGGGCCACAGCTCTGATGCTTGACATCTCTCTGATAAGATATAGGAGACCACAGGATTCCAGAAAACCCTTCAGATTGAGTCGTTTCTTCTTTTTTTTTCTTTTTGTTTCATTGTGTTTGTTTATTCATTTACTTATTAATTTGTTTATGGTGGATTAGTCAATTTTACTGATTCCTCTTGTTCTTATATTAGATACATTTACTAGCAAAATGAATGAATGAATGAATGAATGAATGAATGAATTCCTGGAAACTGATAAAATATGCAACAATTGAAGAATGGCAAAATAAATAGCAAGGAATGATTATGATGGAATACTTTGATGATGTAAGAAATAAAGAGATTATTTCAAATGGGAAGACTTTGCCTTGTCTTTCATTAGCTCTGCCTGGTAGAGCTTCAGTCTCCTCTGTGGGGCTCCATGAGGTTGGTCACATTAATTTATTCCTTGTATCTTTATCTGTATAGTCCAGGACATGAACAGGTGACGGACATTTGCTCACTAATCAACAGAGACCACTGAGTCCCAAGGTTTTCCACTTATGTGGTTGCTGAATTTTTGTTTCTTTGTTTTGAAATTTAAGGCTCTCCTGATCTTTGAAAATGACAGAGTAAGACTCCAGGCACAGTGCACAAAACCAACACCACAAGTTCACAGATAAATAAATACAAGATACTGTATTTATAAAATAAATACAAAGTGATGGATGGTAGGATAGGGTGGGGTAGGGCCTAACCACTGAACTACTAGAGGAATATGGAAAAGTCTATTAAAGGAAATGGTACTTGAGCCTTGAAGGAATATAGACATTTTTTCAGGTCCAGAGGTGAGGAGGGAACATATTCCAGGCTTGAAGGACATATATGAACCGGCAAAGAGACTAGAATGACACATATATGGGGGAAGGAATGTTGGACAGTTGAAACGATTATATCCTGTGAGGGTAGGAGAAAATAATAGTCTTTCAGGAAAACCAGGAAACAGATTGTAAAGGGCTTTAAAAATCAAATAGAAGAATTTGCACTTTTTCCTAGGGACAACTGGAAGCCGCTGAAATTGGCACAGATAGCTGGTGCAGGGGATAGAGTGCTAGGCCTGGAATCAGAGAAACCTGAGTTCAAATCCAGTCTCAGACAGTTTAACTAGTTGCATGACCAAGTAAATCACTTAACTAACTTTGATTTGCCTCATTTTCCTCCTCTGTAAAATGGTCATAAAATAGCATGTACCTCCTCAAGGTTGTTGTGAGGACCAAATGAGATAATTAATAAATAAAAAAAGTAAAGTGCTTAGCACAGCACCTGGCACATAGAAAGCATTATGTATAAATGTTAAATGTTATCTTATTTTTATTCTTGGGATAAAAGGTGGCTTGTTCATATCTCTTTTTTAAGGCTATCAATGTGGAACGTGTGCAGAAGATGAAATGAAGAGGGGAGAGGCTGTGTTGAGGGAGATGACTTGGTAGAGCTCCACAATAGTCTAGTTGACCAAGACTGGTCATTTCTTTGAGCCCATGCACAGGTGAATTTGGCCAACGCATTCATTTATATTTTTGTAGTAATTATGTGCATTTTTCCCTGCCTCTGTTTATTTGGTCTGCATGGTTATGTCTTCTCACGTATCTCTGACATCTTCATGAATCATTTGTTTAATTATTTTTCTATTATTCACTTGTTATTTTTTTGTCTAGGCCTGTGATTTGATTAGTGTAAAGAAAGTGCTAATTTGAAAATTCCAGTGCAAAGCAGGTATTTGCCTAGTGAAGGGAAAGGAATAAGACTTAATGTAGGGCGTACTATGTGATAAACACCTTCCTTAGTACTTTTTTTTTAAATTACCTCATTTAATTTAATTTAATTTAATTTAATTTAATGTTTTGCTTTTTGGAGCAGGGAAGGTAGGGTAATTGGAGTTGTGACTTGCCCAATGTCACACGACTAATTTTGTGTTAAGTGTCTGAGGCCAGATTTGAACTCAGGTCCTCCTAACTCCAGGGCTGGTGCTCTACTGACTGTCCCACCTAGCCACCCCAATTACTTAATTTTATAACTCACTACAACTTTATGAGGTAGGTGTTATTACTATCCCAATTTTTCAGGTGAGTAAATTGTAGAAAGGAGGCAGGTAGGTCGATTAGAGCACTTGGCCTGGCGTTAAGAAGATCTAAGTTCTCATTTAGCCTCAGACATTTGCTATCTATGTGACCCTAGGCATATCATTTAACCTTTTTCCTTACTTCACCAGAGAAATAAATGACAAAACCACTCCAGTATCTTTGCCAAGAAAACCCCTTGGGTAGTACGGTCCACAGGGTGATGAAGAGTCAGGCATGACTGAATGATTGAACAAACCATGGCAAACAGACGTTAAGTCACTTGTTCAAGGTTACTTAGCTAGTAAGTGTCTGAGACTGGATGTGAATTGAAGTTGTCCTGACTCCAGCCTCAAGCTCTCTCTGACCACCTTACTGTCTCAGGTTAAGTTGCTTTTGCGATAGGAGACTGGAACGCTTTTCTTACTGATGTCACTGCCACTTTTCTCTCTACTGCCCTGGGCTGCTGCTTTTTTTTTTTCAGTTGGAATGCAACATTGATTTCATACATAAAATTTGTTCAGTCTGCATGCAAATTTCTAAGGTTTTGCAATCCTCATTCTTTTCCAGGAGCCTCCTAGCTCTGTATCTTATTAAGAGAGGTGCTCTCCCTAACCAGCATGTTAGAAACAGCTCAGTCACCCAGGAAAACACTCTGGCGAACAATGGAGTTTCTTTGTTGTTGGAGGGTTGTATTTTTTCCCATTTCCTGAGCTCTAACATTTGAGTGTTACATGGCTATAAACCAGCAGGCCACCATAAACACCAATACAGAACATTTAAATCAATCGGGGAAAAACAAGGCTTCCAACTGGAGCTTTTCTAAACTTAAAAAAATATAGGTAAAGGCCCAGAGAAATCTACTGCATTCCCTATATAGTTTTATGAGTGTCACAGAAGTTAAGAGTCTCCTGACTGTGCTGGTGGGTAAATCCTCTGAGCTGGTGCCAGAAACTTGTAATGCTGCAGATGTAGCAGACAATCACTTACAATGAGGGATCTGAGCAGGGTCCCTAACCTTTCATCGCCAGAAATCATTCCTATTGTCTAATGTTGCATCTGCAGCATATTTTCTCCGTGTTCATTTACATGGGAGAGTTGACTCAGTGAATGTTTATGATGTGCATAACGGGGGCTAGACTGAGAATTCTTAGATTTATTTCTCAGATAACCACTCCTCTAACCACAGCTTTAAGGTTGGAGGCTTCTTGTCCTCCACCAAACCCCATCCATACATTTGAAATATGACTCATCAAACTTGAACCCCCAAAGATAAAGTCAGTTTTATCTACCTTCCTGTGAACCAGTGATCTCATTGCTGCCAAGCAGATCTGTTGAAGCCGGTGTCACAATAACCAGAATGCATAAGAGCCTGAGCTCAATTTCCATGCTGTCAATATAAAATAATAATAAATAAACAGAGCTTTCACCCCAAAAAGGTAGTTCTATTTTATCGTCCTGGGAAACTTAGTCCACACATATCTAGCAAGGTAAGGAAGCAAATGGAGAAATTGATTAGATCTCTCTTTTCCTGATTTTGGCATTGATCCTTTTTGCAGCCACAAGCAAATCACTTCAGCCACCTTTGTCTTCCCTTTCTCCTTTAGAAATTGAGTCACAAATGTTGAATTTACTAATTATGTAACTGGATTCTTGGAAAGTAGACACAGGTCTTCCTCTAAAATCATTGTACTTGGGTGGCTAGGTGGAGCAGTGAATAGAGCACTGGCCCTGGAGTCAGGAGGACCTGAATTCAAATCTGGTTTCAGACACTTACTACAAAAACTAGCCGTGCGACCTTGGGCAAGTCACTTAACCCTAACCACCCTCCAAAAAACAGGGGAAAAAGCAAAACCATTGTTGTATATCCCTCCAGAAATAAGGTAGCTGGAACTGAGCACAATACTCCAGATAGAATCTGACCATTGGGTAATAACGCAGGATTGTTGCCTCCACCTTGTATATACTAGACTTATATTTTCAGTGTCTAATAAAATGTAAGGTCATTTCAGATCTCACTTCTCTTACTTGAGTTTCAAAATCCTTTTTGATCTCCTCCACGGCCTGTGACCATTTCATATGTTTCTCGGAGGCTTTTGATGTCGTACCATTGACTTTGTTATCTTCATCTGGTTGTATGTTTTGATCTTCTTTGTCACCAAAGTAAGATTCTATAGTCTAAGATTTTTGTTTTCACACTATTTGCTCATCTTCCTAGCCAAATACATGAGGAGTTTTGTATCAACCCACTCAAACCCCTTCAGTTTGTGGGCCCAGAGCTCCAGAAGCAGACAGTACTGCTGCTGATGCTGCCTCCTCCACCGCCACTTCTGCTGCCTTGGGGCTGGGGCCAGACCATGCTTCTCTTTCACCCAGATCCCACAGAGCTCCCCCACTGACCTTCCATGCTGTCCTAGGCCTTTGTGGATTGAGAAGTCTGGAAATCACCACAGATGTCAGTGATATTGTCCCCTGACGCCTGCTCCTGCCCCAGCTGCTCCAGCACAACCCATGCCAGACTGTACTCTGCTCCCAATCCTGTGCAATATATCCTTCCTATCAACATTCTAGGTTGTCTTATGCTGGAGATGTGTTTTAATCTGTCATTTTGTGGATTCTGCACCTCTAGAATTTGTTTAGTCATTTTATAGGTATTTGGAGAGGTCTGCCTGAGAGCTAAAGCAAGTCCCTGCTTTTGCTATGCCATCTTGGTTCCATCCCTTTAATATAAACACTTCTTCAACTGAATTTTGGGCTTAGTTTCACACTTGACTCATTTTAATGTTATACTATATAGAAATCAACATTTAAAAAATGTATTCCTTTTTATTGATGTATCTTGATGGGGAATAAGAGATATTAAAACTACCTTGGCAAACTTGTCACAAAGTGGTTCTTTAATGTAGTTAAGCAAAATCAACTAATAGAATGTTGATGAAAGACAAACATATCTTAGGATGGTAGGATTTCACATTTAATAAAGAAAGGGTCCTAGAAGGTCAGCTAGTTATCTTTCTCATTGTGGAATTGACTTTTTACAAAAAAGTAAGGCATATGATTTGACTTTAGGAACTTGGGTAAATATCTGTTTTACTTGAGCAGAGTTGCATGGACTTTTGGGTTTATATTTATTTATATTTTTACAGGGTTTTCTGTTTTGGTTTGGTTTTGGCTCCATATTTTCCCTTGAGTCCCTTTATTTATTTATTTCTGGTTGTTCCATATGATTCAATAGCATTCCAATATAGAAATATTGCAAAGCTCATTCACTTGTTCCCCAGTAAACCTGTATTTTGTTTCCAAATGCTTTATAACTAATTGTTGTTTCTTAGTTTTAGTTGTGCCCAACTCTTTGTTATTCCATTTGGGGTTTTCTTGGCAAAGGTAGTAGAGTAGTTTGCCATATCCTTGTCAAGCTCATTTTACAGATGAGGAAACTGAGGCAAGCAGGATTAAGTGGCTTGGCCTTGGTCACACAGCAGGTAAATGCTGAAGCTGCATTTGAACTCACAAAGATGAAGGAGGAGTGGTCTGCCCATTGTCTTCTAGCTGGCCTTTCTAACAAATAATGCTGTTGTAAATACTTTTAACATGGGTCTTTTCCTTCATGTCCTTAATTACTTTGTGGTATAAACCCAGTAGAGTTGCATTAAAGATTATGGGCAATTAAGTAATTTTTGTTTAATAATTCCAAATTGGTTGGGACATCTTTCATCTTTATCAATAATCAATTAGCATTCCAGTTATAAAGCTGCTCACATAATATTGAATTTTGAAAATTTGATAGGTGTAAATTAATAGAACTTTAATCTTCATAATTAATTAATTTAGATGATTTTTCAGATGGTTGGTGAAATTTGTTGCACTAATCAGAACCTATCTGTATGAGGGAACTAAATTGAACATTTATTTTAATTCAGTTTTGTGTTTGAGATTCTTATCAGAGCTATTGTAGGAAATGCTTTTACTCAATCTATCTTTTGATTTGTGTTACTTGATTTTGTTTGTGTAGGAAGTTCAAAAATTATCTATAAACATATTTGTCTTCTTTTGATTATCTTTATACCTTGTCTACTCATGAATTTATTTACTTTTCAAATGTGTAAGATACATATATACAAAGATAGACATGTGCATATGTACATGTATATGTATATATGTATGTATGTATGTAGGTATGTATGTATAACTTTTTATTTTTCATTTGTTATTCATTTGTGTGTGTCTGTGGTATGTGATGTTGGCCTAAATTTGTTTCTACTATACTTTTTTTCATCAAACTTCTGCTTTCTGATTTCCAATTAAGTATAATACATTTTATTCTGACTCCTCATTTTAACACTTTATACATATTTTTCTGTCTTCAAAATGGGTTTCTTATATAAAGTAAACAATCTGGTTCAATTTTGTAATCCATTCTTCAACTCTCTTCTGTTTCATGGAGTGAATTTTGTCCATTGACATTCAATGCCACAATTACTTATTGCATTTCAGCCTGTTAGATCAGGAAACGATTATTATAATTCACTGAATATATATAGCTTATTTTACTGTAAAATGTTAGATTCTAGTATGTTTCATGTAAAGTATACCTTTTTAGTTTGCCTTACCTAGTACAAGATACCCTGATTTTGATATGAAAAAGATAATGTCTATATAATTGATACTTGTTTTTCTATACTCTATGTTGTTTTTACATGAAACACTCTATAATACAATTATTATCCTTCCTTGATTTTAGCAATGGATTTTTTAAACTTAAGTACAGGTGCTATTTCTTATTAAACTTCAAAATGTAACCTTAACAACCATTTATTTGGTATCATATAGAACACTATTATGTATGATTTTATCCAGTTTAACTTCTTTTGTAGTTTTTTTTAACATACTGATCAAACAAAACAGACAAAAGAAATGTTTTGTTAGTGTATATTGTGATATGTACCATTGGTAAATACTTTATTTCCCCCCTAGCTCACACATGTTTCTTACTGATGGAAAAACCTATAAATTGGATTGGGTGGGCTTTCGTTCCACTGTACATGGGGGTCACATCTCCCCTGAACAAAGGAAATTTCTGAGGGGGTCTGTTGTATTTGGCTTTTTCTGGTAAAGATTTTTATTTTAAATTGCTAAGTACCACTTGTGTGTTAGGTCGACATGACCTCTTTCCTGTAGGTTTGAACTTTACAAAAACATTTTGAGACTTTGGGAGATGATTAACTTAAAGCTTGCCATAAGTGCCCAAAGGAAAACTCCATTAAGGAGAGTCAAGGGATTATTTTTCTTGCAGTAGAAAACCCAAGTATGTTCTTTCACTGAGAGTGCATCAAAATTGAGTTCTAAAACAATTCACTGAATACTGTCAAGAGGCCCTAAATTTGACCTTTTTTATTGGGTTTGGGGCTAGGCTATCCTTTGTCAGGTTTGGCTTTTACTCTTTTTTTTTTCTCTAACTGAAAATTGTTGACTCTTCTTTACTTTCCAACAATGAAGAACAATCAGTTAAGTCAAGCCATTGCTATTTGTTGAATTCTTTCTGCCTATCACTCTTTGGGAAGGAAAAGAAAGAAAAAAAATGAAGAAATTCCTGCTGTCAAGAAGCTTATGTTCTAGCTCAAAAGATAAAGTACAAATAGTCACTAAAATAGGAAGAAAATGAAGTGTCAAATATGCAAATTGTTATAGATAGGAGGCCTAAGGAGAGAGAGGAACTGTAGAACAAGGCATAAAAATAGACATAATATATGCAGATTTTTTTAAAATAAAGTTTTCCTTGGAATTTTATTAAAATCCTTATATTTTAATTGTGGAGGGGAATAATGGAGAGCAAAGTTTTAATTTGTTTGTTTTAAAATAGGTACTCATGCCATTCTTTTAAAGCAACTATCTAAAATTCTAAAATTATTATAAGTAATAACTTTAATAAAAATAATTTCAATAAAATAATGACTTGCATTTATATAATGTTTGAAGATTTACAAAGCACACTTTCATCACAAGAACTATTAGCAGGTTGTTATCATTTTACAGATCGACCACTGGGAAGGACAAATTTCAATGACCTGTTCAGTCAGTCAGAAAACACTTATTAAGTAACTATGTTATGCCACTCACTATGCTAAGCACTGGGTCATACAGCTAGCATGAAAGACATAATTCAAATCCAGCTCTGATTGTATTCGTATGTTCTTTCAACTGCTCCATGCTGCTTTTCCAATAAGATGTCTTCTTCCTTATTCCTCTCATTAAAATTCCAAACATTCTGTCATTGTCTTTTGATACCATCCCTGTCTCTTTAAGTCATGAGAATTCATTGAATGTACATTTGTTATTGAGTTAATCCCTAGAGATCGATTACAAACAGAAAATTGGAAACATAATTTAAAATTTTTCAACCCCCTTCCTAATCTGCCTGCAGAGTTAAAAAATCTTGTTTTTTAATGTAGTTGTAACCAATGTGCATCTCACCCTTACTCTCTTACTTGTTTTACAACCCATCTTGTAACTGTGTTAATATATATCTAGAAGAATGTTTTCCACTGGATAACATTTATTTACAATGACATATAAAGATAGTTTTCAGCATTCACTTTTATAAGATTTTGAGTTCCAAATTTTCCTCCCTCCTTTTCCTTCTCCTTCCCCAACACAATAAGCATTATGTTATAAGTTACACATGTACAATCAGATTAAACATATTTCCACATTAGTCATGTTGTGAAAGAATAAGAACAAAAGGGAAAAAGTATGAGGATGAAAAAAAACACATGCACACACATACAAAAAGTGAAAATGATGGTTCAGTCTGTATTCAGGTTCCATAGACCTGAATGTCTATGGATGTGTATAGCATTTACCACCACAAGTTTTTTAGATTTATCTTAATTGCTAAGGAGAGGTAAGTCTATCATAGCTGATCATCATAAAATGTTGCAATTGCAGTGTAAAATATTTTCCTGGTTCTGCTCACTTCACTCAGCATCACTTTATAAAAGCCTTTAAACTTTTCTCTGAAATCCATCTGTTAATAGTTTCTTATAGCATAATAGTATTACCTTACAGCCATACCACAACTTATTTGACTATTCCCCAATTGATGCACATTCCCTCAATTTTCAATACTTTGTCTCCACAAAAAAAGTTTCTAAAAATATTTCTGTACATATGTATCATTTTGCCTTTTTTTATGGTCTCTTTGGACACAGGCCTAGTAACAGTATTGCTGGATCAAATAGTTTATGCAGTTATAGTCCTTTGGGCATAGTTCCCAATTTCTCTCCACAATGATTGGATAAATTTACAAATCCACCAACAATGCATTAGTGTTCCAATTTTCCCACATCTTCTCCAATATTTATCATTTTCCTTTTCTGTCATATTATCCAATCTGATAGATGTGAGATAGTACCTTGGAGATGTTTTAATTTATATTTCTCTAACCAACAGTAATTTAGAACACTTATGTGACTTTGAAAGGTTTTAATTTCTTCATCTGAAAATGACTTGTTCATATTTTTTGACCATTTGTCAATTGGGAAATGGCATATATTCTAATAAATTTTACTCAGTAATGTATATATTTGAGAAATATAGAAATTTGAGGAATGAAACCTTTATCAGAAATGCTGGCAGTAAAAATTGTTTCCAAGCATTCTGCTATTCTTCTAATATTGGTTGTATTGGCTTTGGTTGTGTAAAAACTTTTCAATATAATGTAACCAAATTATCCATTTTGCATTTATAAATGTTCACTATCTCTGGCTTCAACATAAATTCTTCACTTCTCTATATATCTGATAGGTAAACTATTTCCTGCTCTCCTAATTTGCTTATGTTATCACTCTTTACGTCTAAATCATGTATTCTTTCTGGCCTTACCGTGGTATACACTGTGAGATGTTAGTCTGTTCTTATTATCTCCCATACTATTTTCCATTTTTCTAAGCATTTTTTGTCAAATCCTGAATTCTTCTACTAGAACATGGAGTCTTTGGGGTTATCAAACAGTAAGTTACTGTTTTAATTTATTACCATATATTATGTACCTAATCTATTCCCATGATCCACCACTCTGTTTCATAGCTAGTATCAGTTATCTTTGGTGATTGCAGCTTTATAGTATAGTTTTAGATATAGTATGGGTAGGCAACCTTCCCTTGCAATTTTTTTTCATTATTTCCCTGATATTCTTGACCTTTTTTTTTCGAGATGACTTTTGTCATTAATTTTTCTTTTTTTCTACATTTATTGATATAATCATTTTATTTCTGTTAGTTTTGTTAATTGATATGGTAAACTATACTGATAGTTTTCCTAATATTGAACCACACCTGCATTACTGGTATAAAACCCTCCTGCTCAAAGTGCATTATCCCGATGATAAATTGCTATAATCTCTTTACTACTATTTAATTTAAAAGTTTTGCACTAATATTCGTTAAGGAAATTGGTCTATGTTTTTCTTTTTATGTTTTAGCTTTTCCTAGTTTAGATATCCAGCACCGTATTTATGTAAAAAGAAGTTGGTAGGATTTCTTCTTTTCCCATGTTTCTAAATACATTATGTAGTAGTGGAATTAATTACTCTTTAAATATTTGGTAGAATTCATTTTACATTCGTGTGGCCCTAGATATTTTTTCTTAGGGTGTTCATTAATGACTTGTTATTTTTTTTTCTAAAATGGGGTTATGCAAATATCTTATTTCCTATTCTGTTAATCTGGGCAATTTATATTTTTGTAAGTATTTATCCATTTCATTTAGGCTGTCAGGTTACTGGCATATAGTTGTCCAAAATAGCTCCTAGTTATTGTTTCAATTTCCTCTTCATTGGTGGTGAATTCACCATGTATTTGATACTGGTAATTTGGTTTTCTTCTTTCTTATTTTAAAGTCAAATTTGCCAAATGTGTATCTATTTTGTTGATTTTTCTTTTCATAAAACCAGTTCTTAGTTTTATTTATTAATTCCATAATTGTATTACTTCCAATTTTGCTAATATCTCCTTTTATTTTTGGAATTTCTAACATGGTATTTAATTGGAGATTTTTAATTTGTTCCTTTTCTTGATTTTTAAATTGCACACCTAATTTATTGATCTGTTCTTTCAATATTTTATTCATTTAAGCTTTTAAAAATTTAGAAATAAAATTTCTTCTAAGTACTGTTTTGGCTGCATCCTATAAATTTGGGTATGTTGTTTCATTATTTTCGTTCTTGTTGATGAAAGTATCAATTCTTTTTTATGATTTGTTATTTAACCCATTCATTCTTTAGGAATAGATTGTTTCGTTTCCAATTAATTTTAATCTCTCTGCCCATGGATCTCTCTGTATTTTCTTACTTTTTGCATCATTATCTGAAAAAAGATTAATTATTTCTTCCTGACTGCATTTGATTGTGAAATTTTTATGCCCTAATATATCATCAGATTATTTGGTAGGTTTCATGTATCACTAAGAAGACTTATTCCTTTTTATTCCCATTCAGTTTTCTCCATAGATCTATCATATCAAATTTTCCTAGAATTCCATTCGCCTTCTTAACTTATTTCTTATTTATTTTGAGGTTAGAATTATCTATTTCTAGGGGGGAGGTTGAGATACTCTGCTAGTACAATTTTGCTGTCTACTTCTTGTAATTCGTTTAACTTCTCTTCTAAGATTTTGAACTATTAACACATATATGTTTGGTATTGATAGCACTTAATAGTCTTTGAGACCTTTTAGCAAGGTGTAGTTTCCTTCATTATCTTTTTAAATTAAATCTAGTGTTTTGCTTTTCCTTTGTCTGAGATCAGAATTGCTACTCCTGATTTTTTTTTACTTCAGTTGAAATATAACAAAATCTTCATCAATCTTTTACCTTTTCTTTTTGTGTGCCTCTATATTTAAGATGTTTCTTGTAAACCACATAGTATAAGTTTCTGATTTTTAGTGCATTCTGCCATCTACTTCCATTTTATAAGGAAATTAGTTGTATTTATAGTTATGATTATAAAGTATTTGTTACTCTCTATTTTATTTTTTTCTATTTATACTTTTCTCTCTCCTTTCATCCTGTCCCTCCTCACCAAAGTTCTGTTTCTGACCACAGTTTCCCTCAGTATGCCCTTCCTTGTATCTCTCCCCTCTTCTTTGGTCTTTTACCTCCTACTTTTGCCATCCCTTCTATTCACTGCACTTACTTTTCTCTCCCATTCTCCCTCCTACTTCCCTATGGGGTAAAATAAAATTCTATACCCAATTCAACATGTATGTTACTCCTTCTTTGAGCTAAATCCAATGAGAATAAATAAGGTTCAAACAGTGATCAACCTTTCCTTTCTTTCCCTCTCTTATAAGAGGTCTTTTGTAACTCTTCATATGACATTACCATATTTCATATCCTCCAGTCCTCTTCTCCCAGTATGTTTTTTATGATTGTTTTTAATATCAACTATGATATAAATATAAATCTATGTTTTTATATAATCCCATCAAAGTCAAATTATACATACACTCTGTATGTATATACTCCTTCTAACTGGTCTACTAGAGACATTGTTCTCAAAAGTTACAAAAAGTGTCTTCCCATATTGGAGTGTAAACAGTTTAAACTCATTCAATAACATAGTGTGTGTGTGTGTATGTGTGTGTGTGTGTGTGTGTGTGTGTGTGGTCTTTTCTGTTTACTTTTCTATACTTCTCTTGAATCTTGTGTTTGAAGATTGGATATTCTGTTCAGCTCTGGTCTTTTCATCAGGAATGTTGAAAGTCCCCTATTTCATTGAATATTCACTTTTTCTTCTAAAAGATTATGTTTAATTTCACTAGGTAGTTGATTCTTTATTCTAATCTAAGCTCCTTTGCCTTCTGTAATATAAAATTCCAAGTCTTCTGATCCTTTAAAGCTGCTAAGACATGTGTGATAATGAATGTGGCTACTTGAGTTTTTAATTGTTTCTTTCTTGTTACTTGCACTATTTTCTTCTTTACCTCATAATTCTGGAAATTAGTTACACTATTCTTTAGAGTTTTCATTTTGGGATCTTTTTTAGGATGTGATTGGTGGATTCTTTCAATGACTATCTTTTTCCTCCCTTATTTATTAGTTAATTTATTTTAGTATTCAAAGTTCATTTCCACAAGATTTTGAGTTCCAAATTTTCACCCCATTTCTCTCTTCCCCTCCACCCCAGCATTCTATTCTATTCTATTCTATATTCTATATTCTATTCTATTCTATTCTAATACATTCTGATTATTCCTTCCTCCATTCTGCCCTCCCCTTTAATACCTCACCCCTCTTCTACACACTCCCTTTCTTGTTGGGCAAGATTGATTTCTATACCCCATTTCCTATACATCTTATTTCCCAGTTGAATGGAAAAACAATTTTTCACATTTTTTTTATTAAACTTTGAGTTCCAAATTCTTTCCTCTCTTCCCTCCCCACCCACCCTCATTGAGAAGGCAACCACTTCAATATAGGTTTTACATGCATACTCAGGTAAAACAATTACATAATGGTCATGTTGTGAAAGACTATATTTCACTCCATCCTATTCCATCCCCACCCCCATTTATTTCATTCTTTCCTTTGACAATGTCCCTTTTCAAAAGTGTTTGCTTCTGACTACCCTCTCCCCCTATATGCTTTCCTTGCTATCATTCCCTCCCATTCCCCTCATCACTTTCCCTTCTACTTTCCTGCACGGTAAGATCTAATTTCACATCCAATTGAGTCTGTATGTTATTTCCTCCTTAAGCCAAATCTGATTGAGAGTAAGTTTCACTCATTCCTTCTCACCTTCACACCCTTCCTCTACATTGTAAAAACGGTCTTGCCTCATTTTTGTGAGATAATTTACTCCATTCTATCTCTCCCTTTCTTCATCCAATATAGTCCTTTCTCACCCCTTAATTTAATACTTTAGATATCATCCCTTCATATTCAACTCACCTTGTGCCCTCAGTCTACATATATTAAGCTCTGGTGTTTTCATCAAGAATGCCTGAAAGTCCTCTATTTCATTGACTGCCTATTTTTTCCCCTGAAGGATTATGCTCAGTTTTGCTGGGTAAGTGATTCTTGGTTTTAATCCTAGCTCCTTTTACTTCTGGAATATCATATTGCAAGCCCTTCAGTCCCTTAATGTAGAAGTTCTTAGATTTTATGTTATCCTGATTGTGTTTCCACGATACTGAAATTATTTCTTTCTGGATGCTGGCAATATTTTCTCCCTCACCTGGGAACTCTGGAATTTGAGTACAATATTTCAAGGATTTTTCCTTTTGAGATCTCTTTCAAGAGATCTGGATTCTTTCAAATTCTATTTTAGCTTCTAGTTCTGGAATATCAGGGTTGTTTTCCTTGATAATTTCTTGAAAGATGATATATAGCTATAATGGTAATGGAATTTGTAGATGCCCCTGAATTGACTTGGCTTTTGGGTTGAATGTTAAGACCCAGAGCTTGTGAATTGCACTTGTGGGATGGACTTGTTGATGTGAAGAGCGAGGGCTGAACTGGTAGGAGCCATGAACTGAGAAAGGCTGAAGCCCAGAGAAGGCCAGAAGAAGTAGAACTTTTGGGAAGAGCAGTATTCAGTGTTGTGGAGCCTGAGTTTCTGAGGGAGACTGCTGAGAGCCCATTGGAGCTGCCCAGTACTTTTGAAGACTGCCACCTGGAGCTGCCAAGAACTGAGGAGGCATGGCTGTGATGCCGGTATTTTGTCTGTCTGTTTTGACATTGTTTTTCCAGATTCACCTGATGGTGGCCAGTGCTGCTGTTGTAGAGGTCTTGGAAGCTGGCTGTTGGTGTAGAAGCCTTGAAGAAGGATTTTCTTGTTGTGTGTTCACAGAAATCCTGGAAGGGGGCCTTGCTGATACTTTCAGGGGTTCTGGGACTGTTCTACAGGCAGAGAGTGACTTGTTGAGGACGCTGGCTATGGCTTTGTTGAGTCTTGTCCCCCCAGGAACTGAGATTGCTGGGAGCTTGCCTCCAGTGAAGATGAAAGAAGTGCCTTTCTTTGGCCTTTCAAGGCTGAGATGTTATCTTGACATTGTTATGGCTTAAGGGTGGATGGCTTTTTGTGCTCTTCTGCTCCCTTTTGAGAAAGTGCTTGGTGTTAATGGGTGATATTGTAATTACTTTGAGTCCAGGGGTGGGAAACCTTTAGCCTTTTTGTGCTCTGTGACTGACCAAATGAATGTACTTTATGATTAGAAACTGATCTCCATTTGAGAAGAGACTTAAATGAATGTACTCTCTAGGGGTGGTGTAGTACTTGGATTGAATTAAGAACTTTCTTGCCAAATGAATGAGTTATACTGTATTTTGACTTTCTCTGTTCCATGAATGTTTGCTGAGTAAATGGGGTTTGCTGTACTCGTAATCCAAACCTTGTAAGTTGCCTTTGCTTGGCATTATATTATCCTATTTTTTGATTGTGGTTTCCAGGTAGTCCAATAATTTTTAAATTATCTCTGGTGGATCTATTTCTAGGTCAGTGGTATTTCCAATAAGATCTTTTACATTGTCTTCAATTTTTTTTCATTCTTTTCGTTCTGTTTTATAATTTCTTGATTTCTCGGGAAGAAATTAGCTTTAGTCATTAGCTTTCATTTGCTCCATTCTAATTTTCAAGGGATTATTTTCTTCAGTGAGCTTTTGGATTTCCTTTTCCATTTGGCCATTTTTGCTTTTTAAGGCATTCATTTCCTTATTTACTTTTTGGACAATAATTGTCATTGGGGTTAGTTTATTTTTAAGGTGTTATTTTCTCCATTTTGGGGTGAGGTCTCCTTTAGCAAGCTGTTGACTCATTTTTCATGATTTTCTTGCATCACCCACTTTTTTCTTCCCAATATTTCCTCTACTTCTCTTACTTGATTTTCAAAATTCTTTTTGAGCACTTCTGTGGCCTGTAACCAATTCATAATTTACTTCAAGGCTTTTGATGTGAGAGCTTTGACTTTGTTGTCTTTTTCTGTCTTTTTCTACTAAAGTAGATTCCATAATCTGAGTCCTTTTATGCTGGTTGCTCATTCTTTCAGTGAAATATTTGATTTTCTTACTCTTAATCAAGGTGGGACTCTACTTCCTGTGGCATGGGTATAGGGCTGGGTGTACTGCCTGATGCTTCAGGGATTTTGTGCATCTGTTTTCAGCAATTCTTCCAGGGACCTGTACATTTTCAGTTTTTCCAAGGTGGAATGACCAAAGGAGAGATGTTTATTCTTTTCCTGGCCTTTGGTCTGGTCTCTTTTATGCCTTGGAAACATTAGGAGGATTCCCTCTCTGCTGTACCACAAGCTCCACCACATCAGTGCTCCTCTTTAACCCAAGACTGCCAGTCAGGACTGTGAGCCAGATCCAAGTAATGCAATGCCAGAGAATCCTGCCTCATTGCAAGGAAAGGGATTCCTGCAATTGCCCTCTTATCAGCCACTTGATCCCCACACTGTCTGTCGGCCAGGAACTCCAGAAACAGTTGCTGCTGCTGGTACTGCTACTACCACCTCTGATGTAAGATCATGCTCCCCCCTCACCCAGATGTGACAGAATTTTCCAACTGAACATTTATGCTGTCATTGGCATTTGTCAGCCAATGCTAGACTGTGCTCTGCTCCCAGCCTGGTGTGATAGACCCTTCCTGTCAACCTGCAAGGATATCTTGAGCTGGAGATTTGTTTCAGTTTGTCATGTTCTGGGTTCTGCCTCTCTAGATTTTTTTGAGAGTGATTTTACAGGTATTTGGAGGGATTGGGGGTCCTCAAACAAACCCCTACTTTAACTCCACAATCTTGGCTCTACCCATGGGGGAAAAACCTTAATGACTATTTTGTCTTCTGATTCTAGGATATCAGGACAGTTTTCCTTGATAATTTCTTGTATGTTTCTGTCCAGACTCTTTTTTGATCATGACTTTCAGATAGTCCAATAATTCTTAAATTATATCCCCCTGATCTATTTTCTAGGTCACTTGATTTTTTTTTTCCAATGAGACATTTTGCATCTATTTCTGTTTTATTTCTTTTTCCTTTTCATTTGTTTTGACTGATTCTTGATGTGTCCTTGAATCACTAACGTCCACTTTCTCAGTTCTACTTTTTTTTTTTAATCAATGAGCACTTTTATTTCTTTGTTTCACAAATAAACTGGCTGAAATAGTAGTTTCCTGTGGGCTAATCAAAGAGACCAAATGCCATATCTTCATCAGACTCCTCTGATTCTTCCTTGGCTTCCACCTTGGCTGGAGCAGTGGCAGCAGGTGCAGCAGCAGCTGGAGCTGCAGCCACAGGGGTGGCCACTGCAAATGCTGAGGGATCGGCCAAGAAGGCCTTCACCTTTTCAGCAAGTGGAAAGGTGTAGTCAGTCTCCACAGCTACAGCCAAGACCTGCTTGTACCCATTGATGATAGAGTGGGGTACTGATGCAAGTTGGGTAGCCAATCTGCAGACAGACGCTGGCAACGTTACGGACACCCTCTAAGAACCGAAGATGCAAAGTCTCCTCCGTGATGTCCAACACTTCAGGGTTGTAGATGCTGCCATTTTCAAACACTTGCTGAATGATCAGTCCAAAGGAGAATGGGGAGATGTTCAGCATGTTCAACAAGGTCGCCTCGCTGGCACCCTCTTTGTCTCTGGTCTTAATCAGCTGCACATCACTCAAGATTTCAATGGTACCCCTGGAAATCTTGGTGGTGATACCCAGAGCCTGGAAGAAGGAAGTCTTCTCAGGACCCAGACCAGTATTCTGTGCTGGCACAGTGACATCACATGGGGCAATGGCACTGGCACGGGCAGCAGCTGGCACCTTATTGGCCAGAAGCATATCCCTAATCTCAGTCAGATCTTCCTTGGTGAACACAAAGCCCATGTTCCCCCGAATATGAGGCAGCAGTTTCTCCAGGGCAGGATTATTCTCCAGATGTCCACGAATGGCTTTGCGCATCATGGTGTTTTTTCCCATCAATACTACAGTCTTCCCATGGAGGGACATCTGATCTGCTGCATCTGCTTGGAGCCCACATTGTCTGCTCCCACAATGAAGCATTTTGGATAATCATCCAAAAGTTGGATGATCTTGAGGAAGTAATTGGATTTCCAGGTAGCCCTGTCTTCCCTGGGTATCGCGGCGGTGCTTCAGGGATTGCCATGCGGGGTTTAAAGATGATGTCACTCGCACGAGGACGCCTGGGGAGAGACTCAGTTCTACTTTTTAAGGAATTGTTTTTTGCATTCATTTTTTCACTTCCTTTTCAAAGTTTGTTGGCTCTTTTTCATTCCTCTCATTTCTTTTCTTAGTTGTTCTTCTACCTCTCTTAATTTGATTCTGAAATCAATTTTGAACTCTTCTGAAAAGACATTTTGGGCATGAGATCAAGTTATATCCCCCTTTTAAGTTTGTATATAGGCATTTTGACACAGTTGTTGCTTTTCTCATTTTGCATTTTGATCTTCCCTTTTTCCATTTTCTATTCTCAGAGCTTTTTTGCCCCCCCCCTTTTAAAAGATATTTCATGGCTTTTACTACTCAGCTCTACTCTTGGGGCAGAGGCCTCACCATCCCAATCAACTTGTCCTGGGGGCTGGGGACCTGATTAATGACTTTTTGTTCTGGGACCTCAGGTGCTAGTGACTTGCCCACTGAACTGGGGTGACCTAGCCTAGTTGTACCCATTGTGCCCTGAGTTTCAGAGTCAGCAAATTTGCCTTCTGTGCTGATGTTGGAGGTGTCACAGCAGGGATGCTGTGCTCCTGGCTTTCCTTACCCAGGATCAGGGGGGCCACCACTGCTGATCTGTGCTGCGGCTCAGAGCCTCCCACTTTTTGTCGACACTGTCTGTCAACATTGTTTCTCCCCTTTTCCCTGAGTGAGACAGACCTTTCCGGAAGTTCTTCCATTATTTTAGGTTGGAAATTTTTTTCACTCTCTCTTTTTGTAGGTACTGTTGCTCCAGAATCTATTTAGTCTTGATTTAAAATTGTTTCCCAGGGATAATGGGCAGAGCATAGGCAATTTCCTGACTTCTCTACTATCTTTGCTCCCTAGATGAGTTTTGTTGTTGCTCAGTTGTTTCAGTTTTGTCTTAATTTTCATGATCCCATTTGGGGTTTTCTTGGTAAAAATACCTGTAAGTTTGGCCATTTCCTTCTCAGCTCATTTTACAGATGAGAAAATTGAGATAAACAGGGTTAAGTGACTAGCCTGATGTCACACTTCTAGTAGGTGCCTGAGGCAGGATTTGAACTCAAGTTTTCCTAGCTCCAGGACTAATACTCTGTCCACTGTGCCACCTGGCTGTCCTCTGTGTCTAGGTTAAAATGGTTCACATTTCTATACTGCTTCCTCTCCACTGCTAGAGCTCTCCCTACAAAACATTTACCTAGTATTTCGTACAGATATAGATATAGATAGATAGATAGATAGATAGATAGATAGATAGATAGATATAGATTATATATACACACGTATGTGCATGGGTGTATGTATGCATGTATTTACATTTCCTCATACTTGTTTATGTTCCTATTGTTTACCCTTATACAATGTATACTAAGTTGTCTTAGGGCAGAGACCATTTTATTTTGTTTTTCTATACCTAGTGCCTAGCACACAATATTCATTTTATAAATGATTTTTGTGTGATTGATCTAAACGCTAAAGCACTCCCCTTACTACAACATTGTGAGTTAAGTAATGCACGTTATTTTTTCCCCTTTTTTCCAAAAGAAATGAATGAGATTTAGAGAAATTATAGACTTGGACTAGTAAATCTCATTGCTGGGATTTGAAATCAGGTCTCTTGATTACAAATTGGGTTTTTGTTCCATTTTAAAAGATTGATACTGATAGGCTTCTTTTTTGACATTTTTATAGCTCAATAGCTTTCCATCATGTTAATATGACATATTTTATTTAGACATCCCATAATTGTTAGAGATAGATGTTTCCATTTTGGGGTTAATGGAAGTAAGTAAACATACTTAAATTAATGAAACATTTATTGATTGTTGTGTACCTTATCCTGATTCTATCAAATGGGGCAACCAAGACTATGTTAGGTGCTAAAGGAGAATGGGAAAGAATTCTGCGCAACTCAGGATTCCAGAGTTACAGATTTTTTTTTTGGTTTGATGGGATGCACCATAAATGTGGGATGGCACAGTAGTCAGAGTAATCAGCAAAAATATCATACATTTTTGCATGTTTGTATATATCCTATATAGTCAATTACTTACCAACTCCTTCCACATCTCTTGCATCTCTCCCCTTCTCTTTATTCACACTATCTTCATTCTAGTCCACATTCTCAGTACCTCCCATCTGAGTAACTGTAGCATTTTATCTTAACTAGTTCCTCTGCCTCTGAACTATTTCTTTTCCAATCTTTTCCACAGTTGCCAGAATAAGTTTCCAAAAGTATAGTTCCTGCTCAAAACATTTAGTTCTTCCCTATTGCTAAAATAAGTAGTCTTAGACTTAGCCCAGAACTGGGCAACCTGCAGCCTTAAGATCACCCTAGGTCCTCAAGTGTGCCCCTTTGACTGAATTCAAACTTCATGGAACAAATCACCTTGATAAAAAGATTTATTCTGTAAAGCTTGGTTTTTAATTACATTTATATACAAATAAACAAATAGGTATATTTTGATGGATTATGGAATTATTTAAATGCTTATAGGGATGAGGAATGTGGGCCCTAGAGGACCCATGTGCCTTTCTAGGTCCTTGGGTGTGATTTTTTTGTCTGGATCCAAGTTTTACAGATGACCATCATTCAAGGCTCTGAACTGAATGGCTACATTTTACCTTTTGATTTTGTAGCATTCCCATAACACATTCTATTATCTACCCTCATAGGTATACTAGCTTTTCTTTTTTTACTATTAATTAATTAATATTCTTGTTTATATCATTCATTTCCATGAGATTTTGAGTTACAAATTTTCTCATCTTTCCTCCACCCACCACCCCAAAACAGCCCCATCCCACTGTATAACACCTACCCCAATCTGCTCTCTCCTATGTCCTCTCCCATTGCCCCTCTGACTTTCTGGTAAGGCAAGATGGATCTCCCTAACCCAGTGCCAGTATATCTTAATTCCCAGTTGCATGTAGTTAATAATAATAATAATGACAACAATATTATATATATACATATATGTATACATACACATATGTATACATGTATATCTTTTTAACAGTTGATTATAAAACTTTAAATTATAGATTCTTTCCCTTCCTCTCTTGTCACCCATCCCCACAAGAAAGATAAGGAAATCAATACAGGCTGTAGGTGTGTTATTATGCAGAACATCTCCACAATGGACATATTGTGAGAGACTGATTATATGTCCCTCTTTCCTATCCCCCTGTCTTGTTCTATTCTCTATCTGGTCCCTGCCCCTTTACAGAAGTGTGTGCTTCTAGAGACTCTCCCCTCCATGATCCCACCTCTCATCCCCATCCCACCTACTCTCCTGTGGGGGAAGCTACTCAGTTTAGAATTTATGTCATTCCATCCCTAAGCCAAATTCAATGAGAGTAAGGTTGACCCTTTCCCTTTTCCCTTCTTGTTCTTCCCCTCTGTTGTAGCAATAATGCCTAGTCTCTTCTATATGAGATGATTAAACCCATTCTGTCTCTCCCTCTCTCCTCTCATTCTATTCCTCTCCCGCCTCAGAATATCACCTTTTAAAGTATTATCCCTTTCTATTCAATTGATCCTGTGCCCTTTCACCATTTGAGTTCATCTATTTTTAAGGTGTTATTTTCTTCAGTGAAGTTTTTGACTCTTTTTCCATTACTTTCTTGTGTCATTCTCATTTCTCTTCCCAATTTTTCCTCCACTTCCCTTATTTGGTTTTCAAAATCCTTCTTAAGGGCAGCTAGGTGACGCAGTGAATAGAGCACCGGCCCTGGAGTCAGGAGAACCTGAGTTCAAATCCGGCTTCAGACGCTTAACACAAAAACTAGCCATATGACCTTGGGCAAGTCACTTAACCCCAACTGCCCTCCAAAAAAAAGCAAAAAAAAATCCTCCTTAAGCTGCTCTATGGCTTGTAACAAGTCTACATTTTTCTTGGAAGCTTTTGGCGTGGGAGTTCTGTCTGTGCTGCCTTCTTCCCATACTATACTTTGATCCTTTTTGTCCCCAAAAAAGGATTCTAGAGTCTGATTGCTGTTCTGACTTTGCTTCCTTTGCCTGCTTATGCTGTCAGTGAATTACTTGACTTTTTAGCTCTGTGTAACTCTGCTTCCAGAGGGAAAAGCTCTGTCCCAAATTGCTGGGGTTTTTGCAGCTGCCAGAGCTATTAGGAGGCCACTTCAGCCCCCACCAACTTTGGCTCTCTGAAAACGCACCACAGGACCACCACCCAAGACCACAATCTCAATCCAGGCAGCTTAAGACAAGAGCACTTAGGCTGTGAATGATCACTTGGCCCCCCTGCAATCTGCAGGCCAGGAGCTTCTGAAGCAGCCATGTGGAAGTGGGGGCAGGGCCACCACTTCTGCTGCTTCCTTGCCCTGGCAGCAGTTTGGCCCAATCCTCTACCCCAAATTTAGCAGAGTTCCACTAACCTTTCACTTAGTCCTTATTTCTTGTGGCTTGATAATTCTGGAAATCACCACAGCTGCCACTGATCCACTTTCCTGAAGGCACCAGCTGTGGCTTGTCCTGGTGGCCCTAGGGCCAAACCACAGGTTTAGGGCAGGCTGGTTTCAGCTCCCAGCACTCTGCTATGAAACCTTTCTGTCCTGCCCGCTGAGCTGCCTTCAGCAGGAGATGTTTTTTCTGTAATTTTGTGAGTTCTGGATCCCTAAAGTTTGTTTAGAGTCACATTTCATGGGTATTTGAGGAGGCTATCTGGGAGCTGAAAAGTTTTCCTGCTTCTATGCTGCCATTTTGGCTACACACCCTCGGAATACTATCTTTTTAAAAATCTTTAACATCTTACTTCCTACCTATGTACATTCATATAAACTGTTATCAAAAGTAAGCAAAATCTCATTTCTCATCTCTGTTTTTAAGAATTCCCTTTTGGCATAACTAGATGGTGCAGTGAATAGATCATTGGCCCTGAAGTCAGGAAGACCTGAGTTCAAACCCAACTGCAGACACTTGACACTTAACTAGCTGTGGGATCTTGGGCAAGTCACTTAGTCTCAATTGCTATGCCTTCCCCATCCAAAAAAAATTCCCTTTCTCCAAATCTTGATTCAAGTACCTCTTTCTCTATGAAATGTCCTTCATTCTCACAATAGAAAACATTCTACCCTTTCTTAAATATGCTTAGAGCATTTTCCTCAATCTCTTCTTTGCTTCATTCCTCCCTACATTTCATTATAAGCTTCCATTAACATGTTTTCTATTCTGTCTTTGTATTATCAGTTCCTCACACAATGAGTGCACGCAGTGGGCATTGAGCAAGTATTTGTAGGGATGGAGTCCATCTAATGAGAGCTTGGTAAATGTTTATTGCATTGGATCTAAGTAGAGATTGGCAAGCATAAATTCTCTATCTTAAATTTCAATGATAATTGGAATAATAACCACATAAAGAAATCTCCCTAGGACTACTTTCATAATCCAATCAGTCATTTCAATATATTTGCATTGTATTTATTAAGTTTTCTGGTCAAATTCTCAAAACCTAATTGCCCAAAGTCACTAGCCAGTCTGATTCTTTCAGAGTAAGGTGTTCATTTCCTCTTTTTTCTTCTACATGGGAAAACCACAGAAATTTTAGAGATATAAGAAGTGATGTCAGATAGGAAAAAAGGAGGGTCAATTAAGAAAATCTTAATCAGTATTCACACTGAAAGAGGTCTCTAGTCTTTCCTGGATTTGTCCTTGATGATTTCAGGGCCTACTTCCACTTCTAAAAAGTCTCACAAATAATTCTGAATACTTATATTGCATTATTACATATTTTTTGTCACCTGTAATGTCATGGAATATAATGAAATACAAATTACAAATGTTGAAAATGCCAAAATTTCAGCAAAAAGATTAGGAATGATTTCAGTTGAGTTTCCTGTGGTGAAAAACATAATATTCGAACATGAATGATCAAGCTGTTAATTAAAAACCTTCTCTGAGTCCAATTTTTAACACCTGAAAGCAGATTATTCTATAATTTAACATTAAAATTGACTAGATATGGCATAAGCTTGTTAACATTAGATAAGCTTGCCTGAAATAATAAATGGTTAGTGCTTTTTCCTCCAAATACCAGATAAAACTTATTGGTTCACCTAAAAAAATCAATCAGGTTTCTTTCCTAGCTTTAGACTGGCTGGAAAAGATACCTTTATATTTATTATTAAAATTCATGAGGAGGGCAGAGCCAAGATGGCAACACAGAAGCAGGAAATTCTATGAGCTCCCCCAATAACCATCTCAAATACCTACAAAATTAGACACTAAACCAATTTTAGAGCCACAGAACCCAGAAAGTGACAGAGAGAAACAAATCTCCTCCTGAAGGAAGCCGAGCAGGAAAGGTCCATGAAAGCACATTGGAAAACAAACACAGTCTGGCGTGAGACACATGGTTTTGGCCTAAAGGCAGCCCCAGTTGGCTGCTGGAGCAGACTTCAGGAGAGTGAAGCTATGGCAGTTTCCAGACCCTCAACCCACAAATTGCAAAGAAAAAGTAAAAAGTCATTCCAGAACACTGTTGGAAAGGAAGGTCCCTGTCTGGTCCTAGGGATGGCAGAGTCACATCAGCTTCAGCTTTTTTCCCTGCAAGGCTGCCTCCACAGCTCCTGGCTGGCAAATTGTAGGGGCACCAAGCAACCATTCAGAGGGTAATTGGTCTTGCTTTAACCTGCTTGGGTCTGGATCATGGTCTTGGGTGGAGATCCTGTGGTCTGTGACCAGTGGGCCAGAGCTTGTAGGGACTGAGAAAGGGTGCCCTCCTAATAGCTCTGGCAGGTGCTAAAACCCCAGAAATCTGGGACAAAGCTGTATCCATTCTGGAAACAGAGAAATACTGTGGCAAAAGCTCAAAATTAAAGTAATTGACTGGCAACATGAGCAAGCAGAGGAAGCAAAGCAAGCAGAGTAATCAAACCTTGGATTCCTTTTTTGGGGACAAAAAGGATCAAAGCATACAAGTGAAGGAAGAAAATGAAGTCAGAATTCCTACATCAAAGGCTTCCAAGAAAAAAAAAATTGTTGACAAGCTATGGAGGAGCTCAAGAAGTATTTTGAAAATTAAGTAAGAAAAGTGGAGGACAAATTAGTGAGAGAAATGACCATGATGTAAGAAAATCATGAAAAGTGAGTCAACAACCTGACTGAAGAAAATATCACCTTAAAAAATATACTAACTCAAATGGCAAAAGAGGCCCAAAAAGCCAGTGAGGAGAAGAATGCCTTAAAAAGACAAATTGGCTATATGGAAAAATAATTTCAAAAGCTCACTGAAGAGAATTAGAGTGGAGCAAATGGAAGCTAATGATTTTATCAGAAATCAAGTTCTATTAAACAGATCCAAACAAATGAAATACTAGAAGACATGTGAAATATCTCATTGGAATAAACCACTGACCTGCAAATTAAATTTAGGAGAGAAAATTTAAAAATTATTGGACTTCCTGAAAGCCCTCATCAAAAAAAGAACCTAGAAATCATCCTTCAAGAAATTCTTAAGGAAAATTGCCCTGATATTTTAGAAACAGAGAGCAAAATAGAAATTGAAAGAATTCATCAGTCACCTCTTGAAAAAGATCCTAAAAAGAAAACTAGAAATACTATAGCCAAATTCCAGAGTTCCCAGATAAAAGAGAAAATATTACAAGCAGCAAGAAGAAACCATTTGAAAACTGTGGAAACACAATCAGGATAACACAGGGTCTAGCACCTTCTACATTAAGGGACTGAAGAATTTAGTATGTGATCTTCTGGAGGTCAAAGGAGGTAGGATTAAAATCAAGAATCACCTACCCAGCAAAACTGAGTATAATGATTCAGGGAAAAATATGGTTATCAACAAGGTGGAGGACTTTAAAGCAGTCTTGATGAAAAAAAAAGCCAGAGATGAATAGAAAACTTGATATTCAAATACAAGAAGCAAGAGAAGCATGAGAAGGTAAACAGGGAAAAGAAATCATAAGGAACTTATCAAAGTTTAACTATTTAAATGGCTACATGGAAAAACAATAATTGTAACTTATAAAACTTCACAGTATGAGGATAGTTGAAGGGGATATATATGTGTGTGTGTGTGTGTGCATATACATACATATATGTCTATAAAGGAGGGTATATATGTGAATGAATACATATGTGTGTATATATGTGTACAGGTATACATAGACAGAGGGCACAGGATCAATTGAATAGGAAGGGATGATATTTAAAAGGTGAAATTGAGAGATGAGAGAGGAATATAAGGAGAGGAGATGGGGGGAGATAGAATGGGCTAAACTATTTCAGATAGAAGAGGCAAGGGACAACTTTTGCAATGGAAGGGAAGAACACGAAGGCAAAAGGGAATGAGTCAAACTTATTCTCATTGAATTTGGCTTAGGGAAGGAATGACATACACTCTGAATTGGGTATCATCCCATACAGGAGACTAGGGGAGAAGGGGATGAGACAGGGATGATGGAGGGGAGGGCAGGTTTGGGGGAGGTTAGTTAGAAGCACATACTTTTGGCACAAAGCAGAGACTAGAACAAGTATGGGTGGGGTAGGATGGAGAGGAATATTGTCAGTCTTTCACAATATATCCACTGTGGAAATGTTTTCCTTAACTACACATGTACAACCTATATTGAATTCTTTATCTTCCCAGCAATGGAGGGTGATGAGGAAGTGAAAAAGTGTGCAATTTAAAGTTTTAAATCAAATGTTTAAGATATCAGTATTATTATTACTATTATTAATTATTTATATACAACTGGGAAATGAGATATACAGGTACTGTGGTATGGAGATCCATTTTGCCCTACTAGAAAGTCAGAGGGAAGATGAGGGAGGATATAGAAGAAAGCAGATTGAAGGAAGGGATATACAGTGGGATGCTGTTTTGGGGTGTTAGGTAGGGGAAAGAAAATTTGTAACTCAAAATTTTGTGGAAATAAATGATGTAAACTAAAAATAAAGGTAAAAGTTAATTGAAAAAATTAAATAAATAAATACATAAATAAACAAACAAATAAACAAACAAATGAATAAATAAATAAATGAATAAATAAATAAATAGATAAATAAACAAACAAACAAATAAATAAATAAATGAATAAATGAATGAATGAATGAATAAATAAATAAATGAAAAATAAAACTCCTAGGCAGTTCAAAATCAAATTCCAAAGTTCCCAGGTCAAGGAGAAAATGTTACAAGCAGCCACGAAGGAGCAATTTTACTATTGTGGAAACACTATCAGGATAACACAAGATCTAGCAGCTTCTACTTTAAGGGATCAAAGGGATTGGAATATGATATGGGGGGTGGGGGTCAAAGGAGCTAGGATTCAAACCAAGAGTCACCTACCCAGTAAAACTGAGTGCAATGTTTCAGGGGAAATTACAGTCATTCAATGAAATAGAGAACTTTCAAGCATTCTGGATGAAAAAGACAGGTTGAATAGAAAATTTGTCATTCAAATACAACATGCAAGAGAAACATGAGAAGGTAAATAGGGAAAAGAAATAATAAGGAACATATTAAAGTTGAACTATTTACATTTCTACATGTAACTCGTGAGACTTTTTCCAAATATGAGGAGATTTGAAGGGAATACACACACACACACACACACACACACATACACATACACACATCCATACACACACATATATAGGAATACATACATAGATGTATACATACATCAATATGTTTATATAGGAGGGTATATGTGTGTATGTGTGTATGCATACATGTATACATAGACAGAAGGCCCAGGATCAGTTGAGTAGGAAGGGATGATATCTGAAAAAAGTAAAATTAAGAGGTGAGAGAAGAATATAATGAGAAGAGATAGGGAGATTCAGAATAAGGTAAATTATCTCATATAAAACAGGCAAGAGAAAACTTACAATGGAGGGGAAGAACAGAAAGACAAAAGTGAATGGGTCAACCTTACTCAATGAATTTGGATTAAGGAGGAAATAACATGCTCATTCAATTGGGTAACTTACCCTAAAGGGAAATAGAGGAGAACGGGATAAGAGGGGCTGTGATAGAATGGAGTGGCAGACTGTGGGGGAGGGTAGTTAGAGGCACACACTTTTGGAAAGAGACAGGGTCAAAGCAGAAAATAAAATATTTGGGGGGTGGGATAGGATGGAGGGTAATATAATCAGTCTTTCCCAATATATCTACTATGGCAATGTTTTGCATAATTACATCTGTACAACCTATATTGAATTGCTTATCTTCCCAGTAGGGGTGGGTGAAGGTAAAGAATCTGGAAATCAAAGTTTTAAAATCAAATATTTAAAAATATATATTTTGGTTTTTACAAGCAACTGGCAAATAAGATATACAGGCACTGGGTATAGAAATCCATCTTGCTGTGCTAGAACATCAGAAGGGGGATGGGGAAGGATATAATATAGAGAAGACTGGGGTAAGGGATTTTCAGTAGGATGCCTATATTGTAGTGGTGGGTAGAGGAAAGATGGGGAGAAAATTTGTAAATCAAAACCTTGTGGAAATTAATGTTAAAAACTAAAAATAAACCCAAAAAAATCACAAGTGCCTATATTTACTACGTTATTCCCACACAAAATCAAATGGAATTTAATATAAAGACATCAGACTATTCACTGTATTGCCACTGTAAGTTATGTATACAATATTAACTTAATTGATGACTTGAAATTTAGAGTGACATATACCATGAATCTATAGCACTAACAAAATTAGGCAAGGAAGGTTCATAGGGAGGTTTCTCTTCCCATCCTGACTAGTATACCATGAACATGTAAGCATATACATGAAAATAAAACCCCTTTCTCAGGAATCTATCTCATCTTTTGACCAAAAACATATACTTACAAGAGAGGCATTTAGAAAAATAATCACAAAATTTAAAGTGTAGAATGGATCTTAGAAGTCATCTAGTCCAGTCTCTTTATTTTAAACATTAGGAAAATTGGGCCCAAGGGTGTTAAATAACTCAGCGACATTTACTCAAGTATATATATGAGAGTTAGAATTTGAAACTAAGTACTGGTAACCCAAGTGACTTATATTCAGTATTGAGGAGGGTGGTTAAAAGCAGAGAAAAGTGGGATGTGAATGAGTCAAGTCTGAAAGTGTAACATAGACTCTGATAACAAAAGCTGGCAGCTATATGACATTTAAAGGGTAAACAAAGTGATTAATTTCTCCTATCTCATTTACCACACATGAGAGGGAAGGGAAAAAGAATAGGTATTTTTTCCTAGTGCTTGCTACATACCAGACACAATGTTAAGTACTTTTACAAATATTACCTCATTTGATATTCACAAAAAAAAATGGGAGTTAGGTGTTTTACTATCTCCATTTTACTGATGAAGAAACTGATGCTAATGATTTGCCCAGAATCACAGAGCTAATAAATGTCCAAGGTTAAATTTGAACTCGAGTCTTCCCAGTTCCAGTGTCAATACTCTATTCATTTTGCTATGTATTTGCCTAGAGTTTTATGAACCAAAAACAGTAGGTAGTAGTAGATCCTTTTTCTAAAAAGTTAATTTGTTTATTTTTAGTTTTCAACATTCACTTCCATAAGTTTTATATTTTTTCTGCCTCCCATACTCCCTCCCCAAGATGGCACATAACATAATGTAAGCTCTGCACATATATTGCTATTAAACACACTTTCACATTAGTCATTTTGTAGAAGAACCAGAATGAATAGGAGGAATCATGAGAAAGAAAAACAAAACAAAATAAAGCAGTATGCTTCCCTCTGCATTCAGACTCCATAGT